>CM055119.1:95134724-95734724 GCA_029206835.1 Rana muscosa
AAAAGAAACTAAAACGGAAAATTGAATACTCACCTTTCCGTAATTTTCCTTTCCTGGTGCCAACCCATGGCAGCATACTAATGGTTGATGGCTCCGCCCCCGATCAACCCTCAGGACCACGTAACTCTATAAAAGAAAGAGTTACTCCCCCCTCAGGCATTCTTTGTAACTAGTCTTCAGAACCTTAAGGATTATAGCAGGGAGGGTGTATGCTGCCATGGGTCGGCACCAGGAAAGGAAAATGACGGAAAGGTGAGTATTCAATTTTCCGTTTTCCTGGTGCCTCCATGGCAGCATACTAATGGTAATTAACCCGCTCACAAGGAGGGTACTGCAATAATAATTTTAATGATTTACAAGACTGATAGTTCTAAAGTCCTTTTCCCAAAATCTCGGGAGGTAAGGACCGCCGGGTCTAAGCTATAGTGCGACATAAAGGTGTTGAAGGATGACCAACTAGCCGCTCTACAAATTGTCTCAGGGGAGACCCTAGCCAGGGCTGCCCAGGATGAGGCGATTCCTCGCGTTGAGTGTGCATTCACCGCATTTGGTACTGGTAGACCATTTTGACTCACGGTGCGGGCTAAGAAGAAACAGAACAATAGGGGTTTCTATGTATCCCTTAAAATAGTGTTCTTTGGATGCAAAAAACTTACCTAAACGTTGCAGTCCTTACCTAGTGGTATGTTGAGGATCTTTTTGATGCGGTAATACGGGGGCAGCTGGGTAAATTTAATTTGAGAATTAACTAATCAGAAGGTTTTAAGTGATATGCATATACATATAACAACCATATTTAAATGCAGGCATAATTATTAAAATTATTCATGAAAACCTAACATCATTAGTATGTATGTTCTTTACCTTGGCTGGGCTCCATCTGGTGAGATAGACAGGACAAGAAAAAAATTCATGTGGGGATGATCTCCCTCTGACAGCCTGCTTCAGACTGGGACATCAGGCTGTTTAAATAAGGAAATCCCGCCTGGGTGTACCAAGATGGCCGCTGTAAGGCTTTGCCCGGCTACTGCGCATGCGCCATTGCGTCACGTCGAAACCCCGCCTCCCGAGATGACGAGGCTGAGCTCTGTGGCACGCGCGAAGCGTCCAAACAAGCTGGGGGGAAGTAGGGAGCCGGTAATGCAGAGGCAGACAGCGTGACCATGGCCCGGATGTCGGATCCACTCGGGGCTTAGCCAGGTGATGTTGTACGGGTGAAAGCAGTGTGTGACCCGGAGTACCTGTATTGCTAGCCAATGCCCCTAGAGGAGAAGGATTATGCTCCTGAAATATATTGGCCCTAAAAAGATGCACAGAAAAATAGGCTCTCATACTTACTGGCGCATTTAGCAGCCCAAGACATGGGACTCCATACTGCAGGAGAGCATGAACCTGCAACGGTAACACCATGAGACGGTGAGGTAGGGCTGATTGGTGATCCTGTAGGGATGAGGACAGAAAAAAAGAATGCCTGAGGGGGGGGAGTAACTCTTTCTTTTATAGTGTTACGTGGTCCTGAGGGTTGATCGGGGGCGGAGCCATCAACCATTAGTATGCTGCCATGGAGGCACCAGGAAAGTGGTTTTCAAAGTGATTTTTCTGCAAAATAAGGCGATGGAAGTTTGCTTTACATATTAAAAAGGAATTAAATCGCATTTTTGCTTTGTGGTGTTTAGATGCAGTTTATTTCTGCTTTAGGGTCAGTTCACACTATATGCAGTAACAAATGTTTTATCACAGTGAGTCGCTCTTGCCGCTCTATGTTACAGTGTGAATTGGCCCTTAATCTCAATGGTCTTGGTTGTAACTTTACTTTGTGAACCTCCCCTCACATTTATTTTATTGTATTTTGTGACACGCATTTACCGTATATACTCAAGTTTTTCAGCCCCCCCCCCTTTTTTTTTTGGGCTGAAAATAGCCCCCTCGGCTTATACTCGAGTCAGTGTACCTGTCGGGTTGCAGGTGTCCATTTTTCAAAAGTTGCGGCTTCCTCCTGGTCCGTGTTAGGCGGTAGCGGAACACAGTGTCAATCACAGAGGTCCTCTCATCCTCGAACTTAGTTTCCCAGCAGACACTGTGTTTCAGTGTTCCGCCAATCACGGACGTCCTCTTGTCCGAGGATGAAAGAAGGTCAGTGATTGGCGGAACACTGAACACAGTGTCTGCTGAGAGGACCTCCGTGATAGGCGGCAGCGGAACACAGTGTCAAATGCCGGGACCAGGAGGAAGCCGTGAGTTTTGAAAAATGGACGCCCGCAGCCTGTCAAGAATACAGGTACACTGACTCAGGCACAGTAAGGCTGCAATGATTATGGGTACAGTGAGGTTGCAAATGGGCACAGTAAGGCTGCAATGATTATGGGCACAGTGAAGCTGAAAATGGGCATTGTTGACCCTCTTTTCCGCTTGCAGTAGCTGCTGCATTCTCACCCTAGGCTTATACTCGAGTCAATTAAGTTTTCCCATTTTATTTTTTGTGTGGTAAAATTAGGGCCTCGGCTTATACTCGAGTATATACGGTACTATGCCCTGCAGTGTCACACATGTCCACAGAGCCTGCCTTCTGAACTACAGAGGTGCTGAGGGGAGGAGATTCAGGAGTTGAGTACAGGAATCACAGCTTGCAAGACAGTAAGGTACCATGGGATATGCAAGTCCTTAAAGTGAAAGTAAACCGCAGAGGAGAAGCTGCAAAGCATGCAGGGAATCCATAAAGTTGTGGAAAGAGATGGCCAGCAGACAAGCAGATTTTTTTAAGTTAAGCTTATATTGGATTGTCAAATATACAGTGCCTTGACAAAAGTATTCATACTTTTTTTTTTTTTTTTTCATGGTACAACCAAAAACGTAAATGAATTTTATGTGATAGACCAACACAAAGTGGCACATACAGTGGATATAAAAAAGTCTACACACCCCTGTTGAAATGTCTCAGGTTTCTGTGATGTAAGGAAATGAAACAAAGATAAATCATTTCAGAACTTTTTTCACCTTTTTAATGTGACCTATAAACTACAACTTTATTAGAAAATAACTTGAATATTTTAGCTGTGTTCAGAATTAAGCAATCACATTCAAACTCATGTTGAATAGGAGTCAGTACACACCTGCCATCATTTTAAAGTGCCTCTGATTTAACCCCAAATAAACTTCCCTGACATTTCTGAACCACATCTTACAGCAAAAGCCATGGTCCGCAGAGAGCTTTGAAAGCATCAGAGGGATCTCATTGTTAAAAGGTATCAGTCAGGAGAAGGGTACAAAAGAATTTCGAAGGCATAAGATATACCATGAAACACAGTGAGGACAGTCATCAAGTGGAGAAAATGTGGCTTAACAGTGACATTACCAAGAACTGGACGTCACCCCAAAATAGATGAAAAGATGAGATGAAAACTGGTTAGGGAGGCTACCAATAGGCCTACGGCAACATTAACCACTTAACGACCGCCCACTGTAAATATACGTCAGCAGAATGGCACCGACAGGCAGAATCACGTATATGTACGTGATTGCCTTTGTATAGTTGGGGGGTCCGATCGGACCCCCCTTCTTTACAGTGAGCGGTCGTTTTACCTTCGGGAGCGATCCGGCATGAGGGGACGGCCGTTCGATTCCGGCCACCCCCTCTCGATCGCTCCCGGCGAAAGAGAGCTTCCCCTGCCTGCCAGGAAGGAGGAAGTGATGTCATCTCTCCTGGGGCGCTCGCATATACCGAGCGCCGTACAGGAGAAGATGCCAGGTTAGTACACAGAACAGCACACTGACACCAGGACACATAGGCACATAAATCGCCCCCCCCAGACACCCCCAGATCAGCCCCCAGTCACAGTGTCACTGATTGCAGTGACCATTTATTTAGTGATCACTGCAATCAGTGACATTTGTGACTGTAAAAGTGTCAGTACATTTAGTTTTAGGTCCAGCGTAGCCCCCTACCCCCCCCTAATAAAGGTTTAACCCCCTGATCGCCCCCCAGGTAACCCTTTCACCCCCTATCACCACTGTCACTAAGCAATCATTTTTCTGATCGATGTCTTAGCGTCGGTGATGCTGATCGGTAGCCAGTAATTTTTTTTAGGTTCGCCGCAGGTTTTTATAGCGTCGGGTACCCCCATATATTACCTAATAAAGGTGTAACCCCCTTGATCACCCCCCAGGGTAACCCTTTCACCCCCTAGCACCGCCGTCACTATGCGATCATTTTTCTGATCGATGTCTTGGCGTCGGTGATGCTGATCGGTAGCCAGTAATTTTTTTTAGGTTCGCCGCAGGTTTTTATAGCGTCAGGTACCCCCATATATTATCTAATAAAGGTTTAACCCCCTGATCGCCCCCCAGGTAACCCTTTCACCCCCTATCACCACTGTCGCTAAGCAATCGTTTTTATGATCGTTGTCTTAGTGTCGGTGATGCCGATAGGTAGCCAGTAATTTTTTTTTTAGGTTCGCCGTCAGGTTTTTATATAGCGTCAGGTACCCCCATATATTACCTAATAAAGGTTTTAACCCCCTAATTGCCCCTAGTTAACCCTTTCACCAGTGATCATCATATAAGTGTTACGGGTGACGCTGGTTAGTTAGTTTGCTTTTTATAGTGTCAGGGCACCCGCCGTATATAACCCAATAAAGGTTTAACCCCCTGATCGCCCGGCGGGTGATATCAGTTAGGTTTTAGCGTCAGAGAGGGTCTGCGTCACACCCCAGGCAGCGTCAGGTTAGTGCCAGTAGCGCTAACACCCACACGTGAAGCATACACCCCCCTTAGTGGTATAGTATCTGATCAGCTCAATATCTGATCTGATCAGATCTATACTAGCGTCCCCAGCAGTTTAGGGTTCCCAAAAACGCAGTGTTAGCGGGATCAGCCCAGATACCTGCTAGCACCTGCGTTTTGCCCCTCCGTCCAGCCCAGGCCACCCAAGTGCAGTATCGATCGATCACTGTCACTTGCAAAACACAACACACATAACTGCAGCGTTCGCAGAGACAGGCCTGATCCCTGCGACTCCAGTGCTGTAGGAGGTAATTTCACCACCACAGTTAAAAAAAAAAAGCATATATGCCGAAGCATTGGGGCAGCAGGAGCGGAGGAGCGATTTTGCTCCTAATGCCGCGTATATACGGTCGAAATTCCGACGGAGGCTTGCCCGTGGAAAAGTCTGACCATATGTACGCGGCATAACTTTTGCGAGAAGATGCCCCCATGCTTCGGCATATATAAATGGTGCATGTATGCCCATCATTGGAAGTGGGTGGATGAAGGGCGGTATTCTAATGGTGGGCATACCCACCGATCAATCTTTTTTTTTTCGTTCAGCCAACAGGCTGCATGAAAAAAAAGATTACAATACATGTCCAACAAGGACCAGCAACGTACTGGTATGTTGCTGGACTTGGAATGTTTATACCAGAATGATGCCTGCGGGTTTAGGTATCATCTTGGTATCATTCTTTTCAGCCAGCGGCCGGCTTTCATGTAAAAGCAATCCTAGTGGCTAATTAGCCTCTGGACTGCTTTTACAAGCAGTGGGAGGGAATGTCCCCCCCCCCGGATATAAAAAGCGCCATTGGGAAATTGGGAAAGCATTTTATCACACCGATCTTGGTGTGGTCAGATGCTTTGAGGGCAGAGGAAAGATCTAGGGTCCAATAGACCCCAGTTTTTTCAAAAAAGAGTACCTGTCATTACCTATTGCTATCATAGGGGATATTTACATTCCCTGAGATAACAATAAAAGTGATAAAAATAAATAAATATGGAAGCAACAGTTTAAAAATAAAATAAAAAAGCAAAATTAATAATAAAAAAAAAAAAAAAAAAGCACCCCTGTCCTGCCCTGCTCTTGCCCAATGGCGAACGCAAGCATCGGTCTGGCGTCATATGTAAACAGCAATTGCACCATGCATGTGAGGTATCACCGCGAAGGTCAGATCGAGGGCAGTAATTTTAGCAGTAGACCTCCTCTGTAAATCTAACGGGGTAACCTGTAAAGGCTTTTAAAAATGTATGTAGTTTGTCGCCAATGCGCGTTTGTGCGAAATTTTAAAGCATGTCGTGTTTGGTATCTATGTACTCGGCCTAAGATCATCTTTTTTATTTCATCAAACATTTGGGCAATATAGTGTGTTTTAGTGCATTAAAATTAAAAAAAAGTGTATTTTTTCCCAAAAAAATGCGTTTGAAAAATCGCTGTGCAAATACTGTGTAGAAAAAAAAATGCAACACCCACCATTTTATTCTGTAGGGCCTTTGCTTTAAAAATATATATAATGTTTGGGGGTTCAACATAATTTTCTTGCAAAAAAAAATATGTTTTCATGTAAACAAAAAGTGTCAAAAAGGGCTTTGTCTTCAAGTGGTTAGAAGAGTGGATTTAAGCTTCCTAATGTTGTGTATAAAATGCCAGAACAGTTCAAAACCCCCCCCCCCCCCAAATGACCCCATTTTGGAAAGTAGACACCCCAAGCTATATACTGAGAGGCATGTCGAGTCCATGGAATATTTTATATGTTGACACAAGTTGCGGAAAAAATCATTTTTATTTTTTATTTATTTTTTTGCACAAAGTTGTCACTAAATGATATATTGCTCAAACATGCCATGGGCATATGTGGAATTACACCCCAAAATACATTCTGTTGCTTCTCCTGAGTACGGGGATACCACATGTGTGAGACTTTTTGGGAGCCTAGCCGCGTACGGGACCCCAAAAACCAAGCACCGCCTTCAGGCTTTCTAAGGGTGTAAATTTTTGATTTCACTTCTCACTGCCTATCACAGTTTCGGAGGCCATGGAATGCCCAGATGGCACAAAACCCCCCCAAATGACCCCATTTTGGAAAGTAGACACCCCAAGCTATTTGCTGAGAGGTATTGTGAGTATTTTGCAGATCTCGCTTTTTGTCACAAAGTTTTGAAAATTGAAAAAAAAAAGAAAAAAAAAAAATGTTTTCTTCATTTTCAAAAACAAATGAGAGCTGTAAAATACTCACCATGCCTCTCAGCAAACAGCTTGGGGTGTCTACTTTCCAAAATGGGGTCATTTGGGGGGGTTTTGTGCTATTTTGGCATTTTATGGCCTTCAAAACTGTGATAGGCAGTGAGGAGTGAAATCAAAAATTTGCGCCCTTAGAAATCCTGAAGGCGGTGCTTGGTTTCCGGGGTCCCGTACGCGGCTAGGCTCCTAAAAAGTCCCACACATGTGGTATCCCCGTACTCAGGAGAAGCAGCAGAATGTATTTTGGGGTGCAATTCCACATATAACCATGGCATGTGTGAGCAATATATCATTTAGTGACAACTTTTTGTAATTATTTTTTTTTTGTCATTATTCAATCACTTGGGACAAAAAAAAAAAAATATTCAATGGGCTCAACATGCCTCTCAGCAATTTCCTTGGGGTGTCTACTTTCTAAAATGGGGTCATTTGGGGGGGTTTTGTACTGCCCTGTCATTTTAGCACCTCAAGAAATGAGATAGGCAGTCATAAATTAAAAGCTGTGTAAATTCCAGAAAATGTACCCTAGTTTGTAAACGCTATAACTTTTGCACAAACCGATAAATATACGCTTATTGACATTTTTTTTACTAAAGACGTGTGGCTGAATACATTTTGGCCTAAATGTATGACTAAAATTGAGTTTATTCGATTTTTCTTATAACAAAAAGTAGAAAATATCATTTTTTTTCAACATTTTCGGTCTTTTTCCGTTTATATCGCAAAAAATAAAAATCGCAGAGGCAATCAAATACCATTAAAAGAAAGCTCTATTTGTGGGAAGAAAAGGACGCAAATTTCGTTTGGGTACAACATTGCATGTCCGCACAATTTACAGTTAAAGCAGCGCAGTGCAAAATTCAATATTCACCTCTGGTCCTTTAGCTACCAAATGGTCCGGGGCTTAAGTGGTTAAAGGACCTGCAGGAATATCTAGCAAGTATTGGCTGTGTGGTACATGTGACAACAATCTTACATATTCTTCATATGTCTGGGCTGGGGGATAGAGCGGCAAGACGGAGCCTTTTCTTAGGAAGAAAAACATCAATGCCCAGCTAAATTTTGCAAAAACACACACCTGAAGTCTCCCAAAAGCATGTGGGAAAATGTGTTATGGTCTGATTAAACCAAGGTTGAACTTTTTGGCCATAATTCCAAAATATATATTTGGCGCAAAAACAACACTGTACATCACCAAAAGAACACCATACCCACAGGGAAGCATGGTGGTGGCAGCATCATGCTTTGGGGCTGTTTTTCTTCAGCTGGAATAGGGTCCTTAGTCAAGGTAGAGGAGATTACGAACAGTTCCAAATACCAGTCAATATTGGCACAAAACCTTCAGGCTTCTGCTAGAAAGCTGAACATGAAGAGGAACTTTATCTTTCAGTATGACAACGACCCAAAGCATACATCCAAATCAACAAAGTAATGGCTTCACCAGAAGAAGATTAAAGTTTTGGAATGGTCCAGCCAGAGCCCAGATCTAAATCCCATCTGAAAATCTGTGGGGTGATCTGAAGAGGGCTGTGCACAGGAGATGCCCTCACAATGTGACAGATTTGCAAAGAAGAGTGGGCAAATATTGCCAAGTCAAGATGTGCCAAGTTGATTGACCCGTGCCCAAAGAGTGCTGTAATAAAATAAAAAGGTGCTTCAACAAAGTATTAGTTTAAAGCGGAGGTCCACCCTGAAAAAATGTTAACATTAAAAATCCTAAAAAAAAAAAAGAAAAATTTAATAGAAAAAAAATTATTTTTTATACTCACCCTAAATGCCTGTTGCTATGCGGAAGTCCCCTAATCTGCCTCTAATGTTCTTCTTCTCGTCTGCGGTGGGTCTCCTTCCGCTTCCTCTTGTGAATGGGGCGCGCTGCCTTCTGGGAACTGTGTGTATCCCAGAAGGCAAGCCGCCCATTCACAAAGTGCCGTGCGAGTGGCGCATGCGCAGTAGGAAACGGGCAGTGAAGCCTTACGGCTTCACTGCCTGTTTCCCTTACTCAGGATGGAGGAGCCGGGACCTGCCAGCAGCAATCGATCGCCGTGGTGGGACCGACATCGCGGGCGAGTAGGACAGGTAAGTGTCCTTATTAAAAGTCAGCAGCTACACTGTTAGTAGCTGCTGACTTATTTTTTTCGGCTGCACCTCCGCTTTAAAGGGGTTGTAAATGTTCATTTTTTATTTTCTAAGTAGGTTCCTTTAAGCTAGTGCATTGTTGGTTCACTTACCTTTTCCTTACATTTCCCTTCTAAATGTTTATTTTCTTTGTCTGAATTTGTCACTTCCTGTTCCTCCTCAGTAAGCTGTTCTGGCTGACTCCACACCACTCGGATGATGGTGTGAAGTTTACTGAGTAGAAACAGGAAGTGAGAAATTCAGACAAAGAAAAAAAACATTTAGAAGGGAAATCGAAGGAATAGGTAAGTGAACCAACAATGCACTAGCTTAAAGGAACCTATTTAGAAAAAAAAAATGAACCTTTACAACCCTTTAAGGGTGTGCACACTTATGCAACCATATTTTTTTATTTATTTTTACTTCCCTCCACCTTTTTAAAGATTTCAGTTTATTGTTCAACTGAGTTGTACAGTTTATAGATCACATTAAAGGGTTGTGTTTTTTGTTTTTTTGTTTTTTTTAAATCACAGAAACCTGACATTTTAACATGAGTGTGTAGACTTTATATCCACTGTAATTGTGAATGACAAGAAAATGATAAATGGTTTTCAAAATTATTTACAAATATCTGAAAAATGTGGTGTGCCTTTTTTATATTCGGCCCCCCTGAGCCCGTACTTTTTGTAGAACCACCTTTCACTGCAATTACAGCTGCAAGTTTTTTGGGGTATGTCTCCTACCAGCTTTGCACATCTAGAGTGAGATTTTTGCCCATTCTTCTTTGTAAAATAGCTCAAGCTCTGTCAGTTTGGATGGAGAGCGTCTGGCCAGCAATTTTCAAGTCTTGCCACAGATTCTCAATTGGATTTAGTTCTGGACTTAGAATGGCCCAGTCAAACGCATGAATATGCTTTGATCTAAACCATTCCATTGTAGCTCTGGCTGTATGTTTAGGATCGTTGTCTTGCTGGAAGGTGAACCTCCGCCCAGTCAAGTCTTTTGCAGCCTCCAATAGGTTTTCTTCTAAGATTGCCTGTATTTGGCTCCATCCAGCTTCCATGTCCCTGCTGAAGAAAAGCATCCATACCACACGATGCTGCCACCACCTGCAACTCATATAGTACAGTGTCTTTTTACTGCAGCGCACATTCAGTGCCTTGAAAAAGTATTCACACCCCTTGAAATTTTTCACATTTTGTCATGTTGCAACCAAAAACGTAAATGTATTTTATGTGATGGGCCAACACAAAGTGGCACATAATTTGTGAAGTGGAAAGAAAATGATAAATGGTTTTCAATTTTTTTTTTTTTTTTTTTTTTTACAAATATCTGAAAAGTGTGGTGTGCATTTGTATTCAGCCCCCCTGAGTCAATATTTGTAGAACCACCTTTCACTGAAATTACAGCTGCAAGTCTTTTTGGGTATGTCTCTACCATCTCTGTACATTTTAGATTGAAATATTTGCCTATTCTTCTTTGGAAAATAGCTCAAGCTCTGTCAGATTGTATGGAGAGCATCTGTGAACAGCAATTTTCAAGTCTTGCCAGAGATTCTCAATTGGATTTAGGTCTGGACTTTGACTTGACTATTCTACGACATGAATATGCTTTGATCTAAAAAATTCCATTGTAGCTCTGGCTGTATGTTTAGGGTCGTTGCCCTGCTGGAAGGTGAACCTCTGCCCCAGTCTCAAATGTTTTGTAGACTCTCTAACAGGTTTTCTTCCAAGATTGCCCTGTATTTGGCTCCATCCATCTTCCCATCGACTCTGAACAGCTTCCCTGTCCCTGCTGAAGAAAACTATCCCCACAACATAATGCTGCCACCACCATGTTTCACAGTGGGTATGGTGTGTTCAGAGTGATGTGCAGTGTTAGTTTTCCGCCACACGTAGTGTGTTTTTTTTCTTTTAGGCCAAAAAGTTAAATTTTGGTCTTGTGCTGACCAGAGCACCTTCTTCCACATGTTTGCTGTGTCCCCCACATGGCTTCTCACAAACTGCAAATGAGTCTTCTTATGGCTTTCTTTAAACAATGGCTTTCTTCTTGCCAATCTTCCATAAAGGCCAGATTTGTGGAGTGCACAACTAATAGTTGTCCCACCTAAGCTGTGAATCTCTGCAGCTCCCCCAGAGTTACCATGGGCCTCCTATCTGCTTCTCTGATTTAATGTTCTTCTTGCCGGCCTGTCAGTTTAGGTTGATGCCCATGTCTTGGTAGGTTTGCAGTTGTGCCATACGCTTTCCATTTTCAGATGATGGATTAAACAGTGCTCCATGAGATGTTCAAAGCTTGGGATAGTTTTTTCATAGCCTAACCCTGCTTTAAACTTCACCACTGTATCCCTGACCTGTCTGGTGTGTTCCTTGGCTTTCATGATGCTGTTTGTTCACTAAGGTTCTCTAACAAACCTCTGAGGGCTTCACAAAACAGCAGTATTTATACTGAGTTTAAATTACACACAGGTGGACTCTATTTACTAATTAGGTGACTTCTATAGGCCATTGGTTTCAGTAGATTTTAGTTAGGGGTATCAGAGTAAAGGGTAGAAGAAAGGAAACAAGGGTGCACCAGCCTAGTGTATTATCGTTTAGGATAGATTTTATTAAAAAAGCATAAATACTACTTACAAGTGTAGCAGAAAAAAAGACACCTGGACATGTGAGCTCCAGCACAGGCAGAGGGCGGGAGCCTGTGCTGGAGCTCACATGTCCATGTCTCTATAAATAGAGTGCTACATGTAGTGTAAGCACTGCTGGGCTCTGAGGAAGAAGTGCATGACTTCGAAACGCGTAAGCCGGCAGTGGCTCTATTCATATGCGCGGTGCGTCTGTGGAGTGTGGTCTTGATCTTATTTTCAGCTGCCATCTATCTGAAATATCACTGCACTGCAAGTTTTTTTCTGCTACACTTGTAAGTAGTATTTATGCTTTTTTAATAAAATCTATCCTAAACGATAATACACTAGGCTGGTGCACCCTTGTTTCCTTTCTTCTATTCTGCACTAGGACACCCCTGTCCATGAAGGGCTGCAAAGCCGGTGTTAGCATCGTGCAAGATTGACTGCTGGAGGATCCACTTGTGCGCAGGAGTTTTTGTGTGCTGTTATCAGAGTAAAGGGGGCTGAATACAAATGAACGCCACACTTTTCAGATATTTGGTTGTAAAAAGTTTTGAAAAACATTTTTTTTTCCACTTCACCATTATGTGCCACTTTGTGTGGGTCTATCGCATAAAATCCCAATAAAATAGATTTACGTTTTTGGTTGTAACATGACAAAATGTGAAAAATTTCAAGGGGTATAAATACTTTTTAAGTCACTGTAACTACTGTGGTATTACTATTGCAATACTGTTATTAAAAAATGTATGCTGTGACTATAGATCTCCCTTTTTTTTAAAAACAAAAACAAAAAAAAGGTAGCTGTGAAGCTTGCACAACTGCTCCGCCAGAATTTCAAAACTCCTGTTCAGAAATCCATAGAACCCAAAGGATAGTCCACAGCCCATTCGTGGGAATAGCTTGTGGAGGAACTTTCCACTTTATTGAAAATGACATTCTACTTTAAAATTGAATTTGCTGCATAATTTTTTCTAAGCTTTATTGCGCTGCTTGTAATGTGCAGCCAACCAACCTAATACATAATGTTCTCTACAGATTGGAATGGTTTCTACAGCAAAACTCTCACTTTTTCTAATCAGGCCAGTGCTGACAACCACCTCCTAGAAAGCACGGAATCCACACAGATAGTTCCACGAGCTGGCTTATACACTAGCCTATTATAATTTAAACAGACTTATCTCCCGAGGGCTGCATTGCCCAGAGCAGGAGCATAGCGAGGTCTCGGAGGAGCAGTTATTATTTAGCTCCATCTTATCTTATGGCTTGTGACCCAATTTCTTGTCTGTTTCCCGTTAAGGACTTCAGCAAAATGATTATCCCAGTCAGATGCTTCACATGTGGAAAGATTGTTGGCAATAAGTGGGAGGCTTATCTTGGACTACTGCAGGCAGAATACACCGAAGGGTATGTATAATTTATTTACCACTGTTTGTCTAACTTAGCAAGCATTGATAACAATCAGGGCAATAGGGGGTCTGAACCAGGTAGCGTTCCAGACTCCCCGGATGTATTGGATTACCTTCTTTTTTTTTTTTTTCATTTTATACTAAACATTCCTCTGTGCTTAATAATAAAAAAAAAAGTGTCCCAAAAGTTTTATTCATTGTTTATTTTTCTTTTTTTTTCTTTAGGGTCCTTAAGGTTCTGGGGCACAGGGTCATCCAAACAGTCCTATATTTATTATTCCTAAATACTGGGTGGAAAAACAACCAACATATAGAGGCAATTGATTAACCACTTCAGCCCCATAAGGATTTACACCCTTAATGACCAGAGCACTTTTTACAATTTGGCACTGCACTGCTTTTACTATTAATTGCGCGGTCATGCAATGCTGTACCCAAACAAAATTTTCTCTTACCGTCCATGGACTGACACAGCAGCTTCATTTTGACAAAATGGGTTATGTTCCTTCTCATAGGAGAAGACTAGGCAGAATGTTCGATGTTTTAACGTACATTCCCTTACCAGAGCTCAACAGCCCCGCCCAGGGGGCGGTCCCTCCGGACATAACCCTCCTACCTGCAGCCAGCAGCCTCGGTTTTTTCTGCCTAGCAGAGGAGAGGACGTGGCTCTCTTCGGAGCCAGTCTCGAAGAAATGTTTGTTCTTTTTTATTTTATTTTTGAGTTTCTTCTATCAATTGTCGGCTGGGCAACAGGTTGGGTAGTTTGCTATCCTCGTAGTCTTCCCAGTCCGACCATCGAGCGTGCTGTTCCTCGCTCTGCGTGAGATCAGTTCACGACATATCTCACCGGCCACCCCTGGAGCCATGGGGTTTTTGCTTCAGAGTCCACAGAAGATTGAACAGTTTGGCTGTATCTTTCGCGGTGGACTGGCCGACAGCTACTTAGTACTGCACTGTGATATGCTTGATAGGAACACATCAGTGGGTCCTAGCTGGACGGGTAAGTACTGTTCCCCTGCCTCAGCAGGTGAGTACATACTGTGTGTTCCTATGATAGGGGGGTTTTCCCTGTCTCCCCCTTGTTTTTACTGCTCTGTCACCTACACTATGGTGCGCTGACTGGGGTGCCTGATGGTCTCTCTGTCCTGGTGGGGGTCCACAGGGGTCTGCATGAGGTGTGGGGGATTGGCTGTGTCAGTGGGGGCCTTGCGCGCCGTTCGGCGCCATGTTTTCCCTGTGTTTTCTTTTACTATTGAAAACCGCATTGGCGGCCATCTTGCCGTAGCCGCCTGTGGCACACTTGTTATTGCGGCGGCCATTTTCTTGTAGCCGCACACGCTTTTGTGCTGGTTTGACCTCTATCGCTGATTGGACGGCGCAATTCTCCTCACTGTTAACTTGTGGGAGCCGCGCTGTAGAGGACGGACACAGGCAGCAGAACTGAGCGGTCCTAGCCGGTTTGGCGAGTCCCCTGGGTAACCCCCCACAGTCAGTGCAGCCGGAGGGTGGACTTTATCTCTCATATGAACAAAGTCCCAGAGGTTGGTGGTATGGAGTCAGTGTCACCTGCTTACCCTTTCATGTCAGAAACAACTGGCAGTGCTGCTGCACCTGCGGTCCCTATGGAACAGTTGTCGGCAGTCCTGGAATCATTTGTTGCCAGGATGGAAGCGGCGTGCGAGCGCAAGGGGGCTATTAAGCGCCCTCTCCCCACACCATCTCCAGGGGAGTGCTCTGATTCAGATATGGGCATTGCTGCGGCACAGGACCCTAGCTCTGAATTTTTGGATATTTTTGACCTGGACATTCCTTGTGAGGAAGACTCCTTATCTGGGTCAGTACATGACAGGACACTTGTTGGTGAACTCATTGATGCTGTGAGGGACACTCAAGTTAAATGCTGCGGCTGAGGAACCCGTGGTGTTCTTTTCAAGCTAAGCCCTCTAAAAAGGTTTTTTCCCTATACACCTTTTTTTGATAGATTCATTGACCAGGTTTGCGACAAACCACAGAAGACCTTTTGCGGTCTCGCAGCGTCTGGCGGTTAGGTACCCTTTTGAGGACAGCCTGATTAAAAAATGGGCCTCTCCTCTGGTGGTCGACCCAAAAATCACCCCCCCGGTCGCCCGGTTGAATAAAGCCACAACTCTGACATGGGCATCCACCTAAACTGACAGGCTGGCAACTCTGACCCTACTGATAGGAAGTCGGAAAAATGGTGAGCAGAGCCATGTTCACCATACTGGGGTCCACGCTGCGTCCTCTTGTAGCAGCGACCCTGGTGACTCAGACGCTCACGGAATGGGCGAAGATTATGCAACAGTATGTGCAGGAGCATAATCTTCCTCCGGAATACATTGCACTGGCAGACCAAATGGTACAGGGCCTAGTGTATGTGTGCGATGCCACTATGGATGTTGCCCCCCTAATTTCTAGGGCCTCAGTGTCTGCGGTGGTTTCGCGTCTCCTGATCTGGTTAAAATGCTGGTCTGCTGTCCTGGCCTCTATGAAGCTCCTGACGGATCTGCCTTTCAAGGGCGGGAGGCTATTTGGCACTTCCCTGGATGACCTTATTAAAAATGTCACGGGGGGGGCGGGGGTAAGAGCACCCTTCTTCCTCAGCCTCCTAAGGCGAAGGAGCCGCGCCGTAAGCCGGGTCCTTCCTTTCCCACTCAGAAGAGGTTTCTTCGTCATTCAAATCCCGCGGAAAAATTCTCCAGGACTGACAAGGGTGCGGCTGGGGACAGAAGCGTCCCTGGGTACATAAGCCAACCAAGCCCGCCACCGCATGAAGTCTTGCCCCCGCCTGACTCTGGGGTGGGGGGATGGCTTTGCAGGTTAGCGATCGGTGGACCTCCCGGATCTCCGACCGGTGGGTGTGCGAGGTGGTTACCTCGGGTTACAGGATAGAGTTCCTTTCCTGGCCACCAGTCAGATTCTTTCCCTCAAATCTCTCTCTCCTGCCAGCGCGTCGGGCTGCCCTATTAGGGGCAGTGCAGGACCTGCTGAGGTGCGGAGTGATTGTGCCGGTACCGTCAAAGGAGAGGTTTCAGGGATTTTTCTTTCTCGTACATCACGGGACACAGAGCGACATAGTCATTACTATGTGGGTTATATAGATACCTTCAGGTGCTGGCACTGGCAACTTCCAAAACTGGAAGTACCCTCCCCTATATAAGCCCCTCCCATCCGGGAGTACCTCAGTTTTTTGGCCAGTGTCTAAGGTGTTGGCCAAAGGTTAACATGTTTTTTCATCTGGGCTTGTGTACAGGTTCTTTTGGGCCTCAGCAAGCTAATCCGGATCCGACCAAAAAAGCTTCATAGCTAAACGGTCGGTACCCGGGCCTTGCAGAGAAGAGCAAGGTTTTGCCTGTAATGCCTCTCTTAGGAGGGCTGGACCCTGGGATCCAGAGCTCTGGTCATACCCACGACCAAGATGTTGTCTGTGCAGGGTGCTATACAGGTCCAGGGGAGTGGAATCCTTGGGAACCCGGTCCCTGAAGGTCTACGTACAATGCCTGCCGTGATAGGTGAAGTTTGGGCTCCTGTGGACCAAACAGAGTCCTGCGGCGGGGAAAAGGTAAGTGGGGGCCCCTCAGGAACTTGGTTCTATTGAGGGGACCCCCAAGCCTAATATGTCTTTCTGCCTGTTACCTAACGGTATTCCCGCTAAATATCTGTGCATGCCTGAAACTGCTAGAAAATGTAATTTTTTTTTTAAATAGTGGTCAAGAAAAAAAAAAAAAAATGACAAACCGCGGTACCTGTGTTTAAACCACTAGAGGCCGCTGTGGAACGTCGTTTTTTTCTATGGACTGTTTCCTTTGAGGTCAAGTCCAGGCAGATGGTGAGTTCTCTTTAGGGAAACTGCTCCCTCTGTCATGTTGCAAATGCTCGTCCATCCCCGGGCCCTGCTGCAAACAGGGACCCTGGCTCCTCTCCCTAATCTTTTTTAAAAAGAAGCGCCAAAGGCGCGCGTGCCCGCGCCTCTATATATAGAGGTGAGCCTGAAAAGGGGGCGGAGCTTGGGCGGATGACGCTCTGTGCGCGCCGCAGCGCTTTTGCGCATGTGCGGGCATCCCAGCATGTCAAAAGGCACAATTTTTTGTTGTGAGCTGGCTATGGAGTGCAGAGACGGAGCTGGTAACATTTAAAAAAGGCATACAGCAGGCGGTAGAAAGGCACATTAGTAGACACAACTGTTTATCTAGCAGCAATTGTGCTAGACTATTTTCAGTAAGTGGTGTATTACGGCTGGAATACCTCAGCTTTGGGCTTAGGAATATGCCGTCCAAAGTCTCCGGGACTAAGACTCCCAGGAAGCAAAGGGGGTCTCCGTCGGGCTCTGAGGATCTTGGGCATGCTTTGGCTGCACCAGTCTCCCCTGAAAAATCAGAGGTTGGTGCCCGTAGAGAACCCTCAGGAGTACCTGGTACTGTGGCTGTCCTCAGTTCACCTGCTCCTGTGTATGTAACAGAGGAGGTTTTTTCCTCAGCTCTGGGAGGACTGGAAGAGAGATTGACAACATTGATCGCTGCTTCCCTGTCAGAGGGAAAGCGCGCCCGATCTCCGTCTCCTCCCTCAGAGTACCTGTTAGCGGAGCAACAGTCCCATGCAGGGATCGACCTACCTGAAGGGGATCAGGATGAGGTTGATTCTGTTCTAGAGGAATCAACAGTGGAAGAGCCATTTTCAGCATCACATGCTGAAAGATTATGGGTTCAGTACCTGACTGATATGGTCCGATCAGCATTTAAAATGCCCCTTGCGGAACCATCAACCACTTCTGTCTCCTCGTTGGGGTCGCTAAAAGCTCCCCAGACTGTTTGTTCCTTTCCAATCCATCCTTTACTGGAAGGACTCATTTACCAGGATTGGGAACATCCTGATAAAATATTTACTCCCCCTAAGAGATTTCCGGTGGTCTATCCCATGGAGGATAAGTTCATCCGAAAATGGAAGGTGCCTACAGTGGACGCAGCCATCTCTTGTGTGAACAAATCACTGACATGTCCAGTAGATAATGTTCAAATGTTCAAGGACCCAATAGATAAAAAATTGGAGTCCTTATTAAAATCTGCTTTTACTACAGCAAGCTTGGTGACACAATCAGCAGTAGCAGCTATTGGGGTCTGCCAAGCGGTGAAGGATCAGTTAAAACAGGTCTTAAGGGACTTGCCGGATCAGCAGGCCCTTGCCCTAGCTGATCTGCCTAGAGCCTTATGCTTTGCGGTTGACGCCATCAAGGATTCAATCCAACAGGCCTCCCGCCTTACGCTGTCGGTAGTACATATGCGTAGGCTTCTATGGCTCAAGAACTGGTCTGCTGAAGCTCCCTGTAAAAGATTGCTGGTTGGCTTCCCATTTCATGGTGAACGCTTATTCGGGGAAGACCTGGACAAAAATATCCAGAAAATTTCCAGCGGTAAAAGTACACTCTTGCCGGTTAAAAAGAGATTTAGAGGTCCCTCTTTTAAGAGGCCTGCCTCTCCAGTCCCTGGGACATCTGCTGTGAAGCAGTTCCGACGGCCTCCTCAGTCAAATCCCGGGGGTAAGAATCAGGGACAATCGCAGGGTAACAAGAAACCCTGGGTCAGGAGAGGTACAAAACCTCCCCCCAAGTCAAATTTATGAAGGGTTGCCCCCACTCAATCGGGTGGGGGGAAGACTTCAGTTGTTCGCAGAGACCTGGCGGGACACGATCAGAGACAGATGGGTGCTCTCCGCAGTAAGTCTGGGATACAAGCTGGAGTTAAAAGACTCTCCTCCTTCCCATTTTATGTGGTCAAACGTGCCAAGAGATCCCCGGAAGAGACGATCCCTCCTATCGGCACTAGAACAACTATTGCTCCAAGGAGTAATTATGGAGGTTCCCCTGGAAGAATGCGGGTTCGGGTTTTACTCAAACCTCTTTACAGTCCCGAAGCCAAACGGGGACGTAAGGCCCAAAATAAATCTAAAAGGGCTAAACAAATTCCTACATATCAGGACTTTCCGGATGGAGTCGATCCGATCGGTGGCCACTGCCCTACAAGGGGAGGAATGGTTAGCCTCGATCGACATCAAAGATGCTTATTTGCACATTCCCATCTTTCCAGTCCACCAAAAATTTCTACGCTTTGCAGTAGAAGGGCGCCATTTTCAGTTCGGAGCCTTACCCTTCGGTCTGGCCACAGCACCACGAGTGTTCACAAAAATTCTGGCCCCACTATTGGCCAATCTAAGAACACGAGGTGTGACGATAATGGCATATCTAGACGACTTGTTGCTGATGGACCACTCAGTGGAAAATGTCATAATACAAGCCTATGGCTTGAGAAGGAGACCGCCTCCGTTCAAAGTTAGGGCGCACTCCACGAGAGCAGTTGGAACTTCATGGGCAGTGCATCACCAGGCCTCCCTGGCTCAAATCTGTAAGGCCGCAACATGGTCTTCAGTACACACGTTTACTAGGTTCTACCAGGTGGACGTTAGAAGTCAGGAGGATGTCGCCTTTGGGCGCAGTGTGTTGCAGGCCGCAAAAGATCCTCATGTCTGATGGCGCCCAGCTTATGTATGGTGTATCCCCCCCCCCATATTTGGCATTGCTTTGGGACGTCCCACATAATAATGACTATGTCGCTCTGTGTCCCGTGATGTACGAGAAAGAAAATAGGATTTTTATAACAGCTTACCTGTAAAATCCTTTTCTTGGAGTACATCACGGGACACAGAGCTCCCACCCCTCTTTTGGGGACACTTATTGCTTTGCTACAAAACTGAGGTACTCCCGGATGGGAGGGGCTTATATAGGGGAGGGTACTTCCGGTTTTGGAAGTTGCCAGTGCCAGCACCTGAAGGTATCTATATAACCCACATAGTAATGACTATGTCGCTCTGTGTCCCGTGATGTACTCCAAGAAAAGGATTTTACAGGTAAGCTGTTATAAAAATCCTATTTTTTTTAATCTGTTTGTGGTCTCGAAGAAGGACGGAGTCCGTCCAATTCTGGATCTCAAGGCTCTAAATGCCTTCGTGAAGGTTCGGAAATTCCGTATGGAATCCATTCGCTCGGTGATTGCTGCGCTCCACCCGGGGGATTTTCTGGCAGTCCTTGGTACGCCGATCTTGTGCGCCAAGTGGTGGACGTTCCATGGCGACTACCGATGCGCGAGGACCTTCGGTCTGAAGGTCCCATACTTCATCCTGCTTTACAGTCGCTGGCTTTAACGGCATGGCTATTGAAAGCCAGGTGCTGAGAGACTGGGGTCTCTCGGATTTGGTCATCTCGACCATGCTGAAGGCATGGAAATCTTCTTCCAGGAAAATATACCTCCATACCTGGAGGGCCTACATCGCTATGTGCGAGGAGCTGGATTGGCATCCATGGACGTATTCCGTTCCCAGAATCTTGCTGTTCTTACAGCGGGCTGTGACCCAAAGGCTTGCCTTAAACACCATTTAAGGGTCAGATTTCAGCTTTGGCTATTTTCTTTCAGAGGCCGCTAGCGGGGCATTCTTTGATTAGTACCTTCATACAGGGGGTCCGACATGTGCTCCCCCCCCCTGTTAAGCCACCTCTTCCTCCTTGGGATTTGAATTTGGTGCTCTCGGTTCTTCAGGAACCTCCTTTTGAAAACCTCAGGGAGATTCCTCTTGACATTATCTCAGAAGGTGGCTTTTCTAGTAGCCATTACTTCTGTCAGAAGGGTTTCTGGATTGGCGGCCTTGTCTTGCAAACCGCCATATTTGGTTCTCCATAAGGATCAGGCGGTGCTACGCCCACAGCCTTTTCTCCCGTAGGTGGTCTCGGCCTTCCATCTTAATGATGACATTGTGTTTCTGTCCTTATGTCCTCGTCCGTCGCATCCCAGAGAGTTTGCGCTCCACACGTTAGACGTGGTACGTGCCCTGCGGGTGTACCTCTCTGCTACGGCTTTGATTCGTAAGTCTGACTCGCTGTTTGTGTCTGGTCCAAAACAGGGCCAGGCGGTTTCGTCTGCCACCATTTCTCGGTGGATCAGGCAGACCGTCATACAGGCCTATGCCCTTAAGGGGCAGGTGCCTCCCTTTCTAGTTACCGCACATTCTGCCAGCATCTGTTGCACAAGTGTGCAAGGCGGCGACCTGGTCATCCACACATGCTTTTTAAAAGTTCTATAAGGTTGACGTGGCTGCATCTTCTGATGCTTCCTTCGGCCGCAAGGTTTTGCAGGCGGCTGTTTAAATGTTGCACCTCCTCCGTTAAGGAGTTCTGCTTGTGTGGGGTGAAGTGTGTTTTTTTTTTTTTTTCTCGATGCTGTTCCCACCCCTTTGTTCTTTGACACTGCTTTGGGGTGTCCCATTTTGTCAAGATAAAGATGCTGTGTCAGTCCATGGACGGTAAGAGAAAATTTAGGATTTTTTTGTACTCGCCGTAAAATCCTGTTCTCTGACGTTAATGGACTGACACAGCACCCACCCCTCCTTTTTCGAGTTTGTACTGCTTTAATACGAACTGAGGCTGCAGGTAGGAGGGTTATGTCCGGAGGGACCGCCCCCTGGGCCGAGGCTCTTCAGCTCTGGTAAGGGAATGTATGTTAAAACATCTAACATTCTGCCTAGTCTTCTCTTATGAGCAGGAACATAACCCACTTTGTCAAGATGAAGATGCTGTGTCAGTCCATGGACGTCAGCGAAAAGGATTTTACGGTGAGTACAAAAAAGTCCTATTTTTTTTTTTTTTTTGGTAGAAAATTACTTTGAACCCCCAAACATTATATATTTTTTTAAAGCAGAGGCACCATTAAGATGGTGGGTTTTGCTATATATATTTTTTTATTTTTACAAAGTATTTGCGCACTTTTTTTTTTTTTTTTTTTAAACGCAATTTTTTTTTTCAAAATGCGATGGCCATCCAACATCTTTCGAGACACTTACACAGCCAATTAAGCTGTAGCTATGTCAGATATTCAGGACGTCACTTGCACTGAATTCCCCTTTTATGGAGAGTCGTGACACAATGAGTTCTGCCGCCATAGGCCTCCTTGTTTTAACGGATAGAATACATTTATTCCAGTGTTTGATTTTTTTTTATAATTGGTGGTATAAATGGTATCTATAGGTTTTCAGTTAATTTGGGCAAACATTTTAAATTCATCTTTATTCAAAACCTTATTTAGTTGTGGATATATTGTATATTGGGTGAGGATTAAAAGCCCAGCCCATCAGAAGAAAGTCAGGACTGAAACTGAGGGAAAAGAAGGGAAAAAAAATGGATTTGGAATGTTGTTATGCAAGTGGTGTGCATGGTGATGCTGAGGCTCCACCCACAAATCAGAGATTCAGGGAAAAGGAGGAGTGTTTGAGTGGGCAGGGTGTGGGGTGTACAGTAACTTGTAGGCCTAGCAAGCATTTAACCCTTACAGTGCGTAAAGGGGGGGGGGGCACTCAAGGGTGGATTGTTTTTTTCCCGGAGTTGGGCTTTAACAGCAACACAAATGGAAGTATGTTTTTGGTTAAGTAGGAGACCGCTAGAACCCGTGTTTTTATTGTCTTGTTATAGATTTCCCTTCACTTCCTGTCTAGTAAAAAGGTTTTCCCCAAAACAGAAATTAGGGGGAAATATCTCTAATGGAGTGCCGGATATCAGTAAAACAAGACCGGGGTTCTAACCCTTTCCCATTTTATCCAAAACTAAAACTGAAGACCCTATTGTAGTATCTGCATTGTTTCCCAGAATCTTATGCACTTTGTGTTCAGGGCTCTTTCATTCCTATTTATGTCAGTTTTAGTTTCTCTTCTTACCATATATAATTTTCATTACCTGTTTTACAGAGATGCACTGGACGCTTTAGGCTTAAAGAGGTACTGCTGTCGCCGTATGCTTCTGGCTCATGTGGACCTGATAGAAAAGCTTTTAAATTATGCACCACTGGAAAAATGAGGGGACCACATCTTGGATATACATTCCATGATTATAGGAAATCTCAAGCTATGGGATATCTTTACACTGACCACACTTACAAGCACAGTTCATATACAAGAAGATTGGAAAATGCCAGAATATTTCTGTAAACCTTACAAACTGTATACACAATACCAATTTTTTTTTTTATTCTACCAATAAAGACGAGTTTTGTTATAAATAGATGTCATGTATATCAAGTTTTTCAAACCTTTATTATTCTAACAGAGTGCAGATTTCTAGTCATTTTTCTTATCAACCTTCCTCCATGGGCTTAATAAAGCTCCCTGCAAAACGATTTTTCTCCTTTTGACCATAAAAGAGATAAGTGACATATCTCCACTGTCCTATATTTTAGTTACAGCTAAAGAAGTGCTTTGGTCTGCTGATTCTGTTTGGCAGTGTAACCAATTTAATTCGAGCCTTTCACCCCTAAGTGAATCTTTTAATTAACCACTTGCCCTCCAGAAGATTTACCTCCCTTCATGACCAGGCCATTTTTTGAGATGCGGCACTGCATTACTTTAACTGACAGTTGCGCCTTCGTGTAATTCTGTACCCAAATAAATGTGTGGTTTTTTTCCCTACAAGTAGAGCTTTCTTTTGGTGGTATTTGATCACCTCTGCGGTCTTTATTTTCTGCGCGATAAACAAATAAAGACCAACAATTTAGAAATATATATTATTTTTTTCTTTCTGCTATAAAACATATCCAATAAAAATAAAATAAAACTTCTTCATCAATTTAGGCCAAGATGTATTATGCTACATATTTTCAGTTAACAAAAACCCAATAAACGTATATTCATTGGTTTGCGCAAAAGTAATAGCTTCTGCAAACTATGGGATATTTTAATTGATTAATTATTTTTTTTTACTAGTAATGGCGGCAATCAGCGACTTATATTGGGACTGAGATATTGTGGCGGACAGTCGGACACTTTTTGGGGACCAGTGACCATAATGCAGTGATCAGAGCTAAAAAAAAAAATGCGCTGTCGCTGCACTAATGACACTGGCTGGGAAGGGGCTAACATCAGGGGCAATCAAAGGGTTAACTGCCTAGCCTGTCTTTCTGTGTGCTATGGGAGGTGTCTTAACTAGGGGTAGCCATGGATCTTTGTCCCTGCTTTGCAGGAACACAGAATACATGCCTTACCTACTGATAGAACAGTGATCTGCCTTTTTTACATGGGCAGACCACCGTTCTCGCTCAGTACCGAAGGATCGGCATGTGTCGGCAGACTAGGTATGTGATCCTGCGTAGCAGTGCCTCTTTGCCACCGTATATGTCCTATGAGGCTGCAGGACACCTGACCCTCAGTCTGGACAGTGCTGATTGGCCCTACACCAAACTGAGCATGTGCAGAGTGCCCCCAACGCTCTGTTCTATCAGCAGATTGGGGACTGTGGAAGAAGGGGAGGATAAGAGAAGACAGGATCAAGCAACCTTTTTACACAATGCAGAGGATTAACCCCTTAGGTTCCACAGTGAGTATAAAAAGCATGCTTTACTTCATATACAGACTGATTTTACTGTTGGTTAGTAACACTTTAAATCCCCAAACTATTCAGCACTGGAAAGGGCCTGATTTGCCACCAGTCCATATAGGCTGCGGTGTAAGGCCCAAAGCCCATAGGTGTAAGTGACAATACTAACAGGGTGTTGCTTTGACAATTTGGGATTGATTTTCTAAAACTGGAGAGTGCAAAATCTGGTGCTGCTCTGTATTGAAGCCAATCAACTCCAGATTTTTCTATCAAAGCTTAATTGCAAATGCACGCGGCACTTTTCAGATCTTTATTTGCAAAATAAAAAAGGAAAACCATTTTATCTTTTTTTCTTCCACTTCACAATTACCGTATATACTCAAGTATAAGCCGACCCGAGTATAAACCGAGGTACCTAATGTTACCACAAAAAACTGGGAAAACTTACTGACTCGAGTATAAGCCGAGGGTCAACAATGCCTCACTGTTCCTATCCTCACTGTTCCTATCCTCACTGTTCCTATCCTCACTGTTCCTATCCTCACTGTTCCTATCCTCACTGTTTAAATGTAACATTGTAAATAGTACCTGAAAAAAAGTTGAGAGGCTGCAGCGTCCATAGTTTAAATCCCGCGGTCTCTTCCTGGTCCCTTCCGTGATAGGCGATTCTCAGCAGACACTCCGCCTATCACGAACGTTCTCTCATCTTCACCCATCCCAGCAGACACTGTGTTCGGTGTTCCGCCAATCACAGACGTCTGCTGGGAAACTGAGGATGAGAGTACGTTCGTGATAGGCGGAGAGTGTCTTCTGAGAATCGCCTATCACGGAAGGGACCAGGAAGAGACCGCGGGATTTAAACTATGGACGCCGCAGCCTCGCAACTTTTTTTCAGGTACTATTTACAATGTAAAATTTCGCTGACTCGAGTATAAGCCGAGGGGGGGGGGGACTTTCGGCCCAAAAAAAGGGCTGAAAATCTCGGCTTATACTCGAGTATATACGGTATTTGCCACATTGTGTTGCTCTATCACATAAAATCCTTTTACATTTTTGGTTGTAACATGACAAAATGTGGAATATTTCAAGGGGGAGGAATACTTTTTCAAGGCCCTGTATATATGCTATATTTAATATTTTGTTTTTTGCTTAAAAAAAAATCCTCACAAAAGTGGAGTTACTCTCTTTAAAGTGTAATACTTTAAAAAAATATATGTTTTTAAAGGTGCCCATACATGCTTGATCAGTTCTAGTAAAGGACATGTTAAAGCTAGTTTGTGCATAGGCAGCATGTGTGTGGGACTGGCCTGTTTTCCCTTTTTACACAATTGGACCTGGGGGGGGGGGGGGAGGAAAGTAATTTTCTAAACAATGACTGCATTGTAGCATTTATAAAATTAGTACTACTGACCTCCCCACGTTCCATCACCTGCTAAAAATGCCACCCCGCTATATCATTGCAATCTGAAATTTAAAAACTTGTGCTAAAAGCTTTTCCAAGAGCCTGCTCTGCTTCTGGGCATTTATTCGATGTGCCAGGGAGACAGAGCCACGATGTGGTTCCTGCAACTTTCTGGCAACATGCTGTGTGAGCTGAACAGCGCAGACTTTTAACAGTTCAGCAGTGAGTGCTCAAACCAGGATCTTGGGTCCACCTGCTCTGCACAAAGTTCTACAGCTCTCTGCTTGTCTCCCTCTGAAGCCCATTGATATTTCAGTCTCCATAATGCAAGTGGTAGTAATGCAGGTAAGAAGTTGGTGAAACAGTAATTTAATTTAAATCTAAAGATGTAGAGTGTCGAGCAGTCCTCCTGTAGCATGTCCTGCAATTCAGACTGCCTTATGGCTCTTTCACACGGAGGTCCGTTCAGGTCCGCCTGTCAGTTTTTTAGGCGGACCTGAAACGGATCCTCCATGTAGCCCTATGGAAGCATGGATGTCAGCGGAGACATATCCGCTCCGCCAAAGTGTGACAGAGGAAAACCCTATTTTTCCTTCCGTCGGCGGATCGGATGACAACGGACTCTACGGTCCGTCGTCATCCGATTCCCCATAGGGGAGAGCGGCGCTCTGACAGGGCGGTCCCTGCACAGTGTGTGGCAACCGCCCAGTCATCCGTCGGCTCAGCGGGGATCAACGGAGCGATCCCCGCTGAGCAAGCGGAGCTTCACGGATCCGCCCCGTGTGAAAGGACCCTTACTTGGCTTTTTTTTGTCGTTTCCGAACGCCTTTGACCATCTCCCACAGCATGTTCCCAGTTTCAGACAGTTGTCTTTTGCATTTTTACAGTCCATAAAGCAGTATTAAGATGAGTGTTTGTTGTTTTTTTCTTTTTTATTAAGTGGGTCCCCAAGTGGTTTATGCACCACATATTATCACGTTATGGCAGACTTGCAATCAAACAAAGCCCTCCAGCACTGCGCTGTCACCCAAAAGGGGTAGTTCAACTTGTCTACCTCCTCCCCCACTCCTTATGTTTTGGCACTTTTTTTTTTGGCCAGATCGCCCCACTTTCTTGCAGCCTTCTGGGACATGTCATAGGTCACAGAAATGTGCGGGAACATACGCAAAGCGAAGTCACGCCTGGCTTCCTAAAGTAAACGTGTCAGCGCCCGGACCTGAAGACAACTGATGAGGTGAGGACAGCACTGGATCTCTGGACATGTAACTGTCCAGTTCATAAAAGTCAGCAGCTATGGGATTTGTAGCTGCTGACTTTTAATGTTTGTTTTCAGGGTGAAGAACCACTTTAAGAATCTTCTGTAAAAACAAACAAATGTATGTAAATCCCCTTCACTTATCCAATCATGTGACAATCTATTTTCTGTTCACCTTGAATACTTCGTCATTTGTAGTGTTTTTTTTTTTTGTTTTTTTTTACAAAATTGGACAATTAAAGTGAATTTTCACACAATTTTTGAGTAAACATTATCAACGCCCTTCCCTTAGTAAATCAGCTTCAGTATGTAGTCCCTGGCGTTGTCAGTGGCAGCAATTAAGACTGTTATATCTAACCAGATGACCACCACTGCTCTACACAGTTCGGTTACTGCAGGGAGTCTTATTTACATTTATTTTTAAGCTAAATGTATATAGCGTAGCTTTCTTTTAATGTGGGGTTTATGAGCTTAGATAAACATTGTAGTTTTAAAAAAAAAAACGGATAATGCAATGTACTTATGGCATTAAACTGTGTAAAACACCAGGATTAATTGCATAATTCTTTTTGATTCTAAGGTTTGAAAAGGGTTCCCCTAGTTTTGTAATATGTCAGATAAGATAATGCATCAAACTGTTATTTAATGAGGTGTTAGGAGGATTGTGCTGTACAGAGCTGAAAAATGTGCGTTTAATCTTCTCATGTCATGAATGAGGGCAGATTAGGTTTTCAGAGCACTGCTATAACTCCAGTTTAATGTGCTGTTACCTGATTATGTACCAAGACTCAAAGATTTCGTTAGTGTTTTATTCAAACTGGTTTTCAGGCAAACATTTTAAATTTACCTGTTTAAAGGACATGTCAGTGTCTGTAGCCAGATCTCACATTTAGCTATCCCTGTCACACAGCGTAGAAAGCCCAAATATCACCTGCTAAAGACTACAACTGATCTTCATCGGGCTCTACAACTAAAAAGATTAGCCCTCCCAGTACAGTGATCGGACTGTCAGACACAGTGGGGGTTATTTACTAAAGGCAAATCCACTTTGCACTAGAAGTGCAGTTGCTGGAGATCCAAGGGGGACATGCAAGGAAAATAAAAAACAGCATTTTAGCTTGCACATGATTGGATAATAAGATCAGCAGAGCTTCCCCTCATTTCAGATCTACCCCTCGGATTTACAGTGACTGCATTTCCAAGTGTACTTTTCAGTGCAATTTCAAGTGCACTTTGTAGTGCAAAGTGGATTTGCCTTTCGTAAATAACCCCCAGTGTGTAAACGAGAGACAAGTCGGGGGGGGGGGGGGACTGGGACTCATGATCATGTGATCACTGACAGCTGATCATGCAACCGGGATGTCTGTCCCACTTCAAGACCTTCCCAACTGTGCCTGGGCTTTAGAGACATTTCACACTACAACACGCAAATGCACATGCAGTACATTGGTGCAGTTTTTCTGTGGGTTTTAAAAAAATAATAATTTCAAAGGCAGGTTTCCTCTAACCTGGTGTTAGGGGTGAGAGGTGTGTTTGTGTTTCTGTTTGTTGTGGTGTAAATATTATGCATATAAAATATGTTGCGTAATATCGCACTGCTATGGAACGCAGAGAAAAGCTGCATTCTGGTGTGAACATGACACGTGGAAACCTATTTTTTGCGCTGTGTAATTGCAGAGGAAAAACGTAGGTAACTGCGCATAGTATGAATGGGCCCTTACCTGAATCCTGGATGTAGGCACATCCCAAAGCTATGCACAGTAGATGGTGTTTTGTGCCAGTTACCCTGTCCCTTTCTTCCCATTTCCTCAGTCAATGCAGACTGTCCTGCTGTGACGCTAATTTGAAATCTCAGCTAAATTGCCAACCTAAATAAGAAGGGTATATCATTAATAAAAATGTCATATGTAAATCCTTCTCCCCTTTAAAAATACCCTTGCAGAATACCATATCATGACCTGTATGGAGCATACTGATTCCAATTAAGAGTTGATTGTGCAAGCAGGAATCCCTAGTACTGTGTCAAAAGCACGGGGGTCATGCTCTGTGCCAGTATATGGGTTTTCATTCTAATGAATGTTTACAGACCAGTTTTTAGGAGGATCAAAAATCTAGAAAATTAAGAATTGTATTAGTAATATTTTATGTGAACAGAACTGAGCACGTTATGTGTTGCCAAACTAATATGATGCTGAAAGAGATAGGATATGACTGAGCGTTGGACTCCTGTCTTCTAGGGAGGTGCCATAGGAATCACTCTTGCTGCAATGGGAGGTTTTAATAACTCGTGGATAATTCTCTCCTTTCATGTTGCATATTTTCATTGTTATGCAGTTCCATTCGGCAAATGAGACTGCAGAAAATGCTACAGATTGTGAATGACCAGGATGAACATAGAAAAACAATTCTGATCTATATATAACTCCTTTGTGGTTAACAGAATTACAAAACGCTGCAAAAAAAACAGGCGTCAATCGCCTTATAAAATTGAGGAAATCATAATTTAGTTCATTTTTCAAAGCCACAAGGGAGAACAGCTGTTAAATAATCACTGTCTATGTTTCAGTGAGTTCAATATGAGTTTGAGAGATATTGATTCTAAGGAGAGCAGGTAGTAAGAGTATATGGGAATAACCATTCCATGCTCAGGGTTCTAAATTGCATTACCTCGTAGTGTTCAATAGTTTGCAATGTTTTTAGAACTGTACAATATAAGTACTACTCTATCCAATGTCCTTTTTAAAATTATTTATTGCTAGAAAATTTCTTAGAACCCAAAACATTATATATATATATATATATATATATATATATATATAATATTTTTTTTTTTTAAAGAAGGGGCCCTAGAGAATAAAATGGTGGGTGTTGCAATTTTTTAAGTCACACAGTATTTGGGGGGAACATACACTTTTTTTAAAATTTTAATGCAAAAAAACACAATACATAACCCATTTTTTTGGTAACATACAAAAGATGGTTACGCAGAGTAAATAGTCACGCTTTAAAATTGCGCACGCCCGTAAGACCCCAGATCCCTCCTTTGCCCTTAAAAGCATTTGATCACACCGAGATCTGTGCAATCAAATGCTTTTTATTTTCAAAATGGCACAGTTTACATCCGGGTAACAAAGTGATGTAAGGTCATCGCGTTCAGTTCCCTATATCGCAGAGATGAACAAAGCTGTTCCGGTCTTTGTTCGACTCTGTGATCAGCTGGCGGAAGTGCCGGCTGGTCTATCGGTTGTCCTGTTGCAACGGGACAGCCCGATGAGCCAAGCATACTATGTCCCTCAATAACGTGGGGCCGCTGAATGTGCGGTATAAACTGTATGTAGCTGAGGCTACATACAGCATACCACACTGTTCTGGGTTCGAGCAAAGACTTCCTGTCTCATACCCGGAACACAGTAGAGAATGTCACAGCGGCGCTCAGCCATTCAAAGAAAGCGATGTATTCTATCAACAAATACAAAGCTTCCTCTGATTGACTGAGTCAGAGATGGGATGATGTCGTCACAACCTCTGACTCAGCAAATCAGAGGAAGCTTTGTATTTGTTGATAGAATACATTGTTTTCTCTGAATGGCTGAGTGCCACTGTGATATTCTCTACTGTGTTCTGTTTATGAGACAGGAAGTCTCGGCTCGAACTCCGAACACAGTGTGGAATGCTATATGTAGCCTCAGCTACGTCCAGCGAATACCATGCATCCAGCGGCCTCACATGTATGTGAGGGATATAGTTAGTTCGTTTTGGGCCAGCTTGGTCTAAACAATGTAAAGTATATCAAAAGATGGAGTTCAGCTTTAATGTTGAATTGCAGCTTATTCCTTACTAGCCTTAAAACTGCCCTCTTCCTCCTTCTAACACCTATGCTAACTAACCTGTGTAAGAGAGTTATTATACTTGCCTATTTTCAGGCTGCTCCGGTCAGGTCATATAATATGTCCCCTGTGGCAGCTACAGGGAATAGAGAGAGCGCTTCAATAGCTAGTAAAGCCTGGAGTAGTGAAGTCACCCATAGGATTCAATAGCCCATCTGTTGTCAACACCCCCTCCTCTCCCCTGCAGCCATGCTGGCTGAGACGGGAGATCATGTGATGGAGCAGCCTGAAAACAGGTAAGTATAATATCTCTTTATTACAATAGTTATTTAGCATAGATGTTAGGAGAAGGGAGGGGACAGTTTTAAGGCTAGTTAGGAATAAGCTGGAATTCTACTTCCAGGCTGGCGCCACATAATGTACAGTGCATTGAAAAAGTATTTATACCCCTTGAAATTTTCCACATTGTGTCATGTTATAACCAAAAACGTAAACGTAAATGTATTCATAAGGATTTTATGTGATAGACTAACACAAAGTTGCACATCGATGTGAAGTGGAAGGAAAATGATGAATAGTTTTCATTTGTTTTTACAAATAAATATCTGAAAAGTGTGGTGTACATTTGTATTTAGCCCCCTTTACTCCGATACCCCTAACTAAAATCTAGTGGAACCAATTGCCTTCAGAAGTCACCTAATTAGTAAATAGAGTCCACCTGTGTAATTTCATCTCAGTATCAATACAGCTGTTCTGTGAAGCCCTCAGAGGTTTGTTAGCTAATCTTATTGAACAAACATCATCAGCATCATAAAGACCAAGGAACACACCAGCCAGGTCAAGGATAAAGTTGTGGAGAAGTTAAAAGCGGGGTTAGGTTATAAAAAAAAAAATATCCCAAGCTTTGAACATCTCACGGAGCACTGTTCAATCTATCAACCGAAAATGGAAAGGGTATAGGGCAACTGCAAACCTACCAAGACATGACCTTCCACCTAAACGGACAAGCTGGGCAAGGAGAGCATTAACCACTTCAGCTCTGGATGATTGGGCTGCTCAATGACCATGCCATTTTTTTTAGATACGGCACTGTGTCGTTTTAACTGACAATTGCGCTGTCGTGCGACGCTCTACCCAAACAAAATTGACTACCTTTTTCTCCCACAAATAGAGCTTTCTTTTGGGGGTATTTGATCATCTCCAGTTTTTTTATTTTTTGCACTATAAACAAAAAAAACGTCCTAGCGGGGGACTTTAATATTTCTCCGAACCTCTCTCTGGACAGGCTGAGCCTGGACCCTGATACTGAGTCGGCCCTTTCTCGCTATGCGCAGTTGTTTGTGTTGGTGGGTGTATGGCGGTGGAAGCATCCTTTGGAGCGTATGTTTACTTGTCACTCTCTATCCCATAATACGCGGTCTCATATTGATCTTATGTATGCCAGTGCCAGTATGCTTCCTAGGATCTGAAAGATTGTGATGCTTCCCCGGGGTAAATCTGACCACACCCTGCTGCTTTCGTAGCATACAAACGAAAACGCCCCCCACAAATTTGAATTTGGCACCTCTCACGTTTCTGAATAGCTCACCCCACTATAGAGATTGAAATAGCTAAGATGATTAAGCAATACTGGTTGCTCAATGCCGGTGCTTCTTCTCCGGGGAATGATTGGGATGCCTTTTAAGGCATACATCAGAGGTTGTTATATCTCCTCTATAGCCACGGAACGTAGGAATGATCAGATCACGTTGGAAGAGGCAGAAGCAAAAGTCTAATCCCTTGAAACCCGGTACGCTCTAACTGCTAACCCCATTACAGGCCAAGATATGAAGGTAGCGTATCGGGAGGTGATGCTCCTTAGGGTGGCAAAAGCTAATGAGCGTCAACTGGCTCAATCCCAACACATTTTTGAACAGGGGGAAAAAATGGGTAGGCTATTGGTCTGGATCTCTAGGGAGCCATCCCCAATCTCCACGATGGCCCGGATTAGGAGAGAGGACGGGACCCTGGCGGCAGACCATGTAGAAATAAATGCCTGCTTTGCTGATTATTATTCCAAATTGTATTCCTCTAGGGGGAGACACTCCAGCAAGGAGCTCTGTGAGTTTCTTGATGAGGTGCCATTTCCAACTCTCACCCCCCTCAGCAAGGGACAGTCTAAATAGCCCTATCACGTTGGAGGTCGTCAGGCAGGCGCTGGGTTCCTTGCAAAAAGGCAAGACCCCGGGAAAGAACGGGCTTCTATCTGAATTTTATAAACAATACAGGGAGGAGGTGGCACCTAGGTTGCATGACATATTTACGAAAACCTTGAGGGAGGGAGCTCTCCCACCATCCATGGCCCAGGCCATTGTAGCGGTGATCCCAAAACCGGGGAAGCATTCGCAATTGTGTTTGTCGTACAGACCCATATCTCTCCTCAATTCGGATGCTAAGGTGTTGACTAAGATCCTTGTCGAGCGTCTTAATGAAGTGATACTTGCGTTGATCCACGAAGATCAATCGGGATTTATGCCAGGTAAGGGAAAGGATATTAACCTCCGGAGACTGTATGCTGTCTTGGCCTCGGGGGGTGGGGGCGACCGCTCTGCGGTGGTGGCCTCCCTGGGCGCGGAGAAAGCTTTTGGTTCGGTAGAATGGAATTTTTTATGGGAGGTCCTCCACAGATTTGGTTTCGGTCCAGTCTTCATCTCCTGGGTTGAAGCAGTGTACAGGTCTCCGACGGCCAGAGTGCGTACCGGTACAGTGCTCTCTGCATCTTTCTCCCTGGGTAGGAGAACGAGACAGGGATGTCCTCTTTCCCCAGGGCTATTTGCGCTTGCGATAGAACCCATGGCCCTCCTGCTGAGGTCCAGGTTGTTGTTGTAGGCCTCTTTAATGAAAAGGTGTCCCTCTATGCCGACGATACCTTATTGTATCTCGAAGACGACAGGGGTCTCCCTACAGACTGAGCTCTTGCTTATTTATAGATTTGGGCACTACTCAGGAATATGCATAAACTGGGGAAAATACACCCTTTTCCCGCTTCATTCAGGTACTGCCCCCCCCCTACCATCATATGCACAGCTTCAGAGGGTCTCTCAGTTTAGGTATTTAGGGGTGGAGATACATCGGGACCTCAACCAGTTTTTCGCCCCCAACCTGAATCCAGTAGTTTTCCACCTGTCCCAGTGTTGTGCTGCTTGGAAGTCTCTTCCTCTCACTCCGGTGGGACGGGTGAATCTAGTTAAGATGACAGTTCTCACTAAATTTACTTACCTCTTTAGACAGACCCCTGTTCCTATACCTGTCTCTTTCTTTAACAGACTGGACAATATTATTACTTCCTTCGTTTGGAAGGGGGCGGTTCCTAGGATAGCAAAGATGACCCTGCAATTACCTGTCGCATTGGGTGGACTAGCTCTACCCTGTTTTTATAAAGTATTATTGGGCAGCGGTCTTGGTTACTGTCAAATGGTGGCTGTCAAGAGTTGCCGGCTAACCCGGCGTCCACCCTAGAAGCGGCACTGCTGGGTTCTTATGCAGAGCTGAGAAATCTTATTCATAGGGGTCCTCGATCCAGCCCACAGGTAACTCCCCCCCCCCCCTCCCATGCGTGCGACTCTCAAAGTATGGAACACAGTTAATCTCAAGATTGGGAAACCTAACACCTGGTCCCCTGCAACCCCACTATGGGGTAACCCCCGTCTGCCCCATTTTCGCTCTATTCCAGACCCGGTCCTATGCGCTAGACATGGGATCACGACTCTGGGAGATATAGTGACCCGGGGAAAGTTGACTGCTTTTGATGATCTTAAAAGGGATAAGGGCCTTCCGAGCCAAATGTTTTTCCGGTATATCCAACTGTGTCACGCTTTTCGCTCTCAGTTCCCTTCCTCGGTCATATTGCAGATGTCAGATCTAGAGAGTATGTTGAGGTCCTCGGAAGGCGGGGCAACACTGTCTACAATATTGTCAGCGAAATCAGGCTGTATGCAGAGCACACAGCCAGATATCGTGTCTCTAATAGTAACACATTTCGTCTCAATGATATAATGCATCTTAAGCTAAAATTCACTCACCTTCCAGTCGATTCCCATTCATTCAAATCAAGAAGCATCGCCACACTGTTAGGTTCATCTCAGCATCCCAGCAAACACTGGTCGCCCAGAACCTCACTGCTCCTTTTTATTAAAATCCCAGCCAAAAGTGATGTCACAGCATGTGACCTCCTCCATAGGAAGTGAGCTCACAACATATGACCTCCTCCATGGGAGTTGTCATCATAGGATGTCCCCTTCACACAGGAAATGTCCATATAAGGGCGTCCCTCTAACAGGATGTCCCATACAATACATGAATACAACAAAAGAACTAATCACAGACATGTATACATTCAAATAGACTAGCAGGGACGTGCACCGCTTCCAATGACGGGAACCATATGAAAATTATGGCTCAATGGGCCACAATTGTCGTATAGTTATGCTATAGTTCTCATTGACGCAGATCTGTCCGCTCGGAGTCATTTAATGCCAACACCAAAAAGTGGCCAGTCCCTTGGCGGGGCATAAAACAAACATCCCTAAAAGAGCAAACATCGCTGTCTTCCACCAACGTCTGTCCGAATACACTCACATGAGCGCATTACAGCAAAACCGACACTGGGGGACATCTGACAACATACATTAATAACATTTTCCACAACAACATGTTGGCTGTCCTGGACACATCTAAGGTCTCTCAACTATTTATGCTTTGGCAGAAGGATATCCCAAATTTAACTGACAATGACTGGGAGGAGGGTATCCAACAATACTTACCCTTGACCATTTTGGCCAGGGATAGGTTTATCCAATTGAAATTCCTGCACCACGCTTACTACGCCCCAACACGTTTGACGAGAATATACCCTGGTCGTTCGGCAATATGCCCCAAATGTGGCTCTGATAGTGCAGATTTCATCCATGTGGTCTGGTCCTGCCCCACCATGGAGGTATTCTGGAGGGCAGTCCTTGATGATATCAATCATATAGGGAAGTTGAAGGTCCCATTTAGTCCTATCCCCCTTCTGCTAGGCATATGTGTTTTCCTAGATGCTCCTCAGTTGAAAAAACAATTTGTCTTCTATGTGTCATTTTACGCTAGAAAAGCAATCCTCCTTCACTGGAACCACACCCCCCCCCCCCCCCACTAGACAACTCTGGCTATCCCTGGTAAATGCTGCCCTGCCCCTCTATAAACTTGCAACTAGCATACATAGGAAGAAATTGTCCTAAGAAATTTGATAAAATATGGACCGCTTGGGTGAAGGCGAGGCAGCTGACCCTTGAGTAGGGTTCGGAGGTTTTTCCCCCCAACCCTCCTGTTTTCTCTCAATACTGAGCAGTGTTGCCAACCCCCCGAAGTTAAATTTACTGGCAGGGCGCCAAAATTTATGAACGGCGCCAATTATTTTGCTGGCAGAAATCATGACATTTACTGACAGAGCCGCATTTTTTACTGGCACTGCCAAAAAAATACCTGAAATGGCAGTTTTATGTGCTAATCAGTGCAAATATCAATATTTACATGTAGGTAGTGCTATTAGTAATGTGTTTAAATTTAAACAAAATTCAAAAACCATATTTCTCCATTTACATGATGGTCAGATTAATATAACCAAACACAGAAATCCCCCTTACAGAGTCTGCAAGATTCCCCCTTACAGTGCAAGGGAACTCTGATGTAAAGGGGAATGCTGCAGACCATGATTTAAGAGGGAACTCTGGTGACCAGAGCCCCCTCTTACATTAGAGACCACCTTACATCAGAGTCCACTGCATTCCCCTTTTACATCAATCGGAGTTCCTGCTTACATCAGGGTCTGCAGCATTGCCCTTTACATCAGAGTTTCCCTTTACAGCAGGGTCTACCACAGATACAGGAGATGGTCAGAGACTGCAGACATGATACAAGCGGTGGTCGGAGACTGCGGACATGGTACAAGCGGTGGTCAGAGGCTGTGGACAGGGTACAGGAGGTGGACAGGATACTGGATATAGCAAGACAGATTGTATACAATAATAATAATATATATTTACTCATATATATCATTTGGTCAATGGTCATGTTATGAGTTTATTATTTTATCATTGAACAATGAACATTTAATGTATTTAATATCCACCATCATTATTTATACACTGATAGTATTTAGTCACTATAAGACACTAAACTAGAACGGCAAGCACTGTTTGCACATTAGGTAGTCCCAGCCTTCTTGAGATGGTATACTTTTTTTAGTGAAAAAAAAGTTAAAGCACTGCAGAGAAGGCCATATCGGATAGCAATGAGCTGCTTTATGCTATCGGATATGGCCTTTTCTGCAGTGCTTAAACTTTTTTTTCAACTTTAACTTTTTTTTATATAACTTTAAGCATATATATCTGTCTGTACACATTCCACACTGTGCACATTTTCATGTTTTACTCACCAGTGGCCAGGTGGCTGCAGCCAGGGCAGGGTGTGCTCAGTGCTGGCCAGTGGCACTTGTCAGGGCCTTGTGTGTCTGTCCAGGGGGTCTGACAGGCCAGGTCTGTGGCGCTGTCCATCTCACTCGTGACTCGCGGATGGTGCCGCTGCCAGCCCTTGCAAGGTCCACTGCACTGTCCACTCCGAGGCTCCTCCTTCTTCAGCCCGCTCAGCTCCTGGGCTGGCATTTGGCTTATGGAAATTATCAGCGGCTGTGGGTGGGTCAGGCAGCGCGGATACAGGATCGGATTGTCTCAGGGATTTCCGGAACTTCGTGCACATGCGCAGTTCTCACCCGATCCGATCACAGACCTTTTTACTGGCAGTGTTCGGCTTCTACGGACACTTAAAATAATGCCTGTTTTTACGAGCTGTCCGTAAATCTACGGACGGTTGGCAACACTGATACTGAGTCCATTTGTAAGGTTTCTAGTTCCTATGCTTTACTAATACACTCACTAGCTGCAACGTAATGATCTGATACATTTACTGTAACAACTTGTAATACTATGTTGTGCATCATTATCTTATGATTCTGTCAGAATGTACCTGTTCCTTGATTTATTCCGTCTGTTTGTTAAAATTAAATAAACTTTATGTTAAAAAAAAAAAAAAAAGACAATTTTGAAAAAAAACACCTTTTTGCTATAATAAATATCCCCATTTTTTATTTTATTTTTAAAGTGAATGTTTTCCTCCGTTTAGGCCGATATGTTTTCTTCTACATATTTTTGGTAATAAAAATCGCAATAAGCGTATATTGATTGGTTTGCGCAAAAGTTATGGTGTCTATAAAATAGGGGATAGATTTATGTAATTTTTATTATTTTGTTTTTACTAGTAATGGCGGTGATCTGCGATTTTTATCGGGACTGCGACATTATGGCGGACAGATCAGACACTTTTGACACATTTTTGGGACCATTGACAACTATACAGCGATCAGTCCTATAAAAATGCACTGATTACTGTGTAAATGTCACTGGCAGGGAAGGGGTTAACACTAGGGGGCGATCCAGGGGTTAACTGTGTTCCCTAGTGTGTGTTCTAACTGTAGGGGGATGGGACTGACTAGAGGACATGACAGATCGCTGTTCCTAGCTAGTAGGACCTCACAATCTGCCTCTCCTCTCAGAACAGGGATTTGTGTGCTTACACACACACGTCCCTGTTCTGGCTCTCGTGCATGCATCGGCACCCCTGCAGCCATGTGGAGGACACAGCAAACATGTGGAAGAAGGTCAGATGAGACCAAAATGTAACTTTTTGGCCTAAAAGCAAAACACTTTGTGTGGCGGAAAACTAACTGCACATCACTCTGAACACACCATCCCCACTGTGAAACATGGGGGTGGCAGCATTATGTTGTGGGGATAGTTTTCTTCAGCAGGGACAGGGAAACTGGTCAGAGTTGATGGGACTATGGATGGAGCCAAATACAGGGCAATCTTCGAAGAAAACCTTTTAGCGTCTGCAAAAGACTTGAGACTGGGGCAGAGGTTCACCTTCCAGCAGGGCAACTATCCTAAACATACAGCCAGAGCTACAATGAAATGATTTAGATCAAAGCATATTCATGTCGTAGAATGACCCAAAGTCCAGACCTAAATCCAATTGAGAATCTGTGACAAGACATGAAAATTGCTGTTCAGACTCTCCATACAATCTGACAGAGCTTGAGCTATTTTGCAAAGGAGAATGGGCAAAAATTTCACTCTAGATGTACAAAGCTGGTGGAAACATACCCAAAAAGACTTGCAGGTGTAATTTCAGCAAAAGGTGGTTCTACAAATATTGATTCTTGGGGGCTGAATACAAATGCACGCTACACTTTTCAGATATTTATTTGTAAAAAACAAAATTGAAAACCATTTTTTTTTTCCATTTCACAATTATGTGCCACTTTTTGTTGGTCTATCACATAAAATCCCAATAAAATACATTTACATTTTTAGTTCTGACAAAATGTGGAACATTTTAAGGGGTATGAATACTTTTTCAAGGCACTGTATGTGCACTGCAGTAAAAAGACACTGTACTATATGAGTTGCAGGGCCATTTGTTTAGAAACGCATATATGCTGTAGCTGCCAATTCATCTGCACTACAATGCACGAAAACACACTTGGGGGTCCATGTAAAAAATATTCGCAGTGCGCATGTCTTAACCATTCACACGGGCACCTTGAATATTTTTCATGAAATACCCTGCCTCAAAATAAAAATAAAAACGATGGCCACTAGATGGAACTAGCAATCAAATATTTGTGGCATCCATTTGCCACAGCAAATAGTTTAAATATTGACCTGCAGCAGGTGCAGTATTTTGCTCACTGTCAGCCCATTCAAAAACTGCATGCCTCAAAGCTAGAAAAACACAAGTGATAATGCATGCACAAGTGTGCAGTAGAGGTAACCTGTTCCCTTAAAAAAAAAAACACTGGACTGCAGTGCGTAGCTGAGAACAAGTCATATGAGAAAAAATGTTTTTTTTTTTTAAATACATTTTCTTGAAGCAAACTGCAGAAAATAGACAAATGTGAATAGGCATTACATTTTTAATCTGTGCTTTCCTGTGGTGTACCAGTTCATCTTGTGCCATTACTTTGGTAATTTGGTCATCTGAGAACCCAATCAGGAGGGCTAATCCAAAACATACCCACTGCAGGCTTCTTGCTATCTAAGGCTAATGCCGCGTACACACGACCATTTTTCTCGTCTGGAAAAATTTTCATTTTTTCTCTTTGACGAGAAAAACGACCGTGTGTGGGCTTTCCAGCATTTTTCCCGACGAGAAAAACGTCAAGAATCACGACAAGAAAAATTAGAACATGCTCTAATTTTTCTCGTCGTGATTCACGGCATTTTTTTCCATAGGGAAACACTACCAGGGAGCCTACACACGGTCGGTTTTCTCGACCAAGAGAAAAAATGTCATGAAAACCGGCCATGTGTAGGGGACCAAGCCGGTCCTCGTTTTTCATGTCGAAATTCTCGGCGGTGATTTCACCATTGAGAAAATTGATCGTGTGTACACGACATTAGGCTACATGAGTGATTTTTGGTGATTGATGAGTGATTTTGAAAAAAAAAATCTCCTAGTGCAAAAATTTGGTTTTTCATGCCACTGCAGGAGATGGTTGGGTGGTTGTTAGTAAACTAGTCCTTATGATTTTAACCCCATAGGGTATGCTTGAATAGGAAAAATCATTGCATAATCCCCTAAATGAGCAATTGTTGAGCTATCTCCTGCTTCTATTCATGTCTATAGAGTAGAGTGAGATTGAACCCTCATATTTCTGCTGTGATTAAATTGCAAAATTGTTCTATTATGGATGTTAAAAATCTTATTTAACAGCTCACAATAACTTTATCCCGCTGGCGTAACGCATATGTACAGCAGCAGGGTGAGTGAGCCTTAAAGCGTAACTAAACTCTCCCAATCAACTATTTTTATTCCTTATGCTGCTAACATAAATAAATAGGAAGGTATATTATGTTTACTTTTCTTTAAAATATTTGTTTTTACAGTTACTTTCTGGTTTCTCGCCTAGGCCAAAATGATGTACATCTCTAGAGGAGGGGTTTTCTCAGCTAAGCATGCCCCCCGTGCCTGCATGACCGAGCTAAGGGGAGATGGATTCTCAAAAGTAAATTCTACATCAACCATCTGTCCTTACTCAAGATGGCTGCATCTAGAAATGCTAGGGGTGTGTTTTTCAAAGTGATTTTTCAACAATATAAAGCATGGAGATATAGATTGATGGGCGAGTTTGCTTTGAGTATTAAAAATTAATTAAATAGCATTTTCGGTTTGTGGTGCTCCGGGACAATTTAGTTCCACTTTAACACCCAGCCACCGCACCTATCCATATGGCTCCAAAGTTGTATGCTGAGAGCCCACTCACTGCACTCTCACCACACTGACCAAACTCTTACCAGCAGGTCTCAGTCACTGTACCTGTTGTAAAACAATTTCAGCATAAAGAAGCTTTTTACAGCCATGAACCACATTGGTAATTTGAAGATGATTGTTTAACACAGGAAACAGCAAGAATTAGAACTTTACATTGTGCAGGCTTAAGGAAGTACACTTTTAGTTCCCCTGTGAGGCGATCTTTGAATTCTCACTGCAGTGGATTACACTACTCCAGGTAAATTGAGTGAACCTTTTTGTATTTTTGCAAGGCAGGAGTAGTAGCTCATGGCTTGGGTTAACGCTTTGGCGATGTGATCTTTGTATGTAACATTCTGGCCAGGGTATACCCAAATATATAGCTCTGTGCAAGACTCGCTCTTCTTAGCATACAGGAACAATTTGGGTGCTAGCTACTATAGTCCATCTCCACTCCCCAACAAAGATATGAAAAAATATCAGCCGCACTCCAAACTTGGCTCCTCTTGCTGTGTTGATTGTCAGCAAAGTGACTGCATACAACATTGTCTCCGCTTGAAAACCAACCTTCCTTGACGTGTTTCACCACTCCTGGTAAGCAAAACGTGACTGGTGAAACGCGTCAAGGAAGGTCGGATTTCAGGTGGAGACACTGACACTGTCACTTTGCTGACAATTAATACAGGAAGAGGAGCTCAGTCTGAAATATGGCTGATATTTTTTCATATCTTATTCTGGCCAGAGCATTCTTGTTCATGAGCCAAGTACCATATACTGTAAGTGCATATTGTTGGACATCTAATTTATAGATGCTTTGCAGCTGTCAGAAAGAGTTGTCAAGCACCCTCTTTTGAAGGCCGTGAACACTAAGTTATGCCCCTGGGCCACACTTCAGGCATCCCTGCTATAATTACCTTCTGCTTGTCAGGTAAAAGAGAGCAACTTGCAGATCCAACCATGAAGCAGTCAATTTCCTTTTTTTTTTTTTTTTTTCATCATAGCAGTAGTAAATGATTGTACCGTGTTAGCCATCGATTAATGCAGAACATTTGGAGTTTAAGTGATACTCTTTTATTGGTCATCTTAAGCTATTAAAGATGCAAGCTTTTAGATGCCTTAGATCCCTTCTGTTGGCTTCATACAATTGTATAAAGACTGGAGAAAGGGATCTAAGGCATCCTAAAAGCTGGCATCTTTAATAGCGCACGTTTGCAAATAAAGGGCATCACAGACCCCAACGTTCTTTTTTTCATCACAAACAGCTTCTGAAAACATCTTTGAGGCTGAAAATGTTAGCAGATAGTGAAGACTAATACACAGATTCATAGGGTCATATGGATGTAAATCTGAAATATGTTCTACAGATGAGTTCAGCATCACATAGCTTTGTAGCCTCATTAAAATCTCAACTTCAAACAGTAGAAATACAAAATACTGCAAAGCGGACATGGAAAGCAGCTCTGCTTTATGATACGCAGAGCATTAGTTCCCTCTTGTGGACACATTGGGCATAAACCCAGTGAAGCAGTTTAGTAATGGGCAGAATTTCTACAGAGAACAGCTGGGACTGCTCTGGAAACTACTAAATAATGTCAAAAATTCTCGCTAATGCTCTATAAAATCATACACACAAAGCGTTGTTGAGATAATAGGCAAACTAGAAATAATTTAGCAATTGCAATGTATTCATTGCCAACAAAATGCTAGGTTATATTGCCGCGCAATTATTTTTTGAAAGGATGTTTCCAATGAATGGATCCCTGCTAAAGGCTTTACAGATTCTGCAGGGTGGAGCCACCTCTTATATACACTACCAGCGGTTCCAGGACTGGGGCACCTAACTTCGATTTTACCAAATTTTTACATAAAATGGAATTCCCAAATAGAAATTCAAGTAAGTCCTGGTAAATGCACAGTTTATATTTGAACTCTAGGCAAATAAAGAGCAAAACAGTTATGTTCTCAATAATACTCCATTAAATTTATTTTATTAAATTACATTTTATATGGATTATCCTCTGGGGACTGCACAGAGGAATATTGGTTATGGTTAGCACTTATGCCTTGAAGCCCATGTTCCTGAGTGCTTACCTCAACCAAGGCAATATCTGCATGTTGTTCATGTGGGTATCTTCTCTCATTCAAAAGACATGCTGGTAGTTTAATTGGCTTATGTCTAATTTGGTTCCCAAGGGTATCAAACATGGTGCCCAGACAGCTGTCCCATAAAATAGGCAAAAATCAAATACGACTGAATGGACATTTACATACATATTAGCCTCTAGCAGACTTTGTAGAGCAGAGCACAGATTGGGAGAGGAAAAAAGTTAATGTGCTGACAAGGAGCATGCTCATAAAAGAAAGTAGAGTGACCAAAAGCAGAGCCGGTGTCTTGTCGACCTAGTTCCCCTATCGATATGGTTCCGAACTGGACTGCGCATCCGCACTCGGAACACACGAAAATCTACGAACATCTACAGCTGTTCGTCAGCTGTAGACGCGCTCGCTCCCGAGGATACACGCCGCGCAGAAAGCGGCGGGGGCGGAGACTGGGACACGCCGCTCTCTAGGGCGGCATTAAACAAGTTGATGGTCGGGTGACACGCCGCTCTGTATTTTTTAAAATGCTCATGAGCGGGCGCAAGGGGCGGGGCGGACACTGTGACACGCCGCTCTATAGGGCGAGTGTTGTACATATAATTGCCGTCTAACATTGCAGGGAGCGCACACTCACTCATCCGCCCCTTGCTGTACAGAGCGGCGTGTCACCCGGCCATCAACTTGTTTAATGCTGCCCTATAGAGCGGCATGTCCCAGTCTCCGCCCCCGCCGATTTCTTGTCGAGCTGGTTCCCCTAGCATCGGGAGTGAGCGCGTCTACAGCTGCCGAACAGCTGTTCACGCTCAGAGAATTCCGTCGCATTGGATTGCGCCTGCGCTGTCGAGCTCGGAACCATATCGATAGTCGGAACCAGCTCGGCAGAACACCGGTACAGGGGGGGGGGCGGAAGGGGTGGATGCCCTAGGAGGTAAATTTTATTGGGGGTGGGGGGGAGCAGTGAAGTGAAGAGCCACCTCTGCTGCCAACAATGCTGCTGCGACGTTAAAGGAGCACTAAAGCTTTTTTTTTTTTTGCTTAAAAATAACAAACATGTTATACTTACCTCCACTGTGCAGCTCGTTTTGCACACAGTGGCCCCGATCCTGGTCTTCTGGGGTCCCTCGGCGGCTGTCTTGGCTCCTCCCCGCAAGGACTCCACACCTTAATGCGAGTGAGCTCGCATGGTGTGGAGTGATTGCGGGCGCGCTCCCGTGATACAGCGGCGGCCATAGCCACCGACTGTATCACTCGGCCCCGCCCCCCCGGCGTGCCGCGTCATTGGATGTGATTGACAGCAGCGCCAGCCAATGGCTGCGCTGCTTTCAATCTATCCAGTGTAGCCAATCAGCGGCCAGGCAGAAAAACGAAGAGGATGACGGGGACGAGCATGGGACTTTCGAGGGGCCAGGTAAGAAAAACGGGGGCTCGGGGGGGGGCGGTATTGTCGAATGTTTTTTCACCTTAATGCATAGGATGCATTAAGGTGAAAAAACATGTAACTTTACTACTCCTTTAAGCTCTGGCCAGGAGTGGTTTAACATTTCCTGTGTGCTCCACGGCCAGGCAGTGGAGAGAGAGGATGAAGCGTGGCTGTGTCTTAGGGAGGAGGCGTGGCCAGCGCTGTGTTGTCCGGGGTAGGAGAGGGGAGAAGATTCCAGCAGCTGGAGCAAAATATTTCCCGCTCCTCCGGAGACACAGATTGCGCTCCCCCGGCCGTCACCCCCCACCACTGGAGTGCTCAGTGGAGCGGTCCCCGCACACCTGGAGGAGGCATCTGGCATACAGTGGCGAGGACGGGAAGAGGAAGGTCCCGCGGAGGAGGCCCCACGAGCGCTGTATGGAGCCGATTGAAAGGGAGGTAGGAAAGAATAGGTGTCCGGACTGGGCCGCCCCTCTCTGGGGCTGTCAATCAGTGCGGGGGGGTGGGGTGGGGGGACCAGGGCTCCAGCTGCAGGGAGAGGCACAGCTACCACCATGCCAAAACCTCTTTCTGCAGCAAGTGACCACCAACACGAGAAAGAGCCAGACCCCCCCCCCCCCCCCAGCATCCCTCAGCCACAGACTGGCCTTTATATCCACCCCCTGTCCCAATCCCATCCATTCCACTACCTTCCTTCTGATTATCAGTGTCACAAACAGTAAGGACAGCTCAGTCCCAGTGTGCCCGACCCCTCCCTCCGCCCTTACCCCCACCTATGCGGGACTTCACTGGGGGGGGGGGGGCTGGGAGGTCTGCATCCTGCGCTAGCACTGCCTGCTTATTGGCTTCCGCTGCCTCTTAAAAATGGGGGGGGGGGCGCAGTTTGCCATCTTCGTCCTGGGCACCAAATAGCCTTGTCCCAGCACTGACCATGCTTCTCATCCAGAACGCATTCACACAAGATGACTTGAAGAGAAAATGCCTTGCTTCTAATTCACCACTGTGGTGTGTCCTGAACAAAGTACTGTACACAGTACTTTTTTCAATCCAGCCTTCATCACAACACTGCTGCAGTAAATAAAACTGTATTAAAATGTCACTCAAGGGCACACCAATGGCCACGCATACAGGCCATCACAGGCTGGGGGCAGGCACATAACAGCCTGGGTTTTAAAGTGTTACTAAACCCACAAAAGTAAAATCAGTGTGTATATTAGGGATGAGCCGAACACCCCCTGGTTCGGTTCAAACCAGAACATGCGAACAGGCAAGCAATGTATTCGAACACGCAAACACTGTTAAAGTCTATGGGACACCAACATGAAAAAATCAAAAGTGCTAATTTTTAAGGGTTATATGCATGGTATTGTTATAAAAAGTTTTTGGGGACCTGGGTCCTGCCCCAGGGGACATGTATCAATGCAAAAAAAAGTTTTAAAAACTGCAGTCTTTTCGGGAGCAGTGATTTTAATAATGCTTAAAGCGAAACAATAAAAGTGAAATATTTCTTTAACCCCTTCCTTACCGGGCCATAGTCATATGACGCCGGCAGGAACCCTCCCTCCCTCCGGGTGGACGTCGTCGTCATATGACGTTTTTTCTTCCCGGCCGTTTAGGGGGTGCGCGGATCCACCTCCTGTCAGAGGTGAGGAGACCGATGTGTGTTCCCAGTACAGAGGAACACACATCGGTCTCCTCCCCTTGTGAGTCTCATCCCCCTACAGTTAGAATCACTCAATAGGGAACATATTAACCCCTTCAGCGCCCCCTAGTGTTAACCTCTTCCCTGCCAGTCACATTTACACAGTAATCAGTGCAGTTTTATAGCATTAATCGCTGTATAAATGTGAATGGTCCCAAAAACATGTCAAAAGTGTCCGATATGTCCGCCGCAATGTCACGGTCACAATAAAAATCGCAGATCGCCGCCATTACTAGTAAAAAAAAATTAAATGACATAAATCTATCCCCTTTTTTGTAGACGCTATAACTTTTGCGCAAACCAATCAATATAAGCTTATTGCAATTTTTTTTACCAAAAATATGTGGAAGAATACATATTGGTCTAACTCTAAACTGAGGAAAAAAATTGTTTTAAAAAAAAAAATGATATTTATTAAATCAAAAAGTAAAAAATATTGTGTTTTTTTTTCAAAATTGTCGCTCTTCTTTTGTTTATAGCGCAAAAAAACAACAACGCAGAGATGATCAAATACCACCAAAAGAAATCTCTATTTGTGGGAAAAAAAACATAAAGATTTCATTTGGGTACAGTGTTGCATGACCGCGCAATTGTCATTCAAAGTGCAACAGCGCTGAAAACTAAAAATTGGTCTGGGCAGGAAGGGGGTGAAAATGCCCTGTATGGAAGTGGTTACATTTATTTCGTACCTGGGGGGTGTCTATAGTATGCCTGTAAAGTGGCACATTTTTCCCGTGTTTAGAACAGTCCCACAGCAAAATGACATTTCTAAAAGAAAAAAAGTAATTTGAAACTGATTGCGGCTGTAATTAATTGTCGGGTCCCGGCAATACAGATAAAATTCATTGAAAAAAACTGCATGGGTTCCCCCCAGTCCATTATCAGGCCATTTGGGTCTGGTATGAATATTAGGTGGAACCCTGTGCCAATTTTAAAAAAAAAAAGGTGTAGGGGCCCCCCTCAAAATCCATACCAGACCCTTATCCGAGCATGCAACCTGGCAGGCTGCAGGAAAAGTGGGGGGACAAGAGAGCGGCCCCCCTCCTGAACCGTACCAGGCCACATGCCCTCAACATGGGGGGATGGGAGCTTTGGGGCAGGGGGGCTCTGCACCCCCCCACCCCAAAGCACCTTGTCCCCTAGTTGATGGGGACAAGGGTCTCATCCCCACAACCCTTGCCCGGTGGTTGTGGGGGTCTGCGGGCTGGGGGCTTATCATAATTTGGAAGCTCCCTTTAACAAGGGGACCCCCAGATCCTGCCCTGCCTATGTGAATTGGAAATGGGTACAATGTACCCCTACCATTTCACCCAAAAAAGTGTATTTTATTTTAAAAAAGACAAGAGCCAGCTTGGGACAAGTTCTTTATTAAAAAATAAAAAATAAAAAATTTCCAGCGATGTAGATCCATCTCGAGGGACAAAAAAAAGCGCTGCAACAACAGCTCTGCCTCCATGGGCGGCTCCTGACGAATGACGCTACACCCGCCGTGACAGCTGTTAAATAGCTGAGGGCAGGGCCACCCGGTGACGTGTACAGGTGACCCCGCCCCCTCTGACGCCACGGGGCCACCCGGTGACGTATACCAGGAAGCCCCTGTGGCATTAGAGGGGACGGGGTCACTAATACATGTCACCAGGTGAATGCCCCACGGCATTTCTCCGTGGCGTCAGAGGAGGGTGGGGTCACCCGTACACGTCACCGGGTGGCCCCGCCCTCAGCTATATAACAGCTGTCATGGCGGGTGTAGCGTCATTCGGCGGGAGCCACCCATGGAGGCAGAGATGTTGTTGTGGCGCTTTTTTTTTTTTTCTCGAGATGGATCTACATCGCTGGAAATTTTGTATTTTTTTAATTTTCTAATAAAGGACTTGTCCCAAGCTAGAGAGAAAAAAAGACGACCTACATGTATATATGTATCACTTCGAGTAGTCTCACCCCCTTCCTACCATTCCTGATCCCTTTGCTGACAGTATCTGGTACATATGTATCGGTATACTTGAATATGGTTAGATGTGTGTATGTATCATCATTACTATTATTATTACTATTAATATTATTTTATTGCTACCAGGTTTTGATACATACGTCCCTTGTACTCACCTCAGATGAGTTTATCTCCACAAGTAGCCTTGTTCACCATATTAATAGATTTTTTAATGTACCTGCACCCTCAGCATAATTTGCTACCTAAATAGGCGGTAAATAATTTCCCCTTAATAATTTTTTAATTAATTAATAAATAATTTCTAATTGGTAAATTTAATTTTCCATACACCCTTTTTATATTTTTTATATAGATATATGATTTTTCATATATATATATATGTGTATATATATATTTTGTTTTGGGCCTGTTCATCCTATTATCATTATTGCTATTGCCTCCCATATATATTTTTATAGTTCCTGTGTGTGTGTATATATATATATATATAACTCTATAGTTCCGTAACCAGATCCTGTGTTGAATTATATGTAAGTTTTGTCTATAATTATTTTCTAATCTACTAATATATCTTTTATATAGATACTACTATTGATCCCTACGGTTCCCATAGTCGGTTGTAAGTATACAAATATAAAAATAGAATGATAATATAATTTAATGCAATATACAGTCCGACACAGTTTGCATACATAGCCCTTAATTAATTGCAATGTTATATATTTTAACCATATCAACCGATTTCTAATACCAGTCACTCTCATAGTGTCACTTATTTTATAACTATTATTATAGCATCATAGCCTTCTCATTTCCCCATGCCGCTGCATTCAGTATCATCTAGCTACATGGTTACCATGGTTACTCGGGCCGATTGTCACCCCCCCCCCCTACTTCCTCTCACCTATGGTATAAATTACCACATCCAAGATGGCCACCATTCAAGCCTGAAGAAGGGACACGCATGTCCCGATCGCGAAGCACTGCCCACTAACGCCAGTCCCGGAAGTGACTTTACGGAGCCTCCACGGTCTACATCCAATCCTCCGGCCAGCGCTGTGCACATTCAGTGCTGCACTTAGAGGGAGCCGTTCTTTCTCTCTTGTCTGTTCCCAGAGCCTACTTCTAGCTTTCTTGGACTGGCAGCCATCTACAGATTCAGCAACTTTCTTTTAGAAATACTTCCAATATGGACATATTTTAAATATGGATTTATACTGACAATACCACCTCTACCCATCCATTTTTCATCTATATTTTATAATTTTTAGACAGCTATATCCAAAGTGTGCCATATTAACCCATTGTTTTTTTGTCTTGTCCCAAGCTGGCTCTTGTCTTTTTTACAATTATTTACACTTTTTTTGGTGAAATGGTAGGGGTACAATGTACCCCGTTACCAATTCACAAAGGGGGGGGCAGGATCTGGTGGTCCCCTTGTTAAAGGGGGCTTCCAGATTCCGACAAGCCCCCTGCCCGCAGACCCCCACAACCACCGGGCAAGGGTTGTGGGGATGATGCCCTTGTCCCCATCAACATGGGGACAAGGTGCTTTGGGGTGTGGGGGGTGCAGAGCCCCCCTGCCCCAAAGCACCCATCCCCCCATGTTGAGGGCATGTGGCCTGGTACGGTTCAGAAGGGGGGGCGCTCTTTTCCTGCGGCCTGCCAGCTTGCGTGCTCTAATAAGGGTCTGGTATGGATTTTTGGGGGGACCCCTTAATATTCATACCAGACCCAAAGGGCCTGGTAATAGACTGGGGGGGGGAACCCATGCCGTTTTTTTCAATGAATTTTATCTGTATTGCCGGGACCCGACAATTCATTACAGCCGCGATCAGTTTTAAATGACTTTTTTTCCTTTAGAAATGTCATTTAGCTGCAGGGACTGTTCTAAACACGGGAAAAATTTACCACTTTACAGGCATACTATAGACACTTCTATTCTTTCATTATTAAAATCACTGCTTCCGAAAAAAATGCAGTTTTTAAAACTTTTTTTTGCATTGATACATGTTCCCTGGGGCAGGACCCGGGTCCCCAAACACTTTTTATGACAATACCATGCATATAAGCCTTTAAAATTAGCACTTTTGATTCCTCCCATAGAAACTTAAAGGGTGTCCTGTGGCTTTTCGAATTTGCTGCGAATAACTGCAAATTGTTCGCTATTCTGCGAACAGACGAACACCCGATGTTCGACTCGAACATTGGGCTCATCCCTAGTGTACATGCGGTAAAGCACACTTGTTATACTCACTGTGAAACCTAAGGGGTTAATCCTGTGCATTGTGTAAAAAGGCTGTTTAACCACTTCAGCCTCGGAAGGTTTTGCCCCCTTAATAACCAGAGCATTTTTTGAGATTCGACACTGCGTCGCTTTAACTGACAATTGCGCAGTTGTGCGACGTTGCACCCAAACAAAATTAATGTCGTTTTTTCCCCACAAATAGAGCTTTTTATTTGGTGGTATTTGATCACCTTTGCGGTTTTTATTTTTTGCGCTATAAACATAAAAAAAGCGCCAATTTTTTAAAAACAATATTTTTTACTTTTTACTATAATAAATATCCCACATTTATTTAAAAAACAAAACCAATTTCTTCATCAGTTTAGGCCGATACGTATTCTACATATTTTTGGTAAAAAAATTGCAATAAGCGTATATTGATTGGTTTGTGAAAAAAATATAGAGTCTACAAAATAGGGAATAGATTTATGGCATTTTTATTATTATTTTTTTTAATAGTAATGGTGGTAATCTGTGATTTTTATCAGGACTCTGACATTGCAGCGGACAGATAGGACACTTTTGTTGGGACCATTGACATTTATACAGCAATCAGAACTAAAAATAGCCACAGATTACTGTGTAAATGTCACTGGCAGGGAAGGGGTTAACACGAGGGGGCGATCAAGGGGTTAACTGTGTTCCCTATGAGTGTTTCTAACTGTGGGGGTGATGGGCTTACTGGGACATGACAGAGATCACTGTTCCTGACCACTGGGAACAGTAGATCCCTGTCATGTCATCTGTCAGAACGAGGAAATGCCTTGTTTACCCCATTTTCCCGTTCTGCCTGTGTACAAGGCAATCGCAGGCCCCTGGAGGACATCAAGTCCTCCCGACCCGTGGGCACACTACCGCAGCGTGAGCGAGCGCGCGCCGCTGACAACTGAGCCTGGGCTAGCCGCCTTACAGCTACGGTGATCAGCGCAGGAGAGCCATTGTGCCGCCGTCAAACGGCCGCCGGTCTTAAAGTGGTTAATCCTGTCTTCTCTGATCCTCCCCTTCCACTGTCCCCAAGCCATCTCCTGATAGAACAGAGCATTGGGGACAAGCTGCACATGCTTCGTTTGGTGTGTATTGCTAGAGAATTTTTTTCCCCTGGGAGCATATGATCAGCACAGGGCCAATCAGCACTGTCCAGACAGAGGGTCAGGGGTTCTGCACCCTCATAGGACAGCCAGAGTAGAATGAAAACTCCTCTTACAGGCTTTAACCAGACACTGATATAAATCACAAGACTGCTATATACTGCTGATGAGAAAAGGTATTTAGCAGTTTATATTTACTAAAATAATGGCATTTCCATGTTCTCTGTACTGTGGGTGACCAGATATAGTGAATGCAGGTTCTGGGTTTAGTAACAGTAATCTGGGTTGAATGATGCTGGCTGTTATTGAACTAGAAGACTGAGGGCATCTTGTGGTGGAAAAGAAGTACAGCAGGGGGCAGCTGTAGATTAAAAGTGGGTGTTGCAAAGGCTGTCTTTTCTATATTGTCTTTTAATAGGCTCCTAATTTTTTGATGATTATTTTGTTAATGGAGTTCTGCTTTACAGAAAAAGATGTTGTGTTATCTGCTAAAAAGTAACTCCTGACCCCCAACAACTAGGTTTTCTAAATTTAAAGCTTATTGTGTGTGAGTGTCAAACATAATGTTCTAATTCACACTGCAGGCTTCCAAAAACGTGTTTTTTTTAGAAAAGCAGATTCAAAGGAATTATTTTCCTATTTTTATTCAGTGCATATATTTATTGTACTTTTTATGTGCATTTTCACACTTTAAGGTTTAAAGTGCTTCTTGTTCTGCCACTGTCATGGCCATGCACTTTGGGAAATGCAGCTAAAAGTTGTGTAAAATATATGTACGCAAGTATTTTAGTCTATTCATATAGCAGCTAAAAATGCTTCTAAGATACATCTTTTACAGCACAATGTATGATGGGAATGGGGCAAAATAATGTCACTTTTTGCATGTATTTGGACTGTGTTGTAAAATTCAGAAATTCATGGAAGTGGAAGCAATGTATATGGTTTTTTTCAGCTTGTTATTAAAAGAATAAAAAGTAACTGCCCTACTAATTCCTGTCTGTGCTAGCCTGGTTTAATTCTTTCTTAATATAGCAGGGTTTTTTTTACACTTTTTTTTGCTTGATGCAGGGGCGGATCCAGGGGGGGGCAACAGGGCAATGCCCCCCCCCCCCCGAGACCATCTGTCATACTCGCTTGCTCTGTTTGTTTTTTTTTGCGCCTGATCTCCCGGACTTTGGGGACCCGGTACCGCCTGGACCCCAAACGTGGCACACATGTAGCCCCATGTCTCCTCTACAAGTGTGCAAAGTTTGGTGTCTGGGGGACCTACGGCCGGGGAGAACCGATTTTTCAAAGCCGGGCACTCCTTCCATAGACTCCCATGTTAAACATCAGTCTAGTCTTGGGCAGAGTGAAGCATGGGCACAGTGAGGCATGGGCACAGTGAGGCATGCAGATGGATACCCTAGGCTTATACTCGAGTCAATACGTTTTCCCAGTTTTTTGGGGTAAAATTAGGTGCCTCGGCTTATATTCGGGTCGGCTTATACTCGAGTATATACAGTACTTGTTCTGCGGCTGCCACTGCCTCTCTGAGTCTCTCTCTCAGTTTCTCACATCAGCTGATCAGCAGCACAGAGAGAGAGACTCGTCTAATGTAGTTACGCGGCGCACTGACACAATACCAGGAGTGGAGCAGGAGGTGGGTGGAGCCTCTTCCCTGCACTCGTTGCTAACGCCTGGGCCGCTTGGCGTCTAGCAACAAGTGACGTCAGTGAGTCACGTCCGGCCACTCTGCGAGCAGGTGCGATAGCGTGCGGCTCCACAGACGGGTAAGAAAGCGAGCGGCTCCGCTTGGGGCGCGGTTTGTGGGCGGGCGGCGCGGTTCGTGGGCAGACCGTGCTGCTCAGTGTGTTGGCAGCGCAGGTGAGAGAGAGCAGGCTCAGTGTGGCAGCTGGCCAATCAGCTAGCCGGGAGCGGGGGAGCAGAGAGATGAGATCATCTCTCCCCACCCGTGCCTGCCCTGCATTCCTGCAGTGACTTCTGCCCTCACTGTGCAGGCAGCAGAGAGATTACATTATCTCTCTGCTGCCTGACTCTGGGAGTCTGGGACACAGCAGGAGACAACCAAAACTACACCTTAGCAGGCAAGTTAGTGACTATCCGCAAGGTGTGGCAAGTGACAATCCGCAAATTGTGTCAGGTGACGTGGCAAATGACAATCTGCATCTGGTGGCAGGCAAGTGACAATCCACAAGATGTGGCAGGTGACGTGGCAAGTGACAATCCGCAACGTGTGGCAAGTGACATGCTCAGGGCTCCCACTAATTGCAGGCGACGGTGGCAAGTGACACACTCGGGGCTCCCACTGATTCTGCATTGAACTATTTAATTTTATATTACAATGTAATACTAGAAATAATGTGCTTCAATCATCCTGACACCATAACAACCATGGTGCCGGGATGATTGAAGCGCCGACACCAGCCATTTCCTCGATAAATTTCCCACAAAAAAAACTTTTTTTGGCAGTGCCCCTCCCGAGAAAAGACTCTGGATCCGCCCCTGGCTTGATGAACTAGACAACATCTACCGTATGTAGTATACTTGTAGCCAGAAGTTTTTGTCTATTATATGGGTTAATATGTATATACTCCACATGTGCTATACCTACAGAAGCCACAACAGCTTCTACTCAAACTTGATCACTTAAAGTGATACTAAATAATATTTTCATTCAACAAAAAATAATCCATACACATCCACTACTTAAAGGAGAAGTATAGCCAAAGCTCATTTCGTTTTGCACTCCTGTGACCCGTTTTCAGCAGAGAGCAGGCTGAAGTCCTCTCTCTGCTGAGGTCACCAAGATCAGTCCAGGCACAGCGTCATCCTGACCACGGAGTCTGGATCCGCAAGGTGCCTGGACTGACACCCGTCTCAGCCTCTCAGTGAGTTGCTGAGAGTCTGAGACGGACGCTCCCCGTTCCTCCACAGCTCAGCTCTCCAATGAGCGAGGAGGGAGCAGAGAGCTGCGACTGACAGTCTACAGCTCTCTGCTCACGGAGCTTTGAAAACCGAGCGATCAGTGGTGTTTGATCACTTGGTTCTCAGTGTAGAGGCGCCAGGGGACAGATGCAGCATCCACCTAGGTAAGTATGATTGGGGGGGAATAAAAATCCTTTACTTCTCTTTTAATGCATTTTTTATGGTCTCCCTGTAGGCTCATGTCATGATGTGCTAGTATGCACCACATAGAAGCACATTATGACAAACTTACTTCTTAAATAGAAAGAACCCTCCAACCCACTGCTTATGACGTATTTCTGGTTTCACGCACCAGTGACGCAACTTCCGGTATCCGTGGAACGCACGCCGTCAGATGCGAACCCGGAACACACTGATGCCTGTTTTTCAGATCCGTCTCGTGAGTGACATTTGTGTAAATGCGGCAGTATTTCACTATGTACCTTTTATCTTTTTGTTTTAACATGAATGATCTCCCCCGGTCCGCATGAATATATGTGTATGGAAGCTTCTCTGAGAATCCGGATCCACACATTAGATTTTTAAGCCCCGGTTCACACTGGTGCGTTTTGACATGCGATTTGGCATGTCAAATCGCATGTCAAAACGGCAGTATTTGCTGCAAATTGCCGGCAATGGCACCGTCCTAATCGCATCTGCGGGGCTGCACCGATTTCAAAAAGTAGTTTCTGTACTACTTTTTGTGATTTTGGTACGCGATTTACATTGACATCTGTGCAGAAACCTGCACAGATGTCTCTGTAATCGCGGCCGAAATCGGGACTGACCAGCGGGAGTGAAATCGTGCGAGTTCAGCTGAACTCGCACGGCTTCACTCTCGCAGCCCAGTGTGAACCTGGGCTAAAGATCACAAGCAATTTTGACCCCTGGTCTGCAAAGCTGAGGGTCCATCAACTCTGGTGAGTGGGGTCACAAGAGGGGAGAGTGATACTTGGAATTCCTTTCAACTAAGAAACATCAATTGCCATTGGAAGCACTTAGCACTTTATATTACTATATTATTGCACTTTCTATAATCACATTGTGTTGTATTATTTGTTAGCACTTACATTCCGCTAGCGCTGTTAAATTTATACATCCAACTATCTAAGGTTTTAGCACCTTTTGTAATAGCTGCTGCGGTTTTTCTTATTTATTTCACTATTTGACTTATTTTGTTTATCACTCCATTAAGCGCAGGTTCTAGTTTGTAAAATATTTTCTTTTGGGATCGTGCTCTCCGGCCCTTTGAATTTATTACTAGTGTTGAGCGGACCCGAACTGTAAAGTTCGGGTCCGTACCGAATTTTGGCGTTTTCCCGACCCCGGACCCGGATTTTGCGCTAAAGTCCGGGTTCGGGTTCGGATTCGGGAATTTAATGGCGCAGTTAGAAATGCTTCAGGGGCCAGCCAATCACCATTTGATTAGCTGGTGTGCCCTTAGAAGCCATCATAGCCATGCCTACTAATGGCATGGCTGTAATTGGTCAGTGCAACATGTGACCCAGCATGTGACCAGCTTCTATATAAGAAAGAGGCACACAGCACAGATCGTCACTCTGCTTTTAGACAGTGTAGGGAAAGGATCCTGGCTGCTGTTGCTGTGAGGGAGAGAATAGGAGTTAGTCCTGATTCTGCAATCTACTGATAGAAAAGATAGGGAGACAGTGTAGTGTAGTGTAGTGTAGGGGCAGGATCCTGTTTGTGCTTTCAGGGAGAGAGATTTAGATAGGAGTCCAGATTGAGAGATATAATAGCTCAGCGATCTGCATAGGTTTATCTGTTTGTGTTGCAAGCTCAGTGCACCAGCACTGCATTACGTTGAGTGATACACCTATTCCATACTGTGGCTGTATTGTGCTCTTGCTAAAAGACCTATTTTGGTCAGAAAAAAAAAAAAAAAAAAGGCACTTTATTGTGCTTTTGCTAAAAAGACCCATTTTTGGGCCCCCCCCCAAAAAAAAGGCACTTTATTGTGCTGTTGCAAAAAAAAAAAAGGCACTTTGTTGTGCGCAAAAAAGACCTATTTTTGGGCAAAAAAAATATTTTGCAGTGTATATCTCTAGTTGTGTGAAATAACCAATTTCTATATATTTTTCTTGTACTATGCTATACTAAAAAAAAAAAAAAACTTTTATTTGAATAGCATTCTCTGCAGCTGTGCGATTCAGCGGTTATATACTGTGGTTGTGTTGTGCTCTTTCAAAAAACGCCATTTAGGGCCACAGAAAATATTTTGCACTGTGAAATACACATGTGGAGGTGTGTAAAATAAACAATTTCTATATATTGTACAGTGCTATACTAAAAAAAACAAAATTTTTTTTGAATAGCATTCTCTGCACTTCTATAGCTGTGCGATTCAGTGGTTAAATACTGTGGTTGTGTTGTGCTCTTGCAAAAAACGCCATTTAGGGCCACAGAAAATAAATTGCAGTGTGAAATACACATGTGGAGGTGTGTAAAATAAACAATTTCTATATATTGTACAGTGCTATACTAAAAAAAAAAAACATTTTTTTTGAATAGCATTCTCTGCACTTCTATAGCTGTGCGATTCAGTGGTTAAATACTGTGGTTGTGTTGTGCTCTTGCAAAAAACGCCATTTAGGGCCACAGAAAATAAATTGCAGTGTGAAATACACATGTGGAGGTGTGTAAAATAAACAATTTCTATATATTGTACAGTGCTATACTAAAAAAAACAACATTTTTTTTGAATAGCATTCTCTGCACTTCTATAGCTGTGCGATTCAGTGGTTAAATACTGTGGTTGTGTTGTGCTCTTTCAAAAAACGCCATTTAGGGCCACAGAAAATATTTTGCAGTGTGAAATACACATGTGGAGGTGTGTAAAATAAACAATTTCTATATATTGTACAGTGCTATACTAAAAAAAACAACATTTTTTTTGAATAGCATTCTCTGCACTTCTATAGCTGTGCGATTCAGTGGTTAAATACTGTGGTTGTGTTGTGCTCTTGCAAAAAACGCCATTTAGGGCCACAGAAAATAAATTGCAGTGTGAAATACACATGTGGAGGTGTGTAAAATAAACAATTTCTATATATTGTACAGTGCTATACAAAAAAAAACAACATTTTTTTTGAATAGCATTCTCTGCACTTCTATAGCTGTGCGATTCAGTGGTTAAATACTGTGGTTGTGTTGTGCTCTTTCAAAAAACGCCATTTAGGGCCACAGAAAATATTTTGCAGTGTGAAATACACATGTGGAGGTGTGTAAAATAAACAATTTCTATATATTGTACAGTGCTATACTAAAAAAAACAACATTTTTTTTGAATAGCATTCTCTGCACTTCTATAGCTGTGCGATTCAGTGGTTAAATACTGTGGTTGTGTTGTGCTCTTGCAAAAAACGCCATTTAGGGCCACAGAAAATATTTTGCAGTGTGAAATACACATGTGGAGGTGTGTAAAATAAACAATTTCTATATATTGTACAGTGCTATACAAAAAAAAACAACATTTTTTTTGAATAGCATTCTCTGCACTTCTATAGCTGTGCGATTCAGTGGTTAAATACTGTGGTTGTGTTGTGCTCTTTCAAAAAACGCCATTTAGGGCCACAGAAAATATTTTGCAGTGTGAAATACACATGTGGAGGTGTGTAAAATAAACAATTTCTATATATTGTACAGTGCTATACTAAAAAAAACAACATTTTTTTTGAATAGCATTCTCTGCACTTCTATAGCTGTGCGATTCAGTGGTTAAATACTGTGGTTGTGTTGTGCTCTTTCAAAAAACGCCATTTAGGGCCACAGAAAATATTTTGCAGTGTGAAATACACATGTGGAGGTGTGTAAAATAAACAATTTCTATATATTGTACAGTGCTATACTAAAAAAAAAAACATTTTTTTGAATAGCATTCTCTGCACTTCTATAGCTGTGCGATTCAGTGGTTAAATACTGTGGTTGTGTTGTGCTCTTGCAAAAAACGCCATTTAGGGCCACAGAAAATAAATTGCAGTGTGAAATACACATGTGGAGGTATGTAAAATAAACAATTTCTATATATTTTCCTTGTACTGTGCTATACTAAAAAAAACAACCTTTTTTTTTGAATAGCATTTTCTGTAGCTGTGCGATTCAGCGGTTACGTGCTGTGGGTGTGTTGTGGTCTGGCAAAAAACGCCATTTAGGGCCACAGAAAATATTTTGCAGTGTGAAATACACATCTGGAGGTGTGTGTAAAAAAACAATTTCTATATATTTTCCTTGTACAAAGCCACTAAAAAAAACAACCTTTTTTTTGAATAGCATTTTCTGCAGTTCTGTAGCTGTGCGTTTCAGCCATTACGTACTGTGGGTGTGTTGTGGTCTTCCAAAAAACGCCATTTAGGGCAAGATCCTAAATTTGGAAAATATGAGGGGAAGGTCAAAGGGACGTGGTGGCCCCGGTCGTGGTGCTGCTGGTGGAGCTCCTGTTGCAGGGAGAGGACGTGGTGGATCTGTGCCAGCTACACGCACAAGTGAAACACCTTCCTCAGGTGCGAGTAGGCGACCGAGCCTGCGGCGGTATTTTGTCACGCCTAATGAGGCTGTACCAATGTTTAGGCCAGGACAAGTACAGGCGATAGTAGATTGGGTTGCTGACAGTGCCTCGGGTTCCTTCACATTGTCTCCCACCCACTCTTCTGCTGAAAGATCAGAGTTGGCACCTGAAGCCCATGTCCATCAGTCTTTCACCTCACCCCCTTGCAAATCAGCCAAGCAGTCTGAGCCCCAAATCATGCAGCAGTCTCTTCTGCTTTTCGATGACTCTGTTAGCAGGGTTTCCCAGGGCCATCCACCTAGCCCTGCCCCAGAAGTGGAAGAGATTGAGTGCACCGATGCCCAACCACTTATGTTTCATGATGGGTACATGGGAGGACCATCGCAGCACGTCTCGGATGATGACGAAACACAGGTGCCAACTGCTGCTGCTTTCGCAATTGTGCAGACAGACATGGAGGGCAGGGGTGAAGACTGGGTGGAAGATGATGTGGAGGACGATGAGGTCCTCGACCCCACATGGAATCAACGTTATGCAGGTGACCAGTGTAGTTCGGAGGAAGAGGCGGTGGTCGCACAGAGCCACCAGCACAGCAGAAGAGGGAGCAGGGTGCAAAAACGGAGCATTCATCCCCTAGACAGTACATCTGCTACTGCCCAACGCAGCAAGGGACCGAGCACACCAAAGCCAGGTCCAAGGACTTCCCTAGCGTGGCAGTTCTTCACACAGTGTGTTGATGACAAGACACGAGTGGTTTGCACGCTGTGCAATCAGAGCCTGAAGCGAGGCATAAACGTTCTCAACCTGAGCACAAGCTGCATGACCAGGCATCTAAGTGCAAAGCACGAGCTGCAGTGGAGTAGACACCTCAGAAACCAAGAAAGGTCTCTGGCTCCTCCTGCTTCCTCTTCTGCTGCAGTCTCGGCCTCTTCATCCACCTCTGTAGTGACAGTGGCACCTGTCACCCCGCAAACAGAGGATCTGCCAGCAACACTACCACCTGGGTCACCGACCATCTCCACAATGTCCCATGGAAGCGTTCAGCTCTCTATCTCCCAAACATTGGAGCACAAGAGGAAGTACCCCCCTAGCCACCCGCGATCCCTGGCCCTGAATGCCAGCATTTCAAAATTCCTGGCCTTTGAAATGCTGTCATTCCGTCTGGTGGAGACGCAGAGTTTTAAAAGCCTGATGGCATTGGCTGTCCCGCAGTACGTCGTGCCCAGCCGCCACTACTTTTCCAGGCGAGCCATCCCTTCCCTGCACAACCAGGTGGGGGACAAAATCAGGTGTGCACTGCGCAACGCCTAACTGTGGCAAGGTCCACCTAACTACGGATGCGTGGACCAGTAAGCACGGTCAGGGACGTTATATCTCCCTAACAGCACACTGGGTAAATGCAGTGGCTGCTGGGCCTGAGGCAGATAGCGGTTTGGCGCATGTCCTTCCACCACCGAGGATTGCAGGGCGCTTCAGTTTGCCTCCTGTTGCTAACTCCTCCTTCTCCGCTTCCTCATCCTCTACCGCCTCCTCATCCATTCAGCGTAACACCTTCACCACCAACTTCAGCACAGCCAGGGGTAAACGACAGCAGGCAGTTTTAAAACTTTCCTGTTTGGGGGAAAATCCCCACACCGCGCAGGAGTTGTGGAGGGACATGGAACAACAGACCGATGAGTGGTTGCTGTCAGTGAGCCTCAAGCCCGGCCTGGTGGTGTGCGATAATGGGCGAAATCTCGTAGCAGCTCTGGGTCTAGCCGGTTTGACGCACATCCCTTGCCTGTCGCATGTGCTGAACTTGGTGGTCCAGAGGTTCCTTAAAAATTACCCCAATATGCCAGAGCTGCTGAAGAAAGTGCGGGCTGTGTGTGCGCACTTTCGGCGTTCTCACCCTGCTGCTGCTCGCCTGTCAGCGCTGCAGCGTAACTTCGGCCTTCCCGCTCACCGCCTCATATGTGACGTGCCCACAAGGTGGAACTCCACCTTGCACATGCTGGCCAGACTGTGCGAGCAGCAGCAGGCAATAGTGGAGTTTCAGCTGCAGCAATCACGCGTGAGTCGTTCTGCGGAACAGCACCACTTCACCACCAATAACTGGGCCTCCATGCGAGACCTGTGTGCCTTGTTGCGCTGTTTCGAGTACTCCACCAACATGGCCAGTGCCAATGACGCCGTTCTCAGCGTTACTATCCCAGTTCTATGCCTCCTTGAAAAAACGCTTCGTGCGATGATGGAAGAGGATGTGGCACAGGAGGATGAGGAGGAGGAGGAGGAAGCGGGATCATTTCAAAGGCTTTCAGGGCAGTCTTTCACAAGTGGCTACGAAGGTGGGTTCCTGCACCAACAAACGCCAGGTACACAATTGTCCGGCAGAAAGGGCACAGTTCTGGAGGATGACGAGGTGGAGGAGGAGATGGAGGAGGAGGAGGAGGAGGAGGAGCCATGTTCACAGCAGGGTGGCACTCAGACCAGCTCGTGGCCATTACTGGTGCGTGGCTGGGGGGATACAGAGGACACAGACGATACACCTCCCACAGAGGACAGCTTTTCTTTGCCTCTGGGCAGCCTGGCACACATGAGCGATTACATGCTGCAGTGTTTCCGCAATGACAGCCGAGTTGCCCACATTTTAACTGGTGCTGATTACTGGGTGGCCACCCTGCTGGATCCCCGTTACAAGGACAACGTACCGTCCTTAATTCCCTCACTGGAGCGGGATCGTAAGATGCGCGAGTACAAGCGCACGCTGGTAGACGCGCTGCTGGTGGCATTCCCACCTGACAGCGGGCGTACGGTGGAAGCACAAGGCGAAGGCAGAGGAGGAGGAAGAGGTCGCCAACGCAGCCGGGGCACCGGCAGCACCTCAGAAGGCAGGGTTAGCATGGCTGAAATGTGGAAAAGCTTTGTCAGCACGCCACAACAACCAGCACCACCAGCTGAGATGGAACGTCTTAGCAGGAGGCAGCATTTCACCAACATGGTTGAGCAGTATGTGTCCACAGGCCTACACGTACTGGATGACGGGTCTGCCCCCTTTAACTTCTGGGTCTCCAAATTGGGCACATGGCCTGAGCTTGCCGTTTATGCCTTGGAGGTGCTGGCCTGCCCTGCAGCCAGTGTATTATCTGAACGTGTATTTAGCACGGCAGGGGGCGTTATCACAGACAAGCGCAGCCGCCTGTCCAGAGCCAATGTGGACAAGCTCACGTTCATTAAAATGAACCAGGCATGGATCCCACAGGACTTGTCCGTACCTTGTGCAGAATAGACATGTATACCGGTGTTGTGACAAAAACTGTCCGGCCATCGGATTGTGCCCGGCCCGTACTGCGCAGGCGCAGCGCTTGCGCAGTACAGAGGACAAGGAGATTCACAAAATCTCCGAAGATGAACGGCGCCTGCGCTGTGAGTGCAGGTTCAAGCCCCACCATCCAAGAGGACATACGGTAGCACATAGTAACAGGGCCCCTCACGGGCTCGCTTCGATCGCGGCCTTGCTTGGCTCGGCTTGAACCACGGATGGTGTGGCCTTCACCTGAACTCAACACGCAGGCGCCGTTAGTCTTGGGAGATTTTTGAAATCCCCTTGTCCTACATACTCAGCAAGCGCAGTACAGGGCGGACACTATTCGACAGGGGACAGAATTCGACACATCACCGGCCTTACCCAGCCATTGTTGTATTTTTGAACCAGTGTTGGCTACCTCGTCCTCCTCCACCGCCGCTTCCACCTACACAGCCACATCCACCGCCACCTCAACCTCCTACTCCATATGGACCTCGTCCTGCTAGGCCAAGATTAAAATTTTTATTTTATTTTTTTGTAGCGCACAGATCCTTTCCCCCTTACCTGCCTTTATGTTGTTGGCTCTTCGCAGGAGGGAGAAAGGCACACCGCACTACCAGCCCGTATCATCCTATATAAAGAGGTTGAGCGGTGTACTTGACGGGCCGTGTCCACAGCCGGAGTCAAAACTCCTCCAGAGGATGATTCTCACCTCTACTGTAGGTAGAGGCAAGTCCTTTATGTCAGGGTCACCTGTGGCCAGGTGACAGATGCACACCGTAGGGGGACAGGAGTGCACCGCGAGGTAGTGAACCCTATGGCTGGCTTCTGTGGATAGGAAACTGGGTGGTTGTGGAAAGCGGGACCAGAGGAGCACAACCGGGATCCCAACGGAAGCGAGAGCCAAGATTCCCCAGGGCGCGGAGTCTAAGACCCAGCTGGTCTTCTCCAGGGCCTCTAGTGGTGAGGATGTTACGCTGCAGGCTGGGACCAGGTCGCGGCCCCTGGAGTTTCCTAGCTCACGCCCCGTAGGATAAGGGGAAGCAGCAGCACACGATAGAGAGAACCGAATAACAAGCCGAAGGTCAGGGGCCACAAGCAGACAAGGATAACGAAGAACGAGCCGAAGGTCAAGGGTCACGAGCAGACAGGGATGGTCAGGGACAAGCCAATAACGTAACAGAGAGACAGACGTAGCACACGGCAGGCAGGAACCCAAACACACAATGCCTAACAAACACGTTGATCAGCAAAGCAGGCTTGCAGTGCACAGGTTAATATAGTGTTCTGTGATAGGGCCTGGGGTGGAGTCAGGCTGGGAGGAGATTATAAAGGAAGCCAGGTGAAAGGGCTCAGGCCTCTAAGATGAACACATGGGAAGGAAGGTAAGCTGACAGACAAACACTGCTGCATATCCATGACAGTACCCTCCCTCTTATGGGCCCTCCCCCGCCTGGACCCAGGCTTAAAGGGAAATCTCTGATGAAACCTTCTCAACAGATGAGGTGCAGCGACATCAGATGCAGCAATCCAAGACGCCTCCTCAGGACCAAAACCTCTCCAATGCACAAGGTACTGAAGAATGCCTCTGCAGAGCCGAGAATCCAGAACTTGTCTAACCTCATACTTAAGATTATCCTCAGAGACCGAAAATGAGGTAGGGAGATGACAAGAAGATCTATTGAGGACCAAAGGCTCTCTAGGAATAAGCAAGGGCATGAGAGGATCAACAGGAATCTGAGGGGGGTCCCCTAGACCCTTAAAGGGGAACTGGTCATCTTGCACAGGACCATCAGACTGGGCAGATGTCAGTGGAACCCTGAAGTCAGGTTGGTTAGAAGGTGACATGTCGCAGGAGTCAAGCTGAATAGCTGAAGGACAAGCAGAATGTCCCGAACAAGAAAAAGTAGGAGGCTCACTGGGCATGGGCTGGACTGGCATAACTAGTACAGAGGCAGAGTGAATAGCTGAGTCAGGTGTAGCGACTACCTGAATCGCATCGCAAGACGTAGCGACTGCAGGACTTGTAGACAAGCTAGCCTGGCTGTGCGTCCAAGGGTGGTTAGGGACAGAGAAATGTAAATGGTTATGCAACCTGGAATGAATGACCGGCTCAGATTCACAGGGGGCAACCTTGGGTAGGCAGGACGAGGAACAGGAGGGACCCCAAGCCAGGATCTGTCCAGTAGTCCAGTCCACATGAGGAGAATGGAGCTGTAACCATGGGAGACCCAAAATTATAGGCGTTGAGGCCTTGGGTAAGATAAGGAAGGATATCCACTCCTGGTGGAGTGTCCCTACCGACATCTTAACAGGGAGGGTCTGGAAGCGGATAGGTCCCCCTGGGAGAACAGTACCATCAATCGCCAAGACCACCAATGGCGTGGTGAGGGGCAAAAGAGTAAGTCTCATGGACGATGCGATTTCCCAGTCCATGAAATTACCAGCGGCTCCGGAATCCAGATATGCTGAGACCGAATGAGAAGAAGCACCAACATGAAGGAACACAGAAAGCAGAAGACGAGAAGGGGAAGGTGATATTTCTGGGTCCAATACTCCACTTTCCAGATGAAGTGGACCCGAACGTTTTTCTGGACAAAGAGAGCAAGTGTCACGAAAATGACCTTTGCCCCCACAGTAAAGACACAGACCAAGAGTTCTGCGCCTAGCACGTTCCTCGGGGGATAGCCTGGTCCGACCCAGCTGCATGGGTTCCTCAGCTGGTAGGAGATGCTCTACGGGTCGAAGAGAGGGGAGCTCAGGCTGACTAAGAACCAAGGACTGCTGGCGTTGCTTTTCTAAGGTCCTCTCCTGAAAGCGAATATCGATCTGGTTACACAAGGAGATAACGCCGGCCAGATCAGTGGGGATGGTTCTTCCTGCTAATTCATCCTTCACTCTATCAGACAGGCCATGCAAAAAGGTTGCGACTAAGGCCTCATTGTTCCAGCTCAACTCAGCCGACAGTATGCGGAAATGAAGGGCATACTGTCCCACAGAAGCAGACTCTTGGCGGAGACGTAAAAGGGCGCTGGCCGCTGAAGAGACACGAGCCGGTTCTTCGAAGATATTCCGAAAAAGTTTCAAGAAGCCAGACAGGCTAGAAACCACTGGATCATTCAGTTCCCACAGAGGGGCTGCCCAGGCTAAAGCTTCACCAGAGAGGAGGGAAATGATATAGGCTACCTTAGCCCGATCAGACAGGAAGTTTTGGGGCTGGAGCTCAAAATGAATCGTGCATTGGCTAAGGAACCCCCTGCAAGCCTTGGAGTCCCCAGAGAAACGGGACGGAGCTGGCAGTTGTAGTGAGTGTGTGGCTGCGACTGGTGCAATAGGTGCAGCCGCTGATTGTATTTGAGGTTGCGGATTCAGGGTTCCCAAGGAGGCCTGAAGCTGCTCGAAGCGAGAAGCCAGATCCTGGAGGAATCGCATCACCTGAGTCTGATTCGATTCCTGGGTTTCAAGTCTGCAAACTATGCCCTGCAATGGATCATCCGCGGGTAGCGGGATGTCAGCCGGGTTCATGGCTGATCAAACTGTCAGGGTCACCTGTGGCCAGGTGACAGATGCACACCGTAGGGGGACAGGAGTGCACCGCGAGGTAGTGAACCCTATGGCTGGCTTCTGTGGATAGGAAACTGGGTGGTTGTGGAAAGCGGGACCAGAGGAGCACAACCGGGATCCCAACGGAAGCGAGAGCCAAGATTCCCCAGGGCGCGGAGTCTAAGACCCAGCTGGTCTTCTCCAGGGCCTCTAGTGGTGAGGATGTTACGCTGCAGGCTGGGACCAGGTCGCGGCCCCTGGAGTTTCCTAGCTCACGCCCCGTAGGATAAGGGGAAGCAGCAGCACACGATAGAGAGAACCGAATAACAAGCCGAAGGTCAGGGGCCACAAGCAGACAAGGATAACGAAGAACGAGCCGAAGGTCAAGGGTCACGAGCAGACAGGGATGGTCAGGGACAAGCCAATAACGTAACAGAGAGACAGACGTAGCACACGGCAGGCAGGAACCCAAACACACAATGCCTAACAAACACGTTGATCAGCAAAGCAGGCTTGCAGTGCACAGGTTAATATAGTGTTCTGTGATAGGGCCTGGGGTGGAGTCAGGCTGGGAGGAGATTATAAAGGAAGCCAGGTGAAAGGGCTCAGGCCTCTAAGATGAACACATGGGAAGGAAGGTAAGCTGACAGACAAACACTGCTGCATATCCATGACACTTTAATTGCCAGTAAAGTCAATGTCCACACCAGCTGAAACTCCAACTCTTATTCTCTCATGGCAAAATAAACTGTACTCAGATAGAAAAGGTTAGAGCAAAGAAACAGGACAGCTTAAGGTGTGGAGGAGGTCCAGGCACAAACGTAGCACATTCACTTCACTGCTTAGGTTTCTCAAACAGTTTTTGGCGCACGGTCTCTGCCACAGACATTGAGGTTGGTCTCTGCCACAGACCGGGTGTACAAGGCCCCTGCCACGGGCCTGGAGAACTTTGGTCTCAGCCACAGACCAGGGTGTATAAGGCCCCTGCCACGGGCCGGTTGAATAAGGCCTCTGATACAGTCAAGGTGACCTTGAGCTTCTCCTTCTACGAACCTAGCCCATATCAAGGGGAAGACATCTCTCCAGGGAGTCAACAGACCATTCCTTCACCGTGACTCCCGCATCGGTCCATCAGAATGATCCTCCCTTCGCTGGAACAGGGTCCCCTACACGAGGCGGCTCTGGACTCCAGGCTTTACTCCCGCCCCTAGGCCTCCATACCCAGGGCAGCAAGAACTCCAGGATAGTACCTCACCCCGGGCTAAAGGTGCCCGAGATGGAACAGGAACACATGCACCCAGGCCGAAGGCACCTGGGCGCGGACCCCACTGGACATCAGCCCCCAGGCCAAAGGTCTGCCCCTTTTATATGCTCTCCCGGCATGCACAGCAGGTTCCCCGCCCCGCTGTACTACTGCCAAGAGGGGACACAAAAGGCGCCACCTGTAGGCCGCAGGGAACTGCACACCAATACTGTCCCCCGAGGACAAAATGGTCCATGAATCCTACAGAATTAGGGTATTTGAGCCTATTTACCACTCAAACACTTTCCTTAAATTTAGCACCCCGCTACATTTTTATTTCAAAGTATTTTATTTTCCCACTAGCTTATCCATTCAATTAAATAATTTATTCCAGAAAGGGCGTATTCTGGGGCATTCCCACCATATGTGTGGCATTGTGCCGTTGAGTTTCTGAGGTTCTTAATGACTTCCTGTACCTCTTCTGCTGAAAAGGGGGCCTCCAGCATATTTTTTTATTTTTTTATTTTTTTTATGTTCTTTTAAGTTATTTCCTATCCACATTTGTTTGCAGAGCACTTGCCATGTTCTTAACAACATTTTGCTGCCATTTGCAGCCCTCTAGCCCTTTCCATTACTTTTTTAGAGCCTTTTTAGTCGTCAGAAGTCCGGGTCCCCATTGACTTTAATGGGGTCCGGGTCCGGGTTCGGGTTAAAGTTCGGTCCCGAATCCGAACTTTTTTCCGAAGTTCGGCCGAACCCGCCGGACCCGAATATCCAGCTACCCGCTCAACTCTATTTATTACACAAATAAATTCTAGTGCAAAATCTTCTTAACATTATACAAGTGTATGTAAATGCAATACTATATTCACCAATTCATACAAAAAGGATCAATAATGGTGCTTAAACAAATACTGTAAATGGCTAGAAAGTGTTCAGTGTGAATCATTAGTGTCGCAAGAAAAAAGGTGCTGAGTCACTGCTGGGATTGGGAGTACTAAGGATGCAGAAGAGTGGTGATGATGATCACTCTTCGCTTGCTTTTTCTTTTTTTCTTTTTTTTTGTAGTTCAGCCCGCTATATGATCAGCTTTAGGCAGGAGCCAACTAACCTAACAGTATGTCTTTAAAGTGTTAGAGGAATCCCATGCAAGCCCCTGTACTAAAGTTACAGACAGCCAATATGACTATGGTTAAGCATAGAGCAAAATAGAATAAGTTGTCCTTTAATAAATGCCCCTACCCCCTGAGTGCAGCCACCCTGGGATAAGAGTAAAACATTTTTGGGATGTAAAGTGAACTCGTGTCTTTTCCCCATCTGCACATTAGTTGCCTTCCTTTTAATACCACCAACCAGTTTCTTTATCTGTACACACTTCCATTTTGTTATCACCATCATCTTGTTTGAATTTTGGGCTGAAAAGGACCAAAAGACACACAAGGCTCCTGTGCATATTCACACCGGAGCCGCTTTGGAGATATGTGAACCAGCTCCATAGAGAGCCATTCACATTCTCCTGCTATTGCGAATTAGATGCGGAGATTCCACATCCAATTCGCAATAGTGTGAACCCGGCATAAGGTAATTTTTTCATGGGGGACCGTGGAGACACAAGGCTGGACCGGCTAACAAGGCTTTGTGTTATCCAAGCACATCTTAAGCTGTATGGATTCCACTCACTTTCTGTGACAAATACATTTTTACCATTTGTTTTGAGTGATTCCATCTACCCAAGCTATGCATTGCCCATTAGGGCTCCTTTACCATGTGTATAAGCCTCAGTTTGACGCTCCTATGTTTTGAGTTGACCTGGACCCCTCCAATTGGACTGAGCGCTATTAGTTGCTGGTTTTATGTATGGTGGCCCGAAGAAGCCATTTACTGGTGAAACGCGTAGAGACCAAGACAATCACTTTGATTTTTTCCTGTGATCTGGCCCAATACATCCATGGAAATTAATTATTTACATTCAAGTAAAAAGGAAAAATGCAGCGCTACATAACGCTGTATTTTTCCTTTTTATATGTACTTTTGGTGTTTGTATATTTGCACGCTGCTGCTTTCAGACCATTTAAGAGCTGACACTAGAATTATTGTTATTTACATTCACTTGTGCATGTACTATATACAGAATATGGGCTAGGTCTTAACAGGTTAAGCGCGTTCTTACCATTTTGGTTAATTTACTCTATACTAGAGACGAGTGTCTTGGAAGGGCTTTTATGAATGTTTTACTTATCAATAATTTTTGTTGAAATTTTCTAGACAGTTGGAAGGTAAGAAGAAATAAAATCGTAGCAGACAGCTGTAATACAATACAGAAAACTGTTCGGGAAGAAAACGAACGTTTGACCTACACGACCAGGAACATAGGTTACCCCAAAACGAGAATATAAAATAGGTCAAGAATGAAAACAAACAAGTAAAACATCCCGAAGAAACTATACCGCCCCCTAATGGCAGCTATTAGAGGCTCATGACCTTTCCATCACCCTCCCCCCAAAGGGGGAGGAGGGAGGGGAAATACCATGGTGGCACCCCCATGAGGTCGGTGTCAACTGTCCCGTGCTCCATGAGAACTGAACAATATGGAAATACTGTTATACCATGTATAAAAACCTTCCCATTATATGATACATTTATTACATCACAATTTGTAGCGCCAGAGACCGGGAGAGAACAGAGAGAAAAAAATAGTCAGAGAAAAGGAGGAAAAAGAGGATAGGAGAAGAGGGTAGGATACCAGAGAAGAAAGTGCACTCTATATTGTGGGCTTATCTGAACCCTTGCTGCTCACAATGGGTCAGACAGATATTTTATCCAGGGTTCCCAGATCGCTTCGAACCTAGCTTGCTTTTCTAACAGAATTGCCGAAAGGCGTTCATTTATCATGATCCAAGAAAGCTTGGATTTCACTAAATTAAATGGTATTGTGGGTGTTCTCCATGATCTGGCAATCGCTATCCTAGCTGCCGTAAAAATGAAGGCTATGAGTTTCCCTGCCTGTCTTGGAGTTCCATCTATCTGTCGTCCTAGAAGAGCTTGCTGTGGAGCTTTGCGTAAGTTAACCTGAGTAAGTGAATAAATGAAATTGTAGATACGGATCCAAAAGTGTTTCACCTTGGGGCAGGACCACCAAGTGTGTAAGGCCCCTTTCACACGGAGGGTCCGTTCAGGTCCGCCTGTCAGTTTTTTAGGCGGACCTGAACGGATGCTCCATGTTTCCCTATGCAGCCACGGATGTCAGCGGAGACATGTCCGCTGACATCCGTTCCGCCAAAGTGTGACGGAGGAAAACCCTATTTTTCCTTCCGTCGGCGGAGCGGATCAGATGAACACGGACAGATGGTCGGTGTTCATCCGATCCCCCCATAGGGGAGAGCGGCGCTCTGACAGGGCGGTCCCTGCACAGTGTGCGGGGACCGCCCTGTCATCCGCCGGCTCAGCGGGGATCAACTGAGCGATCCCCGCTGAGCAAGCGGAGCTTCACGGGGCAGATCTTCACGGATCCGCCCCGTGTGAAAGAGCCCTAACACTGTGCCTTCCATTCCACATCCACGGAAGCAAGATGAGGAGGCTCCTTGCTATTCTCGTAGGGACCATCTCATTAATACCTTGTAGTTAGCTTCAATCAAGGAGGTATTTTTTTAAAGCGGAGCTCCACCCTAAAGTGGAACTTCCGCTGATTGGAACCCTCCCCCCCTCCGGTATCACAATTGCCACCTTTCAGGGGGGAGGGGGGTGCAGATACCTGTCTAAGACAGGTATTTGCACCCACTTCCGGGAGTCCACTCTGCGGGAAATCTGCGGGAAGCACGTCACTTCTCGCAGATTCCCCGTAGTGTTCTGGGAGACACTCGGCTCCCAGAACACAGGGGACCATTTAGAATGGCGCATGCGCCGTAGGGAACCGGGCATGAAGCCGCAAGGCTTCATTTCCTGGTTCCCTCACCGAGGATGGCGGTGGGGGCAGCAGAGTGATGAGCGATCGCTCGTCCTCTGCTGCAGACGTCGCTGGACTCCAGGACAGGTAAGTGTCTATATATTAAAAGTCGGCAGCTGCTGTATTTGCAGCTGCTGGCTTTTAATATTTTTTTTTCCGCGGCACCTCCGCTTTAAGATTTTGACGCACACAGACATTTTGGACCATTCATCCATTTCAAATGATTCGCCTAGGTCCTGTTCCCATTTCGTCATATAGAACAGTCTTTCCGACTTGGAAGTCAGTACTGCATAAATCTTAGAGAGATGTCCAGTGTGCTTGTCAAAAGACCCGCACTTTATGAATGTTTTAACATAATTGTGTTAAGAAACTTTTACATTTTTACATTTTTTGAGTGCTCACTTCCTTTTTTCAGGGTTATATGTGGCAACCAAGAAAGGTTGGTTAAGTATTAGGCCCCTTTCACACTGAGGCGTTTTTACCACGTTTTCGCTGTAAAAATGCCTGAAATAATCCTTCCCCAATATTCTAAATGTGAAAGCCCTGAGGGCTTTCACACTGAGGCGTTTTGCTGGTTATTTGTTGGAAAAAATCCTGCAAACAGCTTTTTTGGAGCATCTTTAGGGCGCTAAAAATAGCGCTGTAAAAACGCCTATCTCCATTGAAATGAATGAGTAACGCAGTAAAAACGTGGTAAAACACATAGGCTATTTTTACCGCGGACGCAGTAAAAACTAGGTAAAATCGTGGGAAAAAAACTCATAATTTTTTTGCGTTTTTTCAATGCCTCAGTGTGAAAGGGGCCTTAATATGATGCGCTGGAAGCTTCTTGAATACAGGAAACAACTTTATTTGCATAGAGGATAGCAGAAAATATCTTAACAGCATAGAAACAGGAACACAACTGAACACTGAGAAAAAGTACTTTCTCTCATTGCATCATACAATAGATTTACATGCACATTACACTATAACACAACAGCGCCACCTGCTGTTTAGACAGGTATAATGCCTACATAGTCACAGTACATAAGCAACTTGCTGTTGTTCTTCCAACTATAAAGTCCTCTATCTTTTCTTCTTCTCTTTAAACAACTATAAGGCGTTACTGAAGTTTTGCTTAAAGCTGTAGTACACAACAAAACAAACATTTATTTAATTGCACTCCACCAATTCTTAGATGTGGTGGCTGTACTAGTTTTGTTCTTTGGGCTTTTTCCTTTATTTTCACCTGATGGTCCAGCTAGTAAGTCTGTTATTTTTCGACTTCAACAGACTAAGCTTTCCAGACTTAGAGGGTTGAGACAAACCATTTAACACTGACAGGGGTGCGTACAATGGTTAACTTTTATTCATTTATATAAATATTTTATCCCAAAAGAAAAAATATATTGCTGTAACTGTTTGTAAGGTGTTAGCTTTAATTTGTTAGTCATGTCCATCTAAATTTGCTAGTACATATAACACCACCACCCCTCCAGACTACCACAATGCTGCTGTCCAAAGGTGTCTCAATTGCTCTTCCATCCCGATGATGGACACCCTAAGACAGGAAGTGATAAAAGGAAAAAAAATGCATAAATAAGAAAACTAATAAATGTTATATTTACCAGCTCTGCGCAATGGTTTTCCACAGAGCAGCCCCGATCCTCTTTCTTTTGGGTCCCCCTCCGGCGGTCCTGGCTCCTCCTCCTCCCTGTCGAGTGCCCTCATTAGCAAGCCTCTTGCTATGGGGGCACATGAGCAGCTAATTGCTCCCAATGCTGTGTGAGCCAATGAGGAGAGAGAGAGACCCGGAAGAGATGCTGCTCTCATGCACATCGCTGGATCAAGATGGGGCTCAGGTAAGTATAAGGGGGGCTGACGGGAGAGCTTCACCCAGAAGTTTTTTTTACCGCTGCATAGAATGCATTAAGGTAAACACCTTGAGTCTTTAGAACCATTTCCGGACCGCCCACTGTACATATACTGCGTTAGGGCAGCCCAGCTGCACGAAATGATACCTGTACGTCATTTTTTTTTTTTTAGCACTGATCACTGTATTGGTGTCACTGGTCCCCAAAAAGTGTGACTTTGGGTCAGATTTGCTCGCCGCAATGTCGCAATCCCGCTAAAAATCACAGAATTCCGCTATTACCAGTTAAAACAATAAAAAAATGAAAAGTCCCTAAATCTATCCCCTATTTTGTAGACGCTATAACTTTTGTGCAAACCAATTAATATACGCTTATTGGGATTTTTTTTTTACCAAAAATATGTAGCAGAATACATATTGGCCTAAAATGATGAATACATTTGTTTTTTTTCCCAAAATTGTCACTTGTTTATAGCGCAAAAAATTAAAACCGCAGAGATGATTAACCACTACCAAAAGAAAGTTCTATTTGTGGGAAAAAAAGGACAATTGTCAGTTAAAATGATGCAGTGCCGTATCGCATAAAATGGCCTGGTCATTAAGGGGGTAAATCCTTCCAGGGCTGAAGTGGTTAAGGACAGGTGAGATGCGATATTACGTTTTTTTTTTTGTTTGTTTAATACCACTTTACATTGGTGTCTCTTAGTAAAGCTGCCCTATACATAGCAAATTGTCTGTCCTAGAGCCAATGCAAATATTACATTACAATAAGAGCGATGGGTAGTTCTGGAATGATGTCATGGTAAAAAATCCATTGCTGCCAGGCAATGCTATTTATTATTCACTTGCTCATTTCATGTCAGTGGAAAACAATCTCTCACTGCATATTAACAAAGAGTGGTTAATTCTCAAGACAAATCCCAGACGCACCGATCTGCATGAGTCAGAAAATTATGTTCTGACCATTTTTTCCTAGAAGCTATAAATGTGCACCAACATGTTGAAGTTGGCATGAAATGTTCCAGGAATTTAAATTGCACAGTGCATTTATAGAAACTTCGTTTTTCCTGCTTGTTTTGTTCTATACAATAACATCAATGAGCTGCTTAAACAGTACAGAAAGGGTCTCAGTCAGATCATTCGCTAACCACTTAAAAGCGGGATTCCACCCGCGATTTTTTATTTTTAAAAAGTCAGCAGCTACTAACACTGTAGCTGCTGACTTTTAATAAGGACACTTACCTGTCCTACTTGCCCGCGATGGCGATCGATCGGTGCTGGCAGGTCCCGACTCCTCCATCCTGACTAAGGGAAACAGGCAGTGAAGCTTTACGGCTTCACTGCCCGTTTCCTACTGCGCATGCGCGACTCGCACAGCGCTTTGTGAATGGGCGGCTGCCTCCTGGGATACACACAGTTCCCAGAAGGCAGCTCGCCCCATTCACAAGAAGAGGAAGCAGAAGGACATACACTGAGGCAAAGGAAGAGGCAGATTAGGGGACTTCCGCATAGCAACGGGCATTTCGGGTGAGTATAAATGTATTTATTTTTTCTATTAATTTTTTTATTTTTTTTATAGGAATCTTTGTGTTAAAAAAATTTCTGGGTGGACCTCCGCTTTAAGTCCCAGGACCTTAGGCCCCGGTTCACACTATTACCCACATGTGAATCGCACAGGAATTGCACCACATTCCTCAGCAATTCACATGCGATTCAGTGCGGTGCAATTGGAGCCCATTTATTTTGAATGGGCTCAAATAACTCTGCATCGCTTGGTCGTTGTGTATCATGCGATCAGGTGCAGGCAAACAACACTGCATTTGCAAACCTTTTGGAGTGTCGTTAACTTTGTATTGCCACTTGCATCAGATCGCAAACGTATACAGTGGGGAGAACAAGTATTTGATGCACTGCTGATTTTGGAGGTTTTCCTACATACAAAGCATGTAGAGGTCTGTAAATTTTTATTATAGGTACTCTTCAACTGTGAGAGATGGAATCTAAAACAAAAATCCAGAAAATCACATTGTATAATTTTTAATAATTAATTTGCATATTGCATGACATAAGTATTTGATCACCTACCAACCAGTAAGAATTACGGCTCTCACAGACCTGTTATTTTTTCTTTAAGAAGCCCTCCTGTTCTCCACTCGTTACCTGTATTAACTGCACCTGTTTGAACTCGTTACCTGTATAAAAGACACCTGTCCACACACTCAAACAGACTCCAGCCTCTCCACAATGGCCAAGACCAGAGAGCAGTGTAAGGACATCAGGGATAAAATTGTAGACCTGCACAAGACTGGGATGGGCTACAGGACAATAGGCAAGCAGCTTAGTGAGAAGGGAACAACTGTTCTAGAAAATAGAAGAAGTTCAAGATGACAGTCAATCTCCCTCGGTCTGGGGCTCCATGCAAGATCTCACCTTGTGGGGCATCAATGATCATGAGGAAGGTGAGGGATCAGCCCAGAACTACACGGCAGGACCTGGTCAATGATCTGAATAGAGCTGGGACCACAGTCTCAAAGAAAACCATTAGTAACACACTACGCCGTCATGGATTAAAATCCTGCAGCGCACAAAAGGTCCCCCTGCTTAAGCCAGCGCATGTCCAGGTCTGTCTGAAGTTTGCCAATGACCATCTGGATGATCCAGAGGAGGAATGGGAGAAGGTCATGTGGTCTGATGACACAAAAACAGAGCTGTTTGGTCTAAACTCCACTCGTCGTGTTTGGAGGAAGAAGAAGGATGAGTACAACCCCAAGAACACCATCCCAACCGTGAAGCATGGAGGTGGAAACATCATTCTTTGGGGATGCTTTTCTGCAAAGGGGACAGGACGACTGCACCGTATTGAGGGGAGGATGGATGGGGCCATGTATCACAAGATCTTGGCCAACAACCTCCTACCCTCAGTAAGAGCATTGAAGATGGGTCATGGCTGGGTCTTCCAGCATGACAACGACCCGAAACACACAGCCAGGGCAACTAAGAAGTGACTCCGTAAGAAGCATCTCAAGGTCCTGGAATCTTTGGAGGGAGCTGAAAGTCTGTATTGCCCAGTGACAGCCCCGAAACCTGAAGGATCTGGGGAAGCTCTGTATGGAGGAGTGGGCCAAAATCCCTGCTGCAGTGTGTGAAAACCTGGTCAAGAACTACAGGAAACGTATGATCTCTGTAATTGCAAACAAAGGTTTCTGTACCAAATATTAAGTTCTGCTTTTCTGAAGTATCAAACACTTATGTCATGCAATAAAATGCAAATTAATTACTTAAAAATCATACAATGTTATTTTCTGGATTTTTGTTTTAGATTCCGTCTCTCACAGTTGAAGAGAGAGACCTCTACATTCTTTGTAAGTAGGAAAACCTGCAAAATCGTCAGTATATCAAATACTTGTTCTCCCCACTGTATATGCTGCATATGTGTGAACCTAGGCTTAAAGTGTAATTTCACCTTTTCATAAAAAATTTCAAGGTGAATGTGAACTAGCACCCGACACCCACCCCCCTCAGTCCCCACTGTACTTACCACAGGCGCATGACTGCTTTGACCAATCGAAATAGCTCTGATCTGTCCTGGGAGCCTAGGGGAAGAAGAGCAGGGATTCAAAATGTGACGATTGTCTAAAGCCGGCCATATATTACAGCGGTTGTAAAGTCACTAATCACAAATCCTGGCCTCCCCTCTGTTACAGTAAGATATACTGTGCAGTGTATATGGTTTTTAAAAATGATGCAGCAAAATACCTTATCACGTGACCTCCTGATGCTCTTCATCCCCAATCTGAGGACTAGAGTGGGAGGGGCTGAGATTTCCCTCTTACGTCAGCCGAGAGGAGAGGAGAGCGGCGGGAGGTCACGTCAGTGCACAGAGGTGCTGTAAAATAAGATATTTTGCTGCATAATTAAAAAAAAAAAAAACAGACACTGCACAGTATATTTTGCTGTAACAGAGGGGATTCCAGGATTTGTAAATAGTGGATTTATAGCCACAGCCGAATAGCGGCAGGAGGGGAGAAGATGTCTCTCACACACACACACACAGACTCCCGAGCTGACACACAGGGGAGGGAGGGGAGAGACTGCGGGATGACGAAGGCACGTAAACTGACCACAGTATCGTGGATCAGCAGCCATGATTTCTGTGGTCAGCACACTAAGGGGGACACAGGAACTAGGTATATTGTGCTTTAACCACTTAAGCCCCGGACCATTTCGCTGGCCAAAGACCAGGCCACTTTTTGCGATTCGGCACTGCGTCGTTTTAACTGACAATTGCGCGGTCGTGCGACGTGGCTTCCAAACAAAATTGATGTGCTTTTTTTCCCACAAATAGAGCTTTCTTTTGGTGGTATTTGATCACCTCTGCCGTTTTTATTTCTTGCGCTATAAACTAAAATAGAGCGACAATTTTGAAAAAAATGCAATATTCTTTACTTTTTGCTATAATAAATATCCCCAAAAAATATATGTAGCGCACCAACCCCAGACTTTACCTGCTTTTCTCTTCTTGGCTCCTCCGCAGGAAAGACTGAGGCACACCGCACCACAAGCCTGTACCCTCCTGGATGGGGAGGTTGAGCGGTGTTAGTTTCTCGGGCCTGCCTGCAGCCAGTGTTTGAAAACCTCCCGAGCTGATCTCGCTTCTGCGGTAGCCAGAAACAAGTCCTTTAGTTCTCCCCAGTAAAACGACTGTCCACACCAACTGAGAGTCCAACTCAATATTTATTTATAAGAACGATAAACAGTCTCTGTGAAAGCAGACAGGTTGGACAAGAACAGTTCAGATAAGGTGGGAAGAGGTCCAGGCACAAACTCAGCGTTGATTAGGGGAGCACTGTTCTGATTAGCACGAACAGCTTGGTGCACAGTCACTGCCACTGACTTGATGAATAGTTGTAGTCACTGCCACTGTGACCTACAGAACATGCACTTTTCCTTCCTTGAATAGTTAGGCCTCTGTAGGGAGAAACCATCCCTCCGGAGAGTTACCAGAGGCCCCTTCTGTCACCACGACTCTGCGCTGGGTCTTCAGAAAGGGTCACCTCCCTGGCCTCCTCGTCCTGGATACGGGTCCCCTCGTGGAACCCAGCCGAAGGTCGCTGGGTCCCTGGCCTTCTCAAAAGTACCTCACCCCCAGACCTAAGGTGTCTGGGGATGGAACAGCAGTTCAGTCTCCGGGCCTAGGAGCACCCGGAGACCATCCTCACACACACCCAGGCCAAGGGCACCTGGGTGTCACGAACAGCAGCCCCAAGGCTGAAGGTGCCTGGGGCTCGGACCTCGACCAGAAGATGTCTGCCCCTTTTATACCCTCCCCCGGCAAGCACTGCAGGTTCCCCGCCCCGCCGTACCACTGCCGCGAGGGGACACAAAAAGGCACAGCCCTCCAATGGTGGTTCAACCCTGGCCTATGGCGACAGCGCCACCTATAGGCCGCAGGGAACTAGGCACCATTGATATCCTCCACGACAAAAATGGTCCACAACCCTAACAATTAGCGTACCTGAGCCTTCTTACCACTCAGATACTTCCCCCTAAATGTAACCACCCGCTACACATATATAAAAAAAAAATTTTCCTCAGTTTAAACTGATACGTATTCTTCTACATATTTTTGGTAAAAAAAAAAATATCGCAATAAGCGTTTATTGATTGTCTTGCTCAAAAGTTATAGCGTCTACAAAATAGGGGATAGTTTTATGGCATTTTTCGAAAAAAAATTTTTTACTAGTAATGGCGGCGATCAGCAATTTTTATCGTGACTGCGACATTATAGCAGACACATCGGACACCATTTTGGGACCATTGTCATTTTTTACAGCGATCAGTGCTATAAAACTGCAGATTACTGTAAAAATGACACTGGCAGTGAAGGGGTTAACCTGTAGGGGGCGCTGAAGGGGTTAAAGAGGAAGTAAACCCTGATGGGTGTTACTTCCTCTTTGTTTCCCTGCAAAGGTAAAGCATAATGGGCTATTATGCATCGCATAGTAGGCCATTATGTGACACTTACCTGCAGGAGAAGCCCGCAATGTCCCCGTCTTCCTCGCTGGTAGCGAGCGGCCATTCTTCACCCCTCTTCTTCCAGGGCCGCAAACTCCGGCTCTGTGACTGGCCGGAGTCGCGGAAGCCACTTTTCATGGCATGACCCGAGATAGAAACGGCACAGTGTGCCCTTTCTAACTCCGGCACATGCGCAGAAGAGATCGCCGTACGGCGATTTGCAAATATCTCCTAGACCGTACAGGTCTGGGAGATATTTCAAGCACCTACAGGTAAGCCTTAATCTAGGCTTACCTGTAGTATAAAGTGGTTGTAAAGGGTTTACAACCAATTTAAGTGTGACCTAGGGAGTGCTTCTGTTAGGGGGCGTGGCTTGCCGTGACACGTCACTGATCCCTGTTCCCGATGACAGGGAACAGACGATCAGTGACATGTCACTAGGCAGAACGGGGAGATGTTGTGTTTACACTAACATCTCCCCGTTCTTCAGCTCCGTGACACGATCGCGGGACACCGGCGGACATCGAGTCCACGGGTCCCACAGGCACGGTCACGAAACCCGCGGCAGGGTCGCAAGCGCGCCGCCGGCAGCACGCTCGACCACACGGCGGCAATTTAAAGGGACGTATATATACGCCCATTTGCCTGTCCGTGTCATTTTGTCGACGTAAATGTTCGTGCGGCGGCCGGCAAGCGGTTAAAGTAACAAGATAATTCTTTTTTTTTTTTTTTTTTTTTTAGGGTTACAACCACTTTAAGCATTTTTTTCTCTCATTCAACCAGTAGGTTAAACAAAAAAGATTCTCCCATCCACACATTCTAAGATGGATGATGGGGGGGGGATCACTCCCGCTGTGATATTGTATTCTGATGGCAGGGAGCCTCCCCTACCATCAGAACACACTGTTCAGTTTTACCAGCTATAGCCAGCGGCACTGATCATTCAGGAAAAACCCGCCAGGTTTTTTGTACAGAAATTAATTGGTAGATCGACTTTTGTACTACCAGCCTTCCCAAACGTACATGCAGCGTTAATTTTGCAGCAAATTTCAATTTCGTTTTAGTCTCGGGACTAAAATGGCATTTTAGTTTTATTCCCATTTTAGTCTTCTGCAATTGTTTTAGTCGCATTTAGTCGACTAAATCCGCAGGACATTTTAGTCGACTAAAATGTCCTACATTTTAGTCTACTAAAATCATTTTAGTCATCTAAAATCTAATGGGTGTAGTTAAATTGTAAAGCATTATTTAAGCAAGTTATATTTCCAAACTCATTATATACTACTGAAGTAAAAAAATCTAATATGTTATTTTTGTTATTGAGGTATGAACATGCACTACAGACCAGTGTTAATTATGACATCAAATTTCAATTTAGTTTTAAAATGGCACTTTCATTTTAGTCCCATTTTAGTCTTTTGATTAAAATGCCATTTTAGTCTTTGTCGTATTTTAGTCATCTCAATTTTTTTAGTTTTAGTCGTATTTTAGTCGACGAAATTAACACTGAGCACATGGATAAAAATTCTACCAGTTCCTGCTTAACCAGACAAATTTCAATCCATTTATGGCCGCCTTTACAATTGCTGATTTGTTTTCAACCTAGCCAATCTTAACCACCTAAGCCCGGGACCATTTTGTTGCTAAAGGACCAGGCCCCTTTTTGCGATTCGGCACTGCGTCGCTTTAACTGACAGTTGCGCGGTCGTGCGACGTGGCTCCCAAACAAAATTGACATCCTTTTTTTTCCCACAAATAGAGATTTCTTTTGGTGGTATTTGATCACCTCTGCAGTTTTAATTTTTTTGCGCTATAAACAAAAATATAGCAACAATTTTGAAAAAAGTGCAATATTTTTTACTTTTTGCTGTAATAAATATCCCCAAAAAATAAATACTACTGGCGGGAAGTTGGGACTTTGAATGAGGCCATAGACAAGGTGGAGGTACATAAATCAAAAGTACATATTTATTGATCACAGAAATGTAACAAACATATCAATAAACAAACACCACAAAGAAAAAGACATTATGATAAACATCCTTCCATAATCATTCACACACCCATATGAATGTGTGTGTGCACTAGGGCATCAGGAGTACATATGTATGTAACAGCTTGTGCCACGTAGTGGTCTGGATTGATTGATAGATACATCTATGTACATGAGACATCAAAGCAGCACTTGCGAGGAGAGTAAAACTATTTTTTTGTATAAAAGCAATAACATCATAGTTAATAGGTAAAAGAATATCAGAGTTGATGTTATGATGTACACATATGTCTGCATCCCACATTGCCCGACGCGTTTCATGTAAGAGGAACACTCATCAGGGGCGGATGTTCAGAGATATCTATAAAGTGCAATGATGTAATTTTTTTTTTATTTTTTTTTTTATAATTTACTTTTTATTGGAAAATTATTAAACATGTAATTACATACACCCACATTAGTGTGTGAGGGAAAAAAAATTCATACAAAAATATCTTTACATATTTCCTTACTTTTCCTTTTCCCTGTTTCCGTCCCTATCTTCTACCCCCCCTCCCCCCTCCCACCCTCCCTGATCTGTCCCCCTTCTGTCCTATTCTTCTTTTCCTGTCATTCCCTGAACATATTTATCTGATCGTTTAAATATTCTCCATTTTTCCCATGTTGTTCTACAATTTTCCCCTTTTCCCTGCTCTCCCTGGCTCAGATATTCCATTTCTGAGATATACTCTACCCGCTGGATCCACTCTTTAATAGTCGGTTTCTTTGTAGATATCCAATTTCTTGGGATTAACCCTTTTGCTGCGTTAAGTAATGGTGGGACTAGTGTTTTCTGGTATTGCTTTTTTGTTTTATTTGTACCATGGAATAGGCATGTCCAAACATTTTGTGTTATTTTTTCCCCCGTGACTACTTCAATGTATTCCAGAATCTCTGTCCAGTACTCCTCTATTATTGGGCATTCCCACCACATATGCATCGTTGTTCCCACTTGCTTACAACCCCTCACGCAAAATGGGGAGTTGTTAGGATGTATTTTATTCATTCTTTCTGGCGTCAAGTGCCAGCGTACCATACATTTGTAATTTGCTTCTATTGTGGTTACATCCGATGCATAGCTATATACTGCCTCAATAATTTGCCTCTCATCTATTTCTCTACCCAGGTCTTGCTCCCATTTTTCTATAAAGGGTAGTGGTCCTACTGTTTCTAGTTCTGTTAGTATTTTATACACCTGAGAGATACCATGTCTCAGAGGCTTTTTGCTACATAACTTTTCCAGTGGGGTTAGTGCTTTTTCATCTCTAATTGGTTGTGGAATAGTGCTTACTAAGTTTGTTAGTTGGAGATATTCCCAATCGCTCAACTGACTCCATCCCTGACTCGTGATTAAATCTTGTTTTGTTTTTATTTTACCTAATGTAATTATATCTTTTAGTTGTGCGGTTCCCATTAGTTTTCCTAATCGTGTCCCGTTACCTGGTATAAAAAACATTGTGCCTGCTAACGCTATTAATGGTGAATTATATTTCCATTTTTCGTGTCGGTGTAGTGTGTCCCAGGTTTTGAATACCTTCTTTGTTATACTATGTGAATCTGTGCCTAATACTCTACATTTTGGTGGTATCCATATATTATTTTGTAAATGTGTCATACTTAGCGTGTTTTCTATTTGTGCCCACTTCTTTTTTGTTTGTGGATTTGCCCATTCTACTAATCTTGCCAAGATTATTGCATTATGGTATCTTTTTATATCTGGTACAGCCATGCCCCCTTCTTTTTTTCCACGGGTTAATAATGTGTATTTTATTCTAGCCTTTTTGCCCTGCCATATATATTTCAAGATCATAGATCTAATCGCCTTAAAGAATGGTTGGGGTATATCTATTGGCAACATCTGCAACCTATATGTTATTTTTGGGAGGATCATCATTTTTAAGATGCTGATCCTTCCTGTCCATCCCACGGGTCTCCTTGCAATATCCTTTAATTCTGCTTTAATTTCATTTAGTAATGGGATAAAATTAACCGGGTATAATTCTTCTAAGGTTGTGGTTATTTTAATACCTAGATATGTTAAAGTTTTTGTCTCCCAAGTGAACGGAAATTCTTTCTGTAACAGTTTTTCTTCCTTTTTATCTATTCCTAAGTTCAGCATTACTGTCTTTACTGGGTTGATCTTGAAATTAGCGAGTTCCCCGTATTTTTTTATTTCCTTTACTACGTTAGGGAGTGATAGCCTTGGTTTCGTCAGATATAAAAGTATGTCGTCAGCGTATGCCGCCACTTTATGTTCCTCGCTGCCCACCCTCACCCCTCCTATATCTTGATTGTTCCGTATGTTCTGCAACAGTGGTTCCATTGCCAACACATACAGGAGGGGTGAAAGCGGACACCCCTGTCTCGTTCCGTTACGCATCTCAAACACCGACGACATACTCCCATTTACTTTTACCCTGGCTGTCGGGTAGGTGTATACATTTTTAACCCATTTCATATATTTGGGTCCAACCCCTACATACCGGATTGTGTCCATCATAAACCCCCAGTCGACTCGGTCGAACGCTTTTTCTGCGTCTATCGACATGAGTACGACTGGGGGTTTCTTCTCCTTCCTTTTCTGGATTAATAAAAGAGTTCTTATGGTATTATCTCTTCCTTCTCTCCCCATCACAAAGCCAGCTTGATCAGCGTTTATTAATTCCGGCATTAAAGTTTTTAATCTCGTTGCCAATATTTTTGCATATAACTTAATGTCTGTATTCAATAACGCTATGGTACGATAGTTAGAACATATTGTTCCGTCTTTTCCTGTTTTGGGTATGATGGTAATATTGGCAAGGAGAGATTCTTTTCTTATCTCTAAGTCTCCCCCCAGTCTATTGAAATACTTACATAGTTCTGGGACTAACTGGTCTTTAAACTTCTTATAGTATTTAATCTGAAACCCCTCCGGTCCTGGACTTTTCCCCCCTGATGTTTCTTGGAGAGCTTTGTTTATTTCGTCCTGCGTAATTGGTTTTTCTAGGAGCTCTGCACTTTCCGGTGTTATCCTTGGTAGGATAGTTTTTTCTAAGTATTTCTGTATTTTGCCTTTCCTGTTTTCTCCTTCCTGTACTGTCCCATTTCCTCTAATATCATACAGTGCACTGTAATATGTCTTAAATGCTTCTGCGATTTCCGATGTTTTAAATTTCATCTCTCCTCTCTGATTCTTTATTTTTTCTATGTAATTTAAAGTTTTTTTCCTTTTTGCTATTCTTGCAAGATCCCACATTGCCCGACGCGTTTCATGTAAGAGGAACACTCATCAGGGGTGGATGTTCAGAGATATCTATAAAGTGCAATGATGTAATTAATGTGATTGTAACTAGTGGTGACAGGGAAAGGCAGTAGGGCCCAACCCAAATACTTACATGGAATCCCAGAAATGGGAATAGGTGGCTGTAAAGGCCAAGGCCAGGGGAATGGTCTATCCCCGGAGCTGAGGTGAGAAGCAGCATGCCAGCGAGACGCATGCACAGAAACCTTCCACCATGCACAGGAGCCGGGTTGCTGGGAAGCATGATGGCACCAGGTGCTGCACCAGTAGGGACTGCCAGATGGAGTCTGGAATGGAGGGATACATAATCAGTATATGGTAGACTGAAAAGATCCATGGAAAATAGTATAGACCTCATAGCAGAAAGCCAATCAAAAAGAGTCTGTGCTCATTAATGAAAATTGGGAGAGTGTGAACCACAACCAAAAAACCATAGAGTATGGTATGGACAGGATTAGAAGACATCAAATACAGTCTCAGTTCACCAAGACCAATTGGTGGAAGAAGTAGCTGGCTGACAGGTAGAGAATGAAAAGACCTTGTGACAGGCTTACATGCATCCCAGGAGAAGATAGAGTCCTGTGGTAAGGTGTAGCGTTTCCTGTTTGTAACACCCAGACTGTGTTGGGGGGGCACCGTATATACCCGCCCGCACACGTGCACAATTGCTTCCACCAGCGTCACGCAAAGCACGGCACAGGCAGGGAGGGGCTCCAACATCAGCGGTAAACACTGTTTGTGGAGGACGCCCATATTCCTCAGCTGGCCGGCTCGGATGGAATGACACATGCTCCACGTGATGGTGCCAGAGCTGACGTCACACGTGATGCAGGAAGCGTGGCGCCGATGCGCTGTGGGCATCCCCCCCCCCGCCCTCGACAGGGCGGAAGGGAGGGGGAGGGGGCACAAAGAGTGCATCGCAGCTCCCGGGAGACAGGCACAAGGATAGCCCCAGCATATATGGCCAAGTATCAGTCCCAGAATAGTGACACGTTGCACCTGTGCTGCATTTTGATCATGGACACAAGGTGAATGTGTAAAGATTGTATAAGACCCAGAAGGTACATTGCCATCTGGGGCTTAAAAACCTCACACATGGGTGGCAGGGGGACACTGCCAACCTTGTCTATTGGCCGCCATCCCTAATACGAGAAACATATCTCTGAACATCCGTCCCTGATGAGTGTTCCTCTTACACAAAACGCGTCGGACAATGTGGGATGCAGACATATGTGTACATCATACCATCAACTCTGATATTCTTTTACCTATTAACTATGATGTTATTGCTTTTATACAAAAAAAAATATTTTACTCTCCTCGCAAGTGCTGCTTTTATGTCTCATGTACATAGATGTATCACTGTATGTATCTATCAATCAATCCAGACCACTACGTGGCACAAGCTGTTACATACATATGTACTACTGATGCCCTAGTGCACACACACATACATATGGGGGTGTGAACGATTATGGAAGGATGTTTATCATAAAGTATTTTTCGTTGTGGTGTTTGTTTATTGATATGTTTGTTACATTTCTGTGATCAATAAATATGTACTTTTGATTTATGTACCTCCACCTTGTCTATGGCCTCATTCAAAGTCCCAACTTCCCGCCAGTATTCCTTATCCAGGGATGGAGGCACACCACATATGTGCCTCATCTAAAGTCCCAAACCTTCCTGTTTTTTTCAAAAAATAAATAAAACATTTTTTTTCCTCACTTTAGGCCGATACGTATTCTTCTACATATTTTTGGTAAAAAAAAAAGTGTTTATTGATTGGTTTGCGCAACAGTTATAGCGTCTACAAAATAGGGGGTAGTTTTATGGCATTTTTATTAATATTTTTTTTTTTACGAGTAATGGCGGTGATCAGCGGTTATTATCGTGACTGTGACATTATGGCGGACACATCGGACACTTTTGACACATTTTTGGGACCATTGTCATTTTTACAGCGATCAGTGCTATAAAAATGCACCGATTACTGTGAAAATGACACTGGCAGTGAAGGGGTTAACCACTAGGTGGCGTTGTAGGGGTTAAGTGTGCCCTGATGAGTGCTTCTAATTGAAGGGGGGATGGGCTGTGTGTGACAAGACAGTGATCATCGCTTCCGATTACAGGAAGCGGTGATCACTGTCATTGTCACTAGGCAGAGCGGGCAGATGCTTGTTTACATAAGCATCTCCCCGCTCTATCTCACCGTGAGACGATCGCGGGTGTCCCCGCGGGACCCATGGTCAGGCTCACTGAGAAAGCGGCAGGGTCGCGAGCGTGTCCGTGCCATTCTGTCGATGTATATATACAGGAGGCGGTCTTTAAGCGGTTAATATTGTTTTTTTTATCTCAGCAAAATAAAACTGTAGCGGGGTGTTTCCCCTTTAATTAGGAGAAAGAACTACGGTTCCCAGAGCTCCACTGTTCACCGGATGTTTTGGGTTATGCCCCAGAGACTCATGGGGGAAGTGATATAAGGAGGGGGGCGAGGCCTGACTCGCTCTCTTTGGACACGGGACGGCTGAGACTGATTCACCTGTGCGGAGCTGTGCTGTGTGAGGGCCTGAAGCCTGGGGACTTCTTACAGCGAACCAAAGAGCCTTCCACCCTTTGCGAGCCTGGGTGGCATCCAACACCTCCTGCCTGCAGCCTAGATTGGATCGGAGACCCGATGGCAGCAACCGCTGTGTGCGAGTGACGACACAGCCGGTGGAAGTCCCGGACGGGTCGCGTCCGGAGGGTGAGCTGAGCGAAAGCTCATCCAATAACCTGTTTATAGTACTGTGCCTATAGACTGCCGAGGCCTACCACCTCACTTTAAGACTCTCACTGGAGATCCGCAGCAGGACTGATCCAGAGGATCTCTAGTGAAGTTCGGTCAGTTGTTCAGATTCTCCCTGTTGGATTACAAAGTGTTTATTATTCTTATGTGCACCACCTCTACAGCAAGCCGGTGAAGAATCCATTATTCTTACAGGACTAAGTTTTAGAGTAAGGGATCAGGCCTGATCCGTTAGGTATACATTTAGCTGTTGTGCCATAGGGTACCTAGTTAACGGTCGCCCCACGTGGCGTTCCTTTACCCCCCTTTGTTTTTATGGTGTAATGTGACTGTCATTGCAGGGCTCTGCATGCAAGTTAAAAATCATATTGTCATTGCTGTGTGTTTTCTTTGCATAACAAGAAGTAAAATCCGTTATCCCTTTTATTACTGTTCTATGTTTGAATCTCTCTCTTAAAGTATAAGGATATATGTGTGTATCCTTTAGACTAGCTGTGCCAGAGTGGGTAGAGCCGATTGCCGGTGGGTTGGAGAGCTGTACTCAGGGCCCAAATCAAACCTTGCGGCCCGCTTAAGCTGAGGGTATCGCTACACGTGGGGGCTCGTCCGGGATTACTGAGACAGCGGTGAAACCGCCAGAAGCTACCGGCATGGACCCGATAGAGGTGGGACAGTGGTACAAGAGATGGGGCGTAGACCCAGCCAGGACGGCAGTTATAGAACTCCCGGGGATATGGCAGACACAAGCAATGATACAACTCATAATGTCCCTATCACCGATTCACAAACCATGGGTGATAGATGTGAAAACTAGTGGTGGACTTTCACATGTCTTACTGGAATGGCAGGCAGAAATTCCTGAACAGTTTAGAGGCAACAGCATACAAGATGAGGACGATCAGGTCTATCATTTGCTGCATGCGCTGCCGCGCACAAGAGACAGCCCTCAGACAAAAATAACACTGTCACCGCAGCCATCTTCCCCATCATCCCCACAGAAGGACACAAAGAGTCCCAGGACAAGCCCAGGCACCCTTAGTGCAGAATTATGCGCTGTTCTGGGGGAGATTGTAGCTCAGTGCAAGAAAGAGCCCACAGATTACCCGATGTCGGGGTACAGGAAACTCCGGATGTTTTCAGGGAGGAAACCAGTACCCTTGGAAGAAGAGGGATTTGAGGAGTGGCTAGACAGCGCAACTCAGGCACTAGAGGAATGGGAAGTTCCGGACCGCAGAAAGAAACAGAGGGTTGTGGAAAGTTTGAAAGGGCCTGCTCTAGAGGCCGTACGCAACCTGAAGATGAGCAAGGCAGATTGTACTGCACAAGAGTGCCTCGATGTGTTACAGAATGTGTTTGGTGGGACAGAGAAAGTCACGGAGCTTGTTTATCAGCTGGAGCATTGCTACCAGAAGGAAGGTGAGAAACTATCAGACTATATGGGACGCCTGGACAAAATACTGCATAGGATGATCCTAAAGAAGGGGATCAGCCCAGGGAAAGTAGATGAGGCCCGTGCTCAACAGGTAGTGAGGGGAGCTCAACCCATGGATCCAATTGCATGGACACTGCGTGCCCGGCAGGATGGGAAGAATCTGGAGTACCCTGACCTCATCCGAATGATTAGAGAGGAAGAGGCTATATTGGAAGAAAAAAAAAAAGAACGCCTGATAGAGCCCGTCAAACAGCCGGTAGCAATAGTTACACCGGCCATGACTCCCGATAGGGGAGCGGAGGTGGACACTTTGAAGTTGCAGATGTCCCAGATGATGGAGATGATGACTGCTATAATGGCGAAAGGTCAAGGTGGAGCAGAGAAACCAAGCCCCAGAAAGGAGTTGTTCCCAGATACGTCAATACCGAGTCCCACTCTGGACCGAGAAGAGATGTTATGCTACAACTGCGGAGGCAGTGGCCACTTTGCCAGTAGGTGTTCCAGTCCTAAGAAGAAGAAAATGGATAATCGCCAGCCGGCGGGAAACGCCAGAGGGCCCCGGTGAGGGAGTCAACCGGGTGCCCATCTCTTTCAGTGAGCTCCAAACTGAATAGGAGGAAGAGAGAAAACACGACCCCTGAGAAGGAATTTAGGGTTTCTCAACCAAGATACACACCAGAGAGAGGGGACAAGACCCCTCGGAAGAAATTTAGCACTCCCAAGAAGGAATGCCTACAACCAAGAGACAATAACATCCCTCAGCGGGTTTGTAACCCCATTAGGGTGGCGAGGGTCAGTGCATACCAGGCTCAGGGGAGAACAAAGTCAAAAACCAACTGGATGAAGACAAGTCCTCAGAAGAGAGTGACCTCAACCCGGCCGTACCCAGAAGAATTGGTCGGCCCGTCCCCCACGGTATCTATCCAGGTGGAAGGAGTATATACGAAGGCCCTTCTGGATACTGGAGCTCAAGTGACTTTATTGTATAGAGACTTCTATGATAGGCACTTAAGCCATTTGCCTATACGGAAGATAGAAGAGCTGGAGATATGGGGCCTGGGAACGCAGAGTTTCCCTTATGATGGTTATCTACCCATAAAGCTGACATTCGACCCCTCTGTGGCTGGGAAGACAGAAGTATTCGACACCCTGGCGGTTGTGTGTCCTAGACCACCCGGGGCCAACAAGATGTCCCTCATCATAGGCACCAATACAGATCTAGTGAGAAGACTTCTGACCCCCCTGGTGAAGATGAGGAGCCATCAAGATCCAAACATCCATCCCATGCTGAAGACAGCCTACCAACGGTTAGTGTTGGAGCAGAAGACCCCAGGAGAGGGGATAGGGAAGGTGTGGAGACTGGGGGGAGAAGGAGTGGTGCTGCAGCCCAGACAGGTGGCTTGCCTCAAGGCCACTGTGAAGCTCACCTGGGAGCAGCCTGGCCCCTTTGTCATGCTGGAATCCGACCAAGGAAGGGACTTTGAGAGTCGCCTGATCCGGAACCTACTGGACTCCCTGGGAGTGGAAAAGACCAGGACTACCCCTTATCATCCACAAGGAGATGCCCAGCCTGAGAGGTTTAATCGGACTTTGTTAAACATGCTGGGGACTCTGGAGACAGAGAAGAAGCAGCATTGGAGTCAACACATATCCACTTTGGTGCATGCCTACAATTGCACCACCAGTGATGTGACGGGTTACTCTCCCTACCGCCTCATGTTTGGGAGAGAAGCAAGATTGCCAGTGGATCTGGCCTTTGGCATTTCCCTAGACTATACCTCTGCTACCTCCCACAAAGGATATGTGGACCGACTTAGGTATAAACTGAAAGCGGCCTATGAACAAGCCCAAGCGGCCTCAGACCGGAGAGGGGTCAGAAATAAAAGGAACTTTGACCTGAAGGTTCAAGTGCAAGACCTGCAGCCTGGAGACCGTGTGCTGCTACGCAACCTAGGGATCCCAGGGAAGCATAAACTTGCTGATAGATGGAGGTCCGAGCCTTATGTCATTTGTAAAAAACTTCCTGGACTACCGGTGTATAAGTTAAAGCCAGAGGGGAGAGTGGGACCCTTGAAAACCTGGCACAGAAATCACTTACTCCCACTTAAAGAGGCAGTCAGGATACCTTCAGTGAAGAACCTGCCGGAATCTGTTTCCATCTTGGATACCCCCAGACCCAACACTCGGTCTCAGACCCTCCGAGCTAGGGATGGACAGGCTTCCCAACCAAGTGAAGATGAGAGGGGAGAACTTGAGTGGCTATGGCCCTCCTCAACTCCAGGGAGTTCCGCCATAGACCTTCCACCCACTGAAGATACACAGGATGGGACCCTGAACCCAGAGGCTACAGAGTTCATTCCATCCAGTGATGTGCCTGAATGCTGGGAAGATATTCCGGGCCTTTACTCAGAAGCAGAGGAGGAAGAGGCCCCAGAATCAGTGATGATGTCAGAAAGTGTTCCTGACGCAGAGCCTGTGGTACCTGAGCCTGAAGTCCCAAGGGAGCAAAGAACTTACAGAGTCGTGAGGCCTCCCAGGAGATTAACCTACCCTCAATTGGGAAAAAGCTCAGAGGACTCTGTTGCCACTGCCAGAAGAAGTACTGAGTGCTCAGATCCTTCCACTGTTCATTTGGTGGAAGGCAACCCCAGCTCACTCTCTGGCACAGTTAGACAGGCCACCCATGCTAGTGTGACCTGTGGTACAGGGAACCCCACTTCTGAGTTTTGGTGGAAATTCCCTGTACCAACATCATACTCCTCATTCAGTAAATTGGTTCAGAACTGTTGTTAAATTGTTTATCTTTGGGGACCAAAGAGTTTTAGTGGGGGGAGTGTGTAGCGGGGTGTTTCCCCTTTAATTAGGAGAAAGAACTACGGTTCCCAGAGCTCCACTGTTCACCGGATGTTTTGGGTTATGCCCCAGAGACTCATGGGGGAAGTGATATAAGGAGGGGGGCGAGGCCTGACTCGCTCTCTTTGGACACGGGACGGCTGAGACTGATCCACCTGTGCGGAGCTGTGCTGTGTGAGGGCCTGAAGCCTGGGGACTTCTTACAGCGAACCAAAGAGCCTTCCACCCTTTGCGAGCCTGGGTGGCATCCAACACCTCCTGCCTGCAGCCTAGATTGGATCGGAGACCCGATGGCAGCAACCGCTGTGTGCGAGTGACGACACAGCCGGTGGAAGTCCCGGACGGGTCGCGTCCGGAGGGTGAGCTGAGCGAAAGCTCATCCAATAACCTGTTTATAGTACTGTGCCTATAGACTGCCGAGGCCTACCACCTCACTTTAAGACTCTCTCACTGGAGATCCGCAGCAGGACTGATCCAGAGGATCTCTAGTGAAGTACGGTCAGTTGTTCAGATTCTCCCTGTTGGATTACAAAGTGTTTATTATTCTTATGTGCACCACCTCTACAGCAAGCCGGTGAAGAATCCATTATTCTTACAGGACTAAGTTTTAGAGTAAGGGATCAGGCCTGATCCGTTAGGTATACATTTAGCTGTTGTGCCATAGGGTACCTAGTTAACGGTCGCCCCACGTGGCGTTCCTTTACCCCCCTTTGTTTTTATGGTGTAATGTGACTGTCATTGCAGGGCTCTGCATGCAAGTTAAAAATCATATTGTCATTGCTGTGTGTTTTCTTTGCATAACAAGAAGTAAAATCCGTTATCCCTTTATTACTGTTCTATGTTTGAATCTCTCTCTTAAAGTATAAGGATATATGTGTGTATCCTTTAGACTAGCTGTGCCAGAGTGGGTAGAGCCGATTGCCGGTGGGTTGGAGAGCTGTACTCAGGGCCCAAATCAAACCTTGCGGCCCGCTTAAGCTGAGGGTATCGCTACAAAACATTAAGACATGGATGGGAGAGTTTGAGTAATAAAAAATTATGAAATAGCATTTTTGGTTTGTGGTTCAGTACAATGTTTCCTTACCCCCTTCTAATACCTATGTTGCGCAGGGGGACTGGACTATGCTAAAAATAGGTTAGGTTTAGCTTGGAATTACTATACCCTACACTGCCAGGTCTCATGCACACAGGACGTTTTGCCAACTCCTATGCTACTTGGATGCAATAAACTAACACTGTGTTGCTTTTTATGATTTTCTGAAATGACTTTGGGTGGGTTTGCTTTCATTTATAGTATAAAAAACACCTGTCTTGTCCAAGCTCTCTGACTGCCCTGCTGCTGGCCATTTTTTACTAAAATGGCACGGTTTTCCTTTCCATATTTCAGCCAATTCTGTACTGTTCTGCCAAGGGCCAATTTCTATCAAACCATTCCAAAGAGCCGATATTTCTAAATAATTGGTTATATGGGGATATGGCAAGGGGCTGTGGGGATACAGGGGTTATGGCGTGTAGGTCTTTGGGTGTACAATGCTTTACTTTTTTTAAAGGGTGCACTGAAATTCAGCCCATTAGAAGCTAGCACTCAATCAGTTGCTGTGGACAGATGTTGATCCTTAACCACTTACCGACCAGCCGTCGTCGTTATACGGCGGCAGATCGGCACGATCCCATGAACCGCCGTAGGTGTACGTCAGTTCCTTCAAGCGGGATAGCAGGTGCACGCGCTGCATCGCAGGGGTGCCGATGCTCATGACCGCCAGCGATCGCGGACACGAGAAGCAGACTGGGGGGGTGTGCGTACACACAAATCCTTGTTTTGTTCTGAGGAAAGACTGATAGTGAGTAGGGATGAGCTGAACACCCCACTGTTCGGTTCACACCAGAACCTGCGAACAGACAGAAAGCTTGCGCGAACTTTAGAACCCTATTAAATACAATGGACTCGAACGTTCAAAATCAAAAGTGCTAATTATAAAGGCTAATATGCAAGTTATTGTCCTAAAAAGTGTTTGGGGACCCGGGTCCTGCCCCAGGGGACATGTATCAATGCAAAAAAAAGTTTTAAAAACGGCTGTTTTTTCAGGAGCAGTGATTTTAATAATGCTTAAAGTGAAACAATAAAAGTGAAATATTCCTTTAAATTTCGTACCTAGGGTGTGTTTAATAGTATGCCTGTTTCCCGTGCTTAGAACTGTCCCTGCACAAAGTGTCATTTCTGAAGGAAAAAAAGTCATTTAAAACTCACTCGCGGCTATAATGAATTGTCGGGTCCCAGGAACACATAGAAAAGTCATTGGTAAAAAAAAATGCGTGGGGGTCCCCCCAAATTCAATTACCAGGCCCTTCAGGTCTGGTATGGATATTAAGGGGAACCCTGCCGCAAATTTAAAAAACAAAATGGCGTGGAGTTCCCCCAAAAAACCATACCAAACCCTTTATGCGATCACACAACCTGGCAGGCCGCAGGAAAAGAGGGAAGGGACAAGAGAGCGCCCCCTCCTGAACCGTACCAGGCGACATGTCCCCATGTTGATGGGGACAAGGGCCTCATCCCCACAACCCTTGCCCGGTGGTTGTGGGGGTCTGCGGGCAGGGGGCTTATTGTAATCTGGAAGATCCCTTTCACAAAGGGGACACCCAGATCCCGCCCCCCCCTATGTAAATTGGTAATGAGGTACATTGTACCCCTACCATTTCACAAAGAAAGTGTAACAAATTGTAAAAAAAAAAAAAACACAGACACTGTTGGGAAAGGCCTTTATTTAAAAAAAATAAAAAAACATTCCAGCGATGAAATCCAGTGTCCCGCGGTGATCCGATGTCCAGCGCTGTCCACACGAAACGTCATTGGCTGAGCCTGAGCGGACCTGACGGGGAACTTCCTCCGCAGTGTAATAAATGAATAGACCCGCCCCTTCTAAAGTCCCCCATCAGGTCCGCTCAGCCAATGACGTAGGTGTAAGGCTAAGCGGACCATGAGAAGGGGCGGGTCTATTCATTTATTACACTGCGGAGGAAGATCCCCATCAGGTCCGCACCCTTGTATGTCAGACCCCGCCTACGTCATTGGCTGAGCGGACCTGATGGGGAACTTCCTCCGCAGTGTAATAAATGCATAGACCCGCCCCTTCTCACGTTACGCATCCGGGTCCGCTTAGCCTTACACCTACGTCATTGGCTGAGCGGACCTGATGGGGAACTTTAGATGGGGCGGGTCTATTCATTTAATACACTGCGGAGGAAGTTCCCCATCAGGTCCTCTCAGGCTCAGCCAATGACGTTTCGTGTGGACAGCTCTGGACATCGGATCACCGCGGAACACTGGATTTCATCGCCGGAATGTTTTTTTTTATTTTTAATAAAGGACTTTCCCACGGTCGTTTTTTTTTTTTTACAATTTCTTACACTTTCTTTGTGAAATGGTAGGGGTACAAATGTACCCCATTACCAATTCACATAGGGGAGGGCTGGGATCTGGGGGTCCCCTTTGTTAAAGGGGTCTTCCAGATTCCGATAAGCCCCCCGCCCGCAGACCCCCACAACCACCGGGCAAGGGTTGTGGGGATGAGGCCCTTGTCCCCATCAACATGGGGACATCCTTCCCAATGTTAAGGGCATGTGGCCTGGTACAGTTCAGGAGGGGGGCGCTCTCTCGTCCCCCCCTCTTTTCCTGCGGCCTGCCAGGTTGTGTGCTCGGATAAAGGGTCTGGTATGGATTTTTGGGGGAACTGCACGCCATATTTTTTTTTAAATTTGGGGTGGAGTTCCCCTTAAAATCCATACCAGACCTGAAGGGCCTGGTATGGATATTTGGGGGGAACCCCACGCATTTTTTTTATTTTATTTGCAGCAGGGTTCCCCTTAATATCCATACCATACCTGAAGAGCCTGGTAATTGAATTTGGGAGGACCCCCACGCATTTTTATTTTTTAAAAATGACTTTTCTCTATATTGCCGGGAGCCGACAATTCATTATAGCCGCGAGTGAGTTTTAAATGACTTTTTTTTCCTTCAGAAATTACACTTTGTGCAGGGACAGTTCTAAGCACGGGAAACAAGCGCGACTTTACAGGCATACTATACACACATCCTAGGTACGAAATTTTAAGGAATATTTCACTTTTATTGTTTCACTTTAAGCATTATTGAAATTAGGGTTGTACCGATACTAGTATCGGTACCGAGCATTTGCCTGAGTACTTGTACTCGGGCAAATGCTCCCGATGCTTCACCCGATACTTGTATAGTCAGCAGTGATCAGTGCGGTGGGGGAGTTACAAGCACCGATCACCGCTGTATATATTTAAAAGTAGTCTCTCTCTAATCAGCGGTGATCGGTGCTTGTAACTCCCACACACAATCATCGCTGATTGTCCCCGTATCCTCCTCCAGCCCCCTCCGTTTTGCTGCTGTCTCCATGCTGCTCTCTCCCTCCGTGTCCCCCTCCATGCCGCCCGATCTGTCAGGATGGAGAGCGGAGGTAAGAGCCGGTAAAGTCGTCTCCTTACTGTTTGGAATGTACAGAGTCAGTGAGCACTGACTCTGTCCATTCACATAACTGAAACATCGTAAACTGTGTTTACAATGTTTCAGTTTATGAATGGAGAGGAGCCGCTGTCTTCTCTCCAATCATTTTCAGCACAGCTGAAGCTGCTGAGAAAGGGACTGGGGAATCTGTGTCCCTAGTCCCTTTCCCTGTCTCAAAGGGGAGATGTCAGAGGTCTGTTAAGACCCCCGATATCTCACCAAAGCCCCCCAACAGGGCTGATAAAAAAAAAGTTTAAAAATTAATTGTAAAAAATAATTAAAAAAAATAAAAGAAAACACACTGACACTGTCCACAACCCCCCCCCCCCCCATTAAAAAAAGAAAGCATTTAAAAAAATAAACTACTGACACATGTGCCACTGTCACATGAGATTAAAAAAAAGTATTGGTAATCGGTATCGGCGAGTACTTGAAAAAAAAAAAGGATCGGTACTTGTACTCGGTCTTAAAGTGGTATCGGGACAACCCTAATTAAAATCACTGCTCCCGAAAAAACGGCCGTTTTTAAAACTTTTTTTTGCATTGATACATGTCCCCTGGGGCAGGACCCGGGTCCCCAAACACTTTTTATGACAATAACTTGCATATAAGCCTTTAAAATTAGCACTTTAGATTTCTCCCATAGACTTTTTTAAATTTGCCGCGAACACCCCAAATTGTTCGCTGTTCGGCGAACAGGCAATGTTCGAGTCGAACATGAGTTCAACTCGAACTCGAAGCTCATCCCTAATCGTGAGTTCCTAAAATAGCTAGGAACCACGATCTGTCATTTCCTCTAGGTCCATCCCCCTACACTTAGAAACACACCTAGGGAACACAATTAACCCCTTGATCACCCCCTAGTGTTAACCCCTTCCCTGCCAGAGACATTTTTACAGTAATCAATGCATTTTTATAGCACTGATCGCTGTATAAATGCCAATGGTCCCAAAAATGTGTCAAGTGTCCGATGCGTCTCTTAGCCGGTTTCTTTAATTTTCCCTTTTGAATATTAGAACATCCATTCAAGTGAGACCTGCAATATTTCCTACAGCACTTTGTCATCAGAAATTATATTTTATTTATCTTACTCTTGATATCTGTATAACTTGTTTTTTGTCTCTATGTATTGTCTTCACCTTATGTGGGATAATGTTCTCAGTCTTTACTATTCTGTACAGAAACTGCGCATGTACAGTTCCGAAGCAGCCAGGCTCCTCAGCTGACCTCAGGCGTGGCAACGTAATTGGCATCTTTTACAAAAGGTACAGCAAGGCTGGGGGAGGCAGGAGTGGAATCAAGAGCACAGCACCACAGAGCTTGTACTATATGGGAGATTCTGAGTGGATGATCATGCCTGGGCAATCCTGCCGTTCGCTCCCGATTGTAACACCACCAGTGCAAAAATCATAGGTATGATGAGGTGTGCAGCATGACTGGCTAACAGGCACAGGCTGACAACCATGCATTAACACTTCAAGCCTTCTATGCTAGATAGACCGTCCTCTTCTCCACCTGGCTCTGTCCCCCCTTTCTCCTCCAGCCACCGAGCTCCATACCCCCCCCTCACCTCAACCTGCCTCCATTGTCTGCAGCCTCTGACCATCTCTCCTGTACCATGTCCGCAGCCTCTCCGCATCTCCCGTCATGTCTGCACTCTGACCATCTCTCGTATCAGGTCTGCAGTCTCTCAGGCTGGGTTCACACTTGTGCGGTGCGAATTCCAGCTTTCTTATCTCTGCAAAGAGATCAAGAGAGTGAGCTGCGGAGAGGAGACTATAGGATAAAACCAGGGCCCCCAAGCTAGAGCCCGGAGAGGAACTGAGCCCTGCATGGTGGTGCACCTGAGAGGAGGTCAGCGACACTGCCACAAGGCTAGTCTGAGAAGTCCTTGGTGTAAGGCAGGGAGTAAATACAGTAAGGTAAACACTGATTTTAAAAAAGGTTCTCCCTTACATCAGTAACCCCCCTTACCTTAGTGTATTCACTCTGCAGAGGGTGGTCTGTGGTTACCAGAGTCCCCCCCCCCCCACCACATCAGCGTTCCAGGCGTTCCCCCTTAAATCAATCAGTGTCCTCAGAGTTCCCCTTTACATCAGAGTCTGCAGGGTTCCTTCTTACATTAAAAGGGGCAACACTGCAGGCTCTGATGAAAAGGGGAATGCTGTGGACTCTGATATAAAAAGGTAGTCTCTGGTCACCAGAGCCTTACATCAGAGTTCTCCTTTACACCAAAGTCTGTGGCATTCCCCTTTACATTAGAGTTCCCCTTGCACTGTAAAGGGGAATCCTGCAGACTCTGATGTAGTGGGGGTTCATTAACCTGACCTTCATGTAAATGAAGAAACCGTTTTTTTTTTACTTTTAAAATGACAAAACACATTGCTAATTGTGTAAAAATGAACCCACATAAGAATATTTAGTAACGCTGATGCCAGCCGAGGTATACAGGCATACCCCGCTTTAAGTACACTCACTTTACATACACTCGCTGGTATGTCCTTACTCGTGAGTGTATGTAAAGTGCCTCACAAGTACTGTACAGCCGCAGTAGAAGGAGCTGAAGCTCCGAGAGCATAGCCCGCCCTGTTCCAGTGTGCCCCCGACACCCCCACTACAGCCCCTGACCCCCCACTACACCCTAGAAGTGAAAAAAGGTATTGTTTCACTTTGAGTACATTTTCGTTTTACATACATGCTCTGGACCCATTGTGTACTTAAAAGTGGGGTATGCCTTTAAACTATTTTTGATTGTGTGTGTTCCAAGGGAATCAATAGACAGCTGCCTCTGATTGCATCCACCTGAGTGGAATAAATGATTGGAAGGAAAGAAAAAAGAAAGGAAGAGAGCCCCAGATAGTGATATGGTTTCTCTTATACATGGGCCATTGTTTGATCACCATCAAGAGCAGAGGGACGAGCAACTGCCAGAGGGCTACACAGCGGCCCACACTGTGAAGGCATCATACCCCAAGGGGGGGGGGGGGGGTACAAGCTGGTGAGTGCGGTCTTTGTAAGAGCAGTTTGCAGCGATCACGGCTCCCTTACACTAGGCACCAAGCACTTCTTTCAGCACTTGAAACAACCTGATTGGATATACTTTATTATGGTTTCCATAAGGACTCTTTTCTAAGGATTTGTTTGTAGCACGAATTGAAGTGTACTGCATTTTATTTATTGGACATTTGCACACATATTTATTTCGCAAGTCTGTTCACCTGTTTAATTTTCCACCAAGTAGGGGTACGGATATCCCAATGTACTAATATATTTGATTATGGACACCTCAATGTATTAATATATATTTTTTATGATCATTATTAATCTAATTTTTTCTTTGTAAGCAGTAGTTTGCACAGGCACTTCAGCACTTAGGAATTTTGTAGCACTTTGAGCAACTCATTTTAATTTACACACCACACTTTATAGAATAGGATTTTAAGTGCAGCATTAAGCCTCACAGGGCTCCAAGAGACCAGCGCCATATCTGCTTTTTTCTTTCCTTCCAATCATTTGCTCCACTCAGGTGGATACAATCAGTAGAGGCAGCATATCTGCTTTTTTCTTTCCTCACAGGGCTCCAATAGACCAGCGCCATATCTGCTTTTTTCTTTCCTTTCAAATATTGCTAATTGCACTAGCTATATGTTTGTAGCTCAAGTCCGATGGTTTTCTGTACACACGGTCGGACTTTGCTCCATCGGACTTTTGTTGGGCAAAAGTTTGTCCGTTTGCAGACCCAACTTTTGTCCGATGGAAACACACAAAAAAAAAAAGTTTGTCCGATGGAGCGTACACACGGTCGGATTGTTGGTCCAACTTGCTCAAAATAAAGTTTGTTGCCCAAAAGTCCGACCGTGTGTACGGGGCTTTAGACAGGTATCTGCACCCCCCCCCCCCCCGAAAGGTGCCAAATGTGACACCGGAGGGGGGAGGGTTCCGAAAAGCAAAAGTTTAATTTTTGGGTGGAGCTCCGCTTTAAAGTCATTTAAGTGGCATTTTATGTACTTTATTATTTAAAAGTGCCACCGGGAAAAATAAAATAAAAATGTGACTGTCAGTAAATTTAATGGTCTAAAAAAAAACAAAAAAAAACCCCCATGCAGTTTGTAATTTTTTTGGTGTTCTGTCAGTAAATTTCACTTTCGGGGGTTGGCAACTCCAATTTGGGAAGGAGCAGGATGCGAAGAGGCTCTAGGACATCAGCAGCCTTAAGATGCAACAAAGGATGGAAAAAAAAGATAAAACTGTTTGCAACCTACATGATGACATTTAGTAAGAGTTTAGATCTTTAACAAACCTACCAGTGCATACAAGCCCCACACCAATATCTCCCTAATAGGGAGCACATTATGCAGTTTGTCTGTAGCATAAATCATACATGGATCAAATTTGGCTGGTTCAGCAGGGACCAGACAAACTTTGATTCATGTATGGGCAGGCTGGTTGTCTAAATCTATCAAACTTATGTACAACCCGCTTGTCAGTTTTTCCTGAATGATCAGTGCCGCCAGCTATAGTTGGCAACACTGACCATTGTATTCTAATGGCAGGGTATTCTCCCCTCTGTCAGAATACAAAACCACAGTGGGAAGGATTTCAGGCTCTAAGACTTGGATTCACAATATAGCGATAGAAAAATTCTGCATTTAAAAGCACATCCTGAAAGTCTTCCCCTTTTTAAAATTTAAAAATGCAGCAACACATGCATTTAATGGAGCATAGCAATAAAATGAAGAATGCAGCATTTCTGTGATGTTATAGTTTAACTTCAGCCTAAACAATAATGTGCAGATAGGATTATCAATGCAATGCAAACAAACTATAAAAAACAGTTCTGATTTACTAAAGTGAATTTTCACATATCTTGCGACAGAGGTGAAACAAAGTGGAAATTCACTGGACAAAAGAATACCCAATCATGTGCAAATAAGATAAATAAAAACAAACCAACCTGCATTTCTGTTAGAAATCACAATGCAGTCATACATTCAATCAACCCATTGTCTAAGTGAAAATGAAACTTGCAAAGAGAAAATTCCCTTAGCCTAGTGAATAAGGCATTGCGATTTCAATCACACAATGTGTCAGTTTTTTTTTTCCTTGCACATGGTAAAAGGTATTATGCTGAATAACAAAAAAAAAAACAAACGCACAACTCTGCATGTGTTTAATTTTTATTAAAAATAAAAATCAGTAGTTATTCAAACAGAGATACAACCTCCATGCATATATTATACTGATGTGTCAAAAGCGTCATATATTCTATAACAAGCATAGTTTGATACAGTAATTACACCTTTGCCAAGTAATGCTGCATTTCAGTGACTATAGACGGCAAATTATACCTGCTACAAGATTAAATAAATAGCATATATGCTTTGTGTAAAATAACAGAATTGGGTTTTATATTATGCATTTTACGCTTCTCAAATGTTGGGTTTACCCAAGATCTGGTACACAAAAGATGACAGGTGTCACTGGTTGTTGTGTTACAGAGCAACTGTAGTTTGCACCTGTTTTCTGATGCTGCTTTTCTGTAGACCAACTTAATTTTTAAAGTATTGTTTGTCCTAAGGTTACCCGTGTAACTTGTAATTCAAAAATTAACCACATTTTTTTTAAATGATTTTAGATCAAAAAATTCTCAGATCACTTTTTTGGGGAATGTTCATGTTTGAGATATTCTTTGAGATATTGAACACAAGGTATAAGCAATGCACCATGACTATGCACTGCATGTGCAGGAGCATCAAGTGTCTGTCTGAGACCCTCCAACATGAACCACTGCAATAGGTAGAAAGCACTCTGTTTTTTTAGCTTTTTATTACAAATTTTTTTATGCAAGAAAACCCTCCACAAGAAATCATTGACAGAGAAAAGGAGAAATTTCCCAATCATCTAACCTTTGATTACAGTGTTTTTCAACCTGCTGGAGTAGCCGATAATGAAAAGGTCCGCCATCTTTACTTTGTTTAAAATGTCTATGCAGGATCACATTCATATCAGATTAGTTCACATGATCTTTTAAAGATCAGGTTTTTGTGTGCGAGTTGGGTCACGTTTGAGTGCAAATTGTAGGTTCTTTATTAGCTCATGACAGATTATTGCTTTGAGCAAACCCTTTAACATTTTAAGTTTGTTTGTGCACCAGCCCAATCAATTTAGAATATAAATTTAATTAGAAAATTGTGCAAGGTTTGAAAACAAAAAAATGACCTTGAAGTTCTTTATATTCAGATGTAGCAAGTGGGGGCAAGCAAATCAATTTCAGAAATCAGGCAAACTGGTATGTTCCTACTGCAGATGTATCAAATCTGAAAAAAATAAATCAATCCATAAATCATGTCTTTTTGGATTTTTTGAATTGAGTAATTTTTCCGCAAATCAGATTTCTGCATTGAAATATTCTGATGTAATAAAAAATTTATAGGTAGCAAATTGATTTGCTCAGCTTAAGCAAACACGTTCATTTTGGAGTACTTGGTTGCAGAGAAAAATTACCTAGTCAGCAACATTCTTCAGAAGTGCTTCCCAATTTAGGTCCTCACTGACCACTAAGGGTTCATTGATATGGGCCGTCTGTTCGGTCACATATTTTGGTATAAAAAAAAAAAAAAAAAAAACACTAAATGAATACTGAGCACCATTTAAAACAAACATTCTGAAAAAAATTAACCAAAGACTTCTCCTAAAACAAAATCTACAGTATTGACCTGGATATAGCACATAAATGTCTGACAAATCACCAATACCACCTCGCTGCATGGAAACAGCAAGGAATCTGGAAGTAGGCAAACAGGGCATACAGAGATATAGTTGTACACTTAAAGGTGCATTCCAGGCATAGGTTTAGTGCTCAAAGTAACAGCACCGTTCAAATTGTATATTGCCTGGGATTACTATTTAAAATTAAAATTATTTTCAACCTGGGCAACAGAAACCAAAAAAACAAGATACATGAAGTCTGAATAAGTACAGTCAAAGGCCAACTTCAACATCGGATTTCATTGCTCCCATGACGTCATAGTCACATGCTCCGGGGCCACCAGATCCAAAAGATACAAGCAACTGAAATTTGCAAATATCAATGTTTCCTATAAAAAAATGTTGAGCTTGGCCTGAGCTCTCTTGCCTCCAAAGACTTACTATTGGTCTGTGAGACCACCTGTCACATTAAGGCTTGGATATACATAGGCAGTAAAATTAGGCACTTAGACAGTTCTGACTCTACTAGTCTCCAACCAAAAGTGCAGCCAACTGTATTAATTGGATTGGATTGGATTTACTGAATTTTCTAAACCATGGTAAAGGCTGAAGTTTTCCATACTTTGAGGTTCAGCCACAAGTGGAATAACACCCTACAACACCGGCACTATCATTAAAATTGGTCTAAAGAACCAAGAAGGCCTAAGGCAGAGGCATACTTATTTCAGAAGAGTCAGATTTGCATATGACTGAAAAGAGAAGCAAGTCCAATGCTGCATCTGTCCCCAGGCGCCTCTATCTGAGAAATAAGCGATCAAACACTGCCGATGGCTCGGTTCTCACAGCTCCGAGCAGAGCTACTGACTGTCAATCAGCAGCTGTCTGCTCCTCCTCGCTCACTGGATCGCTGAGGTGTAGAGAAGCGCTGAACTGTGGAGGGGCGGGGAGCGGCAGTCTCAGCCTCTCAACGGCTCGCTGAGAGAGGCTGAGACGGGGGTCATCCCAGGCACCTGGCAGATCCAGACTGCCAGTTTCTGGATGACACAGTGCCTGGACTGACATTAGTGATGTCTGTCAGCAGAGAGCAGACTTCAGGAGTGCAAAACAAATTGCACTCCTGTGATCCATAGAAGCCCAGCCAAACTAGCTTTGACTAAACTTCTCCTTTAAGCTGCCTATATTTCAGGCTCTACTGATAGTTTTGACACGTTTTACTAAAAGGTAATTTTGCCCTTGCGTGTTTATTAGTTTTCATTGCCCAAGCTTAACAAGTTTACTTTAACCCTAGTTCAGGTGAGGGAGTATTCTTCATACCATTTGAACATAAGACGGATATTAAACCCTTCGAGCAGGGATATGCAATTAGTGGACCTCCAGCTGTTGCAAAACTACAAGTCCCATCATGCCTCTGCCTCTGGGTGTAATGCTTGTAGCTGTCAGAGTCTTGCTATGCCTCATGGGATTTGTAGTTCTGCAACAGCTGGAGGTCCGCTAATTGCATATCCCTGCCTTAGACCAATGGTCTCCAAACTGTGCCCCGGGAGCAGGATGTGGCCCTTTGCTTGTTTTTATGCAGCACTTGGGGCACTATTCCTCCAACTGACGAGACACAATTCTGCCAACTGATACCAACAATAGGAGCACCATTTCTCCCACTGACCCCAATAATTGGGGACTATTTCTCCCTATGATACTAAGGATGGAGCAATATTCCTCCCTAGAATATCAAATGTGGTGATGTTTACTCTCACTGATGCCAGGAATATTTCTACTCCCACTGGCCACAATCCGGCCCTTCTAAAGTCTGAAATACAATAAACTGGTCCTTTCTTCAGAAAGTTTGGAGACCACTTACCTAGACCAACAATCCACTGAAAGGTTTGACATCGAGATTGTATGACTGAACAGGAGCTAGTGAAATCATGCCCCGATCTCTATCTACATGTGGAGGTCTTTATATCAGAAAGCTAAAAAGACTATATGTACAACTATATTGTATAATGTGTATACCCATGTGTAAGCTGCAAAACACCAAGCAATAAAAACAGGGGCTGGTAGTAAGCATTCAACTATTAGATAAAAACAAGAAATGTATAAAATACATAAACACATTATGAAGACACAGTCCAAATAAAACATTGACAGTTAATGTTGAGATATTAACAAACCTGCTGGGTTCAGTAGTTTTTGTTCCATGTATTTCAGTAATGTAAGAAAGTGGGGGCACTTTTGGTCAAATCTTGTAGCACCACATCCCATGTAATTTGAAATTGGAAAAGAAGGGGGCAATGGGTATACTCAGTACCCTGGGATTTTCAAATACGGTGCTAAATAGAGACTGACAACAAGATCAAATCTTAAAAGGTTTGTTCATTTTATTAACATGAGAAAAACACAAGATATACATAAAATATAAAATAGAATAACCATCCTTGAAAGCGTGTAACTCAAAGATCAAGGTGCATTTTGCTAGGTCGCCACTCTACTAGTTTCGCTAAAATAGCTTCCTCAGGAGTGATTGTGACAGTAGCAGAATTATACAGTTTGCAATAAAAACTCATCTAATATAAATGGAAGGAAGGATTCTCTCAGAGCCCCACAGTTCAAACGAGACAGCAATATTCCATTGCCCCACTCTACCAAACAGCAAAATCCAGTGGCCCACCTATTAGTATTCGCAACCATAGGGGTATATTAAGTAGCATGAAATGGATACCTTTATAGAATAGATATGCCAATAAATTGTCGGTAAGTGTCTAGCATCAATATTGCTCATAGGGGCACTAAGGCTAAGATGTTTAAATGGGAAATGAATGAGTCATCGGAAGTGCACATCAACCCAAAAGGGAGATTAGATGCATTGGAAGATATCTGTCAGCTAGATGAATAAGCGTACAGCATAGTCCAGCTGGAGGGAGTGCAACTAGCCCCTTAATGTGGGGAGGAATCCTGGCTAATACCTATAAAAGGTATCCATTTCATGCTACTTAATATACCCCTATGGTTGCGAATACTAATAGGTGGGCCACTGGATTTTGCTGTTTGGTAGAGTGGGGCAATGGAATATTGCTGTCTCGTTTGAACTGTGGGGCTCTGAGAGAATCCTTCCTTCCATTTATATTAGATGAGTTTTTATTGCAAACTGTATAATTCTGCTACTGTCACAATCACTCCTGAGGAAGCTATTTTAGCGAAACTAGTAGAGTGGCGACCTAGCAAAATGCACCTTGATCTTTGAGTTACACGCTTTCAAGGATGGTTATTCTATTTTATATTTTATGTATATCTTGTGTTTTCCTCATGTTAATAAAATGAACAAACCTTTTAAGATTTGATCTTGTTGTCAGTCTCTATTTAGCACCGTATTTGAAAATCCCAGGGTACTGAGTATACCCATTGCCCCCTTCTTTTCCAATTTCATGTATTTCAGTAGTTTTGAAGTAGGCAACACAAAACTAAGAAAGCCCAAACAAATGTACATGTACAATATGTTGCTCCTTCAAAGCACTTTTTAGGTTACACGCATTGGGGTTGATTTACTAAAACTGGAGTGTGCAAAGTCTAGTGCAGCTCCGCATAAAAACCAATCCGCTTCCAGGTTATTTTGTCAAAGTTTAATTGAACAAACTGAAGTTAGAAGTTAGAAGCTGATTGGCTACCATGCACAGCTGCACCAGATTTTGCATGAGAGTGAGAATCGGACTGGTTATGAAGGGTAACACAGATATAGTAGTTCTTAGACACTTTCATACAAGAAGCTCATTTATAATAGTATAATAGAACACATGAAACTCAATTATAATATATATACACACACACACACACACACACACACACACACACACACAAAACAGTACATGGTGTCACTTTAAAAGTCAATAAAAAAATACAGTATGTAAATGACTGAAAATCAGTAATGCTATAGAATATCAAATGTGCCTGCACTACATACTAGAACCATTCAAGTTTATCTTATATAGTCTTCGCAATGAAATGAAATGACATAAGTTACAGTTATTGGATGGTGCCTGTTATAGTACTTTTAAAGGAAACATGTAATTGGAAAAACACAAGGTGGTTGCCAATGGTGACTCTTTTAAAAATGCAAGTTGCTTGGCTGTCACTGGCTTCAATGACCAAGAACAAGCATGCAGCAAGACTGAAGTCAGAACTCCTTATGGGCATACCCATTCCAGGCCAGAGTGATAGTCAGGCAATTCCGAAAAGCAAAGCAATAAATTCAATCCAGCTCCAGCAACAGGTACATGTCTCCTTAAACAAGTGCTGTATTAGACAATCAATACACCACAGCTCTCTACTATAAAGCAATACATACTGTTCATTAAATATTTATTTCCCATTACCTACCTGTAGGGCAAAACTGGAAACGTCCTGTATGCCACACTGAATATATAAATAAAGCCATGTAAAATGAAGTAGCAGGGAGAGGGGTCACAACTGTCAAACAGGACTTAATATTTTACCATTAACAGGACATAAGACCCTGAGCATCATTTTTCTAACAATAAAAATGATGACCATAAGATTGATGACTGTCAGGAACCTCTGAGGCGAAGCGGATTTGCCAGGTCAGTCCTTGAAATATGTCCTAGCCTAGGGCCCACAATATTTAAATATCTTTCGGAGGAAGCAGAAACCAGAGAAAAATAGATAAAATTATGAATTCAAAACATTAACAAAGCCGCTCACAGTGCCGCCGGCCCTAACAATAAAAGGCTGTTTTCACTGTGAGTGCACCACATTTCTTTTTTGTCTCGTTAAATAAACCCACAGGAGTAAAGATGTCACTGCAACTGCTTTGCAGATGGTTAAATATCATTCGATTTACACTGATAGCAAGCATGTAAAAAAAAAAAAACAATGACAGGCCTGTCCTAATGATACTCTGTTAACACAGCGGTGCTAGAGACTTTGTCCTCCTCTTGCCAAAAGCAATGTCAGATGAAAGTGTACAGTGCATATGGGCAAATGGACCTAATTACCTGGCAAAGATATTTAGTTCCTCTTGCCACAAAACAGTTTTTTTCCAGTGACATTTGTACTTCATTTAAAAAACAAAAACAAAAAAACACACATTGTAATTTCAGCATCTCAAAACCATTTTTTTCCCCAGAAACATCAAAAGATGCAGCTGGTCTTCGCCACTCCATAATTTACTGTTTTAACCAATAATTATAGAAGAATAAGCATGTCAGCTCAGTAGGAACCAACAATGGTGCTCTAGGACAGGACCCCTGCACCATCACTGAGCAAGATTAGCAACTGCGCTTATAAAATCCATGCTTGCAATGTTAAATGCTATGCAGCACATTCATAGCTATAAATTGAATTATGCAAAAAAGGGTATTAATGTGTGCAATAATTTAATATCCGAGATTCATGGGGCTTATAAGAACTTCAAATATTTAGCTTAAAACTATTAAGGGGAATGACATTTTGCTGCAGACTTCCTAATCAGTAATCCTCATGACACTGCAGAAATGCAGACCACTTCTGCTCCACCCCAAGCCTGAAACAACCGATTATATCATATGTATTCAGTTTTAAAACATTTTGCCAGTCACATTTATTGCCAAGATAAAAACACAGTCTCAAATATAAAAAAAAAAAACACTGACAGAATGCCCATTTGGTACTGCTAGACAATTAGGAATCTGAGGATAAAAAATGTGCTGTGCGCATGTCTAATCCTTCAGAATAAATACCATGTATTGCCACAAAATGGCATTGACAATCCTAGGACATAAAAGAAGCAAATTACGATGACGATTCACTGCACCTGTGCAAATAATTGACATTCATACAGCACATTTTTTATACACAAAAGCCTTAGGCCCGGTTCACATAGGGGCGACTCAGTCGCCTGAGGAGTCGTGTCCCGCTCTGTGCTATGGAACCGTTCTAATAGGAGCGACCTGAGTCGCTCCGACTTAGAAAAAGGTTCCTGTACTACTTTGGGGGCGACTCGGGGCGACTTGCATTGACTTCTATACAGAAGTCATTTTGCAAATCGCCTCTCAAGTCGTCTCGAGATCGCCTGCACGAGTCGCCCCCAAAGTTGTGTCGCCCCTGTGTGAACCGGCACTTTGCCTGGAAAACAATTTTTACTTCCTGGAAAGTTGCTTCAGTTAAGACAGGGGATCCGACTCGAGGCGACTTCCATTGAAATCAATGGGTACAAGTCGCCTACAAGCCGGATTGAAGTCGTACAGGAACCTTTTCTGAAGTCGGAGCGACTGCAGTAATATAGATTAAGACGGCTCCATTCACTTCCATTACTTTTCTAAACCACGCGACTTGGGGCGACTTGAAGTCGGACCCCAGGTCGCCCCTGTGTGAACCGGCTCTTAGTGTTGCTAAAAAAACAAACAAAAAGCAACACTTGTTCCCTCCATGAAAGAAAATACAAAATGATTAAAGTGTACGTTACCGTAGCAATAAACTATTTGTTTACTCCTCTTAGGTCTGCTAAATATACCACTGGTTTTTATTATATCTGTTTAATAAGTGTAAATTTTGCTAAAAACCTTGTGAACTGATAACTTCTTGCGCTCTCTGCCTGTTCAAAAGGAAGGGGTTATGGAGATGAGGGGAGGTCTGTGTTCTTTGTAATTCATTGGAAATGAAGAAGGCAGGGCTGACACCGCATGGTTTGAAATATAGAGCTGTGTTGTCATGTCAAGGAGGAAAGTGACACCATCAGTTATTATTCTGTACTTGCAAGTGTTTAAAAAAAAGGGATAAAACGTGGAATGTGCATGTATTCCAAAGATGTTCTGAATAGGTTTTTCCCTTGACATACACATTAAGGTGATGAACAACCAGATCACACAATTATCTGGTTGTTTTCCAATTCATCTTAAAAAAGCACAAGGTTACTGTAGCAAATAATCAAACCGTCAGGAATGACATGTCATTTGGTTGCTTGATATTTCCCTTTCAACAAAAAGGCACAAATTTTCCATGGTAAGTCACTAAATCACCATGAAATTACATAATTTTTTTAAACCTACTAAAATGGCAACAAAGAAAATAACGTTATATATCATTAGTACTGCATGTTTCATAACCGCATATGCATGTCAGAATAATGCCAAAATCCACAAACACTGGTTCTCCATCGCAGATCCATTTGGTTTAAAAAGCAAAGGCTGTTTATAGAAAATGTAAGCGGTGTCAGAACAGTCTGAACACGGTAAAAGCAAAAGTTCTAATTGCAGGACTTGGAGGAATTATTAGGGTGCCAGTTGGCTGTTCTTCATACACAAAATCAACAAAATTTAGTCGAGACCAAGAAGCTGGTAACACGTGAATATCCTGGAGCGCAGTGGATGTACTTCATTGCTTGGCACAAAGTAACAGATGAAATCAAATTAGGAAAATAATGTCAAGCTATTGTGATGACACGGAGAAGTTCCTATGCATATCAAGATGTTGATAGCAGATTACGGTATGTCACGTTCACAAAGTGTCTTGAACTCATTCTAGGTTTCCAAGGAGCTTATTAAAGGCAGCAGATGTTGTTTTGTAAGTAGAGGAAGTGCAATGGGTGAGTCCAATATCATCTTAGTACGGCTCAGACTTTAAACTCTTGTACAGACAGCAGGTGAAAATCATTCCAAATAGCTAAAAGAAAAAAAAAAAGAAAAATTATATATTTTGTTACAAAAGTAGGAAAAAATACATATTTTATTAAGTAGCAATGTCGAGGAAATTAAAAAGTGAAGTTATCCACAGCAACCTTGTCTTAAACAATGGATATTTTTTCAGGTGGTTTTGAAAGAAAACTGGCCTGATATGGTAGCACTCCACTTTTTTCATGAGATGCCTTAAAGCAGAACCATTCCTCACTGGTGCCAGCATCTTCTTCTATGTGCCAGCTTTTGGCCATCTTCACTGGCCAGAATGAGGTCACTCCTGCGCATGTGCCAGTCATCTTGGCACACAGGGAATCGGGTTGGCAACCCAAGTTTAGCTGTGCATGCGCAGCTCAGATTACATGCATGCAGAGGTATTTTTTTGCAGAAGAGACATTGCATATCTGTTCTGCAATAAAGAGCCTAACTGCTCTCAGTGAGCTTCATCTGAATACAGGTACTCTCACACAATAGAGCTAGGTTTCTCCCTCCTACACTTATGTAGTGGCACCTTTCTCTAATTTGTTATGTTTATAATAGGTTTCTCCTGGGAGGACACTTGCAGAAACAGTGTTACAACCTTCAGTGCCAGCTATCAGCATAAACACTAGTAGAAGCATAACAATCAGGGAGCAAATCAACTTTCGGGGCCTTCACACGGAAGGTCTGATCAGATCCACCTGTCAATTCTTCATGCAGATCTGAACGAAAGCTCAATGTCAGTCTATAGGCAGGTGGATGTAAACAGAAGTGCATCTGTTTCTGTCTGATTACCTCCTAGTCCGAAGGGGGGGGGGGGGGGGGCACACGAGAAAAAGGATGAGTGACATCCATTTTGTTTGGCTCCAATTCAGCAATTTCACTGATCTGGAAACTGTGAAAATCTGACCTTGACTGAAAGTCTATGTCTACCAAGACAATAAGGGAAATGCAGGTAGAATTGACGCCTACCATTTGAAGTACCGTATTTATCGGCGTATAACACGCACTTTTTCCCCCTTAAAATCAGGGGAAAATCGTGGGTGCGTGTTATACGCCGATACTCCGTCGAATTCCCCTGCTGAAAACGAGCGAGAGGAGCGAGCGGAGCCGAAGTACAATCGGCTTTACTCGGCTCCTCTCGCAGTCCCGCCCATCTCTGACTGCGCCGCTGACATAGAGAAAGCCGAGTGTACTTCGCCTAGTCTCGGCTCCTCTCGCAGTCCTGCCTGTGACTGTGAGCAGACACGAGTCTAGCCGAAGTACACTCGACTTTCTCCGTCAGCGGCGCAGTCAGTGGAGATGGGCGGAACTGCGAGAGGAGCCGAGTCCAGCCGAAGTACACTCGGCCCCGCTCGCTCCTCTCCACAGAAATCGGCGCCAAATTTTAAAAACCGCCGGGACTGACACGATCGCAAAGGCACTGGGCAAGGCTGCAGATGGACAGATGAACACTGGGCACGGCTGCAGATGGACAGATGGACACTGGGCAAGGCTGCAGATGGACAGATGGACACTGGGCAAGGCTACAGATGGACAGATGGACACTGGGCAAGGCTACAGATGGACACTGGGCACGGCTGCAGATGGACAGATGGACACTGGGCACGGCTGCAGATGGACAGATGGACACTGGGCAAGGCTACAGATGGACAGATGGACACTGGGCAAGGCTACAGATGGACAGATGGACACTGGGCAAGGCTACAGATGGACAGATGGACACTGGGCAAGGCTACAGATGGACACTGGGCATGGCTGCAGATGGACAGATGGACACTGGGCACGGCTGCAGATGGACAGATGGACACTGGGCACGGCTGCAGATGGACAGATGGACACTGGGCAAGGCTACAGATGGACACTGGGCACGGCTGCAGATGGACAGATGGACACTGGGCACGGCTGCAGATGGACAGATGGACACTGGGCACGGCTGCAGATGGACAGATGGACACTGGGCACGGCTGCAGATGGACAGATGGACACTGGGCACGGCTGCAGATGGACAGATGGACACTGGGCACGGCTGCAGATGGACAGATGGACACTGGGCACGGCTGCAGATGGACAGATGGACACTGGGCACGGCTGCAGATGGACACTGGGCACGGCTGCAGATGGACAGATGGACACTGGGCACGGCTGCAGATGGACAGATGGACACTGGGCAAGGCTGCAGATGGACAGATGGACACTGGGCAAGGCTACAGATGGACAGATGGACACTGGGCAAGGCTACAGATGGACACTGGGCACGGCTGCAGATGGACAGATGGACACTGGGCAAGGCTACAGATGGACACTGGGCAAGGCTACAGATGGACAGATGGACACTGGGCAAGGCTACAGATGGACACTGGGCACGGCTGCAGATGGACAGATGGACACTGGGCACGGCTGCAGATGGACAGATGGACACTGGGCAAGGCTACAGATGGACAGATGGACACTGGGCAAGGCTACAGATGGACACTGGGCACGGCTGCAGATGGACAGATGGACACTGGGCACGGCTGCAGATGGACAGATGGACACTGGGCACGGCTGCAGATGGACAGATGGACACTGGGCACGGCTGCAGATGGACAGATGGACACTGGGCACGGCTGCAGATGGACAGATGGACACTGGGCACGGCTGCAGATGGACAGATGGACACTGGGCACGGCTGCAGATGGACAGATGGACACTGGGCACGGCTGCAGATGGACAGAGGGCACGGCTGCAGATGGACAGATGGACACTGGGCAAGGCTGCAGATGGACACTGGGCAAGGCTGCATGCTGCATTTAAATGTAAGTTTTTTTTCCTTGAATTTCCCTCCTAAAAGTTTTTTTCCTTAAAATTCCCTCCTAAACTTGGGGTGCATGTTATACGCCGGTGCGTGTTATACGCCGATAAATACGGTAGTTATTTTTGAAACACTTACCTGTACAGAGGCAATACCTAAGCCCACTGCACCAATAATAAGCAGGTGAGATCTCATGAAGGATTCCAGTTTGGTGATACAGCCACCCTAGAATCAAAAAGAAAAAAACAATAAAATTTAAAAAAATGGTATTCTAAATACACCGACATTCACCACACATTAACCGCATTCAAATTATGAAATTGTGAATGTTGAATATTAGGAGTAGTCGGGGATGACAGTATAGAAAATCTATATAAAATGGCACAGGATATACAAGGTTCTGATATGAAGCACAGTGTGATTTTGTCTTGCTTTGGATTACCTGTCCTTTTTTAATGCATATATGATGAATGTATGCATATTTCTCTCCCATACCTGGGATTTAGGTTTAAGGGCATACATGGGTGCCAAATGCACCATGTTTTAGAGTTCCTAAACTTCCAGATCTTTAAAAATGCCTTGTAAAAAAACACCTGCCTTTTCAGATTAATGTGCAAAGTAAGAGATTTGTAGTAAATGTGTGGTGAACGTCACATTGGGTGGGTTATAAACAGGGTGCAATGTACAGAAAGCACCACTGAAGATGCAGGTGTGTATTGCTTTATATGGTGACCAGGCGGGTCAATCTTCCTGGTAAATGCAAACGATTTTGCCATCTCAAAATTCAAATAGTTTTTTAGCATCTGACTAGGAATTGCAATCATCCCTTGCTATCGGCAGCCTTTGAGACTAGATGTCAGACCGGTCATAAGACTCGAGGCCTTATCTTTTTGCTATACCCTATTATCCAGAACACTGCGACACAAACCCCATCTTACTGTCCGAGATGGGAACAAGATTTCATTACGGTCTTTGACCCTGTGGATTGGTGCAAGATGTGGGAGGCTTTATTTAAATCAGCTCACAATGTGCATGCTCTCAAACTCTTTTAAGGTACATGTCCCGTTGGCATTTCACATCAGGATAGCAAAAAGGTCTACCCACATATCCGTCAAACTGATTTCGGGGCTGCCTGGATCGGATATGAAAAAACACATAAGGTGGACGTGTCCCAAGGTACAGAGACTTTGGATACGGGTGTACATGTTGGTCAAGACGGTTCCCCATGCCAACATGCGCAAGGACCCTTGGGAAGCACGCTTACATAAACCCATCGCGACTGTTACCCAACAGGAATGCACACTCATTACCCACATTTTTATGGCAACAAAAAAAAACAATTGCAAGGGCGTGGGAAACACCTGCTCTTAGCTTTGAGAAGCTTAAGAGCTGTGTTCATGGTACACTCATCAACGAAAAATTAACAGCGATTATTCATGAGAAGCACAACAAATTTTTACGCATTTGGCAACCCTGGCTTGACCACTTCCCATCATCTCAAAAACCCACTTTCTGCAACTCTAGCTGATCTCTTTTGGGTCAGTGTGAGCCTCTGAGGCACCACCACCACCTTCCCCTACACTACTCCCTTTGCCTCCGAATTTCAATCTCCCTTCCCTTTTTCTCCAGGTCTCTATTGTGTTCCTTTGCCCTATTTAGGCCTTGGCCGACTATTTTCCTCTCTTCCTCCCTTTTTCCTTCTATCAATCCATTGATCTTACCGTATTTCTTTTGCAGGCATAGAAAGGAATATATCCTCCCTGGTCAATTAGGCCATTGTAGGCGTCACCTCACCAAACGCTGGCTATACAACCATGGATTTATGTGTGACATTGCTTCAATAATAATTTTTCCCCTTTTTCCTGTTAAGACATTTGTCCTTTGTCAGCACACGTCAAATGCCTTCTACACTACAATCATCTTTTCAAATATTGTATTGTCGACTATGCACCCAGGCCGCATTTTACTGCCATACCATTCTCGTTTTGTACAGTGGGTTAAGATTCTGTTCTAATGTTTGTTTGTTTTTTGGTGCACTTCTTATGCTATGTACATTTTGTTTCCCCCTAAATTCTAAATAAATAAAAATTATGAAAGAAGAATTTTCCTGGTAAATGTATGTGAATTGGCCCTTTACAGTTTAGCTGTACTTACGAAGAGTGTTGTACAAAACCTTAAGTCTGGAGAGCAGACTTCATCCGATGCTAGCAGACCCCTATAACCAATTCCAAAGTGATGCCAATATGCCACAAGTTATCCTTTCTGACTTTTGGAAGTCAAACATTTGTGGGATAACCCAACTAAAAATTAAGATTGCACCACCACTGGATTTATTTTTAGATGAATAAGCTTTGTTAGTTAAGCATACTAACAGACTATACTCCAACACATTTCTCCCCATCCAGGATTTAGTCATAGGGGTTTGTGCTGAAGCCTCTTGAGACAAATTCTTGAGATTTTTCAACAATATTATGGATGGGTAAGGAAAATTTGTGTAACATTCTTCTATTGCTTATCTTAATTGACTTTAGACTCTAGTTAGAATTTATTTCTCTTTTGTGCCACTATTGCAAATGGTCTTTTTTTGCCTTTCATATTGGATTTGTTATCGTTAAATTACCAAGGGCACTTCAGTAAGAAATGTATATATTGCACATATGACAATTTTTAGGTCATGTCTTACCCACTGCCCCTCCACATTGCACAAAATTGTTTCCTCAATACTTAAGTCAGTGCTGGAGATGTGGGGCAGAGAAGGATACCATGCTTCACATATGATGGCCATGTAGCCACAGTCACCCCTTCTGGCAGGCAATCTTTGACCTCTAATCCTGTGTTGCAGGTAACTGCCTGGAGTCACTGGAGGTAGCCCTCCTATCAATCATCTCGGGAACCCTTCAAGTGGCAAATGCTGGCCTTGTAAGGTTTTTCTAGACACTGGAGGTCCATGTCCACCCCTGGTTTAGGGGAATGGATTACTATACTGAACCTCATTATGAGAGTGGAAGAACTGACAGCCAGATTACATGAGCTTTACTGATGCCTTGAGCACCTGGGTCCCATTCTTAGCCTGTGTCCATTTCCAAACCCTTGCATGTCCTACCAGTAGTGCGAACTAACACAGGTACACTTTGCCCTGGCTGAACCCCCCTTTTTCCATCTCTCTTCCCCTTCTGTTTGTACATCGCTCCCTCTGGTGTTGTTCGAGATGGGGGTACTCGGCCCCCGGAATGATTACCATCATGATAGTTTATGCTGCACCTGCAGGTTACTGTCATTACACTTTGTTTATAAAAGGCATTTTGTATCCTGTACTGTGTCTTTCACATTTACTGTATGCCCTGGCAGGGTAGAGGGCCCATCAGCCACCTCCTTACATGCTCTGTATTGAAAACATTAATACACCTAGAGCCATGTTTTACCTCCACTTTGTAGATATTTGAAGGATGGTCTCGTACTCCACAATTAGTAGTGACAGTCTTGCAGCAGCTGTCTGGAACCAAGCGTCTCTCAGCCTCAGGAGACCTAATCCAAACACTCTCCTTCCAGTCCTGGGAATTATTACTTCCACAGCATTTAAACTATATGAAAAGAAAGCCAATGTTTACATGAGACATACAAACAAGGGGTTTCCCCGTTTAGAACCCAAATACTGCAAACAATTATCTCTTACATACCCAAGTCAGCAGTAAATGCACCATAAAAAGAAGAAATTTGCCCTTACCTCTTGCTGTAGTCTGTCTACAGCATTAGTCACTTTTTCCTCTCCTGGCTGCTTGTACTTCTGAGTCATGGTTTCCTTTAGGCTTTGCTTCAGTTCATCATTGATCTGTTGAGACAAACAGACTTGGCTCAGGCTCATCTAAAAACCCTCAGCTTTTAACATCCTCTCTTGTTACAACAGCCAGAATTCCTCATCACTTCTCCTGTTTTCAGTTAAAGGGCTTGTTTAAAAACTTGCGGTTTGGAAATGGAGGGGGCTGGGAAGTGGTGGTAAAAAACGCACAGTTGTGCTGCGTTTTACACTTGGCAGGTGGTACCGCTCACAAACGCAACCCATTCAAGCAAATAGGATGCACCACAAAAGGTCCCCATTAGAATTTACTGTTTGAACACCTCTGAATGGAAATCCGAAAACATATCACTCTTCAAAAGGCACGGCAGTTTAGACACGTCTAGTCTTGACCCAAGGGTTCACTGGTAATGTCCAAAAACTGAGCCAACATTTTTATACAACTATTTGTTTGGTCAAGATCATTGCTTACTTGTTTAACCAATAGGATATTGGTACATCAATATATCAACTCTCAAATCGACATACTACAAAAGCCTCAAAACAGGTACAGGCTAAGGGCAAGTTAAAATAAATAATTTGGGTATATTGTGGCCACCATCTGCTACCTTTATTGCTAGAGCTTTAGAAAGACAAGCAATAATATTTGGGGGGTTCTTTTAGAAACAGGGTGTGGGATGCAGCCAATCAGGAAGGAAGATTTGTTACCTGTGAGCAGAACGGAGAACACTGCAGCATGAAGGAAAGACAGGGACACAGCAAGAGTTAAGCACAAGTATATAAAACACATACATACACACATAGCATGCAAGGTTGGGTGGGAAGGGAGAAAGGAACTCTGTAAAAGAATTGGGCAGGTGCTGCTGTAACTACCACCTTACTCGGAGCCGATCTTCAGTAAGATGAGACTCCGGTCCGACAGAGCTACTTCTTACAACTAAATAGAAACATACTGGGACTCATAAAAAGTAAAAATGAAGGAAAATAAGGACATCACTTTTAGTTAAACCTGTGTTTAAAAAGTGATGGCAGGATTCCTATTGGCTGCTAGGGGGGCATTACAGGTTTTTTTTGTTTTTTTTTGCATAATACGGCTCTTTTCTCACATGACTTCTAAAAGCATCCTCAGACAATAAATGTCTCTGAAGTACCAGCAGAAGCTCTTGGCTGAGATTTCTAAGAGGAAAAGCAACAGTTAGAAAGCCTCGCCTGATTGCAATTGCCTTCCTCCAGGAGTGCAGGTGTCTGTAGCTCAGTTCTCCATCACATCACGAAAAGCTTGATTCAAACAATATTATAAATACCAAACAGGATGGTCTAGTCTAGTGCTATAGCTCAAATTAATGGTACAAATAAGTTCTATTTAGTAACTAGGAGCCTAGAACCACCTTCATTGACAAAAACACCACTAAAATGCGTTATGTGGATGCAAATCAGATCTGGGCATACATATGAAGCAGTTCTTGCACAATCATGCATACGAAAACAGCCTTGGGTTGTGTATATCTTGTGATTTCTTGAGTTGCCTGCTCCAAATCATTTAAAAGCATTTGAATGGGTCTGAAATTGTGATTAGCTTTGCCTGTCTAAAAAGTGGAATTACTCCTGTTTTAGCCACTCTGTTATAGAGTTAAGCTGATCATACATGGATCCGTTTTCTGATCTTTCTCTATGCGTTTATTCAAAACAGAAGAGTTGGCAGCTGCTGCTCTGTTATTTTGCTCACATTGGGCACTTTACAGCCAACTGTGGCTGCTTCCTGCATGTGCACTCGTGTGAATGCTGCTTGTACTGTATTCTGGATCGTGATGGCTGCAGCTCCTCTGAGTCCCAGGGACATGTGTCAGCTTTGTGGAAACAAGCTGGCACTAGGAAGACCTCCATGTGAGCGGAGGGGCAGTTTGTGTACAGGAGGAGTTATGTGTGGTGTGTGTTGTGGGTACAGGTTTGGAGGGGGCTGCCTGCAGGACTGTGGGATGGCCAGTGGGTAGTTGTGGTGGAATGGCCAGTGTGTTGGCCCTGGGGAATATTGGTGGTGTCAGGCCGGGGGGGGGGGGGGGGGGGGTTGGTTGCCCTTTCCGCCCCTCAGTATAATTTGTAATTATTACACTGAATAGGAAAGAAAGAAAAAATAAAAGAAAAAAGCAAATACCAGCAATCATAGTTTATTGATCCGACAGTGGAATAGATTAAGGATAAAATATGATAATTTACAAGGGCTTGTTTAGGGGCGGAATTATGGGCGGGGCAGGGTAGGAGTTGGGTGGGGCAACTGGTGGCATGTAACTCCTAAAGCCTGGCTAGTAGCTCAGGACTTGAAATTTTGAGCTCTGTCACAGCGAATATAAGATTTTAATTTTTTTCCCTAAAAGGGTTCTTTGCTTTTTGCCTGAGGGCTGTATGGAACGCCTTATATTAATCACTGTAGAACTCCCCCCCATAAGGATAGTAGCAACGTTATTAAATTCCAAGGTAATGGACCAAGACTGAGTCTTTAGAACTCCTTTAGAGACCCTATACAGTTTAATGAGATTTAAGAGGTCCCCAAAATAACTGGCTCATGCCACATTGCACATTAACCAAATTCTGTTGTGAAGAGGGAAGAAAAAAGCAAAAGAGAAGCAGATCTGACCTCCACTAAACTAAACACAAAACCTATAGAATAACCAACTTCTATTGTTGCAATCATATAGTATAGCATACGCTTTCTATGAAGGAATTGATTGTTTCAACGATTAGTTTAATTATGATACAGCAATACAAAGCATGTATTTTTTTTTTTAGAAGACATTGACTTTATTATGGCTGCTAAAAATCAGATAACATTTTAGAGACCGTTATGCAGTAATCTATAGAAGTCAGGATAAGGTCTTCAGCTGTATTTTATGAAAATCTGCAGCCCTGGGCTCCAAATAGATTTTTTTTTTAAAAGCTTTACTTTTTCCAGGCTAAAATATGAAAGACAAATTAAGAATGAACATTTTGCCAATTTCACTGCCTGTTCTTTGCTAATTGGAAAATGAAAAAAATAAAGTGGAACTTCAGTCATTTTTTTCAACTTTCCATTACTAAATCTTCTGCTCTTGTTGTTTTAACTTGGGATGGTAAAACATTTTCTGCCAGTAAATACCTTATACAGCCCACTTTCTGTTTGTCTGGTAAAAAGCCTAGCCTTATGACAACATGCACAGCTCTCTCTCACTCTAGTGAGAGTTTGCCAGGAAGGGAGGGGGGGGGGGGGGAAGTCATAAGAGGGCCAATGAGAGCTGCAGAGCTGGAGGTGTGTGTCTGTAAATCCAGGAGGTGAACAGGCAGCAGCTTCAGCTGCCCACAGTTAAAATAGATGCAGCCAGACTCAGTGGAGGGAGATTTCTGCAGCATATTCGGCAAGTACAGAATCACAGTATATATAAAAAATATGCAAAGTGGTTGGAGAGAAGCCTCAGAATGGCAAAGATGTTTTTTATTACAAATTATGTGAGCAGACTGCAGTTTCACTTTAAGATATTGCGGTTCAGTTGTACAAACACCACTGCTCTGCATACGTATGAGGAAAGTAAACCAGTTGTAATTACCAAATAAGAACAAAAACAGTAAACATTTTATAGCAGGCACCTATAGGCATCTGGACATCTCTTTAGCCAACTGCTCAGGCACCTTGGCATCCCCAGAACCCTGCTCTAATATGCAAATACCTGTACATCTTGCCTCTTGAACTTTGCTGTATGTGAATGAGACTACCGATTGTTTTGGAGGGAACCAGTAGAAAATTGCAGCAGGTCATGGGTCACAGGTCAGCTTTGTGTCAAGAGTGGTATTTGTATATAGGAGCGCTCCTCATTTTGAGGCTTCCAGGGCTCTCCACTAGCTGCACTAAAGATATAAAAACTACTGTTCGTTTTATTAGGTAATGGGGATTCCAGGTTTACTTTATGTATATGCTGTAGCCAGGGCCGGCCCTACCATGGGACCCGATGGGACCATTGTCCCAGGCGGCAGGTTCTGAGGGGCGGCACATTGACGCCCATAAATACAGTAATCCCGCCCAATCGGGCTCCGCTACGCCCACCCGCTCCGCTCTTCATCCCACTATGTGGATGGCCCAGCGCCGCTGCTATTAGAAGTATTGGCAGACCATTCGCTGCCATAACCGCACAGCTGGCCGCCCGCCCATCCTCTCCACGGCTCCCCCCCCCCATGCTGCTGACGAGAAAGTCAGCTGACGAACAACAGCGTAAAGGGGGAGGAGCTTTCGGCTGAGCAGAGACCACATGATGGAAGAGGGATCGCTATAGGCGCGGCTGACACTGAGAGAAAGTAAGTGTCACTAATCCCATCTCCACCACCCCTGCCTGTTTCTAACCTCCCCTACCACCCCTGCCTGTGTCTAACCCCCCTGCCTGTTTCTAACCTCCCCTACCACACCTGCCTGTGTCTAATCCCCCTACCACCCCTGCCTGTGTCTAATCCCCCTACCACCCCTGCCTGTGTCTAACCCCTCTACCACCCCTGCCTGTGTCTAACCCCCCTGCCTGTTTCTAACCTCCCCTACCACACCTGCCTGTGTCTAATCCCCCTACCACCCCTGCCTGTGTCTAACCCCTCTACCACCCCTGCCTGTGTCTAATCCCCCCCTACCACCCCTGCCTGTGTCTAACCCCCCTACCACCCCTGCCTGTGTCTAATCCCCCTACCACCCCTGCCTGTGTCTAACCATCCCTACCACCCCCTGCCTGTTTCTAACCTCCCCTACCACCCCTGCCTGTGTCTAACCCCCCTGCCTGTGTCTAACCCCCCTACCACCCCTGCCTGTGTCTAACCCCCCTACCACCCCTGCCTGTGTCTAATCCCCCCCTACCACCCCTGCCTGTGTCTAACCATCCCTACCACCCCTGCCTGTGTCTAATCCCCCTACCACCCCTGCCTGTGTCTAATCCCCCTACCACCCCTGCCTGTGTCTAATCCCCCTACCACCCCTGCCTGTGTCTAACCCCCCCTACCACCCCTGCCTGTGTCTAACCCCCCTACCACCCCTGCCTGTGTCTAACCATCCCTACCACCCCTGCCTGTGTCTAATCCCCCTACCACCCCTGCCTGTGTCTAATCATCCCTACCACCCCTGCCTGTGTCTAATCCCCCTACCACCCCTGCCTGTGTCTAACCATCCCTACCACCCCTGCCTGTGTCTAATCCCCCTACCACCCCTGCCTGTGTCTAATCCCCCTACCACCCCTGCCTGTGTCTAATCATCCCTACCACCCCTGCCTGTGTCTAATCATCCCTACCACCCCTGCCTGTGTCTAATCATCCCTACCACCCCTGCCTGTGTCTAATCATCCCTACCACCCCTGCCTGTGTCTAACCATCCCTACCACCCCTGCCTGTGTCTAACCATCCCTAGCATCCCTGCCTGTGTCTAATCATCCCTACCACCCCTGCCTGTGTCTAATCATCCCTACCACCCCTGCCTGTGTCTAATCATCCCTACCACCCCTGCCTGTGTCTAATCCCCCTACCACCCCTGCCTGTGTCTAATCCCCCTACCACCCCTGCCTGTGTCTAATCATCCCTACCACCCCTGCCTGTGTCTAACCATCCCTACCACCCCTGCCTGTGTCTAACCATCCCTACCACCCCTGCCTGTGTCTAATCATCCCTACCACCCCTGCCTGTGTCTAATCCCCCTACCACCCCTGCCTGTGTCTAACCATCCCTACCACCCCTGCCTGTGTCTAACCATCCCTACCATCCCTGCCTGTGTCTAATCATCCCTACCACCCCTGCCTGTGTCTAATCCCCCTACCACCCCTGCCTGTGTCTAATCCCCCTACCACCCCTGCCTGTGTCTAATCCCCCTACCACCCCTGCCTGTGTCTAACCATCCCTACCACCCCTGCCTGTGTCTAATCATCCCTACCACCCCTGCCTGTGTCTAATCATCCCTACCACCCCTGCCTGTGTCTAATCCCCCTACCACCCCTGCCTGTGTCTAATCCCCCTACCACCCCTGCCTGTGTCTAACCATCCCTACCACCCCTGCCTGTGTCTAACCATCCCTACCACCCCTGCCTGTGTCTAATCCCCCTACCACCCCTGCCTGTGTCTAATCATCCCTACCACCCCTGCCTGTGTCTAATCATCCCTACCACCCCTGCCTGTGTCTAATCCCCCTACCACCCCTGCCTGTGTCTAATCATCCCTACCACCCCTGCCTGTGTCTAATCATCCCTACCACCCCTGCCTGTGTCTAATCATCCCTACCACCCCTGCCTGTGTCTAATCATCCCTACCACCCCTGCCTGTGTCTAACCATCCCTACCACCCCTGCCTGTGTCTAACCATCCCTACCACCCCTGCCTGTGTCTAATCATCCCTACCACCCCTGCCTGTGTCTAACCATCCCTACCACCCCTGCCTGTGTCTAACCTCCCCTACCACCTCTGCCTGTGCCTAACCATCCCTACCACCCCTGCCTGTGTCTAACCATCCCTACCACCTCTGCCTGTGTCTAACCTCCCCTACCACCTCTGCCTGTGTCTAACCTCCCCTACCACCTCTGCCTGTGTCTAACCCCTTACCACCCCTGCCTGTGCCTAACCTCCCCTACCACCCCTGCCTGTGTCTAAACCCCCTACCACCCCTGTCAATATCTAAACTCCCTACCACCCCTGCCTGTGCCTAACCTCCCCTACCCCCCCTGCCTGTGTCTAACCTCCCCTCCCCCCTCACCACAACCGCCGCTGCCTCTGTCTGAACCCCACCACCACTATTACGTGGAAATCTGACTTCCTAATAAATGTAATTTTGTTTTTTATTGTCATAATATAAAATAATAAATGTGGGGGCCTTTTAGTGGGCGTGATTATTATTTTATTTTTTTTGGGGTGGGGGGCGGTAGGGAGGAGGGGGGCAGCATTTTGATCCTGGGCCCAGGCAGCACAACGTCTCGGGCTGGCCCTGGCTGTAGCCTATAAGGGTAGTCAAAAACACATTAAACTTTTTGGCATGAGTGCCTGGTTTCTTTTTAAATTTGGAAGTAAATATACCGACAATTAAAATAACTTCACCCCACCACCACCACTAGTGCTTCACGATTTCTCTGGATTACACTTGCATAGGACTTATAGTTCAAGCAATTTTAAACTTAGGCCCCTTTCACACTGAGGCGTATTTCAGGCGGTGTAGCGCTAAAAATAGCGCATAACGCCAGAAATAATCCTGCCCCAGCATTCTCAATGTGAAAGCCCGAGGGCTTTCACACTGAGGCGATGCGCTGGCGGGAGGAAAAAAAAATCTCCTGCAAGCCGCATCTTTGGAGCGGGGAAGGAGCGGTGTGTGTATACCGCTCCTTTCCATTGCAATCAATGGGATACCAGGTGGTTTTAACTCTCTCGGCCGCTAGCGGGGGTTAAAACCGTAGTGGCCGAATGTTGCAGCAAAAACGACGGTATAGCGGCGCTAAAAATAGCGCCGCTATACCGCCAGCGCACCTCCCCGCCCCAGTGTGAAAGGGGCCTTACAGTCCAAATCAGATCCATACATTCCAGGTGCATTAAAACCGGTCTGCATTGTCCCAAATTTAATTTAGTTTAGAAAACAGCCACAGCCAAGCCTGTGTCCTGCCAGCATCTTGTAGAGTAGGACCCCTGTTCTGTAAAGTCAGTCAACACACCCTATGCACGGTCAGAGCTAGAACACTCCAATCAGAAAAGTTAATCGTCTCTGCTGATTAGACAGCTCTAGCTGTGACTCAGTGGTTGTGTCTGACCTCTACAGAGACCATGCTGGTGAGGAACAGGCTTTTCTACTTGGGCTGCTTTTCAACAAAGAAAACGAAAGCGGTTGTATACCCTCTGATACAACTTTCACCTACAGGTAAGCCTACGTTAAGGCTTACCTGTAGGTGCTTGCAAAATCTCCTTAACCTACATGGTTAAGGAGATATTTGCAGAAAAGCGGGCACCGATGTCTACGGCTCATGAGCGCCGTAGACAACGGCGCAGGCGCACTGAGCGCACTTTCCCTTGAATGGGAAGCCGCCGGTGTTCTATCAGTATGGGTCCCTCCATCAGATAGTGCCCGGGTTGAACTGCGCATGTGCAATTGGAGATCACGGAAATCTCAGAGACTTAACATCTGTTCCTGGAGCATGCGCAGTTAACAGGCCGCTCGCTCCCGATGCCCATCCATGACGCTCGCTGTATCAGATGGGGGACCCATCTCGATAAAACAGCGCTGGCCGCGCTCACAACAATACAGCAAGGGGCAGATGGTTAAAAAATTACTGCTCAATAATACACCCGCCCCTTTTTAAAAACCATCTGCGTGAGCGCGGTCAGCGCTGTTCTATCGAGATGTCCAACCTGTAAAAAATTATAAAATCACTGCTCAATAATACACCCGCCTATTTCTGTATTGCTGTGAGCGCCGTCGATAAGCATCGGAAGCGAGCGTCGTAACTGCACATGCTCCAACTACAGCTGATGGAACAAATGTTCAGTCTCAGATTTCCGTGATCTTGGACTGCGCATGCACAGTCCAACCCGGGCACTATCTAATAGGGGACCCAGAATGATAGGACACCGGAACACGCCGGAAAAGCGCAGGGATCGTGCCGGTCCGCACGCATGCGCGGGAGGGACGTCATCGCCGCTCCGGCCAGTCACAGCGCCGAAGCGGCGATACCCGGAAGTCACTCCGGGTATCATGGCAGCGGCGGAGGAGAGGAACGAGGGTTGCTTTGGGGGCTTCGATCTAAGGTAAGTAATTCATAATGAGCTAGTATGCTAGTCATACTAGCTCATTATGCCTTTGTCTTGCAGGTTTTTATTTTAATTTTTTTTTTAAAAAGGTTGTTTTGGGTATACAACCGCTTAACTTTGCACATTGTTTGTTTTTATGCACCTGGAATGCATTTACCCAATTAAAACTTAAAGACCAATTGGACTTTGAAGAGTCAGTCTGAAAAAGCATTTATAACATCAGAACAGCCACCTCCTAATTCCTGGCAGGTATGGGTGGAGTGCAGTCTGCAGTCAGAGGAGCTCTATATAATTACTCATTTACCATGCACGAGCATGCAATCACATGTGCCCTCTTACCTAATCAAATAAAACTAAAATTAGACTCTTGTTGCCCTAGGGATGTCTGGAGCCAGGAATGAAATCTCCAATTAAATGAAGGAAGATTGCAATGACTGCTAAAGCATACAGAATAACCGGATACAGAAAATGGGCATGATTTCACTGTAGGGCTCTATGGGTTTAAAAAATAACCTTTAAAAAGGCTTTGTACTTTCTAGTTTATGGAAATTAAAATCTAAAAAATATATTTCTTTGACACAGTGCCTTTACTGAGGGCCTGTTTACACCATGTCATTGCTGTAACGCTTGCTTCACAGCAATGCACTAATATTACACGTGTTTGGTGATACACTGCCATTTGTTTTATGGCACTGCATTGCTCCATGCCGAGTCAGTGCTAGAGCTCTCAAATAAGCAGGTAGCAAAGTTTGCTGAATTCAGTGTTCCGGCTGTGACCCAGCAGGGTGTAGTGTGGGATCTCTGCAGAGTGATCATTGCATCAGCAAGCTGGTAAAGCGAGACTACATGTAAATGTAAATTTAAAAAAGGGAAAAAAATGTGAAGTAAGCAAATTACTGGAAATCATGTCTTAAAGTGTGACTGGAAACCTGTACCAATAGAAATGCAATGATTTAATGTATCATAGCTTACCAGTCCTTGGATGTAGTGACTGCATTCGTTTTCTCCCTGTCCTAGGGTGACAACACTCACTCCCTGCACTGCATCTAGGGAGGAGCAATGTTGTCACCCTAGTTTACTCTCCTGATTAGGAACACAAACACCTCCGCCTCTCCATTACATTGTGGGAGCTGTAGTTTACAGAAGACAGCTGTGAAAGCTGATAACTTTGTTTGAGTTATCAGTTCAGCGGGAAGTTACAAGGTCTGCCAAGCTAGAATATATTTTTACGTTGCTTTCTGGGTGTATGTTTATTCATCCTTTTTATAAACTGGACTATGTACAAATTACTTAGGGCAGCCTTTTTTAACCAGGGCACTGTGGCACCCTGGGGTGCCTTCTGTGATCTCCAGGGGTGCTGTGGCAAAATGCCTATAAATTGCCCAAAAACTCCAGCCAGCGAGTGGATCAAGCCTGCCTTCTGGCACTGTGCAGGTCAGCGACTGGCATCCGAACATCCAAATATATCATTGCTATATAAAGAGGACATCAGCCTGCCCAGCATTATGGTTTGCTCCTCATCTGCCTTGGGGGGAGGGGGGAGAAATGGAAAGGGTGCCAGACTAATTCACCTCTAATGTTGGGTAGCCCACATGTGTGGATGATGCTGCGATATGAAAAACTATTAGTTTATTTTTTTACATAATTTTAAAGGATGCCTTGACTGAAAAAAAAGTTGGAGAAACACTGACTTCGGGTGTTGTAAGCATCCAGGTCTAAACATAGAAACTAGTGGGCCCTACAATACTAGTGGGCCCTGCAGCGATCCATCAGTATTCAGTAGGAACCTGAAATGTTTCTGTTTGCATCTGCAGCCAAAAGCCATTCAACTTACCTGTTGGTAGTATATATAGGCCAGGATCCCTGCCAAGATCTCCAGGATAAATATGCACATCAGCAGGATGAAATACTGAGGGCAGAAGAAAAAGAATGAAGGATTCAAATCAAATATGAAAGTTACATACAAGCAAAAATCTCATTCTGTATACAAACCCTAACAAATGCCTATTAAAACTATGTAACACATTAAAAAAGAGAAGATCCCGCTTGTACTAGGTGTACGAGGGACCATGACAACTGCCTGCATATGCTATGGAACTGATCAACATTGATATGTTATTGGGCAACAACTGTCAGCTCAATCGAGAGTTTCAAATTGAAAATTCCTAGGAATCCCCTATGTGAAGCCATTTTGAGTGCGTTATTTCAAGCTCCTATGTTAATCCTTATGCATTTGACATGGCCAACCCCACCCACTGTTGATGAATGGAAACTATGTAATGTATTAATACTTAGTGAAGATAACCAGTAGAACCTGTTCTTTCTGCCATACACAAAGACCTCTGAGCAGTGAATGGAATGTAAAACCATAATTTTGAATGTCAACCAGTAGGGGGCACTGTGGTCAGCTGTAAACTTTCCCAGAAATAAATGGTTCTCCTTAGGGAGGAGAGATCCCAACTCACATTCCTGACATTACAGGGACCTGCCCAAAAGAAAAGAATACAAACACACTCCCCTAGATGTACACCTAAGTAAACACCAGCTGTCTAGATCATTGTCATAGTAACACACATTGTAATCTAATTTTGTGACAATTATGTAGTTCCGTGAACTCAGGAGAAAAAATAAATGTGTTTGTTTGTTTGTTCGTATGTATGCACACACACACACACACAGTGGGTACGGAAAGTATTCAGACCCCCTTACATTTTTCACTCTTTGTTATATTGCAGCCATTTGCTAAAATCATTTACGTTAATGTTTTTCCTCATTAATGTACACACAGCACCCCATATTGGCAGAAAAACACAGAATTGTTGACATTTTTGCAGATTTATTAAAAAAGAAAAAAACTGAACTCTCACATGGTCCTAAGTATTCAGACCCTTTGCTCAGTATTTAGTATTTGCACCCTTTTGATCTAATACAGCCATGAGTCTTTTTGGGAAAGATGCAGCAAGTTTTTCACACCTGGATTTGGGGATCCTCTGCCATTCCTCCTTGCAGATCCTCTCCAGTTCTGTCAGGTTGGATGGTAAATGTTGTTGGACAGCTATTTTTAGGTCTCTCCAGAGATGCTCAATTGGGTTTAAGTCAGGGCTCTGGCTGGGCCATTCAAGAACAGTCACGGAGTTGTTGTGAAGCCACTCCTTCGTTATTTTAGCTGTGTGCTTAGGGTCACTGTCTTGTTGGAAGGTAAACCTTCGGCCCAGTCTGAGGTCCTGAGCACTCTGGAGAAGGTTTTCATCCAGTATATTCCTGTACATCTTTCCCTCGATTGCAACCAGTTGTCCTGTCCCTGCAGCTGAACCCCCCCCACAGCATGATGCTGCCACCACCATGCTTCACTGTTGGGACTGTATTGGACAGGTGATGAGCAGTGCCTGGTTTTCTCCACACATACCGCTTAGAATGAAGGCCAAAAAAAAAAAAATCTATCTTGGTCTCATCAGACCAGAGAATCTTATTTCTCACCATCTTGGAGTCCTTCAGGTGTTTTTTTAGCAAACTCCATGTGGGCTTTCATGTGTCTTGCACTGAGGAGAGGCTTCCGTCGGGCCACTCTGCCATAAAGCCCCGACTGGTGGAGGGCTGCAGTGATGGTTGACTTTCTACAACTTTCTCCCATCTCCCGACTGCATCTCTGGAGCTCAGCCACAGTGATCTTTGGGTTCTTCTTTACCTCTCTCACCAAGGCTCTTCTCCCCCGATAGCTCAGTTTGGCCGGAAGGCCAGCTCTAGGAAGGGTTCTGGTCGTCACAAACATCTTCCATTCAGGGATTATGGAGGCCACTGTGCTTCTTTTCTTTGTCTGAATTTCTCACTTCCTGTTTCTCCTCACTAAACTTCACACCATCATCCGAGTGGTGTGGAGTCACCCAGAACAGCTTACTGAACAGCTTACTGAGGAGGAACAGGAAGTGAGAAATTCAGACAAAGAAAACAAAGAAAACAAATGTTTAGAAGGGAAATCTAAGGAAAAGGTACGTGAACCAACAATGCACTAGCTTAACCACTTAACGACCGCTCACTGTATATATACGTCGGCAGAATGGCACCGACAGGCACAATCACGTAGAGTGTACGTGATTGCCTTTGTATAGTTGGGGGGTCCAATCGGACCCCCCTCCTATACAGTGAGCGGTGGCTAAGTGTCCGGGAGCGTTCCGGGATGAGGGGGCAGCCATTCGTTTCCGGCCACCCCCTCGCGATCGCTCCCGGGGAATGGAAATGCCCCCTCTGTCTGTGTCAGACAGAGGAAGCAGGAGGAAGTGATGTCATCTCTGGTGCGGCGCTCACATATACCAAGCGCCGTACAAGAGAAGACATCAGGTCAGTGCACACAACACTACACTGACACCAGGACACATAGGGACATAAATCGGCCCCCAGCCCCCAGTCACAGTGTCACCGATTGCAGTGACCATTTATTTAGTGATCACTGCAATCAGTGACATTTGTGACTGTAAAAGTGTCCCCAAAGTTTAGTCTTAGGTCCAGTGTAGCCCCCTAACCCCCCCTAATAAAGGTTTAACCCCCTGATCACCCCCCAGATAACCCTTTCACCCCCTATCACCACTGTCACTAAGCGATCGTTTTTCTAAACGCGGTCTTAGTGTCGGTGATGCAGATCGGTAGCCGGTAATTTTTTTTAGGTTCGCCGCAGGTTTTTATAGCGTCAGGTACCCCCATATATTATCTAATAAAAGGTTTTAACCCCGATTGCCCCTAGTTAACCCTTTCACCAGTGATCACCATATAAGTGTTACGGGTGACGCTGGTTAGTTAGTTTGCTTTTTATAGTGTCAGGGCACCCGCCGTATATAACCCAATAAAGGTTTAACCCCCTGATCGCCCGGTGGGTGATATCAATTAGGTTTTAGCGTCAGAGAGGGTCTGCGTCACACCCCAGGCAGCGTCAGGTTAGTGCCAGTAACGCTAACACCCACGCTAACACCCACGCGTGAAGCATACACCCCCCTTAGTGGTATAGTATCTGAACAGCTCAATATCTGATCTGATCAGATCTATACTAGCGTCCCCAGCAGTTTAGGGTTCCCAAAAACGCAGTGTTAGCGGGATCAGCCCAGATACCTGCTGGCACCTGCGTTTTGCCCCTCCGTCCAGCCCAGGCCACCCAAGTGCAGTATCAATCGATCACTGTCACTTACAAAACAAAAACACACATAACTGCAGCGTTCGCAGAGACAGGCCTGATCCCTGCGACTCCAGTGCTTTAGGAGGTGATTTCACCACCACAGTTAAAAAAAAAAAAAAGCAAATATGCCGAAGCATTGGGGCAGCAGGGGCGGAGGAGCGATTTTGCTCCTAATGCCGCGTACATACGGTCGAAATTCTGACGGAGGCTTGCCCGTGGAAAAGTCCGACCATGTGTGTGCGGCATAACTTTTTTGCGGGAGGATTCCCCCATGCTTCGGCATATATAAATGGTGCGTGTATGCCCATCATTGGAAGTGGGTGGCTGAAGGGCGGTATTCTAATGGTGGGCATACCCACCGATCAATCTCTTTTTTCGTTCAGCCAACTGGCTGCATGAAAAAAAAAAAAAGATTACAATACATGTCCAACAAGGACCAGCAACGTACTGGTATGTTGCTGGACTTTGAATGTTTATACCAGAATGATGCCTGCGGGTTTAGGTATCATCTTGGTATCATTCTTTTCAGCCTGCGGCCGGCTTTCATGTAAAAGCAATCCTAGCGGCTAATTAGCCTCTGGACTGCTTTTACAAGCAGTGGGAGGGAATACCCCCCCCCCCCGGATATAAAAAGCGCCATTGGGAAATTGGGAAAGCATTTTATCACACCGATCTTGGTGTGGTCAGATGCTTTGAGGGCAGAGGAAAAATCTAGGGTCTAGAAGACCCCAGTTTTTTCAAAAAAAAGAGTACCTGTCACTACCTATTGCTATCATAGGGGATATTTACATTCCCTGAGATAACAATAAAAATGATAAAAAAAAAAAAAAAAAAAAAAACTTGGAAGGAACAATTTAAAAATAAAATAAAAAAGCAAAATTAATAATAATTAAAAAAAAAAGCACCCCTGTCCTGCCCTGCTCTTGCCCAATGGCGAACGCAAGCGTCGGTCTGGCGTCATATGTAAACAGCAATTGCACCATGCATGTGAGGTATCACCGCGAAGGTCAGATCGAGGGCAGTCATTTTAGCAGTAGACCTCCTCTGTAAATCTACTGGGGTAACCTGTAAAGGCTTTTAAAAATGTATGTAGTTTGTCGCCAATGCGCGTTTGTGCAAATTTTAAAGCATGTCGTGTTTGGTATCTATGTACTCGGCCTAAGATCATCTTTTTTATTTCATCAAACATTTGGGCAATATAGTGTATATATATATATATATATATATATATATATAGTTTTAGTGCATTAAAATGAAAAAAAAAGTGTATTTTTTAACCCAAAAAATGCGTTTGAAAAATCGCTGCGCAAATACTGTGTAGAAAAAAAAAATGCAACACCCACCATTTTAATCTGTAGGGCCTTTGCTTTAAAAATATATATAATGTTTGGGGGTTCAACATAATTTTCTTGCAAAAAAAAAAAATGTTTTCATGTAAACAAAAAAAGTGTCAAAAAGGGCTTTGTCTTCAAGTGGTTAGAAGAGTGGATGTAAGCTTCCTAATGTTGTGTATAAAATGCCAGAACAGTTCAAAACCCCCCCAAATGACCCCATTTTGGAAAGTAGACACCCCAAGCTATATACTGAGAGGCATGTCGAGTCCATGGAATATTTTATGTGTTGACACAAGTTGCGGAAAAACGTCAATTTTTTTTTTTTTGCACAAAGTTGTCACTAAATGATATATTGCTCAAACATGCCATGGGCATATGTGGAATTACACCCCAAAATACATTCTGTTGCTTCTCCTGAGTACGGGGATACCACATGTGTGAGACTTTTTGGGAGCCTAGCCACGTACGGGACCCCAAAAACCAAGCACCGCCTTCAGGCTTTCTAAGGGTGTAAATTTTTGATTTCACTTCTCACTGCCTATCACAGTTTCGGAGGCCATGGAATGCCCAGATGGCACAAAACCCCCCCAAATGACCCCATTTTGGAAAGTAAAGTAGACACCCCAAGCTATTTGCTGAGAGGTATTGTGAGTATTTTGCAGATCTCGCTTTTTCTCACAAAGTTTTGAAAAAAAAAATTATATATATATATATATATATATATATATATTTATTCATATATATTTTCTTTCTTCATTTTCAAAAACAAATGAGAGCTGTAAAATACTCGCCATGCCTCTCAGCAAATAGCTTGGGGTGTCTATATTCCAAAATGGGGGCATTTGGGGGGGTTTTGTGCTATTTTGGCATTTTATGGCCTTCGAAACTGTGATAGGTAGTGAGGAGTGAAATCAAAAATTTGTACCTAGAAATCCTGAAGGCGGTGCTTGGTTTTCGGGGTCCGGTACGCGGCTAGGCTCCTAAAAAGTCCCACACATGTGGTATCCCCGTACTCAGGAGAAGCAGAAAAAATAGGATTTTTTACTCACCGTAAAATCCTTTTCTCTGAGTCCATGGACCGACACAGCTTCTCTATTGACCAAGTGGGTATTATCTGTTAATTAGGAGTGACTAGGCAGAAAAACTTGTAAAAAGTGTTGCATCACACCTTCTACAGTACCGCCCAGGGGGCGGACCCTCTGGGTATACCCTCTCAGTCTGCATCTTCGCAGATCAGTTCGTCAAAAAGCAGTACAAACTTAAAAGGAGGGGTGGGTGCTGTGTCGGTCCATGGACTCAGAGAAAAGGATTTTACGGTGAGTAAAAAATCCTATTTACTCTTTCGTCCATGGACCGACACAGCTTCTCTATTGACAAAGTGGGACGTCCCAAAGCAGTGTCAGAGAAAAAACGAGGGGTGGTAACAGCATAAAAATAAACTTCACCCCAAACACAAAACAGCACTCCTCCAACGGAGGAGTTGCAACTCTAAACAGCCGCTTGCAAAACCTTGCGGCCAAAAGAGGCATCCGAAGATGCACCTACATCAATTTTGTAGAATTTTGTGAAAGTGTGAGCGGACGACCAAGTCGCCGCTTTACATAATTGGGAAACAGACGCTTGATTTCGGAAAGCCCAAGGAGGCACCTATTGCCCTGGTCGAATGCGCCGTGCCAGGAAAGGGGGGCGCCTGACCCTTTAAGGCGTAAGTCTGGATTACTGTCGGATCCACCTAGAGATGGTGGCCGATGAGACTGCTTGGCCCTTCTTGGGACCAGCCACCGAAACAAACAGTGAGTCTGACTTCCGGAACAGGGAAGTAGCAGATAGGTATACTCTCAAAGCTCGGACAACGTCCAAGGAATGCAACGCCGACTCCTTAGGATTCGACGGCTGAGGACACAAGGATGGAAGTACAATGTCTTCGTTGAGATGAAAAGCCGAAACGACTTTCGGAAGAAAGGAAGGCTGCGGCCGCAGCACCACCTTATCCTTGTGGAAAATTAAATAGGGAGCCTTGCAGGACAGGGCTGCCAGCTCAGAGACTCGTCTAACTGACGTAACAGCCACCAAAAAGACCACCTTCTGAGAAAGTGTCAACAGGGGAATATCTCTAATATTCTCAAACGGTGCCTTCTGAAGCACCGAGAGGACCAGGTTCAAGTCCCACGGAGGTAACGGGGGGCGGACCGGAGGGGCCACATGTCGAACCCCCTGCACAAATGTACTCACGAGAGAGTGAGTCGCCAGGGGTCGCTGAAAAAAGACAGCCAGGGCAGATATCTGTCCCTTAATCGTACTTAGGGCAAGCCTTTGGTCTACCCCATGCTGTAAAAACAGCAGGATTCTGGAAACCAAATAGGTACGCGGATGCCATTTCATTTCCTCACACATGGAGATGTAGGCCCTCCAAGTGCGGTGATAGACCTTCCTAGAGGACGGTTTCCGAGCACTTCTCATAGTAGAGATTACTGAGTCTGACAGGCCCCGATCTCTCAGTACCTGGTTCTCAACAGCCATGCCGTTAAAGCCAATGACTGTAAAGCAGGATGGAATATGGGACCTTGCGATAGCAGGTCCTTCCGTAGTGGTAGGCGCCAGGGGACGTCTGCTACCAGACGTACTAGATCGGCGTACCAAGGACGCTGAGGCCAATCTTGAGCGATTAGGATCATTGGAATTCCCTCTGCCTCCACTCTGCGGAGCAGAAGAGGAAGAAGCCTTAAGGGAGGGAAGGCATAGATTAGCCGATACTGACCCCACGATGCTACCAACGCGTCCGTTGCGTCTGCCCATGGGTCTCTTGACCGGGCCACAAACCTCAATACCTTCCGATTGAGTCGGGAAGCCAGAAGATCTACGTCTGGTGTGCCCCATCTTTGGCAGAGGAGTTGGAACACCTCCGGGTGTAAGGACCATTCTCCCTGGTCCAGCATCTGGCGGCTCAGGTAGTCCGCCTGCCAGTTTTCCACACCCGGAATATACACGGCCGACAGTGCCGGTACGCTCCTCTCTGCCCACTTCAGGATGCGAGCGATCTCCGATGCTGCAGCTGAGCTTCTTGTTCCTCCTTGATGATTGACATATGCCACTGCTGTGGCGTTGTCTGACTGGATCCTGACTGGACGCCCTTGGAGTCTCTGAGACCATTTGAAGAGGCACAGCTTGATCGCCCGGATCTCCAGGACATTGATCGGCAGGAGGGCTTCCTCTGGGGTCCAGCGACCTTGCGCCGACTGGACACCCCAGACTCCCCCCCAACCTGTAAGGCTGGCGTCCGTCGTGATCACTATCCAGTAAACCGGAAGAAATGACTTCCCGGCCATTAGAGCCGGTGCTGTCAGCCACCATACCAGGGATCTCCTGACTAGGTGCTCACTCGGATTTGATAATCCAGAGATGAAGGGCATCTGTTCCATCTGGACAGAACTTCCTTCTGTAACACTCGAGTGTGGTATTGAGCATATGGGACCGCCTCGAAGGAGGCTACCATGAGGCCCAACACTCGCATGCAAAAACGGAGTGACGACCAATTCCTGGAAGTCAGCTGCCGTACTGCAGCCCGGAGGGTCTGCAACTTCTCCACAGGGAGGAATACCTTTGCCTCTGAGGAATCCAGAATCAACCCCAGGTACACTAGGCGTTGAGTGGGCACCAATACTGACTTTTGCGTGTTTAGTATCCAACCACAGTCTCGAAGAGTTTGACAGGTAATGGACACGCTTACCTCTAATTCTGGGCTTGAAGGGGCCTTCAGCAGAAGGTCGTCCAAGTAACCTGTGATAGCGATACCCCGCTGTCTTAGAGGTGCTGAGGCAAGGCCAAACGGGAGGGCCACAAACTGGTAGTGGTTCTTCCCGATAGCAAATCGCAGAAACCTCTGGTGTCTGGAGTATATGGGGACATGCAGGTATGCGTCCTTGATGTCCAAGGAGGCCAGAAAGTCCCCCGGATGGAGAGCCGTGATTACGGATCAAACCGACTCCATCCGAAATCTTTGTACCTTCACAAAGCAATTGAGGGCTCTGAGATCCAAGATTGGACGAACCCCCTCCTTCTTTGGCACAATGAACAGATTTGAGTAAAAACCCTGACCCCGTTCCTGTTCTGGAACTGGAATAACTACCCCGCGTTCCAGTAGACCCTGGACCGCCCCATACAGGGCCTCCCGACGGGTCGGTAGTAGCTGGAGATTGGAGGTGATGAATCTGTCTGGTGGACAAGAGAGAAATTCTATCTTGTAGCCTGAGGAGATTACGTCGCAAACCCACCTGTCGGAGACTAGAGCAGTCCACTGAGTCGCGAATTTGCGAAGACGTCCCCCCACCCGAGAGCTGGGTGGGGGCGGACCTTCATGTGGACGCAGATTTGTCCGCAGGCTTGTTGGGTCTGCGGGACTAAGGACGCTTTTGTCCTTGGGCAGGCGCTTTATCGGCCTGGGGTCTTTTCCCTGTCGCCTTAAGGGGGCGAAAAAACCACTTACGTGCAGTAAAGGAGGGCCCTTGCCCTTGGCGTGGTCCCTTACCCTTGCTAGTTTGGGGAAGCAAAGTGCTTTTACCTCCTGTGGCATCCTTGATGATGTCATCCAGAGAAGCCCCAAAAAGTCTGTCGCCCTTAAAAGGCAGATCCAATAGGGCTTTCTTGGAAGTCTGGTCCGCAGACCAGCCCTTTAGCCAGATCAGGCGGCGTATTGCTACTGCATAAACCGAAGCTCTTGACAGCAGGGGAATAGTATCCATGTCTGACTCGCAGACAAACTTAAGGCCCTGGACCAACTGGTCGGCCAAAGTTATCTCATTAGGAGGAGCATCTCGCTCCTTTAACCCCTGGAGTAGCAATTTTGCCCATTCAGTAAGTGTCTGAGACACTAGGGCCCCGCCAATGCCGGGCGTACTGCCGAGCCTACCACTGAGTATAGGTAGCGAGCGAGTGCTTCAGCCTTCTTATCCACAGGGTCCTTGAAAACAGGAGCCCCTTCTACTGGAATAGTGGTGGCTCTATTAAGTCTGGACACCGAAGGGTCCACTATAGGGGGAGAGGTCCATATCTTCAGAAAACTCTCCTCAAAGGGGTACCGTACTGCAAACCTCTTTGGGGCTGTAAAGACCCTCAGTGGGTTCTCCCATTCCTTGAATAAGAGTTTGTCAAAATAAGACACACAAGGGAACACCTTAGCAGTGCGGGCAGGTTTACGAAACCCAAAGGGGACTGGAGTATCTGCTACTTCTTCAGTCCTTTCCAACTTTAGCGTATCCCGCACTGCAGTAATAAGGTCAGATACCAAAGCCGTCTCGCGTACTGACCTGGACTTGGAGTCCTCCTCACTGTCCGATCGGTCATGGTCTGCAGTCTCTGATGCATCAGAATCTGGGCCATGAGCCGTAGCTGGACCTGGTTCTGCATCAGAAATATCCCCAGAAGATTGCAGGGGACGGGGGCGTTTATTACCCCCTGTATTCCCGTGTGCTGCTTCCACCCTGGCAGCAAACGCCTCTAGGATTGCCGACATAGCTTCCATAGACACCTCAGGGACACCAGCTGCTAAATCTGGTGTTTCAGGGGAGAAGACATCTGGCTCAGATGCCATGCTGACCACACGCTGACACTCACAGGGCTCCAGGCAAGATATCAATAGGCCACCCTCCTGCGCTGCAGAGATGCTGGGTTACCCAGAGGACTCACCACCCTGGATAGGTACTGCTATGCTGCGCCTGTGATGCTGTCCCCTTGCTGCTGTGTCAGTCTGCTTCTTTTATCAGCACTTCCTGTGTGAATTATCGCGCCAGTGTAATGCACCCTAGAGGCCGGAGGCTCTCGCAAAATGGTTGCCAAAAACGTCTGTATGGAAGATAATGTGGGCTCTAAGAAAATGGCCGCCGACAGAAGATAGAGGTCAGGCAGCCATAGCCCACAAAAAGATGGCCGCCGAACGGCAATATCTGCATACAGGGTGGACAAACATGGCCGCCGATCACCTGATAGGGGCCAGTGGGTGTGGCCGAACCACAGGAAGATGGCCGCCAGGCAGTTACAAGAGGCCAAACTTGGCATGGACCACCTCAAAATGGCCACCGACAGCATGGAGACACAGAAACACAGGTAAGCAAAAATGACATTTCTTTTAAATGTTAGTTACAGCCAGCCCCGCTCCAGTGGGACCCCCTAGGTGACCCCCAGCACCCAGCAACCTTTAGCTAGAAGCCCAGGGAGGAGGGAAAGGCAGGGAGAGAGGGAAGAAAGGGGCCACAACCACTTACTTGATCTCTCCAGGAATGTCCAGCTAAATCACCCAGCCGAGGCAGGGGAGTTTTACTTACCTATCCTGCATGTATTCTGCTGGAAGACATTCCAAACAGATCATCGTCCGCGCACGGAAGGTGACTGTTGGCCAGGCATGCTGTGATTGGACCCAGAAGGGACGATCATATGTATGCCCTGGAGCATGACGCTCACCGGACAGGCTGCTGCGACTCGGCCATAAGGTCAGCCGAAGCTGAGCGGTCCGATGCAAGCCTTGGAGCGTAAGCTCACCGGCCAGGCTGCTGCGACTCGGCCGCAAGGTCAGCCGAAGCTGAGCGGTCCGATGCAGGCCCTGGAGCGTAAGCTCACCGGCCACCCGTGGAGCGACGGGCATGTCGTGAAAAACCCAGCGCGTAGCTAGGGTCGGCACACGCTCGATGGCTGAAACTGGGGAGACTACAAGGATCGAGGATCCAGCCTGTCACCCAGTCGGCAGTTGATCGAAGATCGCAGGAAACAACAAATGTAGCAAAAAAAAAATCATATATATTATATATATATATATATATATATATATATATATATATCTCTTTTTTTCCCCGGACCAATGGGCCCGAAGGGAGCCATGTCCTACTCCTTGCTAGACAGAAAAAAACTGATCTGCGAAGATGCAGACAGAGGGTATACCCAGAGGGTCCGCCCCCTGGGCGGTACTGTAGAAGGTGTGATGCAACACTTTTTACAAGTTTTTCTGCCTAGTCACTCCTAATTAACGGATAATACCCACTTTGTCAATAGAGAAGCTGTGTCGGTCCATGGACGAAAGAGTAATTTATTTTGGGGTGTAATTCCACATATAACCATGGCATGTGTGAGCAATATATCATTTAGTGACAACTTTTTGTAATTTTTTTTATCATTATTCAATCACTTGGGACAAAAAAAATATATATATTCAATGGGCTCAACAGGCCTCTCAGCAATTTCCTTGGGGTGTCTACTTTCTAAAATGGGGTCATTTGGGGGGGTTTTGTGCTATTTTGGCATTTTATGGCCTTCGAAACTGTGATAGGTAGTGAGGAGTGAAATCAAAAATTTGCGCCCTTAGAAATCCTGAAGGCGGTGCTTGGTTTCCGGGGTCCCGTATGCGGCTAGGCTCCCAAAAAGTCCCACACATGTGGTATCCCCGTACTCAGGAGAAGCAGCAAAATGTATTTTGGGGTGAAATTCCACATATAACCATGGCATGTGTGAGCAATATATCATTTAGAGACAACTTTTTGTAATTTTTTTTTTTTTTGTCATTATTCAATCACTTAAGACAAAAAAAAAAAAAAAAATTAAATGGGCTCAACATGCCTCTCAGCAATTTCCTTGGGGTGTCTACTTTCCAAAATGGGGTCATTTGGGGGGGTTTGTACTGCCCTGTCATTTTAGCACCTCAAGAAATGAGATAGGCAGTCATAAATTTAAAGCTGTGTAAATTTCAGAAAATGTACCCTAGCTTGTAAACTCTATAACTTTTGCGCAAACCAATAAATATACGCTTATTGACATTTTTTTTACTAAAAACATGTGGCTGAATACATTTTGGCCTAAATGTATGACTACAATTGAGTTTATTCAATTTTTCTTATAACAAAAAGTAGAAAATATCATTTTTTTTTCAAAATTTTCGGTCTTTTTCCGTTTATATCGCAAAAAATAAAAATCGCAGAGGCAATCAAATACCATTAAAAGAAAGCTCTATTTGTGGGAAGAAAAGGACGCAAATTTTGTTTGGGTACAACATTGCATGTCCGCACAATTTACAGTTAAAGCAGCGCAGTGCAAAATTCTGAATTCACCTCTGGTCCTTTAGCTACCAAATGGTCCGGGGCTTAAGTGGTTAAAGGAACCTATTTAGAAAATAAAAAATGAACCTTTACAACCCCTTTAAGTGCAGCAGAAATATCTTTGTAACCTTGGCCAGATCTGTGCCTTGCCACAATTCTGTCTCTGAGCTCTTCAGGCAGTTCCTTTGACCTCATGATTCTCATTTGCTCTGACATGCACTGTGAGCTGGAAGGTCTTATATAGACTGGACTTGATTAGGAAAGCCACACACCTATCAGTATAATCAAACACAGCTGGACTCAAATGAAGATGTAGAACCATCTCAAGGATGATCAGAAGAAATGGACAGCACCTGAGTTAAATATATGAGTGTCACAGCAAAGGGTCTGAATACGTAGGACCATGTGATAATTCAGTTTTTCTTTTTTAATAAATCTGCAAAAATGTCAAACATTCTGTGTTCTTCTGTCAATATGGAGTGCTGTGTGTACATTGAGAAAAAAAAAATTAACTTAAATGATTTTAGCAAATTGCTGCAATATAACAGAGTGAAAAATTTAAGGGGGTCTGAATACTTTCCGTACCCACTGTATGTATATATATATATATACCCACGCTCGGATTACAAACAAACACTCTTGAAGTGGAAGTAAACTCCCATGCATGAATTTTACCTATAGGTAAGCCTATAATAAAGGATTACATACAGGTACTGCAAATATCTCCTAAAAGCGCACGTCACAGCCGCATGCGCTCTATAGGAACGGCATACCCAGGCTGTTCCTTCATTCCTTTGCCTTAAACTGTGGCTCCCGGCTGCATGCGCGGAAGCGAAGTCATCGTGGCTCCGGCCACTCACACAGCCGAAGTCTGCGAACCCAGAAAGAAGACCAGTGAAGATAAAAGCACATTTAGCTGTGACAGCTTGTCGCTGGAAGGCTTTGTGTTCAGGTAAGTTTCACATAATAGGCTAGTATGAGATGCATACTAGCACATTATGACATTGCCTTTTAGGTTTAAAGCTGTAGTAAACCCCGTCTAGTAATTTTTACAGGTAAGCCTATAAACGTGCATCATTTAGGTGATATTCTGCCTGGATGCAGGCAGTTACGTCACCGGCGCATGCGCTCTAAAGGTCAGGCATAGCTTGCTTGACCTTCAGAGCTTTGTGCCGAAACGGAGGGCTCTTGCGCGCATTCGCTGGAGTGACACTGCAGCTCCAGCCAATCACCTAGCCGGACATGTGAACCTGGAAGAAAGACCAGGGGAAGATGTCAGCCCTCTCGGTGATGACAGCACTGTGCTTTGTTCCAAGGTGAGAATTTCATAATGTAATGCATACCGAGACATCATGCCATTGCCTTGGAGATTTTTTTCCCCCCCATTCGGTAGTAAACCGCGGCTGCTGTATAAAAAAAATAAAAAAACACCCCTCTCTAACGTCCCGGTATGCATTGCATTATGAAATGCTCACCTTGGGGGGGGGGGGGGGGGGGGAAGGAAGACACCCAGCCATTTACTAATGCTTTAAAATAACAACTAATACTTATAGAATTCGTGATACAGAAAGTTAGTGATGAAAAATTGGTGATAAATATGACCCTAAGCAATGACATTCAAACTCACAGCGCTGTCCACCTCCAATATACCTGTATGCGAGAACACATCAAACCCACAAAATAAGATATGGAATGACAATTAACATATAGAAAACAAGTGTGGTCAGTGTCCAATACAGTCTCCACCAAAATACATTCATGTGAAAAACACTGGTGCAGACTTTAAATCTTTAGTGCCAATGTGCAGTCACTTTTCTTATACTTTGTGCTTTAATTCATCTGCACATCTTCCATTCATAGACCGCTTTTCATTCATGGAGGCTAAAGTATAGCTTCCATATACATGCGACTTGTTTGCGACTTTGTAGAGCACAAGCAATCACATTGGTCTAAGCCAAAGTCGCACTGAAGAAAGATAAATAAAATAAAACCGCAGTTTTGGCGTCGCACAAGTGTGGATGGACTCCAATGACATTTTCTAGGATGACCACAGACACAAACCATACAAACTTTAATCAATTGTACCAGCGACAGGAAGGCCGCACACCAAGGAGGTACATAATATTCTTCCTTTATTAAAATAGCCAGCAGGAACAAGTTCTATACAGACATGTTTTGCAGTAGACACACCTCTTTAATATTTCACATCTCCGTGTGCCACATTCCTGTTGCTGGTATAATGGATTGCTTTGCTAGAGACATGCCAAGCCAGCACCTGAAACGCAACCGTGGGGTGTGGCGCCTGACATCACCTGGAGAGGCATGTGAAATATTGGATCTTATATTGCAAGTCCAGCTCCAACATTGAAGTTGCCCCTCAAATCTGGTTTAAAGTGATTGGGATTTTAATAAATAAAGCTTAACAAACATGTCATACTTACCTGCTCTGTGTAATGGTTTTTCCACAGACCAGCCCCTATAAACCTCTTAGGACCTTGCTTGCGCTCCTGGCTCCACCCCCCCTCGCTAAGTGCCCCCATAGAAAGCTGCTTGCTTATAGGACACTCGTGCATTTGCTCACTCCCGAGCCCTGCTCTGTCTGTCCATAAGACACACATAGCAGGGCTTGGCCCTGCCCCCCACTCCCTCGTCACCTGCTCAGATTAAAAGCAGCGAGAGCCAATGGCTCTCACTTCTGTATCTGAGCCAATGAGGAGTGAGAGAGCCTGGGCACTCGTGCACATCGCTGGAATGAGATCGGGTTTAGATATGTATGTTAGGGGGGCAGCAAGGGAAGCTGCATGCAGAAGTTTTTTTTTTACCTTACCATATATAATGCAGTAAGGTAAAAAAACTTCTGCCTTTACAATCACTTTAAGTGGGTAGGTAGTGAGAGTAAATCTCTCTGCCAGGGACATGACGGCAATGAAAAATAGGCTTTTTTTGTACTCACTGTAAAATCCTTTTCTCTGACGTCCATGGACTGACACAGCATCTTAAATCTTGACAAAGTGGGTTATGTTCCTGCTCATAGGAGAAGACTAGGCAGAATGTTAGATGTTTTAACATACTTTCCAAAACCAGAGCTGAACAGCCCCGCCCAGGGGGCGGTCCCTCCGGACATAACCCTCCTAACTGCAGCTAGCTGCCTCAGTTCATAACAAAGCAGTACAAACCTAAAAATAGGAGGAGGTGTGGGTGCTGTGTCAGTCCATGGACATCAGAGAAAAGGATTTTACGGTGAGTACAAAAAAAAGTCCTATTTTCTCTTTCCGTCCATGGACTGACACAGCATCTTAAATCTTGACAAAGTGGGACGTCCCAAAGCAGTGTCAAAGAACGAGGGGTGGGAACAGGATCAAAGAAAAAAACAAACTTCACCCCAAACAAGCAGAGCTCCTCAACGGAAGAGGTGCAACTTTAAACAGCCGCCTGCAAAAAAACATGCCGCTAAAGGAAGCATCAGAAGATGCACCCACAAACTCCAGGCTGAGTTTGATATTCCTCGCTCTAACTTCTTTAAGTACCTGCAGTTGCATCATGCACTGCAGGTACAATCCAGGCAGAAACCACTTAGGCTAACTGACCACGCCATAATCCAGGGAACTTTCATGAAAGGAGAAAAAAAGGGTATGATTTCAAGGGGCTACCATATTTTGCTCAATGCGCTCCAGGATCCAGCTAGTCTACCATGCAGGGATAAGTGGGAGGAGGATGTGGGGCCTATTGATGGGGAGACGTGGACTGCCTGTTTGACGGCGGCTCCTGTGGTTTCGGTGTCTCCCTCCCAGAGGCTGTCACATCTATACCTGCTGCACAGGGTGTATAGAACTCCGGCCAGGCTACATAAGTGGGGGCTTAGAGACTCCCCATTGTGTCCCAAGTGCAGGAGGGATCGTGGAGACCTCACGCATATGTTCTGGAAATGCCCCAAACTCTTCCGATATTGGACTGAGGTACTTGACGTGATTGCACAGGTGTTCGCCTTTGCTGTACCAAGAACTCCCATTGTGTGTCTGCTGGGTGCCCTGGATGAGGAACTCCTATCTCCGCCGGTTTTTACGGAGGTTATCCGTTTATTATATGTGGCACGCAAGCTGATAGCTCAGCTTTGGATTGCCCCCAGGGTACCCACCAGAGGACAGTGGATTGATCAGGTGAACAAACTATTAATTAGAGAAAAATTGACATATCAGCACAGGAAGGCACCGCGTAAGTTTCACTCAATGTGGCAGGCATGGCTTAATGTACCGGGGTTAGCACCCCACCAATTGGTCAAAGATAGATTGCTGCAATGCTAAGAGTTGTGCCGAATTATTGGGGGGGGAGGGGTTTCATGGATTGTGTTGAATATTATGGACTCGCATGATAGGTTGGCGGACAGGGGGTACCCGTGTGGAACAATCACTTACATACTTTATTCGCTTATTCCCGTACAACACCAGTTGGGGGGAGGGGGAGAAGAGAGAGTGGTTAATTGTAAGTTATGTGCCTTACTGTATTGTTTTATTTTATTTCTTTGTTGTGATGTTTGTCTGATATTTGGTTGTACAGACTGTGTTAATCCTAATGTACTGTTTGTTTTATTTTTGGACCTTTTTCATGTACAAATGTGTATGATATGTTTGGTAACATTCAATAAAACTTTTTTCTGATTTAAAAAAAGAAGATGCACCCACATCAACCTTATAAAACGTTGAAAAGGTATGTGCGGACGACCAGGTCGCCGCCATGCACACTTGTGAAAACAGACGCTTGATGACGGAAAGCCCAGGAAGCACCAATTGCCCTGGTTGAATGCGCCATAACCGGAAAGGGAGGCGCCCGCCCTTTAAGGGCATAGGCATTTATGACGGTCAGCATGATCACCAGAGAAATGGTGGCAGACTAAACCGCTTGGCCCTGTGTTGGACCAGACACAGACACAAACAGCGAGTCAGACTTCCGAAACGAAGCCGTAGCAAACAGGTACATCTGCAAAGCACGTACCACATCTAAAAAAGAGTGAAGCGCAAACTCACTGGGATGCGATGACGAGGACATAAGGACGGAAGTACAATGTCCTCATTAAGGTGGAAGGTCGAGACCACCATCGGGAGAGAAGAAGGCTGTGGGCGTAGCACCGCCTTATCCTCATGGGAGGACCCAGTATGGCAGTTTGCAAGACAAAGCCGCCAATTCAGAAACCCTTCTGACAGAAGTAAGGGCTATTAGAAAAGCCACCTTCTGAGATAAGGTTAAGAGAGGAATCTCTCTGATATTTTCAAAAGGAGGTTCTTGAAGAACCGAGAGCACCAATTCAATCCCAAGGAGGAAGAGGTGTTTTAATAGGGGGGAGCACATGGCGGACCCCCTGTACGAAGGTACTAATCAAAGAATGGCCCGCTAGCGGCCGCAAAAAGAAAACAGCTAAAAGCTGAACTCTGAGCCTTAATGGTGCTTAAAACAAGCCTTTGGATCACACCACGCTGTAAAAACAGCGGGATCCTGGAAACGGAATACGTCCGTGGACGCCAATCCAGCTCCTCGCACAAAGCAATGTGGGCCTTCCAGGCACGGTAGTATTCTCAAAAAAAAACAAAAAAAAAAAAACGACAAAACATTTCTTCAAGAGACTGGCTCTGAAGAGAGCCACGTCCTCTCCTCTGCTAGGCAGAAAAAAAACTGAGGCAGCTAGCTGCAGGTAGGAGGGTTATGTCCGGAGGGACCGCCCCCTGGGCGGGGCTGTTCAGCTCTGGTTTTGGAATGTATCTTAAAACAGCTAACATTCTGCTTAGTCTTCTCCTATGAGCAGGAACATAACCCACTTTGTCGAGATTTAAGATGCTGTGTCAGTCCATGGACGGAAAGAGAAAAACGTTTTTCCTTCTTAGAAGAAAGAAAAACTTGTAACCTTTGCCAAGCTTTTATTGCTGGCTGTGGCCTCATTAAAGATTTTCTACCCCCTTTATGTCCCAGTCACACCACTGCTACCTAGACAGGAAGTAACTAGATATTCCCCTGGCAGGTCCACACATAACCATTAAACCAAACATAGGTTCTGACCTTTCTGCTACCCCATCCAAAACATTGTCTGGGACTTTTAAAATTGTTAATTAGAAAATAAAAATACAATTAAAAAAAAAAAAAAAATATTTCAGGCTTCATGCCCACGGACGTTTTTACAGCTGTGTTTTTTACAGCTTAAAAAGGCATGTCCATGTTATTGTATAATTATTATTTTTTTTCTCGAAAAAAAACAAAAAACAAAACACGTCAGAGCTAAAAATGCGATCGCAGCGTTTTCTTGACGCTTCGCGGTTTTTTTATGCCTAACGCCGATGCTGAGGAACGCACTGGTCCTGTTTTTTTTTTTTTTACAGCTTAAAAACGCCTATGCTATTTGCAGCTCAAAAACGTCTAGGTGGGCATGAAGCTATAGACTAACATGGACAGGCGTTTTTAAGCTGTAAAAAACGCTCAAAAACGCGGCTGTAAAAACGTCCGTGGGCATGATGCCTAATAAGTACAGCACATCTGTTAAAAGATGGAGTAAAAAACAAAAAGCACATAAAATGTACAAATGAGAAAACAAAAAACAAAAACAAACCAAACCAAAACACAACTTACAACTTTCAGCAGGCTCTTCCTCTCCTTAAAAGTTGCACAGCAGCCAAGGATACCAGTAACCATCACAATGGCACCTGCAATGACCAGGATGTACGCTGTGGCAGCATAGGTGCTTGAGGGTAGCAGGCTGATGTAGTCACTTTTCTGGACCAGAGTCCAAATCCCTACAGCCATTACAGCCAGTCCAGCCAGCTGTAAACAGAAGCAGAACAAAGGAAAACATGAACAAGAGAGGAATCTGGGCTCTGGATATTATACCTATGGTCACTTATCTGAGAACTTACAGAGCTTGGGGTGGAATGAGCCAAGTATAGGACTGCCGAACCTGCAACTGCCCCATTACCGCACATCAGATCTCACCAATAAAAACTGGTGTTTTTGTTAGTTTGGTCTGGTTTTAACCCCCATATGTACTCAGCTGGCTGTAAGTACACAGTTACACATTAGTGTCTTTGAAACTTGCAATAAGAAATGTTTAAGACCCTATTTACACGGGGGCAATGACATGCATGGCCTGTGCAGGGCCATCTTTTCTTGTCATGGGGCTGCAGAGGTATTCCGGTGTCCCATTGTCGTATATTGGGACATAGAGCTGCACAGACCCAGCCGCTGTGTCTTATATGACATGAAGTCTTCTGAGCGGCTGTGTTCATGCAACCACAATTCACAATAGACAATGGGACACCAGAACAGGGGTGCACGCAGCACCTGTGCAGCCCCATGCCGGGAAAAGACAGCCCTGTACCGTGAACACGTCATTACCCTGTATGAACGAGAAATTAGATTTTGTACTCAAAATAGAGCAAAACAGGATAGGACTTTGCAGGCAACACACGAAAATGGAATACAAAAATACTTTTATTGTCACAAAATTAATGTTGAACAAAAATAATTAAAAGACTATACAATGTATAATAGCAGTAAGAAGTCCCTTGAACGTCACCTGTATGAACGAGGCCTAATGGTTACACATCAGAGCCTATAAAGCCCCCAGAAATTTTGGCATTTGACAGTTAAATGGCAAGAGGCAGGATTCTTGGAGGGGGTAGGGAGGGGAATACATCTCCTTCTGACCACCTATTTTACCCTCAAAAGCCTGTACCACTGTGCACTGCATGCAGTTACAGGGTGGCCCCATCCACTTAAATGAGTCATAAGTTTTAACCAGGCCCTGGGTCTTGCAGAACAAAGACAGCAATGACCTCAGCAGTTCTCTCAGACGAAAATGGATGAAGAAAGTTTACCTATATTATTTTTTTTGCTCACATTAGAGCCACATTTTTAAGAATATGGAAAATAATAGTTCAAATGCAGTAAAACCTTTATCAAGGCACTTAAAGCATTAATATCACACAGAAAACGGCACTATATTGCATACACAGGAAGGCAAAAAACAAAACGAACGACGGACTCTTGACTTTTTGCTTTTCCAATAAAGTAGAGTAGCCAGACCCAACATTACATATTCCTGGTATGTGGCTGCTGTACCATGTACTTTTATGAAATGGTATCCTGTTCTCCATGTATTGATTCCTTTGTGTGAAAGCCCTGGTGTTCCTGCCAGTCCCTCCACTTTCTTAATAAAAACGGACCACGCTACGTGAGGAGAGCCAAGCATGGGCAGTTCTTTAGCTGTGCTGGGAACGTAGCCTGCTCTCTTCCAATGATTAGACGTTTCCCGACACCCCCCTGTACAGCCTTTCACTGAGAAGACCAGTGTGCTGCAGTTTCTCTTCCCCCAGCTCTCATGCAGCTGAGAACAGAGGAAATGTGACCACTTCTATAAAAAAAATAAAAAAAAGGGGGGGGGGGGGGGAACTGTTTAAGAGTTTTTTTTTATATGTATACACAAATGTTTTGCCTTTCATTTCTATTTTTAACTGAATGGATTGTTTAACAAGATGATCATTTACATAACTTTAAATCACTATTGTGCATCCGTATTTTATTGCAGAACAAACAATGGCCCCTGTGCAATACACATGTGTACTAGGCTGGATGCAGTGAAATCGTCATCCCAGTGTGCGGTCAGTCTACGTGACTGTAGAGATGTCATATCGAATTAGGTGATTCTAGTTAAAAGGTCTCATAATGACTTGCCCAGAAAAAGAAGTTGAAGGTGAAGAGAAGGTACTTCAGACATATCGTTCCACAAGTCTCTTTCTTCTCAGTGTATTCTCCCATGGTGGCGATTCTGTAACACAAGACAGACACGTTGTCATCTACACAAAAGTGACACTGTATGGAGCACATATCTGCAGAATTACACTACATACTGCGTTTACCTACAATTTTTTTTTTTTTAATTCTTTATTTATCTCTTTTCTCCCCCCCCCCCCCATCAACAGGGTTTGTAAATATATCTTTACAATTTAGAGGACAGTCACAACTCAAACTCTATACATTTTCCACGTTCTATTAAAACACACACACACACACACACACACACACACACACACATATATATAAATCAGAAAAAAAAAATCTAATTTAATCCACCTCTATGGTCTTAATCTGGCCTCCTTCTTTTATCTCTGATTTTCCCTCAATCCCTGTTTTCCTTTCCCCTTTCCCTAACCCACCCCAGAACCCATTCCCCTCGACCCCCATCTCCATCTCCTCCTATTCCCAATCCCTGCTAGGCGCAGGGAGAAGAAAAAACAAACAAAAAAAAAAACAAACTTCTTATAATTCCTACATATCCGTGGATGTCTTCTCTAGTGTAGTACTTATCCAGATTATCCTCCTTACCCATTCTTACTCTTCTTTTTACTCTCCTAATAACACTTTGCCCTCTTCGGATTGTAAAAATAGCTCACACGGCGCCCAGATTTATTTTATTTGTTCTTTATCCAGTGTCATCTGTAAAAGTTTCTCCATTATTTCCACCCTTCTAACTTTCTTTAGCCACTCCGAAACCGAGGGAGCTCTTAAGTCCTTCCAGTTTATTGCAATGCAACTTTTTGCTGCATTTATCAAACGGCACAGAACTGAATTCATATCTTTTAGGTGGAATTTGTGTGTCATGTAACAGGAAAAAGGCTGGTTCGTTTGGGATCGAGTGTTCGGTAAATATCCGAGCGATTTTCTGCACTGTCTCCCAGAATTGTCTAATTACTGGGCATGACCAAAAAATATGTATCATTGTCCCTTTTTCATCACATCCTCTCCAGCACCTGTCAGAAATATCTGGAAAAAATGTATTTAAAGCCGATGGCATATAATACCAACGTGTTAATATTTTATAGTTTGATTCCAGAGTTTTCGTAAACTTTGAAGATTTTAAAGCCATGTCTATAATATTCTGACATTGTACTGGAGAGAAGGTTTGGCCTATATCTCTCTCCTATTTGACCAGACATTCCTACCTACAATTTAAAGTACACCTGTGACCATCTAGAACTCACTACAAAAGCGATATCTGGTTTCTCCAAATTCAACAATTGGAATAGCTTTTATTCTACCAATACCCCTATATGCAGGCAAGCTTGTGACGCACATCTTCATGGACAAATCAAACATGGTGGTATAGGCTTAAAGTGGTTCTAAAGGCGCAATGTTTTTTACCTTCATGCATTCTATCTTCTGGGTGCCGCCCCCCCCCCCCCATACTTACCTGAGCCCCATATCGATTCAGCAATGTGTAGGATAGCAGCGGCTCTCCTGGGTCTCTCTCCCCCCCCATTGGCTTACAAAGCAGCAGGCGCCACTGGCACCTGCTGCCATCAATCACAGCAACTGAGGAGAGAGCAGAGGGTGGGACTGAGCCACACAGTGTGTGAATGGACACACAGATTACAGCTCAGGAACAAGTATGCTCGAGTGCCCCCATAGCAAGAGGCTTCTACTGGGGGCACTCGGCAGGGTGGAGAAGTTAGGACTGTTGGCGGGGGACCTGGGCTGCAGGTTTCATGTCAGGACACTGTGACCGGCTCTCAATGGAGCCAGTTCACACAGCTCTGGGACGGCTGCGGAGCAGTTTGCAGAAGAGTCCTGTGTGTCTTCTGGTCCGAATCCAGCCAAAAATGTTGGCCCCGATTCGTCCCTGAAACTGAAAACAGGGACGCACAGTAGTGTGAACCCAGCTTAAAAGAAGATTCCTTCCCCCACCCCACCTCCTTTCAACACTAACAAATGATAATAGGAAGTTAACACATAACCTGTTAAAGTTTCCTGAATTCCATTCCTCTGATGGAGTTTTCTTCCTCATTACCTGGGCCTGCCCACCGCTGGCATCTAAACCATGAAAAATGTTCTAACGCCCAAGATCTTCAAGGTTTAAATCTCCAGAAATAACACATTTAGAATTTTTTGTGTCTCCCCGAGATCTCACAGGTTAGTTGTGACAGCTCCCTGGAAGACACTGATGTAACATTCCCAAGAGGAAAAAAGCGTTTTCATAAAGGATGACATTCTGCAACAGGAGAGAGAAATTTATATTTATATATATATATATATATATATATATATATATATATATATATATATATATATATATATATATATATATACACACACACACACACACACATACACACACACACACACACACACATATATACACATAATACATATACACACACACACACAGTGGTTACGGAAAGTATTCAGACCCCCTTACATTTTTCACTCTTTGTTATATTGCAGCCATTTGCTAAAATCATTTACGTTCATGTTTTTCCTCATTAATGTACACACAGCACCCCATATTGACAGAAAAACACAGAATTGTTGACATTTTTGCAGATTTATTAAAAAAGATAAACTGAAATATCACATGGTCCTAAGTATTCAGACCCTTTGCTCAGTATTTTCAAAAGCACCCTTTTGATCTAATACAGCCATTAGTCTTTTTGGGAAAGAGGCAACAAGTTTTTCACACCTGGATTTGGGGATCCTCTGCCATTCCTCCTTGCAGATCCCCTCCAGTTCTGTCAGGTTGGAGGGTAAACGTTGGTGGACAGCCATTTTTAGGTCTCCCCAGAGATGCTCAATTGGGTTTAAGTCCAGGCTCTGGCTGGGCCATACAAGAACAGTCATGGAGTTGTTGTGAAGCCACGCCTTCGTTTTTTTAGCTGTGTGCTTAGGGCCATTGTCTTGTTGGAAGTTAAACCTTTGGCCCAGTCCGAGGTCCTGAGCACTCTGGAGTGGGTGGGTTCTTCTTTACCTCTCTCACCAAGGCTCTTCTCCCCCGACAGCTCATTTTGGCCGGACGGCCAGCTCTAGGAAGGGTTCTGGTCATCCCAAATGTCTTACATTTAAGGATTATGGAGGCCACTGTGCTCTTAGGAACCTTAAGTGCAGCAGAAATTTTTTGTAACCTTGGCCAAATCTGTGCCTTGCCACAATTCTGTCTCTGAGCTCTTCAGGCAGTTCCTTTGACCTCATGATTCTCATTTTCTCTGACATGCACTGTGAGATGTAAGGTCTTATATAGACAGGTGTGTGGCTTTCCTAATCAAGTCCAATCAGTATAATCAAACACAGCTGGACTCAAATGAAGGTGTAGAACCAACACAAGGATGATCAGAAGAAATGGACAGCACCCGAGGTAAATATATGCGTGTCACAGCAAAGAGTCCGATTACTTAGGACCATGTGATATTTCAGTTTTTCTTTTTTTAATAAATATGCAAAAATGTCAACAATTCTGTGTTTTTCTGTCAATATGGGGTGCTGTGTGTACATTGAGGAAAAAAAATGAGCTTAAATGATTTTAGCAAATGGCTGCAATATAACAGAGTGAAAAATTTAAGGGAGTCTGAATACTTTGCGTACCCACTAATATATTATATATATATATATATATATATATATATATACACACATACATACACACACACCCCTTTTGATGCCAGAACTGTGTATGCTTTTTTTGCACACGTGTTGATAAAAACAAACACACACAAACATTTTAGCTCTGAAGATTGCATAAAAAACCCAAAACATATATATTTTACGAAAGCAGACAACCCTAGGAGAACAAATAGGGGTAGTTACAATTTTTTGTCACACAATATTAGTGCAAAGGTCTAGGGTTTAGTTATTCAACGATACCTGTGGCATTTCTGTGAAATTTTAGGGGGGGGGGGGGGGGGATTAAAAGCAGTCCATGATGGACATCTAGATGATCAAAGTGATATTAAATGAATTAATACAATACACATATGAAGATGTAGACTAAAACAATACATGAACAATTTGATGTTTTAAATTCTTGTTTATATAGAGGGGTAATCAGTAGCGGAAAACCATGAAATGTAATGGTTGGAACATGGCACCTGAAGCGCCAACAATTGCAGACAATTAGTCAACATTGCCACTCCCGGAAAGTTTGTATTACAAAGGAAACTTTAATCTGGATACAGTCAAACTTGGCAGAAACGGGTTACTCTAATTAGTGGATTGCTGCATGTGCAAACACTCTTCCTGTAGAACAGTCCCTATAATTTGGAAGAAATGATTTGTCATACCGAGTCATCAGTGAAACACAATCATTCTCCTAAAGTGACTCACACCACTCATCCCCTCCTATCTATTCTAAGAGGACACCCAAACAGCAAGCCAGACCTCATAGTATTGAGCCTTATTTATAAAGCCGTATGCCATTTGGAGATGCCATAAGTGGAGACTTTGAACACAAATCATGTTCACATTTGACTTAAAGTGATTGTAAAGTCTCCCCCCCACTATAAAAATAAACAGGTTATACTTACGTGCTCTGTTGCAGTGGATTTGAACAGAGCAGCCTAGATCCTCCTCTTCTCTGGTCCCTCTGATGATTCTTGACCTTTCCTCCTGCTTGCTATGGGGCACCCGAGCAGAGTCACATCTCCCTGTGTCCATTTTAGACATGGAGTCCAGACCCCCTCTCTCCCAATTGGCTAGCTGACTTTGATTGACAGCAGCAGGAGCTAATGGTGCCGCTGCTGTGTCTCAGCCAATCAGGAAGGAGAATCTCAGACGGCAGAGGAATTTGTGGACATCGCTGGACAGAGGGACCTCAGGTAAGTAGAAGGCCTCTTTCACATGGGCGGCTGTTGTGCCGCTGTTAGAAGCATGTTTTGTTATTTTGAAATTCCAAGACTCCAGGCACAGCGTTCACTGGCAGTTGTACATTGCGATTACGTGCATTTACATGCGGCTGCGTTTAGCCACAATGGAATATTCTTGCCCTTTCTGATGTGCTTCCCGTTTTTCTTTCCATGTTGCCGCTGTCATCGACAGGCGAAAAAGTACACTGCGATTACCTGCGGTTATGTACAGATAGCTGGGATAAATCAGTCCTGGACGCAGTCAAATTTATATTTTCTAACCGCACAAAACCATAGGAAAGCATTGTCTGAGTTTAGATGCGGTGGATAACTTCATCTATCCACAGCTTAAATCTGAATTCTATCCACCCGTGAGAAAGGGGCCTTAGGGGGGCTGCTGCACACAAAAGGCTTTTTATCTTCATGCATAGTGTGAGTGCATCAAGATAAAAACCTTCTGCCTTTACAACATCTTTAAGCATTCCCATTACAGTACAATAGGTTATTCTGGTTGCACAATCCCCAAACTAAAGGGTTGATAGTACATTGTCCCATTTGTTTCTCAACTAGTCAAAATGCAGAAACGAATCCAATCTGATCCAAACAGAGGTTATTTGGGGTGGTAAAGAAGAGACACAACACCTCCAGTTAATGCCAATGCGGTAACCCAGCCAAATTAATTGGCTTTGCGGCTCAGTGTAGCTGGGGTAACCAGTGTGGACGAGTCCCAGTCAGACAATATTACACTATGGCTAGTCTTTCTTTTTGGATCCTTTGCTGAATGAGACGATCACGGACTTTACAATGTTGCCGGTGTGTGAGAATCATTGCATCTATCCAGTGTTAATCGCTCTTATGATCTTCTGTGCAAGTAAAGGCCTTGGCTGGGCTATAGCCACATGCCTAGTTTTGCTTACTATCTTGGTAAGCAAGTTTTTCTTACTGTGGCTGTACACTTAACGTGGAACACTGTGGTGTCATTGTCATGAGGATTTATTCCATCAGTTTTCAACTAAGGAAACATTACCATCCAATCAATCAAACATCCTGATGCATCAATTGGGACTTTTCTAGCGCGGCTTCTCTCATTTATTTAACCTGTTGTGTATCTCACATTAAGCTGTTGCTTTGATTTTTTTGACACACTAGCGCAGTTTAAGACTATTTACAGGTTAAATGTTCATTGAGTAATTCTAGGGTGAACTTTTAAAGTTTGGATCTGTCTCCAAACCTTCATGTCCTTGTGGAAGAATCCACTTTCTTTTTTTACAGACTGAGGCTGCATTCACACCTGAGCGTTTTGTAGCCTGAAGCTACAAAACGCTAGAGGGAAAAAAACATTATTCTCTATGGAGATGGTTCACATCTCCACTCGAAAATGCCTGAAGCCGAACGCCTGAAGCTCAAACAAGTTCCGGACCCTTTTCTGTCGCGCGAATCGGGCAGATTTGGGCGTTTTAGGAGTCATAGAATGTAATGGAAATGCTTGATTCAAGCGTTTAGCGCGACAATGAGCGTTTCGACGGGCACAAATTTGCGTGACAAACCACTGGTAAAAACGCTCGAAGCGCTACGCTCAGGTGTGAATGCAGGGTAATGGAGGGGAGAGGACATTGGAAACTGCATTGTCTCTTGCATAGCTTGTCAATCAGAAGGATCGCTATATAACAAAATCTTCTCATCAATACAGACACAACCAGAAGGTTCCTAAATACATTCTCTTTACCATCAATTACAGTAAACACGGCAAGCTTGTATCATTGTGTCTTCCCCTAGAGTACTTTCTTTTCTCATTGTCAGGGAGGTCTGCCTGGCCTAAAGAGAAACCCATTTCTTTCATATACTGTCACCTGTTGAAGAAATACCTAGCCGACTCTAACGGGGTTTGAGTTTCAGACATCAGAGAGACATATTAGAATCGTCTCTAAAATGTTTCTTTGGATGGGATAAAAAAAAACGGAGTTTATATTTTGGCTCCACAGGGTCCATTTCAGACAAGTCATTTAAAGTAACCCAATTGTGCTGATCTTCTGTAAATGGCAGTTACCTGGCTGTGACAGGCTCCAATGCTTCTAAAAGCAGCTCATTGCAAATAAAAAAAATAAAGTGTCAGAGAAATCTGAAATCCTCGTACACCATATGTTCTTTTTCCAGGTCGATGGCTCAAAGTGTTGAAGCCAAAGCAACAGCATGGCAGCCAAGCAGACGGTACTGTCACCAATGGCAGCTTGCATACGTGGCCTTTTAAAAGATTGCCTAGGCTATGGTCCTTTGCAGACTGTCCCAGGCGTCAACACAACACAGGTGCTCCCCCCTTAATTTTAAAACACAGATGTAGTGATGGCCAAACTTCCAAATAAAATCTTAATAGTCTCTGATATGATTTAATTACATCTCCTTTACAATTATAAAAGAGTGAATATTTTGATAAGAAATCTTTGAACTCTGGACCTCCCCTGAGTTTCCAAAGGCTGCAAATTGAGTCTCTTGTTATAAAGAACTATGCAATTTAAATACATTTATGAGCACCAGGGGAGCTCTACAAAAATGACATAAAATGTAGGTACATGCCTAAATAAGCACACAAGTTTTTGTGATTATGCTTTGATTTAATGAGACCAATTACATGTTGATTCTGCTGTATTTTTTTTATTACCAACACACTGATTACAGTATAACTATATGTAATAACTTTTTTAGCGCTGTATCTTAAAGCTTATTTCTGGGCAAAAATTTATTTCAACATGTGTTTAGGTATTAGATTACTGCTTTTTCAGACAGAATACTTTTTTCTTTGGTCCAAAATCTTCTACTAAAATTAATCCCTCAGGGGCTTTAACTGCAGCATTTCCTAGTCAGGGGGACTGGACACCCATGTCTGCTGCATGTACAGTAAGCGACTGTTCCCAGGTGCTGGTGTCAGTGAGTGATCCAAACGTTTGGTGGGGTTATTAGGAATTGGACTGTTCTTCCCAGCCGGCTCTGTTCAGCTCTACCCACTGCTGACCTCATGTAACTCATTGCATAATGGGCAATAAGGGAGATAAAAATAAATTCCCTGTCCCACCCTTAGCTAGAACTACATTCCCTCTGAATCAGACTTGAAAATTATGACAGTAAGGCTTCATGCCCACGGACGTTTTTACAGCTGCGTTTTTTACAGCTTAAAAACGCCTGTCCATGTTATTGTACATTTTATTTTTAATTTTTTTGAGAAAAAACAAAACAAAAAACAAACAATCGGAGCTAAAAAACGCGGCCGCGCGTTAGTGCATCTTTTTTGACGCTCGCGTTTTTTTCTGTCTAACTCCGACGCTGAGGAACGCACTGGTCCTGGGTTTTTTTTACAGCTTAAAAACGTCTATGCTATTTGCAGCTCAAAAACGTCTAGGTGGGCATGAAGCTATAGATTAACATGGACAGGCGTTTTTAAGCTGTAAAAAACACTCAAAAACGCGGCTGTAAAAACGTCCGTGGGCATGAGGCCTAAAGTCTAGGGATGGGGGTGGAATGATGCTATCCACCTCCTACAGGGGAAAAGAAAATAAAGGAGAGGGGGGGGGGGGGCCAGCGCAAAGACCATAGTGCAGTGTCAACGTTAAAATATTTATTAAAGTGAAAGTCCATGCTAAAACTAAAATCCCTGCATCTATAGCCACCAACATTCTACCACTAACCTATCTAGCCCTGTAAGGAAAAGATCAGTATACATACCTTTTCTGCAAGCGATCTGACCTCCAGCAGCGGAAGTTCTGATCCCACGCTGAGCTGTCAGCAGCGGCTTCGCTGTTTGGCCGGGGGCAGAGGACACGTCCGACCATGGAAGCCCCATAGTAAGTCTATGGCTGACATCACTTCCCATTCATTTCACAGCCGTGGTCTGACGTGTACTCAGCAGAGCTTCCGCCGCTGGAGATCGGGTCGGATCACCTTCAGAAAAGGTATGTGTACTGATTTTTTTTCTTTACAGGACTAGATAGGTTAGTGTTAAGCCTCGTACACACGGTCGGACTTCAAACAAACTTTTCCGTGGATTTTTGTCCAAAGGGAGTTGGCCGGGCACACCCATAGCATACACCCGGCAGGACTTTTCTGCAAACTTTCCCAACATCACGTGGTTTTTCTGCTCTTTTCTGCCACCCTTTGGTCAACTTCTGCTATTGTTGGTTGATTTTAACATTGGTTCTGGGCATGCGTATTTGTACTTTGGACAAAAGTCTGATGGATTTCTGTATACACGATAGGACTTTGCACCGTAGGACTTTTGTTGCCGAAAAGTTTGTCCGTTTGCAGAGCGAACTTTTGTCTGATGAAAACCCTAAAAAGTTTGTCCGATGGAGCGTACACGGTAGGATTTTTTGGAAAACGTGCTCATTTTGAAGTTTGTTGTCAAAAAATCCTACCATGTGTATGGGGCTTTAGAATCTTGTTGGCTATAGATGCAGGAATTTTAGCTTTAGCATGTACCATATATACTCGAGTATAAGCCGACCCGAATATAAGCCGAGGCACCCAATTTTACCACAAAAAAACTGGGAAGACGTACTGACTCGAGTATAATCCTAGGGTGTCCATCTGCATGCCTCACTGTGCCTCACTGTGCCCATGCCTAGACTGACGTTTAACATGGGAGTCTATGGAAGGGGTGCCCGGCTTTGAAAAATCGGTGCTCTCCGGCCGTAGGTCCCCCAGACAAAAATCTTTGTAAACTTGTAGATGAAGAGTGAGGCTACATGTGTGCCAAGTTTGTGGTCCAGGGGACCTACGGCTGGCCGGTACCGGGTCCCCAAAGTCCGGGTGATCAGGTGCAAAAAGGTGACTCGAGTATAAGCCGGGGGGGGGGGGGGGGGCGCAAAAAAAGTGCTGAAAAACTCGGCTTATACTCAAGTATATACGGTACTTCTATTTATACACTAAAAAAGTTCTAGTTACAAAGTGAGAGCATCATGAATGGACAGCATTGGACAGAAGCTGCTAAACCACTTTCCAAGTGCCACAACCACAAGGAGAGGAGGAGAGATAGATAAGCAGCATCTGGAGCGCTGTCATATGATCCAGCCCAACTTTGTGTCCTAACCCCCGATCGTTCTGGCTCCAAATGACAGCAACACTGGAGCATGCGCAGTAGCAGGATGCGTTTCAAGGGGACTTCCTCTTTTTTAGCTAACCTGACTGGGCTACCCAACCTGAAGAAATACACCGCCAGCAGAAACCAAGCATAGACAGGGCTGCAGAGGCACTTAGCGCTTGTGGGAGGTCTAAACAAATAACCTCCTACGGGTGGGCCAGATGTTACCAAAAAGACTGAGGAATAGTAACGTCAAAGCTACTAAAATGTAAGTTTGCTCAGAAATACTGTAAGAGAATATATTTCTTGCCATTGTTCATTGGCAAAAGAAGGTCTTACCAGGGATTAATGGCAAGCCTTAAAGTAGCATTAAACCTTCTGCGTTTTCACACATCATACTGTCCTGCACGGATGCTTTATTAAGCCTGTGGAATCACGAAAAGGATGGGAAAGGAATAGAGCAGGAATGTTAAGAAAGCAATATAGGATTGGAAGGAGAGAAAGATACACTCCGGCATGGGTGTGCAGGGGTGGGTTCTGTGTCGCCTTTGGCCCATGTTGAGAATTCAGATGGGGTAGCTGAACATGGACTATGCAGTCCAGGTAAAAGAATTGATCCGTCTTTCCTGCCTCCTGTGCCAACAGTCGTTCAAGGTCTCTGAAGGAGTAAAATTCAATGGCCCATTCCCCCAGAGTAGGTACAGTGGTTGACTTCCAGTGGCGGGGGGGGGGGGGGGGGGAATTACCGCCTAGCGGTTGTCAGGAAACACCGGGTACCTGTTTTTTGACAGGTACCCTTCCCCAATTCTGGGAGACAGCGCTGTCCCTTGGAAGTTCGGCCCCCTCCTCCTTCCTCCACCGTCGGGCCAGTTAGAAAGCGCAGCGAGCTTTGCACAGTAGGGAGCCGGTTGTGAAGCCGAATAGCAGCACCTGACCCGAAATCTCTCTCTCCCGCTCTATGAGATGTGAGCTGGTCACAGGCTCCTGTCAAGCAAACTGGATACAGGGAAACCCATATTCAATTCGCATAAGTGTGAACCCAGCCTAAATCGCACTACTTTAAAATTGTACCCAGTGTGACTGCAGGCTAAAAACTGAGGGTTTAATATTACTTTAGTGTATGCTCTACATCATCAGGGGTCTCCAAACTTTTCAGAGGGCAAGTTTATTGTCCTTCAGATGGGCCGGATTGTGGCCAGTGGGGGCAGAAAATGTCCTGGGCCCAGCATCCATCAGTAAGAATAAATATGTCCTCAGGGTTGGTGTTCAGTAGGAGAAGGGAGTAGTGCCCCTGTCAGTAGGAGGAATAGTATCCCATCCTTGGCATCAGTAGAAGAAATAGTGCCCCCTTGTTTGTGTCAGTGGGAGGAATAGTGCCCCAAGGGCCAGATAAGGCTGGCAAAGGGCCACATCTGGCCCTCGGGCCACAGGTTTGGAGACCTCTGCTCTACAAGTTTACATTGCAATTGGTTGTGTTATAAACAAAAAAAAATAAAAAAATACATAAGAAAATATATAAAATACAATAAAATTGTCCAGCTATATGGGAGCACACCCCAAGCAGCATCAGAAAATATTTTCTACAAACCAAGGGCAACACACAAACAAAAGCTATATTTGAGAGCAGGAAAGAGGGAGGATGGCATGTGGGAGGGAGATAAATAGACGGACTGGGAGAAGGTTCTGACACAAATTATTACTTTTCATTTTCATACAGAACACATATTAGAGACAGTACTGAAATTACTGAGTAGTTTATTACAGTGGGCATACTATGGTTTACTGATGAACATCTGTGAAAGCTCCTGTTTAGGAGATATTTCCACTACCTAGAGGCAAGCCTTATTCTAGGCTTACCTATAGATAAAAGCAAGACAAAAAAGGTTTACAACCACTTTAGAGCAATCTACTGAGCTGGCCAGAACCACCTCTGGAGGGAGTCCATTCCACATTTTCACAGCTCTTACTGTGTAGAAACCTTTTCGTATTTGGAGATGAAATCGCTTTTCCTCTAGACGTAAAGAGTGCCTCCTTGTCTTTTGTGTTGACCGTAAAGTGAATAACTCAACACTAAGTTGACTATATGGACCCTTTATAAGGTTTGTACATGTTGATGATATTACCCCCTTAAATCTCCTCTTCTCAAGAGTGAATAAATTCAGTTCCTCTAATCTTTCCTCATAGCCAAGTTCCTCCATGCCTCTTATCAGTTTAATTGCCCTTCTCTGCACTGTCTCCAGTTTCCGATATCCTTTTTGAGAACTGGTGCCCAAAACTGAACTGCATATTCCAGATGAGGTCTTACTAATGATTTGAACAGGGGAAAAATGATACCTTGCTCTCTGGAGTTCATACCTCTTAATACAAGAATAAACTTTGCTCGCTTTGGAAACCGCAGCTTGGCATTGCAAGCTATTATAGGAAATAAATCATGTAAACCTATACAATAAATAACATATGTACAAAATAAAAAAAAATAAAAAAACACACACACACACACACACACACACACACACACACACAACGTATATGCATTGCTTCTATAATATTCATAAACTCAATATAGTGAAAAAAAAAAAAGTGTTGAAATATAATCCCAGTGTTGTCACTATGAATCCAAAAGTGCAGCTGCAATGAAGTACCCTGGACTTCCCCATGGTTGACCCCCGGGATCACTTTTAAAAAGGAGGTATTGCAATCTGTCCAGTTCTAAGGGCTGCGTCCATTGCAGAGAGATCTCCAGAGATAAGTGGGGGCACAAGGATCCCCTAGGACAGTTATCTACACCCAATGCTATTACCTTACAGCAGTAAGATGAGAGGCTTGTGAGCACTAAGGTGTCATATACACTAGAAGAAGAGACACCAATCCCGTTTAATCACTTTTTGGAATGTGGAAGAATTAGAGCACTTTATTGCAGCTGCACTTTTGGATTCATAGGGACAACTCTGGGAGTTTTATTTCAATACTTTAGTCACTTTGAGTTTATGGATATTAGAGAAGCAATGTATATATTTGTATTTTTTATGAATTATTTTGTACAGGTTTACACAATTTATTTCCTATATTGACCGCGCAACACCACCATTACTCACACACCTTTTAGTGCCGTTCACACTACCGCGACTTGGGATTCACCTTGTGTCGCCCCAAGTCGCGCGACATGAGAAAATAAAGTAATTGAGAGCCGTCTTAATGCACACTACTGAAGTCGCTCAAACTTCAGAAAAGGTTCCTGTACTACTTCAAGGCGACTTGTACCCATTGATTTCAATGGAAGTCGCCTCCAAAGTCGGATCAGTGTCTTAACTGAAGCAACTTTACAGGAAGAGAAAATAGTTTTCTCAGGCAAACCCCTCCCTCCCACAGAGCGGATTATCTTTTGATTGGCCACTAGCAAAGTTGCCTGTCCTGGAGGCGACTTGAAGTTGCCTCGCAAAGTCGTGCCGACTTTCATGTCGCTGTAGTGTGAACCGGCACTTAGCCACAGATTTGCTCATCAGTGTTTGCGGCAGTCATATTCACCGTTTTATTATGTCATGTGATAGCACTTTTTTTTTTTTTTTTTTTTTTTATGAGCTTGTATGATGTAATGCATTCTTGCATTTTAAGCAACAGATTTTTAAGGTTTCTCTATTCAACTGAATTGAATGGGATATGCTGCAAGTCAAAAATTTACAAAACGGAAATATCTTTATAAGGATTACAACTTTAAACGCCATAACACTATACTTCTTTTTGAGAATTTAACTCGCACTATATGCCTTCCAAGTAAAAATGTACCTAACATATGTTAACAATGCAGCCATCTTTCAATATCACTTTCTGTATAGACTATAAAGTCCTAAAATAATCTGAAAGGAGGGAGTATGACATGAGTAGGCTTATTTTTAAGCTCTCAGATAGAGACGGTCTTTCATTTTGTGTGACTGGGGGATGTGGTTGACTAAAGGGTAAATATTGTCACACAGTCTTTATCCCCCTCCCTCCCATGCCTGACATTTAATGCCACCAAGAAACACTGTGCGCTTCTAGTGGGTGTGAACATTCCTGAAAGAGCGACACTGGCTGTGCTTGTTCTAGTACGCTGGCAGAAAAAGCAAACAGGGAACAGGTTATGGTAAAAGATGAGGGACAATAAAGGGGACCTGGCTGAAACTTAACAGCTGGTAGATTTTTTTTAAGGCTGCCAACCTGAAATACAGCACAACACAACACAACACAGCACTGAAGGTGACCAATACAAAGAACCACATAGAAATAACAAGGTAGTAGGATATCAAAAAAACTTAAACCTTAATCCTACCTATGGATATTTTTACATAGATTGTAAGCTCCTTGAGGGTAGGGACTGATGTGAATGTACAAATGTATAATGTGCGTAAATTGACGGCGCTATACAAGTATAATAATAATAATAATATTATTATTATTGTTTCATTGGTCCATCATTGGGACATGGCGGAATGACCTTGCAGTCATGCCGCTGGCTCTGCCAAAAAGACGTTGGCCCTACAACTATGCAGGCACCAACAATTGGGAGGTTAGCGCAAGTAACCCCTAGCTTTTTCTTGGTTGAGAAATACTGCTCTAGAAGCTAGAAATCACTGTAGTAGACACTAATACAACAGTGATCTCCACTAGCTTCCAGGTCCCGTGTTGAGCAGTTGCTTCCAGAGGGTTGGGTGACGTAAGCCACCTCCGAATCATATCAGGCACATACTTTTATCTCTGTAAAGTATTATGTAAATTGACAGCTCTATACAAGTACCTGAAATAAGAAAAAAATCCAACACAGACCATTTACAGAAAATGCAGAGAAAAGCCTGAAGCTTACCTCCTGCTGGCTGCAAAAGGTGAATATTAAAGTGCAATATTTAAAAGTACACCATTCATGGGACAAATATAGAAGCTGCCACTGCCTACCTCCTTGGGAATATAGGTGACTGGCTTAAAAACTTCTGGAGGCACTGATCTGGTACAATCATGCAGAAAATGAACGGAAAATATCTTTAGAACGGAAAAAAACGAAAATTATCCACATTACCGAACGCACCATTTTGAATACATTTAAAACTAACAGAATTGTATCTGGGAATTCTATTTTCAACACACTGATGACTTCAATAATCTTAAAGAAACATATTGCCACCTACAAGGACTTAAAGCGGTAGTAAGTCGTAGCAAAAAAATAATAATATATATATATATATATATATATATATATATATATATATATATATATATATATATATATATATATCCCCCTGGGTAATCGCATTATGATGGACTTGTCTGAAAACAAACTGCTGTAGGTGCTTCCATCGTCATCTGGTCTTCCTTCCGGGTTTGCGGGCTGCCGCAGTGCGAATGGCCGAGCCGCAATGACATCACTCCCGCACATGTGTGCAGGAGTCGCTGTTTACAGCAGAGGGCTCTGAAGAAATGGATATGCCGTGCCTTCAGAGTGTAGGGACCAGTGACGTCACCGGCTACTTCTAAAGTAAAAATCTCCAAAACGGTGCACGTTTAGGAGATATTTATTGTATCTATTAGGCAAGCTTTATTATAGGCAAGAATTAAGCAAGGGAGTTTACTCCCACTTTAAAAGTAGAATTTGAGTCAACTACTAACTATACCTAAACCTGCTCCCACCCCCATTCCAAGCAGATCTTGATTGGCTGGCCCAGGGCGAAGTGCCTCCTGCACATCTCAAAAGGACATGTACCAAAGACATTGCTGGCAAGCAGGTACGATCTTTCTTTGGAGAAGAGAGAGTCTCTTCTGCAATAAAAACTTGCCTGCCAGCAATTTTGTTTATAAAACTTGAGTTTAGCTGCACTTTAATAGAACGCTTTGGCTAAAAGCCACAAGAAGAGCCTCTGAAATCTACCCTGAACTGAATCAGGACGTCTCTGAGCCAGTCTTAAACACGTCACTTGCTAGAATTACAAAGGTGGAATGTATGGCGGGGAAACGATTTTGAAGGCACTTAAAGATTTTCATGGTCTATGTGGTAGTGATAGTTTTAGCAGCTCATGGCTTGTTACTGCTCCTTTAAGCTGTATGTAGACTCCTGATCAACTGTGCGTGGTGGCCAGCCAACGCTTAAAGATTAACTATAAGTTTGTTTACCCCTAAGGTGTTGGGTAAGCAAAATTCACAGACTCCGTAAGACCTTCCTGACCAGATTTAAATCTAATGTTCAGGCAGGCCCTCGCTCTACATTTCTGATGGTAGATTTTGCTCATCTAACAAAAAAGTTGGACTGTGTAGCCAGCTGCATTACAACAGTACACTGGTGTGGGGGATAGACTGTCAGCGCTACGCATCTTCCAGACTTTTCCCCCATGTACCTCTTTAGGCCCGGTTACACTGTGCAAGTTCATAATGAATGAGATGCGTTAAAAACATTCTAAATTCGCATGTCATCCATAAAGTCATGGTTTTCAATGACGGTCGTTCACATACATGCGTTGTGATTCCTCTACGAATGTGATGCGATAAAAAAAAAAAAAAAAAAGGGTCTTGTGCGAGTTTACAGCGTTGCGAATTTAGTCTCCATAGACCTCAATGTAAATCGTTCTGAAATCGCATTGTTGATTCAGATATGTGCGAATTCCACCACACTCCTCTCCACAAAAAACAGGAAGTACACAGGAAGTTAACACCTTTTTTACATTATGGATTCCATTGGCTAGAACATCAATCGCAGCTATGTCCAACTCCTGAAATTTGCGGTAAAATCTCTGTAAATTCGCACCTCACACAGGACAAAAAAAAAAAAAAAAAAGGAACAAATTCACAACGCAGCAGTGTGAACCGAGCCTGAGTCCACACCCACTTCCTTTGACGATATGGTACAGAAAAGGTTTCCTGAAACCAGGTTATAAAAGTGTGACAGCCCTGCAGAAAAATCCTGACTACATCTGTCTGCTCTCCCGACGTTCTGACACCCAACACGCCATGACAAGGCACAGAAATATTACTGCAGTAGACGCCAGACTTGTTTTTAGAATGAAAGTATGCGACTGGGAAATATATGTTCGTGTCTTCCAATTATAAATCTTTAAATAAAGGCTGAAACCTTGCAACCTTGTATTTAAATTTAAGAAAACTGCCAACTTTGATGGATACCAAAAACAAATCAAATCACTTCTTTCCCCATGTGTCTACCTGAACTATACATATGCAGAACGTAATAGACAACTTCACTTTTAACCCCATTCACACCTTAACGTTCTGATGTATTGTGTTTGCATGCAAATGTATAAAACATAGGTAAAAACATCATAAGCACAAGACTAAAAGCCAATAATACTTGTTTCCAGCATAGGTATAGAGTAATCCAATGTGTTTTGCAGAGCTGTACCTCTGCTTTTTCAGGGAAACTCAACATGCATCTAGATCAGGGGTTGAAATTTGCACTCGCCTGCTCGCCAAATGCGAGTGTAAATTGCTGTAACAGCGGGTGGCTTGCAATGTGATCCCTAGTCCCCGGGAATCCATTTGCTTTCAATTTGCGTTCCAAGCCTCAGTTTGAAGCCGACTTCCGGCTTCTTCTTCGGCATTACAGGGGACAGGTGTAGGAGAGTTCCGCTCTCCACCGCTGAGGGAGACACCAGGAGAGGCCTGCCAGCTTAAGGTACATGACCTGGGGACCCTGATGTAACATGGGAGCCTTCTGGGGACACTGTTGCAAGCGGGGGCTCTCTGGGGACACTGATGCAAGCGGGGGGGCTCTCTGGGGACACTGATGCAAGCGGGGGGGGCTCTCTGGGGACACTGATGCAAAGGCTTCTTCTTCGGCATCGCCATTACAGGGGACAGGTGCAGGAGAGTTCCGCTCTCCACCGCTGAGGGAGACACAAGGAGAGGTCCGCTCTTCACCGCCGCGGGGGACACGAGGAGAGGCCTGCCAACGGTGTACATCCCTACACCCACCAGCTTAAAGGTAAACGACCTGGGGACCCTGATGTAAGATGGGAGCCATCTGAGGACACTTATTTTTCTATTTTGGACTCTTTATTCTAAAGAAAATTTTAATTTTATAAGCTTTAAGGGGGCGGGGCTGGGGGACGGACCTGGGAGTGTGCAGTCCCCCCCAAAAAAAATCAATTTGCAAGAAACCTACCATATCTGGCTGCCAATGGATTATTTTAATCTGAGATTATAGAAAAACCTAAGTGGGTATTTGATGTTAGCCCAGCTGCAATATCACATGGAGAGCATTTACAGGTCTTGCTTACTTGTTGCCTGAAGTTACGCTTTAGAAGTTTGGGATTAGCACAGATGTTGGACTGCGATTTTCAGAGCTGCCCTCCATTTGTACACAAACTGGGTACATTCCTCTGGCTCAGACCTATATACTCCAGCCATGAGTAAGCATCTTACAATGATGTGAAACGCGTTAGCCACTTGCCCCTGCATGTCTACTCTTGGACATTGACTGCATTTTGGATTTCTTTTGGACTGTATTTTGGATTTTCTCCTTTGATTTTTGAAATAAAGACGCCTTAAGTGCGGTGGTCCAGGATGTTTTCCTTTCTTGTCAGACCTTCCCCCACGGACTCTCCCAGTGGTAGACCAATGTAGAAAGAAAAGATATTATCTGTATTTTACTTGACAGATACAAGAAATGATTACTGTGCAAGAAAAGCCTCCCTCTCAAAATACAGTTCTTCCATATCAAAAAACAAAAAAGCATAAATCACCTCCTTATTGCATTCCTCCTACTTTTTTTTACACAGCTTAGGTATCCCATAGAGGAGTTTTCTTTTTTGTCATTAAATAAGCAGGTTAAAAACAAAACAAAAAACAAAAAGCGACTTGATTCACCCATCCACACGCTATGTGGAAATCCTCCCCGCTGAGCTATTTTATTCTGGCAGTGAGGAGACTTCCCCGATGTCAGAATACAATGATTAGTGCCACCAGCTACAGTCGGCAATGCAGATTGAGTGGGGAAAATCTCATGGGGCGATTGTACATAAATTGATCGGTACACATTCTAATATGCCTTACGGCGCACCTGAACATGCGTAGCATTAGGGCAGCCCATTCATTATAAATGGGCCGACAACATAACACAATAAATTATTAAACATGCATTATTCTTTGTTTAACAATGCAGCACATCACAACACGTGTCCTGTGCTCTACATTGTACAATGTATTTGGGTGCTATTCACAACGGATGGCATCGCAGCACACCTCGACAAGGAGTGTTGGTATGCATTGTGGCAAAGCACATTAACATGTACATTTTAGGACGTGTCACCACAATGCACAAGCGTGAATGGGCTCTAAAGTGCATGCTAACTCCAACAGTAAATTCCTCTTATTTGCTTTCTTTTGGTCTGTTAAATTTACCATTGAAAGAATTTTAAAGAATTCCAGGTATGGATATTTTATATAAAGTTACATTGTCCAGCTTGTGGCGGGGCGGTGACATCACACACCCCATCTCATTCAATCTGAGAACGATCTGCATTCATTCAAAAAAGGAAAAGCATCCTCTAAATCAGGGGTCTCCAAACTTTCTAAACAAAGGGCCAGTTTATGGTCCTTCAGACTTTAGGAGGGCCGGACTAGGGCCATTGGGAGTAGAAAATGTCGAGAGGGAGTAAAGAATACCATTCCTTTGGTGTCAGTGGGAGGACTAGTGCCCCATTGTTGGTGTCAATAGAAGGAATTGTACCCTTTTGATAGGGTAAGTTGGATGAATAGTGCCCCATTGGTGGTTTCAGCAATAAAAATGATTAGCCATTGTTGGTGTCAGTGGATGGAATAGTGCCCCAAGGGCCGGATAAAGGCAAGCAAAGGGCCGCAGTTTGGAGACCCCTGCTCTAAATGGAACCAGTGCCAAGTGGCCAACCTCCTGTTTTCAGGTCTCCTGCTCAGTACAGGCCCAGGAACAAAGTGGAGATCACTGGAGTAGTGGCATTTACTTCTTTGTTTTCCAGGGGCATCGGACAGCTATGGCATATGCATAGTTACACTGGTCCAACTTGGACCAATGTAACCATGTATAAAATCTCTATACCTAGAATAAAGCTGGCCATACACCATTAGATTATCTGCAGATTTTCTATGGTTAGATGGAAAAAGTGGGAGATTCCTCCATCCACACAGTTAATATATATGGAGAAATCTGTTGCACTTTTTCCAACTAACCATAGAAAATCTGCAGATAATCTAATGCTGTATGGCCAGCTTTAGTCTTAAAAGCATTTTAAAGGATTTATTCATGCCCAGGAGCAGCTGTTGATCGCAATCTATTGCAACATCTGCCATCCAACCGGTTTCTCTACATATGCCATTACCCTGTTGATTCCAATCTTGAACATTTGCCATAAATCTACATACAATTAGGGCCGAAACAACTAATCGATTAAATCGACAACTAATCGATTATGAAAATGGTAATCGATTAATTTCATAATCGATTAATCTGCCAGTAACATAATGGGGGTTAAAAAATTTTTAAAAAAAAAACTAAAATTAGCCCTTTATTAGTACAAAAAAAAAAAAGAGCAAATCTCTACTGTAAATATTACTTTCTCTGTCCCACAGTAAAAAACGAACCCCTTACAGTAGTGATTATTTGCTCTTTTTGTACTTATTTTAGTTTTTTTAACCCCATTATGTTACTAAACATCTCAGGCCTGGGTCACACCTCTGTTTTTTGGTGCTTTTTGCAGAAACACACTACAGTTCATTTACATGGTTTCCTATGGAAAACTTTCACATCCATGCTTTTTTCAGCTGTTGCGTATTTGGAAAGGGCAAGGACTTTTTTTAAACGCAAAACGGTGCCATTTTGTTTTTTGGTTCAATATACTTCAATGGCGAAGCTGCAGAAAAGCATGTAATGCGCTTCTGCGGCAATTGGTGTTTTTTAATCTGCCCAACAACAAATTGGCCCAAAAAAATGTTAAGATGCAAATGGCAGCAAAATTACCTTTTTTTTTTTAAAGGTTATTATCCGATTAATCGAAACAATAAATCGGCCAACTAATCGATTATGAAAATAATCGTTAGTTGCAGCCCTACATACAATTATATGAATTTATAGTGGATTGGCTGCAGTTTCTATTCTATAAACCTCATGTGGCTATGAGGTGCTATCAGTATACATGTTTTGTTTTTTTGTTGGAAATACTTGGTCTGATTACTGCAGCAGAAATACTGAAAGTACAGCAGAACCGTATTAAATTCTATTTGGTCTGCTCTACCACATCAAGTATTTTTATGAAAATGCTAACTTGGTTTTAAGCAGCCTAAAAAAATATAAGAATGTTTGGGGCAGCCGTCATAGGCCGACTGAGAAAAAGATAAACTGATCTTTAAAGAGGACCCTTTACCCCTATGCAATCTTTAAAACTGATTGGATGAGGATGTAAACTGGTTGCTGTGGGAAACCAGAACAAATCTTTTAGGCTGCATGAACACGGGACGTTTTTACAACCTATCCTGAACGAACAATTTAACTTGACAGATGGTACCAACATTTAAAACGTCCGTTTTGCCGTGTTTAGCCATTTAAAAAAATTAATTAATTTTCTCTCTTCAATTAGCCAAAAATTAAAAACACCTGTAAATGAAACGCTGCTAAAAACACGAGTTGCCGCGTTTAGCGCTTGAAATGCCTGTAAACTCAGCTTCTGAACGCATTTTTTTGCGTTTCAAAACAAATACCTCTAAAACGACCCTGTGTACATGGACATACAAGATAACAGACGAGAGTTGAAGAGCAGTTGGGAAAAAAAAAATGCTTAACTGCTCCTAAACGTCAGTTTAGCAAAAAGCAGTGTACATGAGGCCTTAGACCCCTTTCACACTGGAGAGTATTGCAGGCGCTATAGCGTTAAAAATAGCGCCTGCAATCCGCCCTGTCACATTCACTCCAGTGTGAAAGCCCCGAGGGCTTTCACACTGGAGCGTTGCGCTAGCAGGATGGTCAAAAAAGTCCTGCTAGCCGCATCTTTGGAGCAGAGAAGGAGCGGTGCGTTTACCGCTCCTTCACCGCTGCTGCCCATTGAAATCAATGGGACGGCGCGGCTATACCGCCCGCACCGCAATGTGCTGCTAAAGAGGTTTTAACATTTTGCGGCCGCTAGCGGGGGGTAAAAAACCGCCCCGCAAGCGGCCGAAATGCACCGTAAATCCGCCCATAGCGTCGGAGGTATAAATAGCGGAGTTTTACCGCCGACTCTATGAGCGGCTTAATGTGAAAGGGCTCTTAAAGAGGTCTACTTTTTTATGAAGAACGGACTGTGCTTCAGCATTCGTTATCATTGCATATACTTCAGATGAAGAAGCTCTGTGTACACAGACACAATGGTGTGAGAATTCACCAACATGGAAGAATAAAGAGACAGAAAGAAGGACAAACTTACCACAATGACAGAGAAAGAAGGGAACTGGAAGTGATAAAAGGGAAAAAAATTAAACGCTCACAGATCTCCAAAATGAAAATCAGAGGGCAGCTGGAATCATGTTGTGCAAGAAGCTGCTGGCTGGTAACCAAAATGGGAAAAGATGAGAAATTGTGCAAGGCTGTAAAAAAAAAAAAAAAAAAAACACATATAATAATGTCTTTGTATTGTGCCGACATACCCACCATGACAGGGAAAGTAGGTGCAGGTATGGGCCTGTCTACGCCTCGCTGTTCTTCATCTGAGCAGAAACATTCATACGGCATACATTCGTCTCTCCACAGTAGGATGGGAAAGACACACTGGCTTATAAATCAAATATTTTTTTACATTTGGATTACTTTCTCAGGTTTAAAAAAAGAAAGCAGTTAATGCTTGTACAAAAATTACATACATACACCCTAGTGGCTGCCAACACTGATCAGGGCCAATATTTAAATATCAACAAAGTGTAGTCAGCCGTGGCGCCACCATCGATTGCGCACTTTTGGAGGTTTGCATCTCTCCCTGAAATACTCATTCATGCAGTAGCTGTGCATGTGCAAAATGACGTCAGATTAATTTGAATGACTGAAGGCCATGGATATTCTGTGTATGCACTGCTTTTGCACAAATGATTCGGGGGAGATACAAACATCAATAGTGTGCAAATCAGCAGCAGTGCTGCTGGCTACATATTGGCTCTTGCCATGCTCCATAAAAGGTCCAACGTATAAAACAGGTTGCACATAAGGGAGATCGCTCAAAGTCAAGTCAAGCAGTACATGCCGCAGATCGCACTTGGAAGCTGTTCCTCTCTGTCATGTTTCACTCTTATAGGCTTAATCTACAACCAAGCCTATATAGATGCATCCACATCTGAGATAAGGGCCGGTGCAAATTGTAGCGGCATAAATCCTGCATTTACAGCTGCAAAAAGGAGAGCAGCTGGGATATTGATATTGATCTGGTCAGTTAAGTAGCAGAGGGGGTTGTTAATTTCAATTAACAGCAAAGCAGCTGAAACTGATTAACAACAGGTGCACTACTAGATGGGCAACAATGAGACAACCTCCAAAACAGGAATGGTTTTTCAGGTGGAGGGGTCTGACATTTTTTTTCCCCCCTACTCATCTTTTCTGACTGTTTTTCACTAGTTTTGCATTTGGCTAGGGTCAGTGTCACTACTGGTAGCACGAGGCGATACTTGGACCCTATAAAGGTTGCACAGGCAGTCCAACTCCTCCAGGATGGCACATCAATACGTGTCATTGCCAGAAGGTTTGCTGGGTCTCCCAGCACAGTCTCAAGAGCATGGAGGATATTCCAGGAGACAGGCAGTTACTCTAGGAGAGCTGGACAGGGCCGTAGAAGGTCCTTAACCCATAAACAGGACCGGTATCTGCTCCTTTGTGCAAGGAGGAACAGGATGAGCACTGCCAGAGCCCTTCAAAATGACCTCCAGCAGGCCACTGGTGTGAATGTCTCTGACCAAACAATCAGAAACAGACTTCATGGGGGTGGCCTGAGGGCCCGATGTCCCCTAGTGTGCTCTGTGCTCACTGCCGGACACTGTGGAGCTCGATTGGCATTTTCCATTGAACACCATAATTGGCAGGTCCGCCACTGGTGCCCCATGCTTTTCACAGATGAGAGCAGGTTCACCCTGAGCATATGTGACAGACGTGAAAGGGTTTGGAGAAGCCGCAGAGAACTTTATGCTGCCTGTAACATCGTTCAGCATGACCGGTTTGGTGGTGGGTCAGTGATGGTTTGGGGAGGCATATCCATGGAGGGACGTACAGACCTCTACAGGCTACACAATGGCACCCTGACTGCCATTAGGTATCGGGATGAAATCCTTGGACCCATTGTCAGACCCTACGCTGGTGCAGTGGGTCCTGGGTTCCTCCTGGTGCATGACAATGTCCGGCCTCATGTGGCGAGAGCATGCAGCCAGTTCCTGGAGGATGAAGAAATTGATACCATTGAATGGCCCCCACGCTCACCTGACCTAAATCCAAAAGAACACCTCTGGGACATTGTTTCGGTCCATCCGGTGCCGCCAGGTTGCACCTCAGCCGGTTCAGGAGTTCAGAGACGCTCTGGTCCAGATCTGGGAGGAAATACCCCAGGACACCATCCGTCGTCTCATTAGGAGCATGCCCTGATGTTGTCAGGCATGCATACAAGCACTTGGGGGCCATACAAACTACTGAGGACCATTTTGAGTTGTTGCAATGAACTTTCAGCAAAATGGACTAGCTTGGTGCATCATTTTTTCACTTTGATTTTCGGGGTGTCTTTGAATTCAGCCCTCTGTAGGCGGATAATTTTAATTTCCATCAAATGATGTGCCATCCTTTCATTCCTAACACATTACCCAGTCCATATCAGTATACATATCCAGCATGAGATTTTTGCCCGTTGAGATCCGATGTGTTTTCAAAGTGTTCCTTTAGGCCCCTTTCACACTGGGGCGGGCAGGTGCAGTATAGCGGCACGATTTTTAGCGCCGCTATACTGTCGTATTTGCCGCGATATTCGGCCGCTAGCGGTGCGGTTTTAACCCCCGCTAGCGGCCGAAAAAGGGTTAATACCGACCGCAAACCGCGGCTATAGCCGCGGTTTGTGGGTGGTATTACTGCGGTGTCCCATTGATTTCAATGGGAAGGAGCGGTATACACACCGCTCCAAAGATGCTGCTTGCAGGAGATTTTTTTTCCTCCCGCAAGCGCATCGCCTCAGTGTGAAAGCCCACAGGCTTTCACATTGAGAATGCTGGGGCAGGATTATTTCAGGCGTTACTTATGCGCTATTTTTAGCGCTAAAACGCCTGAAATATGCCTCAGTGTGAAAGGGGCAATAATTTTTATGAGCAGTAGGGTTGTCCCGATACCGATACTAGTATCGGTATCGGGACCGATACCGAGCATTTGCGTGAGTACTTGTACTCGCGCAAATGCTCCCGATGCCTTTGCCGATACCTGGGATGGGAGAAGTCAGCGGGCGGAGTCGGCAAGCGGAGGGCGGAGCCGGCAAGCGGAGGGCGGAGCGGAGAGCAGAGTGGAGAGGAGAAGTCAGCGGGCGGAGTCGGCGGGCGGAGTGCGGAGCGGAGAGCAGAGTGGAGAGGAGAAGTCAGCGGGCGGAGTCGGCGGGCGGAGTCGGCAAGCGGAGGGCGGGAGGGGCGGAGCGGAGAGCAGAGTGGAGCGGAGAGTCCTCAGGCGGGTAAGCTTGCAGCCGCATCATGATCCATCGTCGACCGGAGCCGTCACATTAAAGGAAGTGACGCTCCGTGTTACACTGTCAGTGCTTGAAAAATGCGACGCCCATCTTGGTACACCCTGCATTCGGCCTCAATAAAGCAGCAGCGGACATCTTGTTACACCCAGCCCATGTAGTTCGAGCTGGGTGTAACAAGATGTCCGCTGCTGCTTTATTGAGGCCGAGTGCAGGGTGCACTAAGATGGGCGTCGCAGAGGCAGCATAGAAAAATAAATCCTCTCGTGCCTATAAGTGCCCACTACCTGTCAGTGCCCGCTATCTGTCAGTACTCATCAGTGCTGCATATCGGTGCTCATCAGTGCTGCTTAATCTGTGCCACCTATCAGTGCTGCATATCAGTGCCACCTAATCTGTATTGTGCTTGAAAACTGTCACCTGACATTAAAAAAAAGTATTGGTAATCGGTATCGGCGAGTACTTGAAAAAAGTATCGGTACTTGTACTCGGTCTTAAAGTGGTATCGGGACAACCCTAATGAGCAGTGTATATCCTCATGCAGATAGCCTTCAACAACTGGAACATTATCCTTAGCAAGGAAATGGACTTTGTTAACAATACTGTGCCCGACAATAAACCAGCCAATATGCCAATTGTGATAAATGGGCTTTATTAAATGAAGCAATAAGCCCAGAAGAAAAAGGGGGTTGTTAAAATGGCAGTAATTTAATAACACCGGTATAATTAAATAAAAACGTAACAAGGCTGGTGTTCACTCTTACTGCCAGTGAAAGGCCTTACCTAAAAACACACTAGGCAAGTGGACAGGGACACAGCAGGCAAAAAAAACAAAACAACAACCACCACCAACACACACAACCAATATTCCTGATAGAGTAAAGGGGATACAGCCAACTACTAAAATTCCCCCATCCACATTGAGTGTGTGGATGGTGGAATGGAGTCCGATTTTTCTTAGCTCAACCTGCTGGTTGAACGAAAAACTGGCTCATCTTTGGGCTGCCCAAGTTTAGGTCTGGAGAATGTGACCAATACATGAGGTTTGAATCCAAAAGGAAGGTCAGAAACCTCCAGGAGGATCTCTTACATTACTACCGTATTCAGCAATGTAATATTTTCTGTGTTAAACCAATATGCAGTTTGTTCATCATGCCAGTCAAATCAAACAAAGCCAAACAGCTTACGAAATTAAAAGATAATTGTGCTGCTGTCATATCACATCTTGCTTTCTCTGGGGTTATTCTAAGGCCCCATGCACACGAGACGCTGTTATACGTGTGTTCAGAGGCAGTTGGACGCTTTTTTCAACTGCCCCTGAACCCATTCAATGTTATCCTATGTGTTCATGCACACACTCTCGTTTTTTGGCGTTTACAAGCAGTTGCGTTTAACCTCGTTTTTTCCAGAAGCAAAAAAAAAAAAAAAAAAAAAAATGGGTTCAGACGCAAAAGTTTTCCACATTTCAGACGCTAAACGCGGGTACCGGCGTTTTGCCGCATTTGTGTTTATAAGCGTTTTTAAAGGTGACCTATTTTTTTTACATTAGAAATCTCAAAAATGATGGCAAATGATGAAAAACCATAAAAAAATTAAATTAAAAAAAAATAACTAATTGCTTGAATTGCACTGTAGACAATCCACAACTTGTGACAGGTAACGTGGCAAGTGGACAATCCACAACTTGTGACAGGTAACGTGGCAAGTGGACAATCCACAACTTGTGACAGGTAATGTTGCCAGGTGACGTGGCAGGTGGAAATCCACAAATTGTGGCAGGTGATGTGGCCAGGTGACGTGGCAGGTGGACAATCCACAACTTGTGGCAGGTGACGTGGCAAGTGGAAAATCCACAACTTGTGGCAGGTGACGTGGCAAGTGGAAAATCCACAACTTGTGGCAGGTGACGTGGCAAGTGGAAAATCCACAACTTGTGGCAGGTGACATGGCAGGTGGACAATCCACAAATTGTGCCATGTGACGTGGCCAGGTGACGTGGCAAGTGAACAATCCACAACTTGTGGCAGGTGACGTGGCAGGTGGACAATACACAACTTTTGACAGGTGACGTGGCCAGGTGGACAATCCACAGCTTGTGGCAGATGATGTGGCATGTGATACGCCAAATACAAGTACACTGCTGCTCTCTCAGCTGCTGGCCTCCCAAAATGGCTGAAATGGTTAAATAATACTGTTTTTTGAGCTTAGGGAGGGTCTTATGATGTTTCTTAACTAAACGCCTATAGACGCAAACGCGGTAAAACGCCGCTAAAATCGTGGCAAAACTGTCATTTTTAAACGCCGGTTTTAGCCTTTAAAAACGTGTGTTCAGCAGAGTTTGCACCGGCGTCTCGTGTGCATGGAGCCTAACACATTTCATTAATCTAAACATAATACTGGATCAGTTCATGTAAATGTGTTTAAAAAGCTGCCAAACCTTCCTGCCCATTTTCTTCACGACTAAATCCCCCCCAGCTTTTTCTGCACAGAGAACCTGCAAATTTTAATGTATTGGGAGACATTTATAAAAAAAAAGTTGAATAACTGTAAACCAATTTTTGGACATATTTTACATCTTACTTTTTTAAATCTAATTTCTAAGGCTCTGAGGCATGGGTGCTCAACCTGCGGCCCTCCAGCTGTTGCTGAACTACAATTCCCATCATGCCTCTGCCTTTGGGAGTCATGCTTGTAACGGTCAGCTTTGCAATGCATCATGGGACTTGATACGCAACAGCTGCAGGGCCACAGCTTGAGCACCCATGCTCTAAGGCAGGGGTCTCCAAACATTCTAAACAAAGGGCCGGTTTATTGTCCTTCAGACTCTAGGAGGGCCGGACTATGGCCAGCGGGAGTGGAAATTTTCCTGGCATCAGTGGGAATAAGCATTGCCACATTTGGTATTAGGGGGAGGAACAGTGCCCAGTCCTTGGTATCATAGGGAGGAATAGTACCCCATTTTTGGTGTCAGTGGGAGAAATGATGCCCCATTGTTGGTGGCAGAATAGTGCCTTGCATCAGTGGGATGAATAGTGCCCAAAGGCCTGGAAAAAAGGCAAGCAGAGGGCCACACCCGGCCCTCGGGCCGCAGTTTGGAGACCACTGCTCTAAGGGATTCCCAAGTGCTGCATACAGCCACCCAGGGACATCAATAGTTGTATACGGGACTACGTCAGTATTCACTTAAACCCACATACAGCACACAGGTATAAGTACCCAACTTCTGGTCAGATCGCCACAGCGATTCGAGCAAAAAGTTCGGCCCCCTCTTCCCCCGCAGCCTTCTGAAGACTGCGAGACCATTCACAAAGTGCAGCACAGCTAGAGCATGTGCAATCGGCTGTGAAGCTGTATTGCTGTAGCATGATTGTTTGATGGTAAAAGTAATGCATCACAATTTACACACTGCACATTTCTAAGCTATAGTAATAATAAAACGCGCTCCCTTGTACAAACCAATATATACAAAAAATAGAAATAAACAATTCCAATTGTTCACATTAAAGTGCACTTGGAATTGTATTTAATTACCGTACTTTGTATATATATTAGTTTGCACAAGAGAGCGTGATTTTTCATATTACTACTACCAAAAAAAAAAAAAAAAAACTGCCTCACAACAGAGAGCTCCTAAATTTATATATAGATTTCAATTTAAAATCCATTGCGCAGGTCAGGGAATTTTCCAATTATCATCACATTTCTAAGATAGTTTGGTGGTACAAGGCAAGCACTGCAGGATACCAGAATTCCACGTATTGCACATTTTTGATAAACTGCACGATAGCCTTCATGGACAGCGCTGCGATTGAAATAGGTATTAAGCAGTGCATGTTAGTTGCAGTTATGTGCACACTACACATCCCATAGAGTGTGAAAGAGGGTAGCTACTTTCCCCCATACAGTGGGTGTGGACCTTGGAGAATAAAAATAGCCACCATCTAACTGGAAGCTGGATCACAGCGGCAAACGGAGGGAAAAAAAAAAAAAAAAAAAGGGGGGGGGGGGAGAAGAAGAATTTGGAGATTTGAGTTAGGAATATATTCTTGAATAGAATAGATTTGTTAGAATAAAGCTCCATGTACACAGGACGCTGGTGCAAACTCCTCTGAACAAATTTTTTTTAAGGCTTGAAACCGGCGTTCAGAAACCCCCATTTTGCCACGTTTGCATGCCGTGTTTGCGTCTAGAAGCGTTTATTAAGATAACCTCATAGGACCCTCCTTCCAAAAACATTGTTATTTTAACTATTTCAGCCATTTTGACCAGAGTGAGTAGCAGCAGCAGAGAGAGCAGCTGTATACTTGTATTTAGAGGTCGACCGATATATCGGCCGGCCGATATATCGGCCGATATTTCGCCTTTTTAAAGATATCGGCATCGGCCGATTATTATGTGAAAAAAAGCCGATTTGTAAGGGATCAGAAGCAGGGGCGTGCTGGGTGGAAATCCCCCCCGGCCACCCACCGTTTATTCTAAATGGCTGCTATCACGGCCGAGGTCTGACTTTTTTTTTTCCCCCAGTGGAGGAAGTCGGCAGAGGCGGCCGCCGATTGGCTGTTACTGGCCGCGCTGCATTCTGGGGTTTGTAGTGTGGAGGCAGAGGCTGGGCGCGCAGCACGTCAGGGGACGAATGGAGCTCTCCTTGGCCAGGCCAGGGGACGGAATGGAGCCGACCGCACCGCTTGTGGGCACTGATGAGGTGGCAGACTGGCAGTGAATGACATTGATGAGCTGTACTGGTGGGCACTGAGGAGCTGTACTGGTGGGCACTGAGGAGCTGTACTGGTGGGCACTGAGGAGCTGTACTGGTGGGCACTGATGTGATGCACTGGTGGGCACTAATGGACACAGATGAGGTGACACTGATGTTGCACTGGTGGGCAATAATGGATACTGACAGGCTGCACTGGTGGGCACTAATAGGCTGCACCCCACCTCTCCACCCTAGATTTGCTGAGATGAAGGGAAAAAAAAAAAAAAAAAATCGGCCTAAAATATCGGCCACAAAAATCAGCAACATATAAAATCGGCCATCCCGATTTCTAAATATCGGCATCGGCCAGAGAAAAACTCATATCGGTCGACCTCTACTTGTATTTGCCTCTATTTCTGTGCTTTATTTTGCAATGGATCCCAGAATGAGCATATGTGAGGAAATGCTCCCGACGTTGCTCTTGATGAGGCTGAAACAACGTAGAAAATTGCGTACGAGGTCCAGAGTCAGAGTTCATCGCTATTGGACCCATCCATTGATTGCGCAACGAATGTCGGTAGGATCATTGTCCAAGCTACCAAGAAAACTTAAGTAAAATGGATTAAACATAAATTTAACCAGGGAAAAATGGAATTTAAAAGCAAAAACTTCAATTTCATGAAACTATGTTTGATCAAGTCGGGGGTCAAGCTCAATGGTGGGGTCATCTTGGTCAAATCTGAACATATGGGTCAAATTCCAATTAAAATCTGGATAACAGCAATGCTAGTAGTGTATTGCATCAAGGGCTATATATGGTCTATGAATCATCGCAAGTAATTAAAACATTTTAAACTATTTTTTTTTATGTTTTTCCATCATATTTTTGTCTTTTCAGCTCAAAAAAATAGGGTACCTTTAAAAACGCTTATAAACTAAAACGTGTTTAGCGTCTGAAACATGGAAATCTTATGCGTCTGAACCAATTTTTTGGTTTTCAAAGAAACGCTGTAAACCGCATAAAAACGGCAATAAACGAGACTGTGTACATGGTCACATAGGATAACATTGAATGTGTTCAGGGGCAGTTGAAAAAAGTGTCCAACTGCCTCTGAACATACGTTTAGCAGCATCCCGTGTACATGGGGCCTTAATCCTGCCCCGGTGACTGCTCATCTAGGGTCCTGTACCGAGAACCAATGAAAGGGGTCACTTCTCCACTGTCAGTGGCCATTATTAATTTACTTTGGTAATTATTAAAAAAAAAAAAAAAAAAAAAGGAAGTAAATTCTTCCTGTGCTTGTACCCACAACTTTTTACATTGATTTGTGACAATGCCTAACAAAATAAAATACAGATGGAAAGGTGGTAGAAATGAAGATTCACCACATTGTGAACTTAGTTTATCTATTGCATTCCCTTTAGTGGTCATCAACCCTGTCCTCAGGGCCCACTAACAGGCCAGGTTTGCAAGATAACTGAAATACATTGCAGGTGATATCATTTGCTGCTCAGTGATTGCAGTATTCTAGTCTGCATCTCCCCAACGTAATACATGAAACCTGGCCTGTTAGTGGGCCCTGGAGGACAGGGTTAGTATGCTGCCTTAGGATGGCTCAAATGCTTTCTAGCTCTAGCAATGTTCTAACATTCCTAGATCGTTACAAGCCAAGTGAATGGCTAGAGAATTCTGTACGTTTTGACCAGTTTGATTGGGTTGTCTACAGATCAAACAAATGCAAAAACATGTGTAAACATTAAGTCAGGAAAAGTGGCGGCTCTGTAGGCCTCATGCCCACAGACGTTTTTACAGCCGCGTTTGAGCGTTTTTTACAGCTTAAAACTGCCTGTCCATGTTAGTCTATAGCATCATGCCCACCTAGGTGTTTTTGAGCTGCAAATAGCATAGACGTTTTTAAGCTGTAAAAAAATAAAAAAAATAACTAACTCCGGACCAGTGCGTTCCGCGGCGTCGGGCATAAAAAAAAAAAAAAAGAAGCGTTAAACATGCAAAAACGCCGCAATTAAGTTTTTGAGCTCCGGCGTTTAGTTTTTAGTTTTTTTCGAAAAAAATACGGGTCTAAAAATTTATACAATAACATGGACAGGCGTTTTTAAGCTGTAAAAAACGCTCAAAAACGCGGCTGTAAAAACGTCCGTGGGCATGAGGCCTTATAGAAATGTGCTCTGTCTGTTCTGGATTGGTATAGAGTGAATCACAATCCATGGAGTAGTTCTTTGAATATGGTCTGGATTTTATCTAATTTGACAATAAACAGAATGTTATAATACAGGACCTTCTCAAAAAATTAGCATATTGTGATAAAGTTCATTATTTTCTGTAATGTACTGATAAACATTAGACTTTCATATATTTTAGATTCATTACACACAACTGAAGTAGTTCAAGCCTTTTCTTGTTTTAATATTGATGATTTTGGCATACAGCTCATGACAACCCAAAATTCCTATCTCAAAAAATTAGCATATCATGAAAAGGTTCTCTAAACGAGCTATTAACCTAATCATCTGAATCAACTAATTAACTCTAAACACCTGCAAAAGATTCCTGAGGCTTTTAAAAACTCCCAGCCTGGTTCATTACTCAAAACCGCAATCATGGGTAAGACTGCCGACCTGACTGCTGTCCAGAAGGCCATCATTGACACCCTCAAGCAAGAGGGTAAGACACAGAAAGAAATTTCTGAACGAATAGGCTGTTCCCAGAGTGCTGTATCAAGGCACCTCAGTGGGAAGTCTGTGGGAAGGAAAAAGTGTGGCAGAAAACTCTGCACAACGAGAAGAGGTGACCGGACCCTGAAGAAGATTGTGGAGAAGGACCGATTCCAGACCTTGGAGGACCTGCGGAAGCAGTGGACTGAGTCTGGAGTAGAAACATCCAGAGCCACCGTGAACAGGCGTGTGCAGGAAATGGGCTACAGGTGCCGCATTCCCCAGGTCAAGCCACTTTTGAACCAGAAACAGCGGCAGAAGCGCCTGACCTGGGCTACAGAGAAGCAGCACTGGACTGTTGCTCAGTGGTCCAAAGTACTTTTTTCGGATGAAAGCAAATTTTGCATGTCATTCGAAAATCAAGGTGCCAGAGTCTGGAGGAAGACTGGGGAGAGGGAAATGCCAAAATGCCTGAAGTCCAGTGTCAAGTACCCACAGTCAGTGATGGTCTGGGGTGCCATGTCAGCTGCTGGTGTTGGTCCACTGTGTTTTATCAAGGGCAGGGTCAATGCAGCTAGCTATCAGGAGATTTTGGAGCACTTCATGCTTCCATCTGCTGAAAAGCTTTATGGAGATGATTTCATTTTTCAGCACGACCTGGCACCTGCTCACAGTGCCAAAACCACTGGTAAATGGTTTACTGACCATGGTATTACTGTGCTCAATTGGCCTGCCAACTCTCCTGACCTGAACCCCATAGAGAATCTGTGGGATATTGGGAAGAGAAAGTTGAGAGACGCAAGACCCAACACTCTGGATGAGCTTAAGGCCGCTATCGAAGCATCCTGGGCCTCCATAACACCTCAGCAGTGCCACAGGCTGGTTGCCTCCATGCCACGCCGCATTGAAGCAGTCATTTCTGCAAAAGGATTCTCGACCAAGTATTGAGTGCATAACTGAACATAATTATTTGAAGGTTGACTTTTTTTGTATTAAAAACACTTTTCTTTTATTGGTCGGATGAAATATGCTAATTTTTTGAGATAGGATTTTTGGGTTTTCATGAGCTGTATGCCAAAATCATCAATATTAAAACAAGAAAAGGCTTGAACTACTTCAGTTGTGTGTAATGAATCTAAAATATATGAAAGTCTAATGTTTATCGGTACATTACAGAAAATAATGAACTTTATCACAATATGCTAATTTTTTGAGAAGGACCTGTACTTGTTTAGACGCTACAAGGAGTTATAGACATGGAAGAAAAAAAAGCCATTATCTTGCAGACTCCAACGATTTGCACATGTTGGTGATTCACTCCCATTCCCCGACCATTTCCTGTGAGCCTCTGTGTCAGCAGGATGATATTTAGTTAAAAACATTAAAACTCTCAATCCAGGCCAAATGTTATTGTCTAATGCTGGCCATACACCACGAGTCTGCAATCTTTATGAAAGAAATCCAACAGATTCCTCCATCCACGCTAAACAGTGCGGATAGATGAATCGCCCCGATTGTTGGTATCCAGTCACCAGGGGACGATTTAAAGCAACCAATAGGATGTAACCGCTGTTCAGCTGAAAATATCCAGCAGAATTCAACAAAAGCTAAACAATCAACGTTTTTCAAACACAGCAGGGCCACCCAAAAATTTCAGCCACTTCATTAGCAGCCACCTGAAATTCGCTCAGTGTATAGCCAGCTTAAAGTAAACAATAACCATATGGACCTGTATTCTATTTTTATTTTTTTATGAAATGGTTTCTTACTGTGCTTTTCTGTCTATGGCTAGCTTTAAAAAGGGAGACTGATAAATTCCAAAACGGACCCCATTTCCGGTATAGAATCAGATGTCCATTCTTCTACCTGGAAGGCCTCTTGCCCTGGAGCTCAATGGCCACCATAGATATTGGAGGGCAAAAAAACTGAAAATCTAAATACTGCAAGCAAAGAATTCCCCAAGAACTGGAGAAGTTTTGTGCATGGACAGCTTTATCAATGGCCAATACAGAGGCAAAGCTTACCACCATAAACATGAGAGTTCTGCTTGTCATAAAAGGAGCCAAGTGGACAAGCTGCAATAAATAGACAGGGAGGAAGCAATGTAGGAGGATTGTTATGAGGGGGGGGGGGGGAATAGTTATACTTTGTCCAACATGTCTGATCATCCGTTACCCCAGTAAACGTCACCCCTATCAAAACCCTCTTCTTACGTTATCTAGCCATCTATGATGGGTACCCTTAGAGCACAAAACTACCTGCAACCAGCTAGTACCGTAAACTTATTTTGAAATCAATGCATATAACAGCATTGTCCTTAAATGGTGCTAGGTTCCAAGAATTTGTTCTTGGAAACACCATGGCTTAGGATACCGAGAGATAGAGATTATATATACCGTATTTATCGGCGTATAACACGCACTTTTTTCCCCTTAAAATCAGGGGGAAATTGTGCGTGCGTGTTATACGCCGATCCCCGCTGTCTGAGGGGAAGAGAGGAACGAGCGCCGCCGATATACACATAGCAGAGTGTACTGTGTACTTGACCAAGCTCGGCTCCGCTCGCAGTCACACCCAGTCCCGCCATTGGACCTGTGTTATGTCCATCATAGGAGCCTGGCCAAGGGGCGGGACTGTGAGAGGAGACGAGAGGAGCAGAGTACACAGGACATCCGGCTCTGTATATCTCGGCGCCGCGGCGGTAAAATTTAAACGATCAGGCTGCAAGGACACTGGGCAAGGCTGCAGATGGACACTGATCATTCTGCAATGATGGACAAGGCTGCAGAAGGATACTGATAAGGCTGCATTGATGGGCATTTAAATGCAAGTTTTTATCCTTAATCTTTCCTCCTAAAAGTTTTTTTTCCTTCAAATTCCCTCCTAAACCAGGTGTTGCCAACCACCCCCAAGTGAAATTTACTGGCAAGATGCCTAAAAATGACAAACGACACCAATTTTTTTTACTGCCACTTCAAAAAAGCACCTAAAATGGCTGTTTTCAGTGCTAAAAACTGTGCAACTTTTAGTATTTAAACCAGGGCTCGACAAACCTCGGGCGTCAGGTCGCCATGGCGACCAGAAACCGCGTCCTGGCTCCTGGGCTGCCGCCAGCCCACTCACTGCAACTCCGACGCCCCAGACATGCAGCTTCTCTCCCCCCCACCGGCTGGTCTCCATGGTTTCCCCGTAGGCGGGCAGTAATCTGAAGTCCAGCTGTGAGTGACATGGGAGGGGAGAGGGCCGGCCTCCTCTCCTCACAGGGCCGCTGTCCCCTCCTCCTTCCCAATACCCGAGCAGGGTCTGAGGTGTCCTGTGGAGGAAGAGGAGGCGGCGCTGGGAGCTTTTCACAACCTCCGTCTATTGGTTGTTGGGACAGCGAGTGGATTCATGTGCTCCCTTCCCCCAGCTTCTCCCGCGCTCTGCAGATCTCCTAACATGTGCAGAGCGCGGATAATGGCTGCCTGGCTGAGCAGCTCCCTGACCTCATCTCCGGGATGGACGGCCGTAGTGGAGGACCTGTCAGAGCAGGGAGCCAGTCTGCCGGAGTCTCAAGGTACATACAGCATGAACTGCTGGCCGACACTGACACATCCTGTAATGTTATTCCCTGACCGAGGGCGCCCCGAAAATCCCTGCTATCAGCCACCTGTCACCTCACACACACACAGCCCTAATGATATGATGCCATCTAATGTCCCCTGTCATCAACATCATCATCATGCCCCTCATTTCCCTGTTCCTGGCATCCCACCACCCTACCTCCGATTCCTGTCATCAAACTTGATATCATCATCCCCCCTGATTGATACCCAACATGTCACGCTTCAAAATTGCGTCCGCTCGTGGAATGGCGACAAACTTTTACCCTTTAAAATCTCCATAGGCGACGTTTAAAAACATTCTACAGGTTGCATGTTTTGAGTTACAGAGGAGGTCTAAGGCTAGAATTATTGCTCTCGCTCCAACGATCGCGGCGATACCTTACTTGTGTGGTTTGAACACTGCTTTCATATGCGGGCGCTGCTCACGTATGCGCAAGCTCGGCGGGACGGGGCGCGTTCCTAGCTCCTAACTTGTTTAGCTGGCTCCTAGATTCCAAACAAATTTGTCAAGCCCTGATTTAAACTATAAACATGTAGCTAATGCCATTAGCAATGTGTTTAAGTTAAACAAAAGTCAAAAACCAAATTTCTCTATTTACATGAAGGTCGGGTTAATATAACACAGCCAGCACAGAGTTCCCCATTACAGTGCAAGGGAGAACTCTGCGAACCTTGATGTAAAGGACGATGCCACAGATCACGAACTAAGGGGGAACTCTGAAGTCAGGGGGGGGCTCTGCGCTCCTATTTACATCAGAGTTCCCACTTACATCAGGGTCCGCAGAGTTCTCCCTTGCACTATAAGAGGAAATCCTGCAGACTCTGATGTAAAGGGGAACATTGGGAACTAATGAGGGGGGGGGGGGACTCTGGTGACCAGAGATTACCTTCCGCAGAGTGAATACACTAAGGTAAGGGGGGTTAACCTTTATTTCAGTGCCCCCTTACATTATTGTGTTCACTCCTCCCCCTTACATCAGTGACCCCTCCTCAAACTGACCGCCTCAGGTGCACCGTGCAGGGCTCAGTCAGGCAACTCCAGCTTGGCGGCTCTGGTTTTATCTGATAGGCTCCGCTACACAGTCCACACACACATCTGACTTTTCTCGTGATCCCCAATCTGGCGGCGCTCCCACTCTTGACTCCTCTACTGGCTCCCCCTCAGAGACTGCAGACATGGAGGTACAGGAGATGGTCAGAGACTGCAGACATGGAGGTACAGGAGATGGTTATGTGGACAGGAGACAGGAGACATCAGAGAGACAGCAGACAGAGATTGCATACAATGATTTTGTACAAATCTCACCACTGCCATTTTTGTCTGGAAACTGCTGCCTGTGCTTGTCTGACAGCACGGTGCACCACAGGTCAACCTGAGCCCCCTCCTCCCTCCACCATCAATGAATCATTCCAGCCTGGCTGTCTCCCTGCTCACCCTCACACAGTCTACTCGAGATAGTAGTCTCTCTTGTCACACTCACTGTCACTGTCTGTCCGACTACTAGTCTGCTCTGACTGACTCACCAGGTCCAAGACACCGGGCACGGCAACGGCGGACAGCAGGCTCCACACAGGTCACTCACTCAGTCCGGCAGGCAGGGGTACATCTGTTGCTCTGGTAGGGGTGTGTGTGCGCTCTTATCCGTATCCAGTCCACCGGTCCCGACTGGTCAGGCTCCCTCCGCTCAGGTCACAGACCGTCACACACGCAGCTCTTCTCTCCACTTGAGGCTCCTCCGTCCTGCCTGTTCATAGGCTGGCGGAAAAATGCGCCGACTTCATTGGCTGCACGGCGGGTCGGCTGGACAGAGGCTGTGCAGGAGTCAGACTCGGCAGCTCAGGATCAGATCTTCTCGGGGATTTCCGGAATTGCGCATGCGCAGTTCTGACCCCGAGCCGATCGCCGCCATTTTTACTGTCACCTTTCCCTTACTACGGACTTTTACGTACAGGGAAAAAGTGCCTTGTTTTAACGAACTGTCCGTAATTCTACGGACGGTTGGCAACACGGTCCTAAACTTGGGGTGCGTGGTGTTATACCCCGATAAATACGGTACATACTTTTTTTTTTATAAATATACTGTCTGGGATCAAATAGAACAAATCTAAACAGCAGCTGTTCATCCACCGAAAGTTAGGCTGCTTTCACACTGGAGTGGCGCTATTTTTTAGCGGCGCTTTGCCGTCGTTTTTGCGGAAGTAGTCAGCCGCTAGCAGGGCGCTTTTAACCCCGCTAGCGGCCAAAAAAGGGTTAAAAACCACCCGCAAAGCGCTGCTTTTCCGGCGGTTCGGCCACGCTGCCCATTCATATCAATGGGCACACCACTCCTTCACCGCTCCAAAGATGCTGCTTGCAGGAGTTTTTTTTTTAACGTACTGCCAGCGCATCGTCCTGCAGGGAAGCTGTTTTTCAGGCACTTTTTTTTAGCCCAAGAGTGCCTGAAAAAGGCCCCAGTGTGAAAGGGGTCTTAATGTAAATTTGTTCTCTTCGAATGAGGCGAAACCAAATGCTCTCAGGCTAGATTCTCTGCAGATCAAAAGTGATTGAAAAAAAAAAAAAAAAAAAAAAAAAGGGTGGAAAATACCGTGTTTTGACCAGTAGATAAAGCCGAGGAGCACACTTATTTCCCATGATACTCAGCACCATCTACTGGCCATAAGGAGCAGTTTCACCACACTGTTTATTTTTCAATGAACAGCATTTGATATGCAGCGAACATACGATTTGCCTCCATTTTCATAGAAAGCATTTATATGCATCGATGGATGCAGCCATGCATTTTATAAATACACCTTTTAAACAATATCATTGTCACGTCACTGTAGCATGCACGAACAGCAGGTATAAATATACAACACGAGTTCCTGTGAACTGTGTTTTTACCCAGCAGAATGCCGCAATCACCCGCTCCTGTGTTATATGCCTAATCTAGGCCTTCAAAGGGGTTACAGCCATATAGACAGCACTACAGTATTTTAGTCCTCAGCAATTAATTAGGAATAGGAATTTTAGCTGCAGTAAGCTCTTCTTACACAAAAAAAAAAAAAAATGTACTGAAAAGAAATCCCAAGAGGATTCTGGGTAAGAGCAATCAGTAAATGGCTTTAAAAGGACACGTCCATAGTAGTAGATTAAATATGATAGCTCTCCAAGTGCTGGAATATCGTGTTTTGTTATACGCGTAGACAAAAATAAATACTGGGTTCTATTTTTAAAAAATGTCTGTCTCTGAAACTGTTCAGGAAAGCGCATGACCCTATACCCTGTCATCCTGAACACACCTCCTTGGTAGCTGCTGAATTCTCTGGTTCAAGTATATTAAATAGAATAGAAAATAAAAAATAAAACCCTCACATGGTTTCTAGTAGTAGAACAATTATGACCTCCAAGTATAACCTATTAATTTTGCGAAAAACCAAGCTGATCAGCATTATTTAGTGTCTGTGGCCACCACGCATCATAAGGGTACATGCACCCCGCCATATGAAAATACGACAACTAAATATGCAACATCCTGTCTGGCAGAAGCCGACACTAAGATCCTGTTTAAAGAAGTTTAAGGAAAGTTTACATGGATGGATACAGTGTTACACCATAAATGGTACCACCGCTAGGATGCATCCGTTTCTCAAGAAAAACATTCTAGCATCCTTCATTACAGGGACACAGGTGGCCATTGCCATCCATTGTGCTGCATTGCTAGGACACAGGCAGCTTTCCCAAGAAGCGCCCTAGCATACTCCATTGCAGGAGCCTTCTGCTGCCCAGTTGCCTCTGTCGCCAAGAGGCAGGAGATTTCTGTAACCTGGCATTCTGCATTGCTAGGACACAGGAGGTTTTGTACTCCAATACAGTACATTTGCACTGTATGATGTACACATGAGCACAAGTGTTTACATTCACACAGTATAAGAAAACATTCCTTAAGCACAAGATAAACAAATCTGAACATGTGCAAGTTTATACAGCTGTGTGCATGGACCCATATACCAATTAACATTACACCTTCCATAAAAGCGGAGTTCCACACAATTTTACAACTTGGTCCTAAAAGGAAAGGCCACCCCTAGTTTTTGGATAACCATTTTTTCCCCTCCCCTTCTTAACTTCTTTAAAGTACATAGTGTACTACCCTCCTAGCTCGGTCGCGGCCCAGAGCGTCATTTCCTCCTCCTCCCCCGCTGCCTTCTGTGACCTGTGTGTGTCCCAGAAGACAACAGGGCCATTCAGAATGTGCAGCGCGACTCACGCATGCACAGTAGGAAACCAGCTGTAAAGGCTCCACTGCCAGTTTTCCTTAGTTACAATGGCGGTGCCTGGACCCGATCCGATGGACGGATCGGCCTCAGGGGGCCGACTTCTCGGACTCCCTGGACAGGCAAGTATCCTTATTAAAAGTCAGCAGCTACAGTGTTAGTAGCTGCTTTCTTTAAAAAGACAAAAAAAAAAAATTGTCTGGAACAACGCTTTAAGAACCAAAATACAGGGGAGACCTGCAACATCCCACCAAGAGAGTTCACAAAGTAGCACATATACAAATAAAACTTAGCAAACTGATATGCGAGTTATCCTATAACAGATTAGATGAATCAAGTATTTTCAGTCCCTGAATATTCATCAATTCAGGAGAATGGATAATCAATGGCTTTCGCTAATAGTGTCTGAATCACCTAAATGACTAAAATTTCTGCATACTAACTCCAGTGTATGTATGTATGTATGTATGTATGTATGTATGTATGTATGTATGTATGTATGTATATATAAAAAGGGCTGTGGAAATTAACTACTAATTCCTCGATCGATAAATTCTTTTGATCGGTACTCACCTCCCCGCCGCCTTCCGGGTCTTCAGGGAGTTCCGTCGGAGATCCAGTGACGTCACGGACACCGGCGGGGCTTGTCGTGTCCATCTGAAGGGCTCATTTGCTGTGCCTTCATATCTGCATGCTGGCGGGACCTTACTATCTGCCACACGCAAGGGCTGTTACACTTCCCTCAATCTACCTGGGATTCTACAGCCATCCACTGGGAGTTGTGATAGTTCCCTTCACGGGACATCTACATGCCGACGGACTGATGTTAACCCCTCCTCATCTGGATTCAGCAGTGGTATAATTGTACACATTTTTATACCAGCATCATACTTGGCTACATGTTTTTATGACTGCTTTTGCTACCGTTAGGTATTCCTCGCTTTTTTAGATTTTATCTCCAGTGCAATATTTATTTTGTTACCTACTTGAAGACTAAAGTTTTAATGCTATTCCCATCGAGCGCTGCCTTTGTATCCTGCTATCCATTTTTCCAGTGGTTGGTAGCTGCACTGGGAATCAGCCTGCAAGGAGATCAGCTAAAAAGTAGTTGGAATTGTATGTGCGTTATAATTAATCGAAATTAGTCGATTAAAAAAAAAAAAAAAAAAAAAAAAAAAAACGATTAATCGAACACAAAATTTTTAATCAGTAACAGCCCTAAAATTATATATATATATATATATATATATATATATATATATATATATATATATATACACACACACACACACACACATACACTGTATGTGTACATATCTCCCACACAAATCACAGGCCAAGGCGTTCCAGTTCACACATCAGGAATTATACCCAGCAATCACTAGAAATAAATGCGCTTTTGTATGTTATATAGAGGAATGTATGTCATCTTCTGTTTTTTCACATTTAACTAGTATCTTGTGTGTGCGTATTTCATCTATGGAAAAAAATACTTCCTGGATTTCAATCATACAGATGAATGCAGGTCATTCCTCCCCAGCAGGCAGATAATCTATGAAAACACAATAGACATCCGGGCAATTTTACAGTTACAAACCCTGTGTCCATTCTAATGTAAACTAGAATGAGGATGCTAGCAGTAAACTAAAGTGACACTAAAAACATCTTTATTCTCCAAAAACAATCCATACACATTTTAGAAAAAAATATATTTTTTTTCCTCCTGCAAGGCAATGTCATAATGTGCAAGTATGCATTGCATACTTGAAATTAAAAAAGGGGTTGTAAAGGACCCCATAGCAAGCTGCTTGCTGTGGGGGCACTCGACTGGAGGGAGGGGCCAGGAGCACCGAAGAGGGACCCAAGTAGAGGAGGATCCAGGCTGCTCTGTGCAAATCCACTGCACAGAGCAGGTAAGTAGAGCATGTCCCTCCCCCCCTCTATAAAAACACACACACACACACACACACACACACACACACACCTTTACAATCACTTTAAGCCCTCCAGCAGCATACTGGCACCGCTGACAGGGATTCCATCTTCACCCGGTCTTCCTTCGTGGGGTCCGGCCATCTAAATGGCTGAGCTACGAGGACATCATGGCCGCTGCACAGGGCTCTACAGAAACAGCATGTGTGTATGTAAGTGCATTCGCCGGCAACGTCACTGGCTGCCGAACAAGCAGATATCTCCCAAACGGTGCACGTTTAGGAAATATTAATTTTACATACAGGTAAGCTTTATTGTAAGCTTACCTGTAGGTACAAATGACAACAGGAAGTTTACCATCACTTTAATGGCCTTGTCCTCTATTTATCAGGAAATAATTTCTTAACGAGTTTATCTGCCACCTTGAAATGTCATCTGTGAGCTCCTGAACCTCTCCTTTCCCTGCGCACTTCTGTTTGTTTGAAATGAGCAGTGCACGCTAGTTGTAGTTACGTGTACTGCTCTATGCACACTACACGTCCCATAGTCCATCTTGGGAGTGAGCAAGAGACCTATGTCCCCCACACACAGTGGAAAAATGGTGAATGAACATAGCCACCCTCCAACAGACATACATTCTCAGCCATGGTATCATGGAGCCCGAAGATTCCTGGTAGAGGTTTCTTGAGTTGTGGGTGATTGACCTGCCATCTGATGGTGCCTGCATAGTTCTGGGGCCAACAGCACTTGGCAGAGACAGGACACCAATCTTTTTAGCTGCCTGTATGAGCGGCATTCTTCTCACTGACCACCAATGTATGTGCCATGTTTCCTACTGATCCCTTGGATTGATTTTAGCAGGGGTTCCCTGAGAAAGAGAGTTAAATTAAGGGTTCCTCTGGGGCAGGGGTCTCCAAACTTTCTAAACAAAAGGGCCAGTTTACTGTCCTTCAGACTTTAGGAGGGCCGGACTAGGGCTATTGGGAGTAGAAAATGTCGAGGGGGGAGTAAACCGTACCATTCCTTTGGTGTCAGTGGGAGGACTAGTTCCCCATTGTTGGTGTCAATAGAAGGAATTGTACCCTTTTGATAGTGCAAGTTGGATGAATAGTGCCCGATTGGTGGTTTCAGCAATAAAAATGATTTGCCATTGTTGGTGTCAGTGGATGGAATAGAGCCCCAAGGGCCGGATAAAGGCAAGCAAAGGGCCGCATCCGGCCCCGCAGTTTGGAGACCCCCTGCTCTGGGGCATAAAAGTTTGGAAAGGTTGCTCCAACAGGAAGTCAGGTCACAAGAGCATAAAACAAGTAATTTAGAGATTTGGAGGAGGAAAGCAATAGAAGGGACTTTGAGCCAAGAATACGTATTTTAATTTGTATTAACAATCAGCGCTTAGTGTCACTTTAACTACTACCCACCCGGCCACTGTACATATACGGCCGGGTGGGTGCTCTCTCCTGAGTGGACGTTCCTGAACGTCCCTCAGAAGGAGGGGGGGGGGGGGATCACCGGCGCGTGCCCGCCGCGTTACCAAGGACCCGGTGCGCGTGCCCGGCGGCCGCGATTGCCGCCGGGCACCCGCGATTGCCCGGGAACCAAGCAGGAAAGTGGATCTGTGTGTGTAAACACACAGATCCACGTCCTGTGAGGGAGAGGAGGCTGATGGTGTGTCCCTTGTACATAGGGACAACCATCGGTCACCTCCCCCAGTCAGTCCCCTCCCCCCACAGTTAGAACACATTGAGGGAACATATTTAACCCCCTCCCGCCCCCTAGTGGTTAACCCCTTCCCTGCCAGTCACATTTATACAGTAATCAATGCATTTTTATAGCAGGGATCGCTGTATAAATGTAAATGGTACCAAAAATGTGTCAAAAGTGTCCGATGTGTCCGCCACAATAACAAAAAAAAAAAAAAAAAAAAAAAAAAAAAAAAAAAAAAAAAAAAAATCGCAGATCGCCACCATTACTAATAAAAAAAAAAAATAAAAAAAAATTAAAAATGCTATAAAACTATCCCCTATTTTGTAGACGCTATAACTTTTGCGCAAACCAATCAATACGCGCTTGTTGCGATTTTTTTTTATACCAAAAATATGTAGAAGAATACGTATCGGCCTAAACTGAGGAAAATTTTAATTGAAAAAAAAAAAAAAAGGGTATTTATTATAGCAAAAAGTAAAAAATTGTGTTTTTTTTCCAAACTGGACGCTCTTCTTTTGTTTATAGCGCAAAAAATAAAAACCGCAGAGGTGATTAAATACCACCAAAATAAAGCTCTATGTGTGGGAAAAAAAGGACACAAATTTTGTTTGGGAGCCACGTCGCACGACCGCGCAATTGTCATTCAAAGTGTGACTGCGCTGAAAGCTGAAAAATGGCTTGGGCAGGAAGGGGGTTTTAGTGCCCAGTAGGGAGGTGGTTAATGTATGAAACTTGTCAGTAAATCTTTCCTGCATGATTTGTGCTGCTTTATACCAACCGCACCCTCCATGTAGTAAACAATACACAGCTCTTGGACTTTGCTCTGAAGTCATGTACAACACAGGATGTTGAGTGCCAGCAATGAGTACAACCAAAGCCAACAAAGCTCCAGTGTTGTGGGCTATGAGACCAGCCAGGGGCAGCTGGATGATGTGCTGGTGTCAGAGTCATGAATAGCAATGTTGGTAAACTGCTGTGTGGAGAGATTTGGCCTGCAAGCGTTATTGACACACTCCATGCAGGTGCACCATCCACACTGAACAATCAGATGCTTGTCTCTACCCCGCCAACAAAAACCGTCGTCCCTGCTGAAGCTACAGGGACTTCTGGGCTGATGATGGAAAATGTATTTTATTAAAGTCGACCTTTACCCTATAAAACATTTTTTTTTCTGACTACCTAGTTCACCTCACTGCAGTGCTTACATGTGCATTTTAGTACAGCATACTGCAATTTTTTGCACATAAACATATCAGAACACACGTGAACATAGCACAAACGCATGTAAAAGCATGCAGAAATGCACACTGAACATGGGGTTTGTAGTGTAAACGAGACCTTAGACTGGGTTCACCTATGCTGTGGTTCGCTGTGGTCCAGTGCATCCCTGTTCACCGATTCAGGTCCTAATTGTTGCCCAAATTCGCACCTGAATCAGAACCAAGACGCACAGGACCCTTTTTAAATGCGGACCGCGGCCACCCCATAGCTGTGTGGACCAGCTCCATTGAGAGGCGATCACCCTCTCCTGTCATGCGAATTGGATGCGGACAAACACGCATCCAATTCCCATATATGTGAACCCAGTCTAGAGGTGCAGAGACTAAGTGCATTTCTTACCTCATTCCTGGCTCCAGAAGGCTTCCTCCATCCACGTGACCAGTCTGCTTGTCTAAGGGGCTTCAGACCGCAGTTACATGCTCCCCTCCTCCACGTACAATGCAGTGTTAATAACATGGACTGTATATGATCACATCAAAGCACTGCCCACAGCTCTGAGCTTCGGGAAGAAAATCTTGCTGGACTGAGTAATGACTAATACACCCAATCCCTGCACCCCCATACTAAAGAAGCACTTAACCCCTTGTAGTGCGAAGAGGACCCCATTTTCTCTTTTTCAAGTTTAGCTTTAAAAAACGACTCCCGGCAGACATTGAGCTCCACAACTGCACCCTCAATCTATAGCCATCCTCGCTCCTAATCCACTGGAAATTGCTCCAACTCTTCCCCTGTCGTTCCTGAGGATTCCATACCTGCAACCCAGCCTGAATTGTGACTCCGGGCCGGCCGTGCGGCAACTACCAGGCCTGCTCTACACAGCCCAGGCCCGACACCATCTTGGGGCCCACGAAGCCTCCACCGCCTCCCGGAGGGTCTCCGGATACCCCACGGATATTCTACATCTCCATCCAGGCTTGGATGGAGGTGTTTGACTCTTAGGGAACCCCCTTGGTCTTCTTTTCGGCCCGTGGTCGGCTCCGGGGCCTGGCCGCCATCTTGCGGCCTGCGGGAACAGCAGCATCCTCCGGCCTAAAGTGCTGCGGTCGGCGGAGTGTGCGGCGGGCGGATCGGCCGCAAGTGTGTCTGCACTGATCTGGTCTACATACCTGAGGGATCCCGGGACGTTCGGCCTGACACACCCGCGGCGGCCAGTTCTAGGAAAGTCCGCGGCTTCGGCCTACTCCTGGAAGTCGGCGGCCATCTTGCTGCTCCCAATACACCCAGAGCAACATCCAGCACAAAGCACCATCTCGCACGGGGTAAGCAGGGCGGGGGGCAGAGTAAAAGGCACCAGAAGTAGGCTGATCCCTCCCCAGCTGGCAGTCAGAAAGGAGCACTCGGTGGGAGCCCTGACCCCATAGGTTCGAGGGGCGGCCATCTTGCTATACCCGACCATAGGACTGCTGGGTCCCCCCTTGCCCGTTTAAAACCGCTTTGCCCTACCCATCAAGGTCTGATTACTCTGGTGTACGGGGCGGCTGGGCCTCCACCTCATTCATCTGGCCCTCCCCGTAACCCTCCAGTCACAGACTAGCAAGCAGTGTAGTGGCCATCTTGCTCCACCCGGACTCCGTGCTCCCCCTTGCCACTAGCCTTGCTCTGCCCCCTCCTCAGCCGCCAGTGCTGCCCAGGCTGCCGTACCGCTGTCCTGTAACGCAAACACCGGCACTCCCCTGCGCCTGCTCCAAGACGTCAGTAGCAGCAAAGCAAGCGTCTATTCCCATGTACGACACGGGTCGCACTTTCTGTTCTTCCACTCCACCTATGGGAATGCGTGGCTGAGGATGGACGGCTGAAGACATGTACTGCTGAGCATTGTGCTCTCCCGACGACCGCAGGCTGCGTTCCCAACCAATCACGCCCAATCTGCTGATGGCGGCTTCCAGCTCTACCTCTACTGATTCCGCTGCACTGCAACCAGGTAATATCCAACGGTACCTGCTACGCACAGCCTCACAGGACTCCCGTACAGGGAAAGACAGGGCTTCATCAGCCCGAACTCCAGGCAAACCAACACCTCCTCCCCCGGCTGCAGCAGCTTTCTCTGTCGGTGGGACCGGCCCAGGTGTACACCCGACCCCTCCGATGGATCCCGCTACTCTTAGCGTGAACACGGCCTCAGCAGAGATGCTCTCCCAGGGCTCCACATCCGCTGCCGTACTTTCTGCTTTCCGAGCTGACTTTGATTCCTGGGCTTCCAAAATGGAAACTTCTCTCCATGTTGAACTGAATGCCCTCAAACAACGGGTTTCCGCGTCGGAGGTCACGGTTTCTGCTATGGCCACCACCCAGGAGGACCATTCAGCCCGCATAAAGGCGCTTGAAAATGCATCTACGGCTCACCTCTCCCGTCTACGGCAACACCAGCTCCGGATAGAAGATAGTGAGAACCGGAGCCGCAGGAACAACATCCGGCTGCAGGGGGTCCCGGAGGCTACATCAGGTGCCGATCTCAAACCCACTGTCATCGCTATCCTCAATCAGGTCCTGGGCAGGGAAGTTACATCTCCCATTGAATTGGACAGAGTGCATAGAGTGGGAGGCATGGGGGGTGACCGCAGGGACCGCCCTCGTGACGTACTTTGCCGGGTGCACTACTATACCTTGAAGGAAGAAATTTTGCGCAAGGCCTGGCGCCTGGGGCCACTGGACTTTCACGGATCACCTATACACCTCTACCCGGACCTCTCCCGCAACACGCTGTACATGCGGCGAGCGGTCCGTCCTCTGCTGGACTTGATTCGCCAAGTAGGCGCCACGTACACTTGGGGCCACCCCTTCAGCATCAAAGTGACCCGAGAAGATAACCACAAATTTGTGCTGTCAGACCCGGACCAGCTTCCTGCCTTCTTCCTGTTCCTGGACCCTATTGTCATCCCGAACTGGTTGGACCCCCCAGATGACCGTCAGCGGCTACCGGGCCCTCCTCTACAGCGTCGAGGACGCCCACAGTCTAGATCGGTACCTTCCGGTCCTAGAGTACGGCGAGCCACGTCACCAGAAGACTGATCCAGACTCTGTCGTCCGAGACCTGAAATGGTTCTTTTTTGATATGTCCTTTAGTCCACCAGGTGACTACAGTTCCTTTATGAGACTCCGGCCAGGTTTGCCTACTGTTTTCTCTATTTTGTTTTGTACTCACGGTTTTACTTGCGTATCCACCCCGCTGACTCTTGCTCACTTTGTTATCTAAGTGCTGCTGACAGTTTAGTTGTCTCGCTTGGCACGGAGAATGTTTCCTTGCCCTCAGCTGGTGCGGTTGTGCTTGCGGGGGCTTTGGAAAGGCGGTCGGTGGTGTTGTTATGTTCTTTCACGGCATTGGCTCTACTGGCTGGCTTGGTGTTTCCCGGGCATAGCCCTTTGGCTTGTCCGGGGACCTCCGGGTCTTCCCTCGGGCTCTGGACATCTATGTCCCTGGAGCTTGGGACTGACTGGCCTTATCACTGACACCTTCTGTGCGTTTACACAGATATCTGAGCTAAGCCGTGACAACTATCATAGTTAATGCTGCTATAAATGTAGTAATTGGTGCTTCCAACCCTCGCATGCTTACGCGGGAATACCTGTGCCTTTATTCTGTCACCAGATTGTGTACACCTTGTTCTACGTTGATGTTATTTTTCTATGTAATTTTAGACTGTTTATTACACTCCAGCGTACCAATGGTATTAGTCTGACACTCTGCCCTTTAGTGACTAGGCAGTTGAGCATTAGATGCCACGGTCATTGGGTGTGTTACACTTACAGTTATGTTATATATGCCCGTTAGGTTGTCGGGATCACAACTCAGCTGTTCTAACCCCGTTCTCTCCCCCTAAATAGGATTGGCACAGTTAGTGCCTACTACGTGATATTTCACGAAGTGTTACGTTTTTGCGCACACTTTAGTATTCTTGAGCCGCCTTCCCCAGGTGCTCTCTACGTTCAATCTCTCCCCCGCCTCGCTCTACCTTCTCTCTTCCTCCCCTGTTGTGTTTCCCCCCCTTTTTTTCTTCCCCGCTTTTCTTTTTTTTCTTCTTCTCTCTCTCCTTCCCCCCCTCCCCCCCCCATCGCTCCATCATGGCCCACACAGTGACCTCTCACCCTAGGTTACAATTCTGTTCCTACAATGTCAATGGGCTCAATATTGCCTCCAAAAGAGGACAAATCCTGTATCAAATGCACAAACGCCAAGTCAATGTGCTTCTTCTCCAAGAGACACATTTTCACTCTGCCTCCACCCCTTCCTGTTCCAACAGATACTTCAACAGGTGGTTCCACAGCACTAGCCCAACCCAGAAAGCCAAGGGAGTGTCTGTGGCCTTCCATAAGACGCTCCCTATAGAGGTGCTTGACCATCTCTCGGACCCCCAGGGGAGGTATGTTTTTGTGAAATTCGTGTTATGGGGTACCAAATTTACAGTAGCTAACATTTACCTTCCTAATGTTAATCAAGTATCGGCCGCGTTACAATACTTGAGGATTCTGTCAGGATTCAGGGAGGGTAAGCTCGTATTGGGGGGAGATTTTAACACCCCTCTTGAACCACTTTTAGATTCCTCCACCTCGCGATCGTGTATCTCCTTCCCCAAACTGAGGGCTCTGAAACGGGCATTCTACGATCTGCGTCTGGTGGACGTTTGGAGAGTGCTGTACCCCACGGTCCGTAACTATACCCACTTCTCCCATGTTCATCACACCTATAGTCGCATAGACTACCTAATGAGTGACCATAGCTGCCTGGACTGGTCCCCGGAATGCACCATAGACCCAATGGTCTGGTCTGACCATTCTCCTATACACATGACATTCTCGCTCCCTTCCACTCCGATTAGGGAATGGTCATGGCGCTTGAACGATTCGCTGCTTACGAACCCGGAATGTGTGACAAGGGTTTCAGATACAATCTCTAACTTTTTTGCGGACCACGCTTTGGATACGACATCGTTGCCCTTTCAATGGGAGGCACTTAAGGCTGTCCTACGTGGTACCTTTATTCAAATGGGTACGCGTCTTAAAAAGGAGCGCTCAGCCGCCATAGAGGCAGCAAATAAAACGCTTAGAAACTGAGCACAAACGATCCCCGACAGTGACAATGCTGGCGGACGTTTCTAGGGCACGATCACAACTTAGAGAACTTTATGAAGCCTCTGCACGTACATATGCAGATAAGCTCACTTTCCATCAATATAAGTTTCGAGATAAATGTGGTAGGCCACTGGCTCGCTCCCTGCACCCAAAAACAACCTCCGCCTTTGTGCTTCATATTCGGGGGGCACAGGGGGAAGTGGTATCCTCACCCACTAAGATGGCGGGGGAATTCAGGGACTTTTATCAGTCCCTGTACAATATCCCTAAGACTCAAGGGACAAGTTCCCCTTCCTCCGGGGTGGAGGACCAGATGTCATATGTATTGGAAACCGCGCTCCCTACGTTAGACGATGACGTCATCGCTGATCTGGAAACCTCAATCACAGAAGACGAAGTCACCAAAGCCATAGCGGGTACACCGAGTGGAAAGAGCCCGGGCCCAGACTGCTTTACTCCTAAGTTCTACAAACTTTTTGCCGCCCTCCTCACGCCCTTTCTAACTAAGGTGTTCAACTCTTTGTCGGAGGGTTCAGTGTTCCCTCCACAAACACTTGAGGCTCACATATCCCTCATCCCAAAGCCAGGCAAAGACCCCACTCTTTGTGCAAGCTATAGGCCGATCTCCTTGATTGGGGTCGATTTGAAAGTCTTTGCTAAAATCCTAGCCAATAGATTACAACCATTGTTGCCTGGGATAATACACCTAGACCAGGTCGGCTTTGTGAGTGGCCGTGAGGCTAGGGACAATACCCTGAAGACCCTTCTTTTAACCAACTATGCCCGGTCCCACGATATCCCACTATGCCCCTTAACAGTCGATGCCGAGAAGGCATTCGACCGAGTAGACTGTCAGTTCCTTCGATTATCCCTGCAACAAATAGGCGTGGGAACCAATATGATGGCGAGAATAATGTCCCTTTACTCCTCTCCATATGCTAGGATTAGACTAAATGGCTCGCTATCTCCAGCCTTCTCTGTATCTAACGGGACGCGACAGGGATGCCCACTGTCCCCCCTCCTCTACGTTCTCACTATGGAACACCTAGCTATTGCTCTACGTAACAATTCTTCTATCCAAGGCATAACAGTCGGGCCCACACATACTAAACTTGCCCTCTTTGCAGATGATCTGCTCCTGTTCGTGACACACCCTCACACATCCTTGCCCTTGGTATTGCAGGAGTTTCGGAAATTTGGAGAAGTTAGCAACTTCAAGGTCAACTAGAATAAATCGGAAATCCTCAACATATCTCTGCCTACGTCGGCCCTGCGAAGACTATCTTCTTCTTTCCCCTTCAAAACTGGTTCCTCCTCCATAAGGTATCTCGGAATTCAAATACCGGCGGATGCTTCCCAACTTTTTTCCTTGAACTTTGCCCCCCTACTTCTTAGGACCCAGGCAGATTTAATCAATTATGCGTCCAAACAGCTCTCATGGCTAGGTAGAGTGAACGCCCTGAAAATGGATGTTCTCCCTAGGTTCCTGTATTTGTTTCAGACCATCCCTATTCACATACCTAATTCGTACTTTAAGAAAATACGCCAACTGTTTTCCAAATTTATTTGGAATGCGGCCCATCCCAGGATACGGTATGAAACACTTTCTCTTCCAAAGGCTCGGGGGGGGGGGGGGCTGGAGCCCCAGATGCCTCCCTATACCATAAAGCAGCGGTGCTCACCCGCATACTAGATTGGTTCCATCATTCTTCAACCAAGCTTTGGGTTCAGTTGGAGAGCCACATGAGCCCAATTGAGCTCTCCGCTCTCCCCTGGACCTTGCCTACGGTACGGGGGGGGGTTCGGGCCCTCTTAATGACCTTACCCATCAAACGATCCAGATTTGGGATCGCATGCTGTCCAGAAGGGGCTTATCAAACCGCATGGGGCCTATGACTCCCTTCTTTGGGACCCCGGCCTTTCCGCCAGCTATGTCGGTAGCAAGATTCGGACCATGGCGAAGAGAGGATCATAGGCGACTTGCCCAGGTCCTTCGTGCAGACCCCACTTTGAGGTCAGATACCTCTACCGGTCTGACCTCCCGTCACCCCATGCAGTGGCTTCAGAGGCAACAGACTGCCTCTTATATCCGGACTTTCCCATCTATTACAGACATTCTTGCTGAACCGACGGGATTCGAGGAACTGCTCCTGCAGGTGGAACCTCAAACGCATGTTGTATCGCAACTATACTCCCTTCTGCTCGATGTTTACTCCCCTGGCCTCCCACCGTTTACGGTGGCCTGGGAGACAGACCTCCGTCACACTATCTCCCCTATTGACTGGCAGAAATGTTTTACCCTGACGCACAAATTGTCCATAACCACTAAGACCCAGGAGAAGGGGTTTAAACTGTTAACAAGATGGTACAGATGTCCATCAACTCTTCACCACTTCAATCCGGAGGTGTCGGATGCCTGCTGGCGGTGCCTCGGCTCCCGGGGAACCATGCTCCACATCTGGTGGGAGTGCCCTCCTGTGCGGAAGTACTGGCAGCGGATTTTCACACTCTACTGCAAATTGATGGCGACCTCTATCCACCCTTCACCTGAGGTGGCTCTCTTGTCTATTATCCCAGGATCATTTAAATCCATCAGAAATGATGTCTTGCGACACTTTCTGGCGGCGGTCAGGGTAGTGATTCCCCGTCATTGGAGAACGGCAACCATGCCTTCCCTGGGGGATTGGGCTGTTGAGGTGGACCGCATTAGGGACCTTGAGCGCCTGGTGGCGGAGGAAAATGACAAAAGTGAACAGTTCTCTCTCACATGGACTTCGTGGTCCGTGTTTCGGTACTCCTCGGAGTTTATCTCTTGGGCGGAGTGTGCCCTGGACGAGACCGCTCTCGGACCTTGATGGAGTGATTCTGATCCCTGTCCCCTATCTGTGTACCCCTACTATTTGCCCCTGACTCTTTCTCTTCTCTCTACACATAAATACACCTCTAAGAACCCAGTAGGATAACGTACCAGGGCTTCAATTTACCTACTACCTACAACCCGTTGAGTGACCCTACTTCATACTCTCCAAATAGGTTTGTGTATACCTTCATCTGATGGTACTTAGCCCTGCTCTGTTCTGACACACATGATGCCTGTTGAGGATGTATCCTATTAATGTTTGTAATGTTTAAGACAATGTATGTCTTTTTCTGTCGTTTCATTGCATAAACAAATAAAATAAGATTGAATTAAAAAACGACTCCCAAAATGACTGAATTATATTGTCCAACTTATAGAGCTTATGTAACAAGATACCTGGGATCAAATCTAATGCCCCGTACACACGATCGTTTTTCATGCCGTTAAAACTGCCATTTTAAAAAATGGCCCTGAAAAATGATCGTGTGTATGCTCCAGAGCATTTTTAACGACGTGAAAAACGGCCATTAAAAATTCCGGACATGCTCTCTTTTTTCACGTCGTTTTTTTTAACGACGTGAAAAACGATAGTGTGTGGGCTTTAACGACGTGAAAAAAAATGCGCATGCTCAGAATCAAGTATGAGACGGGAGCGCTCGTTCTGGTAAAACTAGCGTTCGTAATGGAGATAGCACATTCATTACACAGTAACGGACTGAAAAGCGCGAATCGTCGCTCAACAAACTTTACTAACATGAAGGGTGGCGCCATTCGAACGGAACTTCCCCTTTATAGTGCCGTCGTACGTGTTGAACGTCACTGCGCTTTGCTTGATCGTTTTTTTTAATGATGGTGTGTACGCAAGGCAGGCTTGAGAGGAAACATGAAAAAAAAAACGTCGGTTTAAAAAATGACATTAAAAACGATCGTGTGTACGGGGCATAAGGCTCCATTCACACTACATGCGTTGTGCCAGGAAACACATACAGTGATGGAAAAAAGTATTTGACCCCCTGCTTTTTTTGTATGTTTGCCCAGTGACAAAGAAATTATCAGTCTATAATTTTAATGGTAGTTTTACTTTAACAGCGAGAACAAAAAAATAAATAAAGAAAAACGCATTTCAAAAAAGTTATATATGATTTGCATTTTAATGGAGTGAAATAAGTATTTGACCCCTTCGCAAAACAAGATTTAGTACTTGGTGGCAAGAGGTTTTGAGGCTGACATTTGGCAACTCAAACCTTCAGCTCCCTCCACATATTTTCTAAGGGATTAAGGTCTGGAGATTGGCTAGGCCACTCCAGGACCTTAATGCGCTTCTTCTTGAGCCACTCCTTTGTTGCCTTGGCCGTGTGTTTTGGGTCATTGGCATGCTGGAATACCCATCCACAACCCATTTTAAACAAGCTAGCTGAGGGTAGGAGGTTCTCATCCAATATTTGACAGTACATGGCTCCGTCCATCATTCTTTTGATTCAGTGAAATTGTCCCGTCTCCTTAGCAGAAAACACTCCCAAAGCATAATGTTTCCACCTCCATGTTTGACGGTGGGGATGGTGTTCTTGGGGTCATAGGCAGCATTCCTCCTCTTTTAAACATGGCGAGTTGAGTTGATGCCAAAGAGCTCGATTTTGGTCTCATCTGACCACAACACTTTCACCCAGTTCTCTTCTGAATCATTCAGATGTTCATTAGCAAACTTCAGACGGGCTGTACCCTTGCGGGCGCTGCAGGATTTCAGTCCTTAACGGCGTAGTGTGTTACCAATTGTTTTCTTGGTGTCTATGGTTAAAGCTGCCTTGACATCATTGACCAGATTCTCCCGTGAAGTTCTGGGCTGATTGCTTACCATTCTCATGCACATTGAAACTCTACGAAGTGAGATCTTGCATGGAGCCCCAGACCGAGGGATATTGACAGATATTTTTTGTTTATTCCATTTGCGAATAATCGCACCAACTGTTGTCACCCTCCCATCAAGCTGCTTGGTGGCGATTGCCTTCCAGTCTCGTGTAGGTCTACAATCTTGTCTCTGACATCCTTGGACAGCTCTTTGATCTTGGCCATGGTGGAGAAATTGGAATCAGATAGATTGCTCCTAATCTCAGCTTGTTACCTGTATAGAAGACACCTGGGAGCCAGAAATCTTGCTGATTGATAGGGGGTTCAACAAATATTCCACTCATTAAAATGCAAATCAATTTATAACTTTTTTGAAATGTGTTTTTCTGGATATTTGTTGTTATTCTGTCTCTGTTAAAATAAACCTACCATTAAAATTATAGACTGATCATTTCTTGGTCAGTGGGCAAACGTACAAAATCAGCAGGGGAGCAAATACTTCCCCCCCCCCCCCCTCACTGTAGACCAGGCAATCCGCCTTGACATCTAAAGCCTCGTACACGCTTTGATTTTCAGACGACAGAACGTCCAATTTTTGTGGCATGCTAGTCTCATGATGAAAGTGAAGATGTTACCAACAATATGAGAATTTTTGTTTCACAGAATACAACGTCAGAAGTGACGCAAGGTGTTGAATAGTTTTGTATGTATCGTTTGAGCATGCGTAGTCTTGCTCTTACGAAAACGTTTGTTTGAATACAATACTAATGAAACAAAAATCAGACATTGAGATCACAAGCTATAAGTAAACACTGAACAAGTGTGAAACGCGTCAGTTGTCCTGGTTTATGCTGGTTTTTGTAGTGCCTGTCTTTTTTCAATAAATATACGTTGGATTGGAGTGCGGCTGTCCTCACCATTTTTGTTTTCATTGCTATGTGCATTGCCGGCACCCTTGGTTTCTGAGAGAGGAATATCTTTCCAAAACTTTATCTGCCTGGAGCGGCAATTTTTGGTCTAAGTAGTCTCTCCTACTGCAGGTGAGTACATGCTGGCTGTGTTTCTTTATATGGGGGGTTTCTTCCTGTCTCCCCCCTGTTATGCTGCTCTCTGCACCCTGTACTGGTGCTGTGCTGTTGGGTGCTTGGGGGTCACTCTGGCCTGGCTGGGCGCTCATGTCTGCAGTTTTTTCTGGTGTGTGAGGTGATTCTTGCGTGCGCCGTTAGCGCGCGCATTAGCGCTGTTTGAGGTGGTTATTGCGTTACCCTCCCACCTGCAGTCAGCAGACCTTAGTTCGTAACAAAGCAGTACAAACCTTAAAAAGGAAGGGTGGGTGCCGTGTCAGTCCATGGACATCAGAGAAATGGATTTTACAGCGAGTACAAAAATCCTATTTTCTCTTATCGTCCATGGACTGACACAGCTGGATACTGTAAACATGTGGGACGTTCTCAAGCCACATAGGCCACAGATACTATGCCTACAGGAGACACATCTCCTAGGCTCCAAAATACTTGCTTTGAAAAAACACTGGGTGTCACAGGGGTATCATTCCACGTACTCAAATTATGCTAGGGGAGTCTCTGTCCTCATAAGGAAGGGACTCCCTTTCTCCTGCGACCAGGTAGTTATTGACCCAATGGGTCGGTACGTTTTTTTACTGTGTAAAATCCACGCCACCCCATTGCTCTTGGTGGTGGTGTATGCCCCCCCCCCCCCCCTGTCACGGCTGCAATCTTCACTGACTTAAGTTTACAGTTTTCTAAATTGCCGGGTCTGCCTACCCTTGTGCTGGGGGATTTCAATTCTGTCCTGGACCCAGGTCTGGACAGGTTGAGGCCCCTCCAATATGAATCCAAGCTATTTAGCCACTGGTGTGCCTCCTTTGGTTACGTCGACCTTTGGCGGCGTGGCCATCCACTGATAAAAGAATACTCCTGTCAATCCAGAACATATGGTACTCTTTCCAGGCTGGATTATGCCCTGGGAACCTCTGATATGGTCCCTTATGTTAAGTCGGTCGCATACATCTCGCAGACAATCTCAGACCATTCGGCCCTTAAGATAGAGTTGGTGATGGGTCACCGACCCTCTTTTCGGCAGTGGAGGCTCAGCCCTTGCTGGATCTCCACCCCCGAAATACAGGACCCGGTGGGACAGGACATGTCCCACTTTTGGGCGGATAATGAAGGATCTGCCTCCCCTGGCCCCACATGGGACGCCTTTAAGGCGACTGTGCGGGGTTCATACATCTCTAACACTACCAGACATAAAAAAAACCTCCAGGCCACTCTTTTAGCCCTAGAGTCCTCCTTGGAGATTGCGAGGGCCCAGTATTCTGCGTCCCCCACCCCGGACTCCCACGGGGTCCTGGTGGGGGCGCATAGGGCCCTGGACCTCTACAGGGTGGATGTAACGCAGAAACAACAGAGATATCTGACGGCCAGGCTGCTTGAACACAGTGGGAAAAATGGCAAGATGTTGGCATATCTCTCCCGCATGGACTGTGTTGATAGGACTATTCCGCAAATCCAGGTGCCGGATGGCTCCATCGCTTCAGACCCTAGGACCATTAATCTAACTTTTAAATCCTTCTATGAGGACCTATATTCGTCCCAGCCCTCTCCACCTGAATGGGAAACTATGGGTTTCTTCGAGTCTCTCCGGTTCCCTGTACTGGAGGACTCACACAGATCCATCTTAAATGAACCTTTGACGGTAGAAGAAATTACCACTGCCATATACTCACTCCCCCCGAACAAAACTCCTGGATTGGACGGTTTGCCCGCTGAATGGTACAAACACTATGCTGGGGACTTGGCACAGAGGTTGCACTCTCAGTTTGGGCAGGCAATGGAGGAGGGCGTTCTCCCCTCCTCCATGTGTGAGGCCCTGATTGTGGTGATCCCCAAGCCTGATAAAGATCCAACGCTATGTGGCTCATACCGTCCAATCTCCTTACTCAATAGCGATGTTAAGATACTGGCCAAGGTACTGGCAGTGAGACTACAAAAGATTATCCTACACCTTATCCATAGGGACCAAACTGGATTCATGCCTGGAAAGAGTACATATGACAACATTAGACGATTGTTCATACATATCCATAGAGCTGACACTGAGCATAAAAGTGGCCTGGTGTTGTCCCTGGATGTGATGAAGGCCTTTGATACTGTGAAATGGACCTTTTTGTGGGAAGTCATGCACCGAATGGGTTTTAGTCACCAATTTATAAAATGGGTTCGCCTGCTATATATCAATCCCAGGGCAAGAATATGTACTAACAAGGATGTATCGGATGCCTTTTCTTTACACAGGGGAACACGGCAGGGCTGCCCGCTCTCGCCACTCCTGTTCGCACTTGCCATAGAGCCTTTGGCTCTGGCGGTGCGACAGACGGCGTCGGTGGGCGGCATATGTTATGGTAATCTTACAGAGAAGATCTCATTATATGCTGATGACGCATTAATATACCTTGATGGCACAGAACAGTCCTTTAAATCTTTAATGGAAGTGGTGGAGGAGTTCGGGAGGGTCTCGGGACTAAAGGTGGGCTGGGACAAGTCTGTTGCTTTTCCCATAGGCCCCAAACAGGATTATACTTATTTATCTCACTCTAACCTGTCAGTCAGATCCACATTTAAATATTTGGGCATTCACATTAATGCAGACCTGGCCCTCTTTGAATCTCTTAACATTGCCCCAGTTGTTACACACATGGAGACCAGGTTGCAAACTTGGGCCTCATTACCTTTGAATTTGATAGGGCGGGTGAACATATTTAAAATGATATACCTACCTAAATTTTTATATGCCTTTAGGGCATCCCCTATTTTTCTCTACAAAAAGCTCTTCAAAAGAATAGACTCGTTATTATCCTCCTTCCTATGGCAGGGGACCAATCCCAGAATAGCGAAGGCTTCCCTCCAGGCCTCTAAGGGTGATGGGGGACTGGCCTGCCCCAACTTGCGACACTATTTTATAGCAGCCCAATTAACCTATGTCTATGAATGGTTCCAGGGGGCCTCCGCATCCTGCTCTACCTATCTACTGCAGGCACTTGCTGGCCTAGAGACCCCATTGGTAGATATTATGCATAGATCTTTACCAAAACGATGCTCCCGCGGCTCCCCGATAGAAGTGAGTTGGTTGGCCTGGCATGAAGGGAATAAGACGATTTCAGAATTGGGGGGGTCTCACCGAAAACCCCCCTATGGCATAACCCCAATCTTCTGGAGCTCATGGGTCACCCCGATGCATTGTGGTGGACACGGCTGGGCATTACCCACGCTGCCCACATTTTTCTCAATGGTGAATTTATCTCTTTTGAAGTCCTAAAAGCTACAAGTGGATTATCAAATAAATTCTATTTTAAATATCTTCTCATACGACACGCTGTCCGTGCGCAGTTTCATGGCCTGACTCTTGAGCTCGCTGAATCCCCGCTTGAGGCATTGATGTCGTGTTCTGGCATTACGAAATTAGCCACGACCATTTACTCCCGACTGCAGACGGGTGGGAGTTCTCCCTTCCGTGCTGCACAGCGGAAGTGGATGGTCGACATCCCTGGGCTTTCAGAGGAGGGGTGGGAGGAGGCCTCTGGGGCCTGTTTCTTGGATATTGTTGGGTCTAACGACCAATATATACAGTTCAAATTTATTCATCAACTGCATTACACGCCGGCCCGTCTGGCTCGCATGGGTTATGTTTCAGGGGCCCTCTGCCCTAGATGTAAGTGCACCAATGCTGGTTATGTACACATGTTTTGGTCCTGCCCGGCCCTCTTGGGGTTCTGGGTGGACCTATTCTCTTTTTTTGAAAACAATCTATGCCTAGTGACCCCCCACACTGTTGAAGTGGGGCTCCTGGGCATCCTTAATGACCACATACCCAGAACCCACGAACGGACCCTAGTCCGCTTGACACTCTTTTATGCCAGAAAACTGATATTACTACAATGGAAGTGTGAATCTGCTCCCAACATCCAACTGCTGTACCGCATGATAAACAAAGTCGTACCAACCTTTAAACTAATCTATAAAGGAAGGGCCTGTATACAGAAATTCTACAAGATCTGGCAACCTTGGCTGGATATAGACAGCTCCTTTTGGAAGGATACCCCTCTGTCTCAGCAGTAGTGGGCCCTGATTCAGCCCCTCCTGTTTGATGGGGGGGGGGGGGAGAACTACCTCCTATCCTAAATAAAGAAGCTGGGGACATGAAACATATCCCACATAAATGTGGGGGGGAGTAGGAGGAGTGCCCCCACCCAGCTGTAGTTTCGGCTGGGGAAATGGGTGGAAGTGCTGGGTGAATGGGTATGAGTGTTGTGTGAGTGAATGCAAGCACTTAAGTATTACTGAATAAGGATAACCGAATGAGTCCTGTGAAAATCACAGTTAAATACTCTCGATACACCTTTGGTATTAGGGTTTTGTGTTTCTTTTTTTTTTTTCTTCTCCTCCGTTGAGGAACTGGGACACCTATGTGGCCATGTGGCCACAAGCTGTAGGCCTGATTAGGCTTGAATGTTATTTCGAGACTATATTGTTTATGCTCCCGCTTCACGGTGTAATACTGGTATATTGCTACTGAATACAAGAAAATAATGTGTAAGCGTGTATGTTGATATGCTCTGTAATTTTTCTCTGTTCAATGGAAAAATCAATAAACATAAATTAAAAAAAAAAAAAACATGTGGGACGTCCAAAAGCAGTATCAGAAGGGTGGGAGCAGTAGTAAAGGAACAACCAAAACTTCACTCCAAACAAGCAGAGCTCCTCAACGGAGGAGTTGCAACATTAAACAGCGGCCTGCAATGCTTTGCGGCCGAAGGGAGCATCCGAAGATGCAGCCACATCAACCTTATAAAATCTTGAAAAGGTATGAACGGACGACCAGGTCGTCGCCTTGCACACTTGTGCAACCGACGCTTGATGTCGGAAGGCCCAGGAAGCACCAATTGCCTTGGTGGAATGCGCCGCAACCGGAAAGGGAGGCGCTCGCCCCTTAAGGGCATAGGCCTGTATGACGGTCTGCCTGATCCCCCTAGAGACGGTGGCAGACGACACCGCTCGGCCCTGTTTTGGACCAGACACAGACTTCCGAATGAAAACAGTAGCAGACAGGTACACTCGTAAGGCTTGTACCCATCTTAATGTATGAAGCGCAAACTCTCAGGGATGCGATGGGTGAGGACACAAGGACGGAAGAACAAGGTCCTTCTTAAAGGTGAAAGGCCGAGACCATCCTTAAAAAAGAAGAAGGACGGTCGTGGGCGCAACACCGCCATATCCTTATGGAGGACCAAGTAAGGCGACTTGCAGGACAAGGCCGCCAACTCAGACACCCGTCTAACCGAAGCAATGGCCACTAAGAAGGCCACCTTCCGGGACAAGGACAAGGACAAGAAAGGAATCTCTCTGATATTCTCACAAAAGGTGCTAATCAAGAAATGGCCAGGTAGCAGTCGTTGGAAAAAAAAAAAAAAAAAAGAGAAGGTATGCAAGGCCAGCTTTTGGGTCACATCACGCTGTAAGAACAGCAAAATACTGGGAATGGAATACATCCGAGGACGCTACTCAAGTTCCTCGCACATAGCGATGTAAGCCTTCCAGGTACGGTGAGATATCTTTCTGGAGGAAGATTCCCGTGTCAACAACATAGAAGAGATGACCGAATACGAGAGAACTCGGTCCTTCAGCACCTGGCTTTAAACAGCCATGCCATTAAAGCCAAGGACTGTAAAGCAGGATGAAGTATGGTATCATGAGACAGAAGGTCCACCCCAATAGGCAGTCGCCAGGAATGTCTGCGACTAGCCAAAGTAGATCGGCGTACCAATGTCGCCGTTCCAGGGTAATGAGGATCACCGGAATGGCCTCAGCCCCTATTCTGCGAAGCAACAACAGTAGCGGAGGGTAAGCATATATCGGGCGATACTGCCCCCACGGGCTTCCAATGCGTCTGACGCATCCGCCCAGGGGTCCCTGAACCTGACCACGATCTTGCCACCTTGCGAGTGAGTCGAGAGCCCATAAGGTCCACTTCTGGTGCCCCACCTCCGGTAAAGGAGGTGGAAACACCTCCTGATGCAAGGACCCTTCCCCTGCAATGCACACGGCCGACAGGACCGTCTTGCAGCGAGATGTATGAAAATCCCAAAGAGACTCCGCAATGTATCGGAGAAGGGAGGCCCCGGTGTACAGGGTGCCTCAACTGTTGGCCAATAAAGGCAACTTGACGGAACTTCCCTAGAAACTCAGTCAGAGGACTAGTACCTCAGCCTCCACAGGTGGCGCAAACCCAGCCCGGGCACAGAGACCCTAAAGGCTAAAGCAGTTGCAGTGCACCTGCTAGACGACTGATGGATAAAGCAGAGGCTTTTGCCCAGTCATTGAGCTACAAAAAACGCCAGAGACGCAGCCACTAAATGGGCGTAACGCTAACCTCAGCCTGGCGAACACAGTCCAAGCCAGCGCGCTTCTGATCACCACTAAAAGCAGGTGGAAAGTGATACCCCTGAAACCAGGGATCCTTGTGACAATGCTCCATCCAGCAGCTACCCATGGATAAGTGCTGATTGTACAAACACATAGTTTATACTATGTATTGCGTCAAACGCGCAAATAGAGTGTGGGAGGAAACCCACCCAGCCACAAACAGCATAATACCACCACATACGGCGTATGTAGTTTAGTATGTGTGGATAAACCTATTAAACACGTATATACTGTGCCAGCGACGAAGGCGCGCACATCATCGGGGCTTGGACGTAAACCAGCCACTCAGATTGCGTACACAACCGTGTAGGTATGTTAGCCTGCGAATAAACAAATTGCACATGTTTATACTGTGCATAGCGCTGAGAATGCGCACACCATTGGAACGCAGGGGAGAAACCTGAGCACCTGGATGAAACCCATGCAGACTGCATACGCATACCGTGTAGGTATTATAGTATGTGTGCTAAACATTTTGTACAAGCCCATGTGTGCATAGCACCGAAGGAGCGCACACTGTTGGCGCGTGGGAGGAACCGAAGTACCCCACGCATACTCAGAGAACGCAATACTTGCAACTACTGTAAATGTATTTAGTGTAGTGTATAGACATAATGTGTATGTTTACAACGTGTATTGCACCAAGGGCATGCATGTCATGTAGCGTGGGCGGAAACCCACGCAGACTGCACAGACATACTGGGTAGGTATGTTAGTATGTGGATATCCAATCGCACAAATTTAGACTGTGCATAGCGCCGAAGCGCCCATACCAATGGAGTGTGGGAGGGAACCGGAGTACCCGGAGGAAAACCACACAGACTGCCTACACATACCGTGTAGATATTATAGCATGCGTGATAATCATTGAACATGTTTAACTGTGCAGAAGGCCAAAGGCGCACATACCGTCAGCGCGTGGGAGGAAACCGGAACACCCGGAAGAACTCCACGCAGACAGCACACAGATACCGTGTAGGAATGATAGCATGTGAATCAACATATTGCACATGTTTATGCTGTGCATTTCCATTGGAGCGTGGGGGGAAACTGGAGTACCCAGAGGAACCCCACGCAAACAGTATACCCATACTGTAAACATGTATAGTATGTGCAATAAACATATTGAACATGTCTATACTGTGCAGAGAGCCGAAGCGCACATACCATGAGAGCGCGGAAGGACACCGGAGCCCCCGGCGGAAACCCGCGCCGACCCAGAGAGTATAATACATACATATACTGTGAATGTACCTGGAGTCGTGCATAAACATATTTTGTACGTTTATATCATGTATGGCACTGAAACACAGCATAGGAACGCAGACACAGAGACCAATAACACATACATACACTGTGAATGTATGCAGTGTAGAGGTATAGGATGAGTTTAAATTATGGCGCATAATCTTCTCTGTATCACTCCAACCTGCTTGACTGTGCTGCCGAAGCAGCATGCAGGTAACCTCTGATCCTCAGACCGTGTGTCTGTCAGAGCTCAAAGTGTTCCCCAGAAAATGGCGGGAAATGTTGCCTCAGGATATCACACAGAAGGCTCACAGGGACTAGAGACATAAATGAATAAAGTCCTCCCCCCCACCATGCTGCACCGACCAGGGGGAGGGAAACACTGTGTACCACTGTATCATCCATGCTGCTCTTGAGGCAGCGTGTGAGGAAAACAGTGAGGAAGCTGTGTAAAAGAAAGGCTTGTCACAGCAATTCCAGCTTGAGAGTGTTCCTCACATCATCAATGAGATCACTTACAAGCGCCCTGTCATTCAGTGACAAAAAACTGGAGTCTTCCTCACAAGCGAATGTCCTGTTCATAAACATTAAATATTCAGAGCTAGGGTCCTGAGCACAGTAGCTAGGCCCATATCTGACTCAGAGCACTCCTTCACTAAAGAAGTTTGTGGGGGGGGGGGGGGGGGCTTATAGCTCCTTTTGCTCGCATACCGCTTCCATTCTGACAAGGAATGATTCCAGGACTGCCGACAACTGGTCCATAAGGACCGCAGGTGCAGGAAACATATGAACATGTTTAACTGTGCAGCACTGCCAGTTGCCCCAGGCAAGTGTGGAGAGCAGGTGTATCAGACTCCATAAAGCCACCCTCTAAGACCTTATACACTATACAGTGAATATACAGTCCACCCACTGGCTACGCTGAGGCTGAGGAGGGGATACCCGGAGGACTCACCAACACTTAAGGACCGCTCAGTCTGTGAGGGGATTTGCGCCGCTAGAACCGAAAATAAATGCGCGGCGGCCACAAGAAAATGGCCGCCGGCCACAGCTATAACTGCGCCATTGAACGTCAAGATGGCCGCCGAGCACGAAATTCAAAGCTCTAATGCGCGCCGATGGCGCACGCAATAACCACCTCAAACAGCGATAATGCGCGCGCTAACGGCGCACGCAAGAATCACCTCACACACCAGAAAAAACTGCAGACATGAGCGCCCAGCCAGGCCAGAGTGGACCCCAAGCACAGCACCAGTACAGGGTGCAGCATAACAGGGGGGAGACAGGGAGAAACCCCCCATATAAAGAAACACAGCCAGCATGTACTCACCTGCAGTAGGAGAGACTAGTTACCCGTCCCTTTCAGGGACCCACTGGCTTGTTTCAGACAGACCTATCACAGAGCAGTACTGCGTAGCTGTCGGCCCGGTCCACCGCAAGAGATACAGTCAGTCATGTACTGTTCAATCTTGAGAGGACCGCGGGAGCATGAAAGCAATCCGGACACCCCTGGAGTCATGGGGCATGTCGTGAACGGAGTCTCACGCACACAAGGCGAGGATCAGCACGCTCGATGGTCGGACAGGGAAGACTAAGAGGATACCAGCTGTGTCAGTCCATGGACGATAAGAGAAACACAGAATTCTTGACATTTTTGCAGATTTATTAACCACTTCCCTACCCGCCCATAGTCAAATGACGTCCACAAATGGGACAGAGCGTTGTCACCCCAGTAGATAAATTGCCAGAATAAGGATTGGGAAATTTTTAACAAAAGCTGCAGAGTTAATCAGATTGAAATAAACTTTTAAACATTGCTTTAACATGGTAACTTGGTAACTTGTATATGAGATTTCAGTGATTGGGGTTGGGGTTACACATACTTGATAAATTGGGTTATGGGTAACACTACAGCTTGTGAACACACAAAGGGTCCAATTACCTAAAACACAACTCTTTGGGGGAAATCCGGGGGCATCGCTGCTGACACCCTCTGAAGAGATCAGCTGGATGGCGATCATGTTGACCCTCTGACCTTAAGGGTCCATTCACACTGGCTGCTGCACAGTAGGTTGACAGCGGTGTTAACGCACTGATCCCAGCACATCACGCAGTTCATGTTTTTTTAAAGGAACCTGTTTAAAATGTCATTCGATTCCATTGGCCAAAGCATTATGTGAGGCAGTGGATTGCGTCACACTGTGCTGGAAGAAAGTTCTCCATGCCATACTCTGCTTCCAGCACACACAACGCAGTCAGTGCCATCAACTGCCCAGGTACAAGATGAGGCATTTTGCCTGGTCTTGCGGTGGCAGTGTGATGAAAAGAACTGCCCAGGACAGTACCACTGCACCCGGTGTGAATGAGTCCTTATACTGAACTCTGGGCAGATATAAAAGCCACAAATTATTACAGCTCTATAACCATACGATTTTAAAATATAAATTTTATAATCACGTTATTATTATTATAATTTTTTTAATGCAAACTGAATGTGAGCCAGTATCAGTCTCTCGCAGTCTGGGTACAGCAGGGCTGGAGTATGAGTGGAAGCAGCATTACGAGGCAATCAGTCCATATGCTGACAACAGACCATGCTTGGTTTTGGCTTAAGGGCTCAGTCACATGGCCATACACCTCCCAGATGAGCGTATTTCTGTGGCAGGTAGGGCTGGGTGTGGGCGATTAGTTTGTATAGGCAGAGGGGATGCAACTAAAGCCAGGCTCCGCATGTTCACACGTAATCACACAAAGGAGCGAAGACCTGTGGTTAGTGACAGATGATCACCTCTGGACACAAAAGGTCATCTGTCCCTAGCAGAATGTGTGATTACACCTGACCAGCCATGCACAGTGTCAGCCTGTCATTGATTTGTACAGACTTCTGTCCACAGATGATCGCAAACACCTGGCTGCTCAGGAATACGATGATCTGGATGGTTTACGGCCCTGGATGGCGGTGTAAATAAGCCCCTATGTTTCAATCAATGCTCTGTGTTGACCATTGCAGTCACCATATTCAGTTTATGAGGTCATAAAAAAAAAAAAAAAAAAAAAAAAAAAAAATATGAAGAATAATGCTTGTTGCCGAGGGCTATAGAACCACTGTGATACCAGAACACACAGAACCCGATCCATCTAGATATTGTGGAGAACCTGGACCCGCTTCCCTGCGCACTTCACTACAAGAGAGAATACAAATCAGTTTACAGCACAGCTCACACAACCAGTCTGTCTTATGGGTGACACCAGCCTGGAACCTCCGGCCAGCATACCACTGTGGTGTCAGGTTCCCTGTGTCCTCAGGCTGCACATTTTGCAGTATACCTGCCCTGTTGTGGAGGAGTTTCGAGGGAAGGCATCCTAGTGACAGCCACCAGTCATGACATTCCTGGCATGCCTGTCCCCACACTGACTACATCCTACAACTGGGTGCCAATACACATCGGGTTTATCACCTTCTCTACCACAGCCATCCTACAAATCCATTAGGCTCCTTTATACATGTGGCAGTCCCTGCCCTCTGTGGTGGATCATGGCATGGAACATCATGGCAGCATACAATGGGATGTGGCTCCGTCCCCCTCAATCAGATACGACCTGAAGTGTATCAAAAGTGTAGAAATTCAAATTTTCAATACTATTAGAGCTAGTTTACCAAAAAATGGCTTCGGACAGGCTTTGTTAAAGCTCTCTGAACGCCAGTCAAAGCCTCTGTCACTAAATAAAATAGTTAGCTTACAGTCCTGTTTACACATTGCAGAGCAGCCAAGAACCTCCTCTATTCAGGTCCCCCACTGGCGCTACTGGCCCTTCCCCTCTGTCCAGTGCCCCAATAGGAAGCCACTTCCCATGATGGCACTCGTGCGTGCTCGCTCCCAAGCCCCACTGCTGTGCCCATTGACACAGAGAAGCGGACTCTGCCCCGCTCCCTCGTCACTGGCTTTGATTGGCACTGGGAAAAAAAAAAAAATTAAAAAATAATGTTTAGGCTTTACAACCACTTTAAAAGACTGTACAGATGGACCGAATATCAGGCAGCATCGGCCAGTTCAATATAAACCGGCCAATAAAGATGAGCTCCGGCGTGTTTGCACACCCCATGTGCAGAGCCCGCCAGGAAGTCGGCACTGCGCTGCGCTAAATCACAGGCAGTGAGACATTTGCCGATGCTCAGCTGCAGAGATCGGGAAATGTCTCACTGCCTGTGATTAGCGCAGCGCCGACTTCCTGGCGGCCTCTGCACGTGGGGTGTGCGAACACGCCGGAGCTCATCCTTACCGGCCAACATTTGGCCCGTGTGTACGGCAGTCCATGTGTGTACGGCAGCTTCTGTCAAAGGGGCAAAACTAAAAAGGTCTGCCAATCAGCTCCTGATCAGCCAATGGCAGAGAACGCTGACCAGTGTGTTCTGGTGTCAGAACACGATAGCTAGTGGAGGAGATTTCTGTACTAACATTGGATAGGAGGCATCATTCCCGCCCCACCGCAGGTTCAGAGGACCCCGCAGTTCATATCTAATGGTCTGACACACACAGATATTTGAGTGATCGATAAAATGCCACAGTGGCCAATGGACAGACTGTGGTCTTTGAAAGTGATGGAGAGTTCAGCAGATGGATGGATTGGAGGCTCTGTAGATTGTGGTTTCAATGCCATAATTTTAGTCACACAGCAGATGGGGTGTACACATAAACATGTTGGGGGGGGGCAGCGGATGGGGTGTACACATAACATGGGGGGCAATGCCGTGCTTCATGGCTGCACCAAGAATTATACCCGGTGTTGTGCTTGAGAGCAAGTGAACGAGGCTGTGCTGCCACCTGGTACAATGCAGGCAGTTTGCAGGTTAACCACTTGCCGATCGCTGCACACCGATATACATCAGCACAATGGCAGCGGTGGGCAAATGGACGTACCTGTACGTCCCATTTAAGAAGCCGGCCCGCGATCGTGTCACGGAGAGATGCCCATGTAAACAAGGCATTTCCCTGTTCTGCCTAGTGACAGGACAGAGATCCACTGTTCCCTGTCATGTCACTTGTAGCCCACCCACAGTTAGAATTACTCCCTAGGACACACTTAACCCCTTCATTGCCGCCTAGTGTTTAACTCCTTCACTGCCAGTGTCATTTACACAGTAATCAGTGCATTTTTATAGCAGGGATCGCTGTGTAAATGTGAATGGTCCCAAAATAGTGTGAAAAGTGTCCGATGTGTCCGCCATAATGACGCAGTCATGATAAAAAAAAAAAAAAAAAAAAAAAAAAAAAAAAATCGCAGATCGCCACCATTACTAATAAAAATAAAAAAAATGCCATAAATCTATCCCCTATTTAGTAGATGCTATAACTTTTGCGCAAACCAATCAATAAACGCTTATTGCGATTTTTATTACCAAAAATATGTAGAAGAATAATACGTATCGGCCTAAACTGAGGGAAAAAAAATTTGCTTTTTAAAAAATTGGGGGATGTTTATTATAGTAAAAAGCACAAAATATTGTGTTATTTTTTTCAAAAATTGTTGCTCTTTTTTTTTTGTTTATAGCGCAAAAAATAAAAATCGCAGAGATGATCAAATACTACCAAAAGAAAGCTCTATTTGTGGGGCAAATAAAAAAAAAGGACATCAATTTTGTTTGGGTACAGCCTCCCACGACCGCGCAATTGTCAGTTAAAGCGACACAGTGCCGAATCGCAAAAAATGGCCCAGTCATTCAGCAGCCAATTCTTCCGGTGGTGAAGTGGTTAAAGCAGACGCCTCCTCATTACTGTCAAACACACTCTAATAAGTGATCCAATGTGAACTGCTCTTCAGAGGGCTGCTACGAGCCTAAAACAACCCTGAAGCCATATTCATATCCATGCGTTTCTGCCTGTGTTTCCGGAAACTTGCAAAAACACGCATCGCACTTGCAGCGCCATTAACATTTTTTTAATGCCACCCTAAATGCCTGCAGCCATCACGACAAAACGCACTTGGCTCAGAGCCAAAAAAAAAAAAAACCCTTGGGCTTGTATGGGGTGTTTGTCACACATGGACTGTCCTATGTTGTCATGTGGGAAATGGGAGACAAAAGCGCACAGCGAAGGTGTGAATGTCGCCGAAGGCCGGGCTCACGTCTCTGGGGCAGATTTTCTGCATCCTCCAGGATTGGATTGTACTGTCTGTCCTCATGTTGGAAAGCGATGCGCAAACGGTTAGCGTTATATAAATCTGTATAATAATAATAATAATAATAATAAATAATAATAATAATAATAATAATAATAATAATAATAATAGGCGCGCTGCCATTTCACGCTATTAGAATGCACACTTTATGAAAGCGCAACAAAGACGCAGCAGGCAGGAATTTGCTGAACTTTCATGAAAACACACATTTAGTGGCAGCACAGATGTAAAGGAGATCGTCCAATGAGATTGCATGGTGTGTGTGACCACCTGTGAGCACTGACCTCCCTCTCCCTGTATAGGAGACCTCAGCCCGGAAGAGATCCCGGTGGCACACACAGTGTAATGCTCCTGACTGTCCTCTCCGCCCAATCCATTTCCTGGCGGTGCACACAATAGAGGAGACCCCCTCATACACACACAGCGCTCACCTCCGCACAGGGCCGCTCCTGATCCTCCGGGCCGGGTGACTGGCTGTATATCGGACGGTGAAGGAGGAGAAGAATCCCGGACAGTGATAGACAGCCGAACCCGGAGCTGGAGAAAGTCTTCAACTCAGCCACACCCCGCCCCGCCCCTGCCTGCCCTCATACATCAACCCCGGGGGCGCCGCGTGCACACTGCTCCTCACCGGGAGGAGGGCGCCATCTACCGGACCATTTACAGATCACACACTCCTACCGGCTATGTGTGTGTGTCGTCCAACACTCCACTTCTTCTATAGGACACACACTATTCACATCACCAGGAGGAGACTTAGACATTTAAATGTACATAACAATCATAAGACTAAAGCAAAATCGTTTGTTTTTTTTTGTAGGGAAAGGAAATCCTAAAAGTCGCACATTGCAGCTAATCCCTTTAAGGCTCAATTCACACATATTTTGATTGAATGCGATTTCCCCACATCCAATTTGCATGACAGGAGATTGTGACTGGCCGGTGCTCTATCGAATAATGCCCTCCGTCGAAAAGTGCCCGTGCATGTGCAGAACGGAAGGGCACTCCAGCTGATTTCCCGATCAGCTGGCGTGACGTCACCATAGCGCATGCGCACACCCTAGGAGGCTTTTTTTTGACAGGAGATACCATTTTACGGGCACAATTACACAATTAAAACCTTTAACCTTTATTCAAAAAGAAAAGACTGTTGCTGTAACTGCTTAAAAAGTGTTAACTAGGGTTTCGCTTTAATTTGTTAGTCACATATTGCAGTGTTTCTCAACTCCAGTCCTCAGGGCGCCCCAACAGGTCATGTTTTCAGGATTTCCCTCAGATGAAACAGCTGTGGTAAGGCAGTAAAACTGATCAAATCACCGGTGCAAAATAATGGAAAGCCTGAAAACATGACCTGTTGGGGCGCCTTGAGGACTGGAGTTGAGAAACACTGACATACTGTATGTATAAAGTCCATCTATATCTGCTTGTCCATCTAACACTACCCTTTCTAGGCAATGCCACTGTCCAAGGGTATTTATATTGCTCCTTCATAACTAGAGGACGCATCCTTAGGGCTCTTACACACGGGCACTTTGCTCAGCGGAGGATCGTTGCGCTGAGCATGCGGATGACAGGTCCGTCCCTGCTCACTGTGCAGAGATGGACCTGTCAGAGCCAATGTCCTCAATGGGGAGATTAGATGAAAACTGAATTGTTGTCCATTTTCATCCGATCCGCCAGACGGATGGAAAATAGGGTCTATCTGGATTTCACGGACAGGATTTTATAGCAGCGGATGTCAGCGGTGATGTCACCGCTGACATCCACTGCCCCATAAGAGTGAATGGAGCATCCGATCGGGTCCGTCTGAAAAACTGACAGGCAGACCTGATCAGAAAACGTGTGTGAAAGGGGCCTGAGACAGAAAGTGTGTTACTGGTCTTTATACCTGGGGAAAATATAACACAAATAAAGGGGAAAAAGAAAAAGAAAATGAATGCAGCAATCACATCTAAGGATCGGTTGCAAACCATTACATTTTTGTCTTTGGGTTTAGATATACTTTAATGACAGCAAGGCAATGGTAAAAGGATTACAATACTGGAAATTCAGATTAGGAATAATACCAATAGAATGTCCGTTCTATACTGAAACACAGCCAATTATGAGATTCAAACCTGTGCTAGAGGACAATACATGTAGAAAACTTAATTGCCAAACTGTCCAGTGGATGTCCCTGTTCTCTGGGCAAATGAAACCTTCCTACTGCTACAAATTCTATAGAGGAGTGTTCAAAACCTTTACATTTTTTCCAGCTTTTTTCCTTACCAGCATGTCGTTCACATAACTTCTGTAACCTATACCACTACATAATGTATCACAATGAAAGACGTTTCAAAGGCTGAACATGAAAGGTCTCCTAAGGTAAATGACATCCTTATGTTACACCTGGGTGGAAGCACATTGCCAGCAGGCAAATAAAGGAATGGCAGTGCCAATGTATAAGCAAGTTTACTGACATTAAAATGCATGGAATGAGGTTTAATACAGATGCCCCTGTTGTCAGATGGTGAAACACCAGCAGAGCCTGGAACGCTGCCCGTAACTCTAGGATGTTCGACACTGTTCCTCGAGTAGGAAAATCCCAGGAGCCCTGAGCCACCTCCGCTAGACAATGAGCGCCCCAACCTCTGTTAATGGCATATGTCGTTATTGTGACCCAGGTGATGGGAAGGATGGAGTGATAGCTGCAAATGTTTTCCCGCTGAAACCACCAGAGGAGGGAACCCCTCATGGCCGGAGTAATGTGAATACGTTGGGCTTTGTTGCCCAACCACTGACAAAGAAAACCCTTCTGGAAGGGCCGCATCCTCCACTGTGCCCACTTCACCATCGGTATGGTGGCCACCATGGTGCCGATGATCCTCAGACACTGGAGGGCATGGAGATGAGAAGAGGAGAGAGACAGACGAATCCTGTCTCAAACTATTGTAACCTTCTCCTTGGGTAGGGAGATAGTGCCTCTCACTGTGTCGAAGTGAGCTCCAAGGAACACAAGAGACTGCAACGGTTCCAACTGACTCTTCTCTAGGTTCAGGGCCCACCCAAATTCCCAGAGAGTGGAGATGACTTGACCTCTGTGTTCTAGGAGACGATCTCTGTCTTGAGCCAGCAGGAGGAGATCATCTAGGTAATGATGGAGACGGATCCCTCAGGTTCTCAATAGAGCCACAACAGCCAACAAGACCTTTGAGAAGACATGTGGAGATGTTGACTGCCCAAAGGGAAGGCAGGTAAATTGTAAATAAAGTTGGCCTAAGGAAAACTGGAGAAACTGTTGGAAATCTGCTGCCACTGGAACATGGAAATACGCGCCCTTGAGGTCTATAGAGAGAAGCCAGTCTCCTGGTCGGACCGACTGCTGGATTGTGGACAGCATCTCCATTTTGAACCTTTCTTTCCTGATGAAACGGTTCAGATGGGTCAGATCTATGATGAGCCTCCATGCGCCGTTCTTTTGCACCATAAAGAGAGGAGAGTAAATTCCCATGCCTCGTTGGTTGTGTGGGACAGGATTAGCAGCACCTTGTTCCAATAAAGATTTTACGTAGGCTGATAGGATCTGCTTTTTTCTTCTGAGGCCGGAAGAGACATGGGAACACACCTGAGCCTGGGAGCGCTGCTGAAGGTCCAGGCATAACCTGAAGAGACCGTTCTAACGGTCCAGAAGTCTTGGATCAAGGCTGCCCAGACATGCCGAAAGCGGAGAAGGCGAGCCCCCACCCGGCCTGTCTGAGCGGGCCCAATCTCAAGGGACTTGGTCGATTCCCTCTCACCCGTCGAACCACTCTTGACAGTTTTCTTGAAAGACAACTGTCTTGCCTTCCAAGATCTGGAGAACTCACAGCCTGGCCTGTAACTACGTGCTTCCCTGGCACGCTCCTGGCTCTGTTTCCTTGGAAACAATCTTCTCTGGCCTTGTAAACGCCAGTCCTGAGGGAGGAACCCCGACTTACCTCCAGTGGCACGGGGTTATGGCGCTATCCAATTTGTTGCCAAAAAGGGAGGACCCATCAAAAGGAATTCGGCACCACACTTGTTTAGATTCCGGGTTGGCCAGGCAAGGGCGGAGCCACAGGGCACGCTTGGCGGTGACTGCTGAAAGCATAACCCGAGCCACCAGACGGATGATGTCAATCAAAGCCTCCCCTAGGAAAGCCGATGCCAACCTCAACTCCTGGATGGACAAACTCTTGGCCAGTTCCTCCGAGACATTCCTAAGTGTCTCATCCACATTGTCTGTCCAAATTTATACATTGCAGCCAGAGCCAAGGGCCATACCTGCTGTAAGATTGACCTGTTTTGGGTCAGAGTCTATCCGCCTATCCAAGGCATCCCTGAAAGAGACTATCTTCCAGTGGAAGGGTCACATGTCTGACCAACCTCTTCACGGCTGCATCTTTTAGAGGAGCTGATTCCAATCGCTTAACCTCTTCCTCTGAAGGGATAAAGCCTCAGTACCTTTGAGAGCATGGAGTTCTTTTTCTCCACCTTGCCCCACTCGTCCGTGATGACTTCACCAAGCTCAGAAAGAAATGGGAAGTTGACACGTTCCTTCCTCAATTGCTTGAAATACTTCCTCTGTTTGGCAGGAGCCGCCACTGGCTCTTCCCAGTTTAAAGCTTTTCTGATAGCTTTAACCAATGGAGACAGCAGGGCGAAGTCAAATCTAGTGCAGGGATCTTCCGCCTCTAAATCACTACCTGAGGGAACAGCAGATGGGTGACTTGGCAAAGAGGAATCCCATGTGTCCTGAACCTGAGTCTCCCTTACTGGTGAGCGTGGAGGTTCTGTAGGAGGTTTGTGGGACTGGCTGGCATCTCTCTCAGACTCTCCTTAACGACCCTTTCAACCAGAGACTTTAGTTGTTGGTCCGTACCACCAACCAGCCTGTTGCTTTGGCGTAACAGAGGTCACATAGGGATTTTCCCACAGGTACATGCGACCTACATCCCCAGCAGACACATTCAGCTGTACGGCTGGAGTGAGCCGTGGAAGGGCGAGATGGGTCCAGGCTACGGTGTACAGATCTTGAGGGTGAACCATGGTGTCTAGATCTGGAAGAGGAGTGCCGGCGATGAGACTTTGAAGACAGAGTCACTTCCTTTGCAGGAGCTGTGCTGCTGGCCAGACCTAGAAGGGCTGACAGAAAAAGAAACAAGAAAGCATCTGTGTTAGGGGAGACAACAGTAACAATGTCCTCCACCTACCCCCCCAGCTGGTGACACCTAGGGAAGACCCCCTACCATGTACCTGCTGCAAGAGGGCTGGCCACAGGCAGGCGGTGATGTGTCCATAGTCCTGGAGGATTCCATCAGGGCTGGAAAAGAAGGCAACCAAGTCAGCACAAAAGCACCCCTACAAGCTGTACCACCTGTCCCCTTGAAGCCCCTTACCTGGCACAAACAAACAGGGGCTAGGGGAAGTCACCGCTATAAGCCCGCAAGCAATCCCAAAGCTTGCAGGCTTTTCCCTTGTTTAAAAAGGGCGCCCCTGTGACATCACCGCCACGCCGGCCGCGGTGCTAGTGCGCATGCGCGATCACCATAATCTTGACGACAACTAGCATGCGTGAACACAGCCTCGTTTCCGTGTCGGACTCACGCATGCGTAGAACGGCCGTGGAACAAAACCAGGAAGTGAACGGCAGCTGGAACCAGCCGCCATGCCTGCCAGCCACGCTGCACCCGGCAGACGTGTGGGGAAACACAGGGAAAGATCAAAGCCAGAGACAATACAGTGACACACAAACTGCTGCCATAAAATGTAACAAACTCACCGCTCCCACCACGATCGTCACCGGGCCGAGGTAAGATGCACAAGCCGGACTTGTAGGACGATAGGGCCACCCGCTAGTAGCTAGGCTGACAGGATTCTTGCCTGCCAGTGGCTAGGCCTGTAGCATCTTCCAGCACCACTTCCATATGCCCACTCCATACCCTGCTAGTAGCTAGGGCTTATCTGAGTATTGCGACTCCTCATGTCCAGGATCGAAGCTCGCCCGGTCCTGATTGTAGGAGGAAAAATCTTCGGCTAGGAAGACCATCAACTAGGTCCTTCGGAGGAGGAAAAAAAAAAACACGGCCGCTGGTTCGGAGCAAAGATTTATGGGAGTGGAGTTCTATAGGGTAGTAGAAGAGGCGGGTCTAAACCCAAACGTAGGCTGCCATGGAGTCTGTCAGGAAATACATATTACATAAGGTTACTTCATATAATAACAAATATAATGAGGATGAATAACATGTATAAAAAATAATCTTTATGGTTAGTCTGGCATTCTGTCAGTACCCTCAAGGTTTGATCATATAACATATATTAATTTATTATCATCATGGGGAATTATACCGCAGTTGCCATTTGTTTCTTCCTCTGGAGGTGTCAAGAGTGTGGCTTCTTGCAAGCTCCTTGGATGCCATCTTGGGGGGACGAGGATAGATCATGGATCCGTCAGGACTATTCAATTTCTTTTAATTTTCTGGTTATAGGATCTTTGTCCCAATTTCTTCTTTTAGCGGTAACTATACCATTGCCGTGTACATAGATGTGTGTGTACTAGACATGTGCATTCGTTTTCGTCCGAATGCATTTTCGTCCGAATTTCAGCTATTTTCGTTATCGTTTTAACAAACGAAAACGAAAGCACAGAATCCGAAAACCGAAAGATCCGACATAAACAAATGCTTTATTTTCGTTTTCGTTGCTACAACAGTTCGATATAGATAGGAGATTCGACGTGACGCTGACAATAACAATCTGTGTCTATCGAACCTGTGGTCGAATGTGCCTAACCTTAACTCTATTAGTCCAAGATTATTCTACATAGGAGAGAAAAGATTCAACATTATAGAGAGAAAAGATTCGACATAGGAGAGAAAGATTCGACATAGGAGAGAAAAGATTCGACATAGGAGAGAAAAGATTTGACATAGGAGAGAAAAGATTCGACATAGGAGAGAAAAGATTTGTTATTATAGAGAGAAAAGATTCGACATAGAGAGAAAAGATCACTGCTGGAATTGGGTGGGGGAAGTAAAATAAAAATAAAGTTGATGATGAATGTTATTGGCTGATTGTAACCAAAGAGGAGGAGCAGTAAAATAGCTAGAATGACGAAGATTCGACAAAGCATCGAAAGTTAGAAGATTCGACGGTGCAGCAAAACTGTACGACGCTGCAATCGTACATTTCCGGTCAAATGCATCCGCCCATAGGCTATAGAAGAATTCTAATGTTGGTTGACTAGTAATAGTAATGAATAAATATAATTATTATTAGTCATACAACATTAGAATTCTTCTATAGCTTGTGGGCGGAACATTCGACCGGAAATGTATGATTGCAGCGTCGTACAGTTTCACTGCTCCGTCGAATCTTCTTTGAACATTCGACAGACACCATAAGCCTTCAATGACAGATTCGACCTTAATTAATTCAGATTTTCGGACGAATGCAATTTCTAACGAAAAACGAAATAAATAAAAACGAATTTCGGGAGTAACTAAATAAATTTATTTTTCGGACGAAAACGAAATTCCGAAACGAAATATTTCAGTGTGCACATGTCTAGTGTGTACTATGAAATGCTTTGAATTTTGAGTTTCTTAATGTATACGGTATATATATTTTTTAGAGTAATTAACCCCCCTGAGGAAGACCATAACAGTACAGGTCAAAACACGTCGGGGTATCTATGTGGCTGGCATTCTGTAATTTAATGTTTTGCTCCACTGTATCAACATTGCTATTTATGATGAAATGTGTTTTGTATTGTATAACCAGAGCTCATATTTTAATTCATACATGCTGATAAAAAAAAAAACCTTTTCCATACTGCAATTTTTTTGGGGTGTGCAGCCTCTTCATTTCCAAATGTGTGATTCCTCTATTTAAATTTTACTTATTTTTTTAAATATCAGGGTCAGTGTATTTTAGGTAGGGTAAAAACATATATATTTTTTTTATTTGTATTGGTGTCAGTTAGGCCTCATGCATACTGGATGTTTTAATGCCACTGCCAGAGTGTCCAGGGGCAGCGGCGTTTTGGCAAAAAGAACACCTAATGCCTAAACACATGTTAACGCTAGGTGCGTTTAGAGCTTGAGTGTTAATCCATTCCATTGGCCAGAATAATAATTTTGGCCCATGAAATTAATTAACGTCCAAGCCCTTTACTCACCTAAACTTGTTACATGTATTTACAGGCGTCAAGCGTTTTTTCCTGTCAGAACGCCAAAGCCAGGAGGTAAGGCATCTAGGAGAGTTACCAAAACATCCAGTGTGCATGAGGCCTTAGTGTCAGTGTGTTTTAGGTAGGATGAAAAAAAGCAAAATGCACATCATTGTTCCTGTGCCCTATATTGGATACAAACAACAAATAATATATACATACGTGGTATCGCTGTGATTGTCAGGAGCAGGAGAACTTATTTTGGCTTGTTTTTTGGCGGCAGATTATGGTAATAGCAAGAAATACAGCTAAAATTAAAAAAAATACTTTTTTTTACTATTTTGTGCCAGTATTCTATCGATAACAAAATAAAAAAATAGGAGATATTATTACCATTTACCACCAAATGAAAGCCCAATTTGTCCTGAAAAAACAAGGCATAATTCATCTGGACACACTACGTAGTTGCGATGATATTTACAGTTTTACGAACATGTGTCAAAGTTGCAAAACTATGTTCAGGCGTTAGGATTTGTTTTACCTCTGTCCTGAAGGGGTTAAAGTAATAATACAGATTCACACTGCTGGATTGACTGATAAATATATAATACATCCTGAAAAAAAAAAACTTTTTGATAATGAAAGCCACCAGGAAAGCCTTTTAGCTGAGAAAGCGAATTGTGTTTTTTTTTTTAAACCCATAGCAATTATACAAAAGATATCGCCTAAATATCCTGTTAATGTGTATAGATAAGGATGGAGTTGTGCTCAGCCACTTAATAAATTGTAGTAGATGTGCTCAGCCACTTAATAAATTGTAGTAGATGTGCTCAGCCACTTAATGAACTTTAGTAACAAAGACTTAAGCTGGGTATACACACACAGAGTTTCTTTTTTTTTATTCAACGAGAGTTTTGAATGAAAAAAAGAAAATTCACAGATTCCTACATCCACTAGCGATGTGGATGCATGGATCTCTTCTGATCAGCGCTGCAGCCTTTGGCTTCAGCAGCTGATTGAATGCTGGTTTTCCAGCAGGATTGTTCGACCTTGGTGCGACAAACCTGCGTGGTAGAGTCAGATGAGTCCGGTTGGGCTGTGGGGTGCCAACCTCGCTTTTATTGAAGCAGAGGTAGAGTAGTCGACCCAGATAAGCCAAAGGGCCTTAAATTTGTCGAAGGTGTCATTGTCTAGGGCTATAATCTCCTCCATGCGCATGATGTCGTTGATCATGGAGACCCAGACGGCCAAGGGTGGAGTGGTAGTGGTTTTCCAAAACAGGGGTATAAGTTGTCTAGCGGCTGATAGGAAAAAACGCAGCAGGGAGTGCTTTTGAGAGAAGCTATTGACCCTGGGAGCATGGACAATAAAGCTATTTCTGGGGTGGGTGATAATTTCCGGTCATATAGGCTGTTATATATTGCAAAAACCTGCAACCATAGGGGTTATATTGCTGCACAGTCCCACCAGACGTGTAGGTAGCTTCCACCCGCCGCATCTCCAGCATAAGGGAGATACGGACAGAAATATTTTATGAAGAGTTTGAGGGTTCCTGTACCATCGAGAGAGGAGTTTAACCACTTAAGCCCCGGACCATTTCGGGCCATTAGGACCAGGCCTGTTTTTGGGATTCGGCACTGCGCTGCTTTAACTGTAAATTGTGCGGACATGCAATGTTGTACCCAAATGAAATTTGCGTCCTTTTCTTCCCACAAATAGAGCTTTCTTTTAATGGTATTTGATTGCCTCTGCGATTTTTATTTTTTGCGATATAAACAGAAAAAGACCGAAAATTTTGAAAAAAAATGATATTTTCTACTTTTTGTTATAAGAAAAATCGAATAAACTCAATTTTAGTCATACATTTAGGCCAAAATGTATTCAGCCACATGTCTTTAGTAAAAAAAATGTCAATAAGCGTATATTTATTGGTTTGCGCAAAAGTTATAGCGTTTACAAACTAGGGTACATTTTCTGAAATTTACACAGCTTTAAATTTATGACTGCCTATCTCATTTCTTGAGGTGCTAAAATGGCAGGGCAGTACAAAACCCCCCAAATGACCCCATTTTGGAAAGTAGACACCCCAAGGAAATTGCTGAGAGGCATGTTGAGCCCATTGAATATTTTTTTTTTTTGTCCCAAGTGATTGAATAATGACAAAAAAAAAAAAATTACAAAAAGTTGTCACTAAATGATATATTGCTCACACATGCCATGGTTATATGTGGAATTCCACCCCAAAATACATTCTGCTGCTTCTCCTGAGTACGGGGATACCACATGTGTGGGACTTTTTAGGAGCCTAGCCACGTACGGGACCCCGGAAACCAAGCACCGCCTTCAGGATTTCTAAGGGCGCAAATTTTTGATTTCACTCCTCACTACCTATCACAGTTTCGAAGGCCATAAAATGCCAAAATAGCACAAAACCCCCCCAAATTACCCCATTTTGGAAAGTAGACACCCCAAGCTATTTACTGAGAGGCATGTTCAGTCCATGGAATATTTTATATTTTGCCACAAGTTGCGGGAATATGACAAACTTTTTTTTTTTTGCACAAAGTTGTCACTAAATGATATATTGCTCACACATGCCATGGGCATATGTGAAATTACACCCCAAAATACATTCTGCTGCTTCTCCTGAGTACGGGGATACCACATGTGTGGGACTTTTTGGGAGCCTAGCCGCGTACGGGACCCCAAAAACCAAGCACCGCCTTCAAGGTTTCTAAGGGCATAAATTTTTGATTTCACTCCTCACTACCTATCACAGTTTTGAAGGCCATAAAATGCCAAGATGGCACAAAACCCCCCCAAATGACCCCATTTTGGAAAGTAGACACCCCAAGCTATTTGCTGAGAGGCATGTTGACCCCATTGAATATTTTTTTTTTTTGTCCCAAATGATTGAATAATGACAAAAAGAAAAAAAAAAACAAAATGTACAAAAAGTTGTCACTAAATGATATATTGCTCACACATGCCATGGTTATATGTGGAATTGCACCCCAAAATACATTCTGCTGCTTTTCCTGAGTACAGGGATACCACATGTGTGGGACTTTTTGGGAGGCTAGCCGCGTACGGGACCCCAAAAACCAAGCACCGCCTTCAAGGTTTCTAAGGGCATAAATTTTTGATTTCACTCCTCACTACCTATCACAGTTTTGAAGGCCATAAAATGTCAAAATAGCCCAAAACCCCCACAAATGACCCCATTTTGGAAAGTAGACACCCCAAGCTATTTGCTGAGAGGCATGGTGAGTATTTTACAGCTCTCATTTGTTTTTGAAAATTAAGAAAGACATTTTTTTTTCTTTTTTTACATTTTCAAAACTTTGTGACAAAAAGCGAGATCTGCAAAATACTCAACATACCTCTCAGCAAATAGCTTGGGGTGTCTACTTTCCAAAATGGGGTCATTTGGGGGGGTTTTGAAAAAAACTGTCGTCAGCAAATATATCAAACGCTACAAAAAAACTGTTAGCGATCGCAGGGATCAGGCCTGTCTCTGCGAACGCTGCAGTTATGTGTGTTGTGTTTGGTAAGTGACAGTGATCGATCGATACTGCACTTGGGTGGGCTGGGCTGGGCTGGGCTGGGCGGAGGGGCTAAACGCAGGCGCTAGCAGGTATCTGGGCTGATCCCGCTAACACTGCGTTTTTGGGAACCCTAAACCGCTGGGGATGCTAGTATAGATCTGATCAGATACTATACCACTAAGGGGGGTGTATGCTTTGCGCGTGGGTGTTAGCGTTACTGGCACTAACCTAACACTGCCTGGGGCGACGCAGACCCTCTCTGGCGCTAAAACCTAATTGATCTCACCCGCCGGGCGATCAGGGGGTTAAACCTTTATTGGGTTATATACGGCGGGTGCCCTGATGCTATAAAAAGCAAACTAATCAACCAGCGTCACCCGTAACCTTTATATGGTGATCACTGGTGAAAGGGTTAACTAGGGGCAATCAGGGGGTTAAAACCTTTATTAGGTTAAATATGGGGGTACCTGACACTATATAAAAACCTGACGGGTAACCTAAATAACTAAATAACTTACTGGCTAACCAGTGACACTTATACGGCGATCACTGGTGAAAGGGTTAACTCTAGGGGCAATCAGGGGGTTAAAATAATATATGGGGGTACCTGACACTAATAAAAACCTGCGGCGAACCTAAAAAAAATAACTGCCTATCTAAAACACCAGCGACACGAATACAGCGATCGGAAAAACAATCGCTTAGTGACGCTGAAGTTAGGGGGTGAAAGGGTTACCTGGGGGGTGATCAAGGGGTTAAACCTTTATTAGGGGGGGTTAGGAGGCTACCCTGGACCTAAAGGGGCCTAATCCTAACTGCCCTGCAACTTTTTACAATCACAGATGACACTAAATGCAGTGATCAGTAAAATAAATGATCACTGCAATCAGTGACACTGTGATTGGGGGCTTTGGGGTGACCTGGGGGGTGATCTGGGGGTGACTGGGGGGTGATTTGTGTGCCTATGTGTACCTACGTGTCAGTGGACTGTTGGTGCACTAACCTGCTTCTTCTCTCCTCGGCGCCGGGAACGAAAAGACCGCGGCGAGGGAGATGACATCACTTCCTCCAGCCTGTGTTTACATTTCAGGCAGGAGGAAGCAATTTCATTCGCCGGGAGCGATCGCGAGGGGGGGGGCGGAATCGAGCGGCCGCCCCCTCATGCCTGATCGCTCCCGAACACTTAACGGCCGCTCACTACAGTGAAGGGGGGTCCGGATGGACCCCCCAACTGCACAAAGGCGATTACGTAGATCTACGTGATTCTGCCTGTAAATCGGCGGTGGGCGGTCGTTAAGTGGTTAAAAAAAAAAAATCCTGGTTATAGCAGGATATAGAGGATTTGTGTGTAAAGTGGAATGATTTTTGCCATTCCACTAAGAAGAGATCTCTGCCCAGGTCTGTGGACCACTTCCTGGTGTAAGAGAGAGGTTGATCGTGTAGCAGTGAATGCTGTAGTGAGTACAAAGTGGAGAGTAGGTGTCTAGATGTTTCTGTGAGAGAGCACAGCTGTTCATATCCCGTCAGGGGTCTGTGAATTTGGGAAGCGGAAAACAAATCAGAACAAAAGGAGGATATACGGAGTGCTGTGAGCCAATTACCTTGAGCGCCTGGCAAAACGGGGGTACCTAAAGAGGGATCCACAAATAAGCTCGCTACAGGCCAGGTTGATCGGGAGTATGGGCCTATTGTATTGCACCTCATTCCTTGAGGCAAAGAGGGGTGATCAAACAATGAGGTAAGGGGCGAGGGGTCTGTGGATAGAAGAGATGACATGCCCTTTTTATACCAGAGATGTAGAGCAGCGACTGTTAAGGGGGAGGAGGAGGAGGAGGAAAGTAAATGTAGTTTCTGTCCGTAGCCCCAAAGTAGAACCCGTAAGTCAAAGGGGGATAGGTCTTGTTCCACCGAGGTGGATGCTTTTGGAAAGGGGCGAGGGAACCATTCCAGGACCCTGGACAGCAGAGCCACCCTGTGGTACATTTCGAAATCTGGGAGACCCAGCCCGCCTCGAATTTTAGGGTAAGTGAGCAAAGTGTGGCGAATGCAAAATAGGCCTTGGTGCCAAACGAATCGTATGGACATGGAGCAGAGGGAGTTAAAAAATTGCTTAGGGACAGAAATAGGTATCGTTTGGAATAAATAAAGTAACTTAGGCAGAGTGTCCATTTTTAGTGCATTGATGCGACCAAACCAGGGTAGCGAGGAGGAGCTCCAGGCATCTAGTTCCTTCCTAAGTAGGGTCAGTAAAGGGAGATAGTTAAGAGAGTATAGGTCCGACAGATTGGAGGGAATCGTTATCCCCAAGTAAGATATGCCTTTGGCGCCCCATTGGAAAGGGAAGTTAGCCTTAACCCTGGCGAGGGTGGTGGATGATAAGGAAATCTTAGACATGTTCAACTTGAAGTTACTGAACTACCCGAATCTGTGGAATTCATGCATCAGAGAGGGTAGGGATGTGTGTGGCTGCTGGATGTAGACCAGAAGGTCATCCGCGGAAAGGGAGAGTTTGTGGTCAGTGGAGGGTGTCTTAATCCCTACAATGGAGGTATTCTGTCTGATGGCCCTAGCCAAGTGTTTTATCACCAGTACAAAAAGTAGGGGTGACAGAGGGCAACCCTGTCTGGTACCGTTAGATATATGGAACGGTGCGGATAAGGAGCCATAAACCAGAACAGAAGCTGAGGGTCAGGAGTATAGCGTCATAACCTGGGACACAAAGGCGGGGCCAAGGCCTATCTGTTCGAGGGAGAGGTGCAAGAACTGCCAATTGACTCGGTCAAATGCCTTCTCTGCGTCAAAAGAGAAGGCATGCTTTAAGGTGATGTCGTTGGATGTAGGAAACAAGGTGGATGGTTTTAGTGGTGTTGTACCTGGCTTCACGCCCAGGGACAAACCCTACTTGGTCTGTATGGATAATAGAGGGTAAAAGGGGTGAGAAGCGGTTAGCGAGATTGGCCGGTAACGCTGCACTGGGAGCGGTCCTTGCCAGGTTTGGGTATGACAGAGATGTTGGCGGATAAAAGGTCACTGGAGGGAAGATGAGAATCGTCTATGTAGTTAAACGCCATAGAGAGCAGAGGGGCGAGGGACTGGGCAAATGATTTATAAAACCTAGGGGAAAACCCAAGCGCTGTAACATTTTAGATGACAATTGCCCAGTCATGTAACACTGTACCCAAAGGAAATTTTTATAATTTTTTTCACACAAATAGAGCTTTCTTTTGGTGGTATTTGACCACCTCTGCAGTTTTTATTTTTTGCTAAATAAACTAATAAACACCGAAAAGTTTAAAAAAATTAATCTTTTTCATAGTTTGTGATAAAATTTAAAATCGGGTCATTTTTCTTCTTTACCGATGGGTACTGATAGGCTCTGATAAGGCAGCACTGATAGGAGGCACTGATTGGCAACACTGATAAAATCTTTTTCATAATTTGTTATAAAAAATTTAAATCAGGCAATTTTTCTCCTTCACTGGTGGGAACTGATTGTCAGCACTGGTGGGTACTGTTGGGACTCCCTCCCAGATGACGGCCTCCCAGAACTAACTGTCCATCAGCTACAGCGCGGACGGCAAGTGGTTAAAAGGCTCTGTTAAGCCCACCATCCCGTATCTATTAGTGACACCATCGCTTCCACACATGTAATGCCTGATAACAGCATTGCGTACAGTTGCGCATGCTACATCCAATGATGTCATCATGCGCACACATTATGAACTGTGACTCCATCAAGTCACAAGACTGCATGCTGTTCTTTACTCTTTAGTAGGGATGAGCTTCGTGTTCGAGTCGAACATACGTTCGACTCGAACATCGGCTGTTCGATCGTTCGACGAAGATCGAACGATTTGGGCCGTTCGCGCCAAATTCGAGTGACGCGAACGGCCCACAATGCACTACGCCATCGCAGTGTCATCCAGGCGCTGTGATTGGCCAAGCATGCACTGTGACCCCGCATGCTTGGCCAATCACAGCGCCGGCAGCGAGGAGAGCAATGATTGGCCACAGGCAGGATGCCTGTGGCCAATTATTGCTGAGGGTGTTTAGTACACGCCCCACACTATAAAAGGCCGCCAGCACGGCGGCCTAGTGTAGTGTGTTCCGGAGCAGGGATAGAGCAGCATAGGCAGGGACAGTGACTGTTATTTCTTTCTTGCTTAACCTGGATTCCTTTAGTTTAGGGAAAGAGAAGGATAGGTAGGGAGAGTGTCAGTGTGTTTTGTGCTTGTGCTATAGTGTGCTTAAAAAAAACATTTATTCTAGGGACAGAAAACTGTAGGTAGGGAGAGTGTTTTTTTTCTTTCACTCTGCAAGTCCTTGTTTCCAGGGACCTGTAAGGACAGTGAGTGAATTGTCCTTGTGCTATATTGTGCTTAAAAAAAACATTTATTCTAGGGACAGAAAACTGTAGGTAGGGAGAGTGTCAGTTTATTTCACTCTGCAAGTCCTTGTTTCCAGGGACCTGTAAGGACAGTGAGTGAATTGTCCTTGTGCTATATTGTGATTAAAAAAAACATTTTTTCTAGGGACAGAAAACTGTAGGTAGGGAGAGTGTTTTTTTTCTTTCACTCTGCAAGTCCTTGTTTCCAGGGACCTGTAAGGACATTGAGTGAATTGTCCTTGTGCTATATTGTGCTTAAAAAAAACATTTATTCTAGGGACAGAAAACTGTAGGTAGGGAGAGTGTCAGTTTATTTCACTCTGCAAGTCCTTGTTTCCAGGGACCTGTAAGGACAGTGAGTGAATTGTCCTTGTGCTATATTGTGATTAAAAAAAACATTTTTTCTAGGGACAGAAAACTGTAGGTAGGGAGAGTGTTTTTTTTCTTTCACTCTGCAAGTCCTTGTTTCCAGGGACCTGTAAGGACAGTGAGTGAATTGTCCTTGTGCTATATTGTGCTTAAAAAAAACATTTATTCTAGGGACAGAAAACTGTAGGTAGGGAGAGTGTCAGTTTATTTCACTCTGCAAGTCCTTGTTTCCAGGGACCTGTAAGGACAGTGAGTGAATTGTCCTTGTGCTATATTGTGATTAAAAAAAACATTTTTTCTAGGGACAGAAAACTGTAGGTAGGGAGAGTGTTTTTTTTCTTTCACTCTGCAAGTCCTTGTTTCCAGGGACCTGTAAGGACAGTGAGTGAATTGTCCTTGTGCTATATTGTGCTTAAAAAAACATTTATTCTAGGGACAGAAAACTGTAGGTAGGGAGAGTGTCAGTTTATTTCACTCTGCAAGTCCTTGTTTCCAGGGACCTGTAAGGACAGTGAGTGAATTGTCCTTGTGCTATATTGTGATTAAAAAAAACATTTTTTCTAGGGACAGAAAACTGTAGGTAGGGAGAGTGTTTTTTTTCTTTCACTCTGCAAGTCCTTGTTTCCAGGGACCTGTAAGGACAGTGAGTGAATTGTCCTTGTGCTATATTGTGATTAAAAAAAACATTTTTTCTAGGGACAGAAAACTGTAGGTAGGGAGAGTGTTTTTTTTCTTTCACTCTGCAAGTCCTTGTTTCCAGGGACCTGTAAGGACAGTGAGTGAATTGTTCTTGTGCTATATTGTGATTAAAAAAAACATTTTTTCTAGGGACAGAAAACTGTAGGTAGGGAGAGTGTTTTTTTTCTTTCACTCTGCAAGTCCTTGTTTCCAGGGACCTGTAAGGACAGTGAGTGAATTGTCCTTGTGCTATATTGTGATTAAAAAAAACATTTTTTCTAGGGACAGAAAACTGTAGGTAGGGAGAGTGTTTTTTTTCTTTCACTCTGCAAGTCCTTGTTTCCAGGGACCTGTAAGGACAGTGAGTGAATTGTTCTTGTGCTATATTGTGATTAAAAAAAACATTTTTTCTAGGGACAGAAAACTGTAGGTAGGGAGAGTGTCAGTTTATTTCACTCTGCAAGTCCTTGTTTCCAGGGACCTGTAAGGACAGTGAGTGAATTGTCCTTGTGCTATATTGTGATTAAAAAAAAACATTTTTTCTAGGGACAGAAAACTGTAGGTAGGGAGAGTGTTTTTTTTCTTTCACTCTGCAAGTCCTTGTTTCCAGGGACCTGTAAGGACAGTGAGTGAATTGTCCTTGTGCTATATTGTGCTTAAAAAAAACATTTATTCTAGGGACAGAAAACTGTAGGTAGGGAGAGTGTTTTTTTTCTTTCACTCTGCAAGTCCTTGTTTCCAGGGACCTGTAAGGACAGTGAGTGAATTGTCCTTGTGCTATATTGTGATTAAAAAAAACATTTTTTCTAGGGACAGAAAACTGTAGGTAGGGAGAGTGTTTTTTTTCTTTCACTCTGCAAGTCCTTGTTTCCAGGGACCTGTAAGGACAGTGAGTGAATTGTTCTTGTGCTATATTGTGATTAAAAAAAACATTTTTTCTAGGGACAGAAAACTGTAGGTAGGGAGAGTGTCAGTTTATTTCACTCTGCAAGTCCTTGTTTCCAGGGACCTGTAAGGACAGTGAGTGAATTGTCCTTGTGCTATATTGTGATTAAAAAAAAACATTTTTTCTAGGGACAGAAAACTGTAGGTAGGGAGAGTGTTTTTTTTCTTTCACTCTGCAAGTCCTTGTTTCCAGGGACCTGTAAGGACAGTGAGTGAATTGTCCTTGTGCTATATTGTGCTTAAAAAAAACATTTATTCTAGGGACAGAAAACTGTAGGTAGGGAGAGTGTTTTTTTTCTTTCACTCTGCAAGTCCTTGTTTCCAGGGACCTGTAAGGACAGTGAGTGAATTGTCCTTGTGCTATATTGTGCTTAAAAAAAATATTTTTTCTAGGGACAGAAAACTGTAGGTAGGGAGAGTGTCAGTTTCTTTCACTGTGAAAGTCCTTGTTTCAAGGGACAGAGAAGGACACCTGAAGGTAGCCCTTATTGCTTTTTTCCCATCTCCCTGCAGGCCATCTATTAGAATGTCTGGAAGGCAAACAAGGAGAGGCAGACAGTCAGGAGGCAATAAAAGAGGGCAAGCAGGCTCTGTGTCTGGGGGCAACAGTGCTGGTCGTGGACGCGGTGCATTGTCATCAGCACATGGCCATGGGACACGCTTGTCCTTCTTTTCGGCAGCTGGACATGTTGAGCCACATCATGCCGAAGACTTGGTAGAGTGGATGACCAAGCCCTCCTCCTCCTCCTCATCCTCTCTCACCCAGGCTCAGGGTACTGGAAAAGCAGCTGCCAAAGCGTCGTCTTCCCTGGTATCAATGTCAGACAAATCATCAGTCACTCCTTCCCTAGACCCACCATGTCCTCCTCCTGAGGAGTCCCCCGAACTGTTTCAGCACAGTGTTGGGTACATGCTCCAGGAGGATGCCCAGCGTTTCGAAGGGTCTGATGATGAAACCCAGCTAGAGGAAGGCAGTAGCGTGAGAGCAGACAGAGGGGATGCTCAAGAAGGACACCAATCTGGCAGTCATGTTCCAGCAGCTGCAGCATACTGCCAGATTGGCTCCAGTGATGAGGAGGGAGGGGATGATGAGGTCACTGACTCCACGTGGGTGCCTAATAGGAGAGAGGAGGAGGAGGAGGATGAGGAGGAGGCACATCTCCAACGAGGCAGGATGCCCTTTGGTGGCCAGCGTAAGGGCAGTACACCGACGGAATCACACCGCAGAGCTCCGCCTGTGCAGGGCGCTGCCTCTGCCCGTCATTCAAAAAGTTCTTTGGTGTGGGCCTTTTTTGAGGCTAGTGCATCAGATCGCACAGCTGCTGTTTGCAACATATGTCTCAAGCGTATATCGCGTGGCCAAAACATCAGCCGCTTGGGTACCACATGCCTGACCAGACATATGTTGACCTGCCATGCAGCTCGTTGGCAAGCCTACCTCAAAGACCCACACCAAAGAACAAAGCGGACCTCTCCTTGCACCGCATCAGCTGGGATCTCCAACCCCACTATAACTTCAGTCCTCTCTGAAACATGCACTGAGAGGAATGAAGGTGTAGAATTAGGTGTGTCACAGCCAAGTACTTGCGCCCACTCTGCTAGCAGTACACCGACGTCCGATTCTAGCAGGCAAATTTCCCTGCCCCAGCTGCTGGACCGTCGAAAGAAGTTCACTCCCAGCCATCCACATGCCCAGCGGTTGAATGCTAGCTTGGCTAAATTGCTAGCGCTTCAACTGCTGCCTTTTCAGTTGGTAGACTCGGCCCCCTTCCGTGAGTTTGTGCAATGTGCGGTTCCTCAGTGGCAGGTTCCCAAACGCCACTTTTTCTCACGGAAGGCTATTCGGGCTCTCTACCGGCATGTGGAAGGCAATGTCTTGGCCTCGCTGGACAGGGCGGTCAGCGGTAAGGTGCATATTACCGCTGACTCATGGTCCAGCAGGCATGGACAGGGACGTTACCTTTCTTTCACGGCCCATTGGGTCACTCTTTTGGCAGCTGGGAAGGATTCAGGACAAGGTGCAGTAGTGTTGGAGGTTGTCCCACCGCCACGCCTCCAAAATGCTACTACTGGTTGTGACACACCTCTCTCCTCCACCCCCTCCTCTTCTTCTTCCTCCATGGCCTCTTCCTGTGGTTTGTCCTATGAACCAGCGGTGCTCCGTAGCCGTTCACGGGGCTACGCAAGTACGCAGGCAAAAAGATGCCATGCCGTGCTTGCGCTGGTGTGTTTGGGGGACAGAAGCCACACTGGGGCAGAGGTCCTGTCTGCTCTGCAGGGCCAGGCCGAGAGGTGGTTGACGCCACGCCAGCTTAAGCCAGGAATGGTGGTTTGCGACAATGGCACCAACCTCCTCTCCGCCCTCCGACAGGGACAACTGACCCATGTGCCCTGTGTGGCTCACGTCCTTAACCTGGTGGTGCAGCGCTTCTTGGGCAGGTACCCGGGCTTACAGGATGTCCTGAGGCAGGCCAGGAAAGTCTGTGTGCATTTCCGCAGATCTTATAATGCCAGTGCTCGCCTGGCTGAGCTGCAAAAGGAGTTGAACCTGCCCAAGAACCGCCTTATATGTGACATGCCCACCAGGTGGAACTCAACGTTGGCCATGCTGCAGCGGCTGCACACGCAGCAGAGGGCCATCAATGAGTACCTGTGCGACTACGGCACCAGGACAGGGTCAGGGGAGCTTGGTTTTTTTTCTCCACGCCAGTGGGGCATGATCAGGGATGCATGCACTGTCCTGGCACCATTTGAGGAGGCCACGAGGATGGTGAGCAGTGACAGTGCATGCATCAGTGACACTGTACCTCTTGTCCACCTGTTGGAGCACACGCTGCGTGGAATAATGGACAGGGCACTTGAGGCAGAACAGAGGCAGGAAGAGGAGGACTTCCTTGCCTCTCAAGGCCCCCTTTACCCAGACAGTGTTCCTTCTGTCCCACCCATCGCACAGGAAGAGGAGGAGGAGGAGGAGGAGGATTGTGTCAGCATGGAGGTGGAGGCTGGCACTCAGCATCATCAGCAGCAGTCTTTTAGGGATGATTTACAGTCCCAAGAAACCAGTGGACTTGTACGTGGCTGGGAGGAGGTGGCTGCGGATCATGTCGTCCTTAGTGACCCAGAGGACTCCGGAGCGAATGCCTCAGCAAACCTACGCTGCATGGCCTCCCTGATCCTGCAAAGTCTGCGGAAGGATCCTCGTATTCTTCGGATCAAGGAGAGGGACCATTACTGGCTGGCCACTCTCCTTGATCCACGGTACAAGGGTAAGGTTGCGGACCTTATGTTACCGTCGCAGAGGGAGCAGAGGATGAGACAACTCCGGGAGGCCTTGCAGAAAGGTCTGTGCAACGCGTTCCCAGAGACTGGGAGGTTGCAAACTCCTGGTCCTGGACAACGAGTTGCTGAGGCTTCGGCCAGTCAAAGAAGGAGCGGTGGGGAAGGTGGCCGTCTGACCGATGCGTTCAGACAATTCTTTAGTCCGCAGCCCCAAAGTATGATCGGTTCCAGCAACCATCGCCAGCGTCTGATAAACATGGTGCAGGAATATCTAGGGGCAAGGTCAGACTTGGACACCTTCCCCACCGAAAATCCTCTGGCTTACTGGGTCTTGAGGATGGATCACTGGCCAGAGCTTGCACAGTATGCAATTGAGCTACTGGCCTGTCCTGCATCCAGCGTTCTTTCGGAACGCACATTCAGTGCTGCTGGAGGATTTGTCACGGATCACAGGGTGCGCCTGTCCACCGACTCGGTTGATCGACTGACTTTCATCAAGATGAACCAGTCTTGGATCACCACCAGCTACCACACACCTGATGCTGATATAACAGACTAATTGATTTTAACATGTCACATCCCTTCAAGACTGATGCTGATGCTGAGTGCCTGTGCTGTTATGTTGACTGGCTATCCTCCTCCTCCGAGTCCTCAATGATACGATTGATGATGATAGCTTGTAAGATCATTTTTGTTTATGGGTGCCGCCACCAGTGCCTAACGCCCAATTTTTCAGCCCCTGTTTAACAGGGGCGTGTAATTACAATTTTTGAAGCAATACTTTGCAACAGGGCTCATTGCTGTGCTCCAAGTACAGTATCTGTGAGGAGTTGCAGTGTTGTGCCACCAGTGCCTAAGGCCCAATTTTTCAGCCCCTGTTTAACAGGGGCGTGTCATTACAATTTTTGAAGCAATACTTTGCAACAGGGCTCATTGCTGTGCTCCAAGTACAGTATCTGTGAGGGGTTGCAGTGTTGTGCCACCAGTGCCTAAGGCCCAATTTTTCAGCCCCTGTTCAACAGGGGCATGTAATTACAATTCTTGATCTAATAATTCACAGCAGGGCCCATTGCTGCACCCACCAAGAGTAACTGTCAGGGCTTACAGTGTTGTGGCACCAGCACCACCATCAAAGGCCCAATTTTTACTACCACTGTTCAACAATTATATGTAATTAAAATTCCTGATATAATAGTTGACAGCAGGGCGTTCCAGCACCAACCAAGAGTAACTGTGAGTGCTTACAGTGTTGTGCCAACACCAACAACTAAGGGGCCTATTTCTGCAGAGTATATACGGCAGGTCCCTACTTTCAAACATACAACTTACAAACGACTCCTACTTGCAAACGCAAGAAGACAACAGGAAGTGAGAGGAAATCTACCACTAGGAAGGAAAATTCTCTCCTGTAAGAATAAATATGGGAGAAAGGTGTCTCCTCTGTACTGATGCTTTATCAGCAATCCTTGTTTCAAGAAAAACACCACATTTCAAAAACAGTTGTCATTGGGACGGAAAGTGAGGTGAAATGTTCTGAACAGGGGCACAGACAGCAAAACAAATGTTACAGGGGTGATAACCCTTACCTATGTTTTCCAAAAAGTTTAAAAATAGATTTTTGGTCTGGAGCTACACTTCAACAATGTACCTGTTCAAAATTACAAACAGATTCTACATAAGAACAAACCTACAGTCCCTGTCTTGTATGCACCGCCTGTATAGGGCTGTTCAGAGTATATAGGGCCTTTTTTATTTTATGTGCGGGGTTCCCCTTAATATCCATACAAGACCCAAAGGGGCTGGTAATGGGCTGGGGTAGGGGGGGGGGTCATGGGGTAGCTATGCCATTTTTCTTAAAGAATTTCATCCATATTACCGGGACCAGACATTACATTAAAGCCGCAAGCAGTTTTAAATGGCTTTTTTTTCCTTTAGAAGTGTCATTTTGTGCAGGGACAGTTATAAACACGGGAAACACGTGGCACTTCACAGGCATACTTTAGACACCCCCCAGGTACGATATTTAAAGGAATATTTGACTTTTTTTTTTTCACTTTATGCATCATTAAAATGACTGCTCCCGAAAAACGACCGTTTTTAAAACTTCTTTTTGCATTGATACATGTCCCCTGGTGCAGAACCCGGGTTCCCAAACCCTTTTTAGGACAATAACATGCATAATAGTTGTTATAATTAGCACTTTAGAATTCGAACGTTCGCATCCATTGTATTTAATAGGGTTCTAATGTTCGTTCGAACTTTCGGTCCGTTCGCGGGTTCTGGTGCGAACCGAACCCGGGGGTGTTCGGCTCATCACTACTCTTTAGTTTATCTACTATAGGGGGAGGAATTAGTCAGTCAGCCATATTGTTTCTAATACACCCACTTTCTCTCCAAGGTTTGCTTTTAATATTTATGTATGTACTGTTTTTGTAAAGTTACTTTTTACCACGCCATTCCTTTACTTCAAGCCAGTGCACATTACATTTACCTAATATATATTATATACCTGTAGCGGCCTCACCCCGCCCTCATTAACTAGGGGTATGTCGAGCGACAGAGAGAGGTGCGCTACGGCCCATGTCCTCCCCATGCATGTGGGTGAGGTGAAGGCCAATATCAATCTTTTCCTCGGGCCAAATGTGTGCTGGTTATGAGGGTCAGTCCTTCCGTGCCGGAATCTCCCTTTGTTCCCATCAACAGAGTCCATACACCCATCAAAGTCCAAACTCAGGTTTATTGCGTATCTCCACATACAGTCAAATGCAACGGCATGATACGATGGGGAAGCAGGTCGAGGCACTGTACAGGTTCCTAGTCCCTACACTCCCTGTGCTATGACCAGGGGTTGCAGGAGTCTTGATGGAAGCTCCTCCGCTGCGCTGAAGCCCATATCAGGGGAAGATGTCCTCCAAGGGAGTTACTGAAGGCCCATCCGTCACCGGGTTGACGCTACACCGGGTCTTCGGACGGGTGACCCCCCCCCCCAGCCTCCTCACCTCAGATGCGGGTCCCCTCGCAAGGGGCGCCCTGGAGCAACTTCACCCTCGCGGGACCCAGTCGGAGTCACCGGGTCCCAGGCCTCCTTAATAGTACCTCACCCCAGGCTGAAGGTGCCCGGGATGGACTCCATCTTCGTTCCGACCAGGCCTTGGGCGCCTAGGCCGGAACCTTGAACCGCCCGCACCCAGGCCCAAGGTGCCTGGGTGCGTGAAGGGATGATCTCCCCCAAAAGGGCCTCGTGGCGAGGGCGTCTCCCCCTTTTATATCCTCCCATCGACACCACGGCGGGTTCCCCGCCCCAGCCGTACCATCTTCAGGAAGGGACAAAGAAGGGTAGCACTGTGGTAGTGATTCTACCTCGAGCCAGCAGGTACACTGACACCCACTGGTCAAAGAGAATATTACACCACCCAATCCTCCACGAATAAGAAAAAGGGGTCTAATCCCTGACATAATTACACACCTGGGTCTCTCTACCCCCAGGTGTGAGTGAGTGAGTGAGTGAAAAACTTGTATAGCGCTAACAAATGCAAACTAAATCGCCTCAAGGCGCTTTGCATCCAGTAGCTTCCTGATCCATCAGAAGAGGTGGGTCTTAAGTTTTTTCCTAAAGGCCCGATGGTTTTCTTCCATACGGATATCCGTGGGTAGTGCGTTCCATAGCCGTGGTCCTTGGACTGCAAATCTTCGCTCTCCCTTTGATTTGTAACGAAATTTGGGGATGTGAAGGAGGTTTTGGTTTGTTGATCGGAGACTGCGTTTGGGGTTGTAATGCTTTATCTTCTCGCATAAATATTGCGGAGCGATTCCTTGTGTGCACTTGTGGGTGAGGCAGAGGGTCTTGAATGTGACCCGATCTTTTACGGCTAACCAATGAAGGGTCCTCAGTGCAGGGGTGATGGATTCCCAGGGTTTTTTTCCTGTTATCAGTCTGGCTGCCGTGTTCTGGACGACTTGTAGGCGTGACATTTGGTATTTGGGTAGTCCGAGGTAGAGGGAGTTTGCGTAGTCGAGTCGGGAGTTGATAATTGATCCAACTACTACTGCTGTGTCCTCTTCTGGGATGAAGGGAATGAGTCTACGCAGCAGGCGGAGGAGATAATGAGATCCGCTGATTACTGATCCTATTTGAGCGTCCATCGACATCTCCGAGTCAAAGATGACTCCGAGACTTTTGACTTTGGTGCTCGGGGTGATGGTCTGTCCGAGAATGGTGGGTGGTGTCCAAGAGGTTTTAGTTTTTGTCTTTCGGTTAGCGTGGAGGAGAAGCAGTTCTGTTTTGGATCCGTTGAGTTTGAGGGAACTCTCAGTCATCCAATCATCGATCAATGTGAGGCACTTTTCCAATCCGTGATATTGGTCTTTTTTTCCAGTGATACGAAAGTAGAGTTGGGTGTCGTCCGCGTATGAGTGGTAGCATAAGTCCTGTTTGCTAATGATTTTTAGGAGTGGGCGGAGGTAGATGTTAAAGAGAAGGGGTGACAGTGGTGATCCTTGAGGGACTCCGCAAGAAATTGCGCGAGTTTCAGAGGTGAAGGCACCTAATTTCACTGTCTGAGAATGATTCTCAAGAAAGGAAGCGAACCAAGGAAGGTCAGGGTCTGCGACTCCTGCTACTTCTTTAAGCCGAATAAGTAGAGTTTTGTGGTCTACTGTGTCGAACGCTGCACTGAGGTCCAGCAGCACCAGGAGACATGACTCTCCGTCATCTGCGGCTTCGAGGACGTCATCCCATATTTTGAGAAGTGCCGTTTCTGTGCCATGGCCTGGGCGGAAGCCTGATTGTAGTGGATCCAAGAGTTTGTAAGTGTCCAAATGGCCTTGTAGCTGTTGTACTACCGCTTTCTCCATGATCTTGGAAATGGTGTTGAGGCTTGTTACCGGTCTGCGGTAATTTGGGTCCTTAGGGTCAAGATTGGGTTTCTTTAGGAGGGGTTTGATTATACCTTGCTTGAGGGAGTTCGGAACCAAACCTTCTTTGAATGATAGATTTACGATGTGTGTAATGGTAGGAGCTAAAATGTCGGTACATTCTTTCAGGAGTTTTGTGGGAATTATGTCATTTGACGATGTAGTGTCTCTGAGGCTTCTGATGATGTTTTTGGTGGTGTCAATGGTGATCGGGACCAACGAAAATTTTGCTAGTTGTATAATGTTCGTATTGATTTTCTCCGTTTGCTTTGGCTGTGTGAAGTTGGTTGTTTTTTTCTGTTGAATTATTTCCCGAATATTTTCGATTTTGTCGATAAAAAAATCCGATAGCTCATTGCAGAACTCTTGGGTTTCGTTTGCTGGAGGCTCTAGACAGGTAGGATTCATGGTCCGAGTGACTAGTTTGAAGAGTTCACGAGGCCGGTTTAGGGCTTTTTTTATGGTGTTTGAGAAATGTTCCTTTTTTGCTTTAAAAATTGCTTTGTGATATTTCTTAGTGAGTGCTTTGTAGTTTGTGTGGTTTTCCTCCGTTGGGTTTCTTCTCCAGGCTCCTTCAGCTCTTCTGCGTTCTTGCTTCAGTAGCGTAAGAGTGTCACTAAACCAGCCCGAGTTGTTTTTACGGATGTGTGCTCTGCGTCTCGGAGCGACTGTGTCCGCTGTTTGTAGTAATATTTTGTTTAAGGAGTTGAGTGTTTGTTCCGTTGAGCGGTTATGCTTTAGCGTTCCTATTTTTTTTGATAGAGTGGTTTTGAAAAGTTTTGAGTGTAGTTTCTTCTGAGATCTTGTCCAGTATGTTTTTGTTGAGTCTTCCGGTTTTTGGGAGATGGTGCTGGTGGTAAATTTGAATTTGATAGCGTGGTGGTCCGTCCATGGTAACGGCATGTTGTCCAGTATGTTGATGTCCATATTTTGTTTGAAGATGAGGTCAAGAATGTGACCCGATCCATGCGTGGGTGCATTTATCAGTTGCTGCAACCCTAGTTCTTCCAATTGGTTGATACAGGCGGTGGCGATGGGGTCCTGAGTGGTGTTAGCCCAGAGGTTAAAGTCCCCGAGTAGTAAAAACTTTTTGGTTTTTAAAGTGTATGTCGAGAAGAATTCGGTGAAGGGTGTGAGGAGATTTGTCTTCGGTCCTGGTGGTCTGTAGCATAGCAGTATGTGAATGGTGTCATGGGGTGTTGTTTGGAGTTGCAGGGTGAGTGTTTCCATGAATGGCAATGAGTTCTGTAGGGTTGGTTTGGTAAAAGAGAGGTGCGATTTGAAGATAACTGCTAGGCCTCCTCCTCTTTGTCCTATTCTGTGCTCAGTTAGGATGCGGTAGTTCCCAGGTACTAGTTCCGTTAGAACGGTGTTACAATCCGGTGTTAGCCAACTTTCCGTGATAAAGAGGCAATCTATGTCGTATTGCGTGATGAAATCGTGAATTTCCTGTCTGTGCTTGACTGCCGATCTGGTGTTAATCAAGGCGCATGATAAATCTTGTAGATGAAGCGGTGTCTTTGTGGTTTTGATAGTCGATTGTCGATTGTTCCTAAGCAGTTGTTCTTTTTGTAGGATTTTTTGGGTGGCGGTTGGAAGTGTTGGGGCGGTATTCCTTAGCCTGCGGAGGGTGTCCGCTGAGTATTTAAAGATGCACATGATGGGAGGAGAAAGGTGATGGGGATGATGGATGGGGCCCAATGACCTAAACCGCCCTCCCGTTGGTCCAGAGGAAGGCAAAAACCACCAGCCGAGTCTGGCCAATTGCTGCAGCAGGGGAAAAATTCCTTCCTGACCCCCCGAGGGGCGATCGGGTAAACCCTGGATCAACTCGCTACTAGTTGGTGGTGCCCCGATGTACTTACCCGGTCGGCACACGCGGGCCTGCTGGAGAGAGACTCGGGGAGGGTGTAGAGTGATGGCCGGAGCTAGGCCACAGCCGCGGTCTGTCCTGCAGTTCTAACAGTCTAGAAATGGGCGCCCGGATGGCGGCAGGTGGCAGTCGGCGGCTGTGGGTGAAGCGGTGGTGAGCTGGGGGATCTGAGCTTGGGGAGAGTGGGGTCCTGTGGAAGCCGCAGGTCATCAGGTTAACGTTTGCTGGAGGAGCGAAACGCCAGAGTCCAAGGGGGTTCCTGTATGGCCAGAGCTCCTGCCACACACGTCCGTTACGCTTGACCGTATGTGTGGATTGCTCTGTGAAGCGATGAGGTCAGGGCTCCTGTCACACACGTCCGCTTCCCTGGACCGTGCGTGCGGATTGCTCTGCGAAGTGGTGAGCCTCGGGGGCCTATCGCACACGTCCGTTATGCTTGGCCGTGTGTGTGGGTCTGGGGAGATCGCGTAGTGGCGGCGGTCGATGCTGTAGGTTGGGGCAGCCTGAGTACGTCAGGGGGGGGGGGGATCAGTCATAAGTAGTAGAGTTATTGAAGAGTATTGTGAAGATAGTAATGGGGGTGGGGTGGGGAATTAGTAGGAATAGAGAGAAAAAAATAAGTTTTTTTTGTTTTTTTTTTTGTCAGTGTTGGGGAAAGACTCTGGGTGTATCAAGATGGCCGCTACTTACTGGGCCGAATATCCAATTCGTCCTCCCAGCTGCCTTTTGTGAGCGACCCAGTGGGAGCCACAGGCAAGTGACCCGTGAGTGGATGCGAATCGGTAGTTATCCCGGGTCAGAATATTCCAGGGGGCCGGGAGAGGAGTTTGAGGGCTGGGGCTGGGTGTCCCAAGATGGCCGCCGCGGCCGGGTCTAGGCCGAAGCCGCGGTCTATCCTGCTGGGCAGGTAGCAGCTATTGCTGCTTCGGGGCCTGCTGACTCCTCTGGGGGGCTCCGCGAGTGGGTGAGTGCCGTAGGGTGGCTCCTTGGATGATCCGGATGCTGGAAGGGGGATCGAATGTGGCTAGGCCGCAGCCGCGGACTTTCCTGTCGGTGGCTGCGGGTGGAGGGGGGTTCCGCCGGCGGCGGATGAATGGCCTCGGTGGCGGGTGGAGGGCTCGGATGTAGCTTGGTGAGCTAGGCCAGGGGTGCTGCCGGTCTGCGAGGGAGGCGGCAGAGGGGGGGACCGTGGGATGAGTGATGTTAGGCCGCAGCCTCGGACTTGCCCGGCGGCGGCTGCGGGAGGAGGTGTCTGGCGGGGGGGGGGGCGCTCGTATGGATTGGGGTCCCGCTGGATGGAGGGGGGGGGAGAGAACCGGGGGGACAAGGGTGAGAGCAAGGGGGACAAGGGTGAGAGCAGGGGAGAGAGCCAGGGGGAAAATGGGGAGAGTAGGGGGGAGAGTCCTGGGGAGAGAAGCAATGCAGCCCTGGAAGTCAGGAGCTAGGTACACACGTCCTCTCTGTAACACGGCTCTGTAACATCTACAGGTGTATCCCACTAACTTTGAAGACCCCGCTACACACTCCCCCTGGTGATTTGACGCTGGTCCCCAGCGTCAGGTGCACACCCATGTCTCCCAAGGAGTGGTGACATGAAGTGGGCCCCAGAGGCTATCCCTCGAATTTTGGATACTGTATGTGCCAAGACCTGCTCAACAGAAAAGGAACTATAAAACATTAAAACTTTTGTATAAAACATCTGTCATGTACACATATACAATCCCTCCCGTCACTGTCTAAGAACCACCCCATACTCAGTAGTCTTGACCGACGAATCTCCTGCAGAAGGGAAACAAAAAAACAACAACATCCTAACACTCTGTGTTAACTTGGCATGAGTGGGTCCGTCAGCCGAGAGACCCACTCACTCCAATAAGTAAGTAATGCATGTGTAACATTTTCAAACAACCGTTGCACAACACTGCCACCTGGTGACAGCGCTGCGGTAATGACACTTGGTTAGATCTTCATTCTTCCTGCTTTCCTACTCTAACTCTACCCCAAAAGTCTCTGCCTTTGGCACATGAAGAAAAGGGGGGAAAAAAAACAACAGCTCCCAAATCTCCAGTGAGTAAAAGAAAAGCCCAAATCAAAACAAAAGTAGGGCACAGTTCTAGGCGTCTGGGAATGTCTCTTCCAGAAAGTTTCAATAGCAACAAGATAGGAGCTCACTTCTCCTATAAATAGAACATTGGATCCGGCAGAAACAGGGGCTTCAGGCGCCCGTCAAACACTTCCACCGAATACTCGACATCCTCTCCATCTTTCCTGCAGATGAGCACCTTATCGGCATGAATATGGCGCCCAAGTCTCCAATCAGCTCTGCAGTCCTTGAACTTTTTAGACACAGGCGGCGAACATGACAGGTATCGCCTGGCATGGGGTACTTTAAGCTTTTCCCATACAAACTCGTCATACCACCTTGGTCGCAGGACCTCGACTTCATACAATAAGTCCCGAGGCAAGTAGGGGTACTCCCACCCATATTCACGGGCGACTCTCTGGGAGAAAAGTCTCTGCAACCTGGCTAGAGGCGGCATCACATCTCGCTCACCTTCTCCTGGCTGTACGATGGCCTCCGGGTGCCGAGGTACCTTTACCATCTCGGGTTTCTTTGTCTTTGGTGCCCGCAATGAAGCACGCTGCATCCTCACCATCAGAGCGGGTGATGTAGTTGAATGCGGAAAGTTGGTCGGAGGACTAGATTTCCTCGGGAACTCCGGGGCCTTCACCCGGAGCGTACTGTCTTCTATGGACATGGGAGAATCCTGCGGTTTACTCAGCATAGGTAGTGGGCGTCTGTCCCAGCCCTTCCGGTGAAACAGTTCGTCTATCTCTCCGTCATCCCCACAGTCTGACAATGACTCTAAGTCGGAGGTGTCATACATCTCAGCGGGAAGGTAGTCTTTAGTAGACAGAGAACTACCCTCCCTTGCGGGCTCCACCGACTGTGGACCCCCGACACCTCCAACCAACACCACAGTCCCAGCCCCTGGCTCACCTGGACCTTCTGAAGAACTGGGATGTCCGGGACTCTCTTCTCTACCGGCGCCATCCAGGCCAGGCAAGCGGCGGGGTGAAACTCGACCACGGCCATAAGATGCCTGTACCAGACCGACTTTCCTCTTCGGAGGTGGGAGCAGGGAGTCTGTAGTGACCGAAGCAGTGTCCTCGGATTTTTCTCTCTCAGTCTCTGGTTGGGCAGTCACTTCGCCCTGGTCAGCACGCACGGGAAACTCCGCAAAGGCTTTGATCTCTCCCTCCGGAGTGGCGGTTCCTGTGATGCAGTTGAGGCGTAGGGCCCGGGGCCTTTCCGTGTGTGGTTCAACCTCAAAAAGAAACTCCTTGCATGCTTCGCATCGCCCGAATGGCTTTAGTTGGACCACCAGTCCCGAGCATCCGGGACAGATCACACCGAGGGCCTCTGTGTCTCTGCATGAATACAAAGCCAACTGTCCTCGGGGCCTGAGCCTTATCCCCGTGTCTGTAATGGATGCAGCAAATGCAGTCATCTTGAAAGGATAAGGTACCGGCATCCACGGGGAGCCTGAGTTCACTCCGACCACTTGCTGCTCCATCACACGCTGACCTCGCGCCGGAGTCTCCACGTGCATCTCCACACGTGGCCAGACTCCTCCCACGACTTGCACGTTTTCGCGGGCTTCCTTCAGTCTCCTCCCACGAATTGCGTAGTCATGGGGTGCCTCGTGGCGCAGTGCAGCAAAAGTCCCCACATGTAGTTCGTCACACGGCTGGATTCCTCCCTCTTCCCGCTCTTTCTGCATGGGCCTCTCCCGGTTTTTCAGGGAGATTTCCACGACTTCGAGCACAGGGATGCACTTTGGCCAATCACATGGCCGACCTGCTCGGACCTCCACCGGGCAGTAAAGTTCAAACACAGCCGTTCCAAACCTCAGGGTCAACACACATTTCATCCCGGACTCACGAGCCCCCACGTGTAGCGGCCTCACCCCGCCCTCATTAACTAGGGGTATGTCGAGCGACAGAGAGAGGTGCGCTACGGCCCATGTCCTCCCCATGCATGTGGGTGAGGTGAAGGCCAATATCAATCTTTTCCTCGGGCCAAATGTGTGCTGGTTATGAGGGTCAGTCCTTCCGTGCCGGAATCTCCCTTTGTTCCCATCAACAGAGTCCATACACCCATCAAAGTCCAAACTCAGGTTAATTGCGTATCTCCACATACAGTCAAATGCAACGGCATGATACGGTGGGGAAGCAGGTCGAGGCACTGTACAGGTTCCTAGTCCCTACACTCCCTGTGCTATGACCAGGGGTTGCAGGAGTCTTGATGGAAGCTCCTCCGCTGCGCTGAAGCCCATATCAGGGGAAGATGTCCTCCAAGGGAGTTACTGAAGGCCCATCCGTCACCGGGTTGACGCTACACCGGGTCTTCGGACGGGTGACCCCCCCCCAGCCTCCTCACCTCAGATGCGGGTCCCCTCGCAAGGGGCGCCCTGGAGCAACTTCACCCTCGCGGGACCCAGTCGGAGTCACCGGGTCCCAGGCCTCCTTAATAGTACCTCACCCCAGGCTGAAGGTGCCCGGGATGGACTCCATCTTCGTTCCGACCAGGCCTTGGGCGCCTAGGCCGGAACCTTGAACCGCCCGCACCCAGGCCTAAGGTGCCTGGGTGCGTGAAGGGATGATCTCCCCCAAAAGGACCTCGTGGCGAGGGCGTCTCCCCCTTTTATATCCTCCCATCGACACCACGGCGGGTTCCCCGCCCCAGCCGTACCATCTTCAGGAAGGGACAAAGAAGGGTAGCACTGTGGTAGTGATTCTACCTCGAGCCAGCAGGTACACTGACACCCACTGGTCAAAGAGAATATTACACCACCCAATCCTCCACGAATAAGAAAAAGGGGTCTAATCCCTGACATAATTACACACCTGGGTCTCTCTACCCCCAGGTGTATCCCACTAACTTTGAAGACCCCGCTACATACTGTGAGGGGGTTAGCTCGGCAGCGGGTGTGTGTGACCCCCGAGATGGGCTCCCCACACAAAAACAGGCCCAGCAAACGGAGGTTGTGGTTTTCAAAATCAAAAAGGTGCGGTTTATTTTCTATTTACAGTGACAAAACACAGCAAAGCAAAAGAAACATAAACAAAATAAATCCTGGTCAACTTGACCTCTGACTAAACATACAGGTTTCCTAACTAACAACTGGGATCAGCCTAGTGCTGTCCTAGTCCCTAAGTCCCTGGTTTTAAATGTCCAAGCAAATAGCCACACAGGCTTTGTGTCAGGGTCACCTGTGGCCAGGTGACAGATGCACACCGTAGGGGGACAGGAGTGCACCGCGAGGTAGTGAACCCTATGGCTGGCTTCTGTGGGTAGGAAACTGGGTGGTTGTGGAAAGCGGGACCAGAGGAGCACAACCGGGATCCCAACGGAAGCGAGAGCCAAGATTCCCCAGGGCGCGGAGTCTAAGACCCAGCTGGTCTTCTCCAGGGCCTCTAGTGGTGAGGATGTTACGCTGCAGGCTGGGACCAGGTCGCGGCCCCTGGAGTTTCCTAGCTCACTCCCCGTAGGATAAGGGGAAGCAGCGGCACACGATAGAGAGAACCGAATAACAAGCCGAAGGTCAGGGGCCACAAGCAGACAAGGATAACGAAGAACGAGCCGAAGGTCAAGGGTCACGAGCAGACAGGGATGGTCGGGGACAAGCCAATAACGTAACAGAGAGACAGACGTAGCACACGGCAGGCAGGAACCCAAACACACAATGCCTAACAAACACGTTGATCAGCAAAGCAGGCTTGCAGTGCACAGGTTAATATAGTGTTCAGTGATAGGGCCTGGGGTGGAGTCAGGCTGGGAGGAGATTATAAAGGAAGCCAGGTGAAGGAGGTCTGGTCTCTAGATGAACACATGAGGAGGAAGGTAAGATGGCAGACAGACATTAATGCATATCCATGACAGTACCCTCCCTCTTACGAGGCCTCCCCCTTCCCCGCCTGGGCCCAGGTTTAGAGGGAAACTTCAGATGAAACTCCTTTAACAGACGAGGTGCAAAGACCTCAGATGCAGTGATCCAAGACCTCTCCTCAGGACCAAACCCTTTCCAATGAACGAGGTACTGAAGAACGCCTTTACAGAGTCGGGAGTCCAGAATTTGACTGATCTCGTACTCCTGATTATCCTCCGAGACAGGCGCCACGGTAGGAAGAGGACGAGAGAATTTATTGAGGACTAAAGGCTTTAGAAGAGCAACATGAAAGGAGTTAGTGATTTTAAGGCTCTTAGGAATCTGGAGTTTGAAACAAACCGGATTCAGTTTAGCAGTTACCGTGTATGGACCGATGAATCGTGGAGCAAACTTCAGAGAAGGAACTCGGAGCTTGATGTTCCTGGTAGAGAGCCAGACTTTGTCCCCTGGCTGAAGAGAAGGCGGTTTACGCCTGCGGCGGTCTGCAAAGCCTTTGAATTTTTCAGCAGCTGCCCGGAGGGAATCATGAACGTGACCCCAAACGGAATTGAGAGACTCCTGAACCGAAGCCAAAGCTGGAATGTCTGGAGAACAGATCATAGGAAGAGGAAGTTGAGGGTGTTTTCCATAAACTGTGAAAAAGGGTGTCTTCTGCGAACTGGTATTCACATGATTGTTATGGGAGAATTCTGCCCACGGGAGTAGAGAGGACCAATCGTCATGGTGAGAAGACACAAAGGTGCGAAGAAAGACCTCTAACTCCTGATTAACCCTCTCAGTCTGTCCATTGGATTGGGGATGGTAAGAAGAAGAAAAATCCAAGACAATATTGAGGGATTTGCAAAAGGCTCTCCAAAAACGAGACGTGAATTGGACTCCCCTGTCGGAAACAATATGAGAAGGGACCCCATGTAGGCGGAGAATTTCTCGAATGAAAATGGGAACCAAGGCAGGGGCAGAAGGAAGACCAGGAAGAGGAACAAAATGAGCCATCTTGGAGAATCGATCGATTACCACCCAAATGACTGTATTATTCTCAGACAGTGGGAGATCGGTGATAAAATCCATGGCAATATGGGCCCAGGGTTCCTTAGGAATAGGCAAGGGCATGAGGAGACCAGCAGGAGCTTGTGTGGAGGATTTGGACTGAGCACAGACATGACAAGCTTTAACGTAGTCTTTGACGTCTGAGCGGAGATTAGGCCACCAGTAGTGACGACTGATGAGTAGGAAGGATCGGAGGAATCCAGAATGCCCTGCCACCTTGGAATCATGTCCCCAACGAAGGATCTTAGCTCTTAGCTCAGTGGGGACAAAGGTCTTACCAGGCGGAATTTTAGACTTCAGGGTGGTAGAGTGGGCAACAATGCATGAGGTGGGAATGATCGGCTCAGGTTCAGGGGCGGACTCCTCGTCCAAAGTGTCAAATGACCTAGAGAGCGCATCAGCCCGACCGTTGCAGGAACCAGGTTTGTAGGTAATCGTGAAATTAAAACGGGCAAAGAAGAGACTCCACCTGGCCTGTCTAGGATTCAGACGTTTAGCATTCTGTAGATACTGTAAATTCTTGTGATCGGTAAAGATCGTTATGGAGTGAGGGGAACCCTCCAAGAGATGACGCCACTCCTCTAACGCCAATTTAATAGCGAGAAGTTCCCGATCACCGATGGCATAATTCCTCTCTGCCTGAGAAAATTTTTTGGAGAAGAACGCACATGGTTGGCGTCTCTTCTCAAAGATTTGAAGAAGCACAGCTCCCACCCCCATTGAGGAAGCGTCCACTTCAATAAAAAATGCATTCCCAGGATTTGGTCTCCTCAAGAGGGGGCCAGAAACAAAGGCCTGTTTCAGGTTGTGAAATGCAGAGACAGCTTCGGGAGGCCAGTCTCTGGCATTCACACCCTTCTTGGTCAAAGCGATAATAGGCGCGGCAATGGAAGAGTAATTCCTTATGAACTGCCTATAATAATTAGTGAAGCCAAGAAAGCGCTGTGTGGCCTTGAGGCTAGCAGGAAGAGGCCAGTTGGTGATAGCCAAGACCTTCCCAGGGTCCATACGAAGCCCCGAACATGAGACAAAGCACCCCAAAAACAGGACCTCAGAACATTCAAAGGAACATTTCTCCAGCTTGGCATAGAGATTGTTCTCTCTAAGACGTTGAAGTACAGTGCGGACATGGTTTCTGTGGACGAGCAGATTTTCAGAAAAGATCAGAATGTCATCCAGATAGATGACAACAAACTGGTACAGCAGATCTCTGAAGATTTCATTGACAAAGTTTTGAAACACGGCTGGAGCATTACACAGACCAAAAGGCATCACCAGATATTCGTAATGCCCGTCTCTAGTGTTAAATGCAGTCTTCCATTCGTCACCCTCCCGTATTCGAATGAGATTGTACGCGCCTCTGAGATCCAACTTGGTGAAAATGGAGGCACCCTTCAACCTATCGAATAGCTCAGATATTAAGGGTAAGGGGTATCGATTTTTAATAGTAACCGCATTTAAACCCCGATAATCGATGCAGGGTCTTAAGGTACCATCCTTTTTGGCAACAAAAAAGAACCCTGCCCCTGCAGGCGATGAGGATTTCCGGATGAACCCTCTCTCCAGATTCTCTGCTACATACTCCGACATGGCCTGGGTCTCTGGGATGGACAGAGGGTAGGTACGACCCCTGGGTAGAGTTGCTCCGGGGACAAGATCAATAGCACAGTCAAAAGACCTGTGGGGAGGAAGCACCTCAGCTGATTTTTTACAGAACACATCCCGGTAATCGCTGTATGCGGCGGGAAGATCAGAAGAAACGGAAGTGGCAGCAACCGGAAGACTCTCCTTGGGGGTCACCTTGAGAAGACACGACGAGAAACATGAGGAACCCCAGGCCAGGATCTGCCCAGAGACCCAGTCCACATGTGGAGAGTGGAGCTGTAGCCAAGGGAGGCCCAATACAACTGGGGTAGAGGCCTTGGGTAGAATAAGAAAGGATATCCACTCCTGGTGGAGAATCCCTACCGACATCCTAATGGGTAGCGTCTGGAAGCGAATAGGGCCCCCTGGGAGAACAGTGCCATCAATTGCCGAGACTACCAATGGGGTAGTGAGAGGTGAAAGGGTAAGCTTCATAGAAGAAGCAGTTCTCCAATCCATGAAATTGCCGGCAGCCCCGGAATCCAGGTATGCAAGGGTTGACTGAGGAGAAGTGCCTACATGAAGGGACACCGGCAAGAGCAGGCGAGAAGGTGATGTTTCTGGGTCCAATACTCCACCTTCCAAATGTATTAGACCCGAGCGTTTCCCGGACGAAGCGAGCAGGAGTCACGAAAATGACCCTTGCCCCCACAATAGAGGCACAAGCCCAGAGTTCTGCGCCTAGCACGTTCTTCGGGGGTTAGTCTGGTCCGGCCCAGCTGCATAGGTTCTTCAGCAGGTAGAGGATGCTCCACGGAATGAAGGGAGGGGAGCTCAGACTGGCTAGGACCCAGAGAGTGCTGGCGTCTTTTTTCTAAGGACCTCTCTTGAAAACGAATGTCGATCTGGTTGCATAATGAAATTACATCGTCCAGACCGACGGGAATGGCTCTTCCCGCTAATTCGTCTTTCACTCGGTCAGAGAGGCCATGTAAAAAGGTAGCGACCAGGGCCTCATTATTCCAGCTCAATTCAGCTGTGTGGATACGGAACTGAAGAGCATATTGCCCCACTGAACTAGATTCTTGGCGAAGACGTAAGACAGCACTAGCCGCTGAAGAAGCCCGAGCCGGCTCTTCGAAGATATTACGAAAGAGCTTCAAGAATTCGGACAGACTGGAAACCACCGGATCGTTCCTCTCCCACAGGGGGGCAGCCCAGGCCAAAGCTTCACCGGAGAGGAGGGAAATGATATAGGCTACCTTAGCCCGGTCAGATAGGAAGCTTTGAGGCTGAAGCTCAAAATGAATAGTGCATTGGCTGAGAAACCCCCTGCAGGCCTTGGAGTCCCCAGAGAAACGGAACGGAGCTGGCAATCTTAGTGAGTGTGAGGCTGCGACTGGTGCGATAGGTACAGCCGCTGGTTGTACTTGGGGTTGCGGATTCGGGGTTCCCAAGGAGACCTGAAGCTGCTCGAATCGAGAAGCCAGATCCTGGAGGATTCGCATCACCTGGGTCTGATTTGATTCCTGGGTCTCAAGTCTGCGAACTATGCCCTGCAATGGATCATCCGCGGGAAGCGGGATGTCAGCCGGGTTCATGGCTGATCAAACTGTCAGGGTCACCTGTGGCCAGGTGACAGATGCACACCGTAGGGGGACAGGAGTGCACCGCGAGGTAGTGAACCCTATGGCTGGCTTCTGTGGGTAGGAAACTGGGTGGTTGTGGAAAGCGGGACCAGAGGAGCACAACCGGGATCCCAACGGAAGCGAGAGCCAAGATTCCCCAGGGCGCGGAGTCTAAGACCCAGCTGGTCTTCTCCAGGGCCTCTAGTGGTGAGGATGTTACGCTGCAGGCTGGGACCAGGTCGCGGCCCCTGGAGTTTCCTAGCTCACTCCCCGTAGGATAAGGGGAAGCAGCGGCACACGATAGAGAGAACCGAATAACAAGCCGAAGGTCAGGGGCCACAAGCAGACAAGGATAACGAAGAACGAGCCGAAGGTCAAGGGTCACGAGCAGACAGGGATGGTCGGGGACAAGCCAATAACGTAACAGAGAGACAGACGTAGCACACGGCAGGCAGGAACCCAAACACACAATGCCTAACAAACACGTTGATCAGCAAAGCAGGCTTGCAGTGCACAGGTTAATATAGTGTTCAGTGATAGGGCCTGGGGTGGAGTCAGGCTGGGAGGAGATTATAAAGGAAGCCAGGTGAAGGAGGTCTGGTCTCTAGATGAACACATGAGGAGGAAGGTAAGATGGCAGACAGACATTAATGCATATCCATGACACTTTGTCTCACCGCACAGGGGTTCACTCTCCCTAGACAGTCCACACAGGTCTGGTTCCAGGCATGAGCTAACATCTAATGAAGCTGGGAGTTCTTATAGAGGCCTAAATGAGCTGACAAGCTTCAGCTGGTCTCATCAACTCCCTGTCTGCACGACGCCCCACACTCTCCCTAGAGGTATGAGTCATCCATGAGCCCACTAGCCTTATACAACTCTCCACCTAGTTGTATAAGTCGGCGTAAAGCCTGAATCTGGGCGAAATATATCTACCCCCCTGGATGCAACCAGGTGACTTTACCTTCCTGCTGTCACAATACCTAATAAATAAATGACAATAGTTTGAAAGGGGATAAACTAATTTCACACTATATGTGGGAAAAAAATGAAGGAAGGCTAGATTTCTTACAGATTAGTGCAGGGATCTCCAAGCCTTCTAAACAAAGGGCCAGTTTACTATCCTTCAGACTTTAGAGGGGTCGGCCTGTGGGAGGAATATTGTCCCATCACTGTGGTCAGTGGGAGGAATATTGCCCAACTGTTGGGGGTGTCTTTGGCAGCAATTTGCCACACTTACTGTAAGTGGGAGGAATAGTGCCCCAAGGGTCGGATAAAGGCAAGCAAAAGGCCACATCCGACCCCTGGGCCGCAGTTTGGAGACCACTGGTTTAGGGTGTCAAAGTAATTAAAATGGGTCCCTAAAAAGGAGATCTGGATTTAACATTATTACACACAGAAGCAAATTGGATCTTCACCTTAGATTCTAAAAGTACAAATGATGCCAAAAATGCGCTAATAATAATAATAAATACATATGTAGCGGTCCTCCCCCAGCTTCTCCCCTCTCTTCATGGCTTGTTCTCCTCGTCTAGGGGTATCTGGGAGAAGGGGGAAAGATGCACACCACCAGCTCGGCTCTCTGATGTAGGATGCAGGAATATGTGCTAAACCATTACACTCGGGTCTGCGTTTTAGGCTGGAGCCTCAGCTTCTCCTGTGGAGGATGATTGTCACTGACACTGACAGGGACACTTAGCTTCCAGTAACACGAGTTCCACACCAAGGAAAGTCCAACACTGTTTTATTGACTTGAAACTGGTTGACTTTTAAAAGAACAGACAAGGTGTAGGGAAGAGTAGGTCCAGGCACAACTGATGAATTAAAGTTCCTCCTGTTCCATTTAGTGCAAACAGGCTTGGCGCACAGTCGCTGCCACCAACCGTAAGTTTGGTCACTGCCACTGACCTGGGTCAATGTTGAGGCCCCTGCCACAGGCCTTGGATGAGGCCCCTGCCACAGGCCTTGGATGAGGCCTGCCACTGACCTGAGAAAATTGGGTCCCTGCCACAAACCATAAGAACATGAAGTACCTCCTGTCAGAGGAAGACATCCATCCGGACGGTCACCAGAGGCCTCCACCGGCACCAGTAAATGCTGCGCTGGCTCTACAGGGAGGTCACGTCTCCGGTCCCTTATGCCCAGGATTTAGGCACCCAATACCGGGGGCACCTTAGGAATGCTTCGCCCTCGCGGGACCCAGCCGAAGGTACTAGACCCCAGGTGTAGTACCTTGCCGAAGGTGCCTGGGATGGAACTCTACTCCACGCAACCAGGCCAAGGGCACCTGGGCACAGTGACAGACGAACCGCAGCAGCCCCCAGGCTGAAGGTGTCTGGGGAATGGACCTCGTGTGCAAGATGTCCGCCCCTTTATATCCTCTCCCAGCAGGCACAGCGGGTTCCCCGCCCCGCCGTACTACTGCCGCGAGAGGACAAAAAGGGCACGGCTCTGGAATGGTACTTCAACCCCGGTCCCAGGTCACAGCGCCACCCAGGGACCGCAGGGAACATGACACCATTCATACCTCCCACACTCCAAAATGTCCATAAATCCCTGAAATCAATGTATCTGGGCCATCTATAGCCCAGATACACCCCACTAAATTTAACACCCGCTACACATATAAAATATATATTTTTTTTTTTGAATTACAAAAAATAAAATATATATTTTTGAATAAAAGTCAAGTACATACAAGAACAATATTAAAAGTGAATATCTAGAATTTGAAAAACAAGGAGAAAGAGAGAGGCAAGAAAATAGTCAAAATTAAATACAGTAGGCAGTGATGCAGATATTGCTAGTGCAAATCAGCATCTCGTTCTAAAATGTCACAGAAAGGCGCAGTAAATAAGAAAAGTACAAAACACACAAAAGTACTAATTAACACAGTATTTTAATAAATAAGAAATAAAGGTTTGTTTTCTGATGGGGTGGACATGCAAATAATGATGCAAGTCACATTCATTACACCATGTAAAAAAAGGTTAAATATAACCGCAGTCACAGGTTTGTCGTATCACGGTCTGCCAAGCACTCCCCCACTACTCTTTTCTCCCCTGCAGCTAGCCTGCACCCTCCCTGGTCTTCTCCCTCTTCCCCTCTCTCCCCTATACCCTCTTTCTCTCTCTTTATATTTTTCCCTATATCTGTTCCTTTACTCCATTCTCAGATGTTTTTCCACTTGGTCCTATTGTTTGGTTTTGCGATACGTATAGAGACTCTCAGTGCATGTCCCTGAGTGATTACTACGTGCAATCTCATTGGAGATGTCTTCTGACATGTGCTCGCTATATGATTTACATTGTATTGTTTTCTGTATTGAACGTCTGCTCTTCACTTATGTCATGTTATTTTATTTTGTCAAAATATTAATAAAAACATATTCGACTCTAAATATAACCGCAGCAAGCTTCCCTCCTCTCCTCTACCGCCAGCTGCTGTCGGGGGATGTGTCAAGATTGAGAGCGGAGGAAGGGGCCGGTAAATATGTGATTTTTCTGAATTGGACACAGTGAGCGATCACTACTGATCGCTCCTGTGTCCTCTGATAACTAAGCAGAGTAACCTACTTCAGTTTATGAATGGGCAGGAGTCCCCTGTCAGAACGGGGATCCGCCTTGTTTACATAGGCAGATCCCCATTCTGCCTCTCTGTGAAGCGATTGCGCGCCCACAGTATCTATTACACTAAACTACGTACAGGTAAGTTGTTTCGCTCAATAGGAGCCGTCCTGCCACAGTATATGGTTAGTGGGTGGTCTTAAAGTGGTTAAAGAGGACCCGATAAAATATAAATCATCACATAGGGGACTCTTATGCCCCTATGTGATTGCAAAAAAAATATCGAATGCCTTGGAAATTCTTTTGTACCCTTCTCCTGACTGATACCTTTTAACAATTAGATTCCTCGAATGCTTTGGAAGCTCTCTGTGGACCATGGCTTTTGCTGTAGGATTTTATTTGGGGTTAATCAGAGGCACTTTAAATGATGGCAGGTGTGTACTGACTCCTATTTAACATGAGTTTGAATGTGATTGCTTAATTCTGAAGATTTCAGTTTGTTTTTTGATTGAGTTGTACAGTTTATAGGTCACATTAAAATGAGACAATCTTTGTCTCATTTTTTTTCATCACAACAAACCTGACATTTTACCGGGGGTGTGAAGAAAAAATAAGTAAAAATTGGGGATATTTATTATAGCAAAAAGTACAAAATATTGCTTTTTTTCAAAATTGTTGCTCTATTTTTGTTTATAGCGCAAAAAATAAAAACCACAGAGGTGATCAAATACCACCAAAAGAAAGCTCCATTTGTGGGAAAAAAAGGATGTCAATTTTGTTTGGGAGCCACGTCGCACGACCGCGCAATTGTCAGTTAAAGCGACGCAGTGCCGAATCGCAAAAAGTGGCCCGGTCATTTGGCAGCCGAATGGTCCGGGGCTGAAGGGGTTAAACACGTGTGCAAAAAAAAAATGCAAAAAAGCCTCTGGCAGCAAAAAGGGTTGAACTGAAATTATGGAGAGGGTTCTTTTTGGTCAGAGCAGAACATTTTTTAAATCTATCCCCAAAAGCCCTGTACACACGATCGGATTTCCTATGGATTCTAATCCGATAGATTTTTCCATCGGAATTCCGATGAAGCTGACTTCCATCAGTCTTGCCCACACACCATCAGTCAAAAAGCCGACCGTCCCAAACCCTGTGACGTAAAACACTCCGACAAGCCGAGAAAAATGAAGTTCAATGCTTCTGAGCATGCGTCGACTTGATTCTGAGCATGCGTGGGTTTTTTATCCGATGGAGTTCCACACAGACGATCGGAATTTGCTATCGTTTTTTTTCCCCATCGGATAAATTTAAAACATGTTCTATTTTTTCTCACCGATGGAAAAAAGACCGATGGGGCCCATACACGATCGGTTTGTCCGATTAGAAAAGTCCATCGGACTGTTTTCATCGGTAAAACCGATCGTGTGTTCACGGCATAAGTAGTGGTTTCATCTGGGAGTATTAAATTCAATAAACTCCTAGATGAGCACAATATACAGGGAGAGAACTTAGAAGGATGAAAACTGACACACACACACACACACACACACGTTTGACTGTCATTTTACAACATTATCTACTATGTAACAATGAATAAAATATTTTTTTCACAGCTTTATTTTAAAAGAAAGAAAGAAAACATTTTTTATTTTTATGTTACAAAAATATACATAAAATTACACCAATTTATTACAACTGGAGAGTAATTGCTCATAATAGTTACATTTCTGTAATGCAGCTTAGAAAATACAACAGGCACCTGGCTATTTGTAACACAATTTTCCTTCTGCGCTTTTGAAATCAGTTCTATTGTAGGTTTGATCATTTGCATGTAATTGCTCAGATTCCATATAGCAGGAGAAATACTGAATACAGAATGACAGGACAGCCAGAGTTTAAGAAATGTAAACTATCACTTTTTTACATTGCTCATTGTACCGAGTACAGAGGTGTGTCGCTCAATCCATTTACAGAATACCTAATAAGGCCGGGTTCACACTGGTCCGACAAACGCTCCGACATTGGGAGCTCATGTCGCATGACGTGTGAAAATCAATGTTTCCCTATGAGAGCCGTCTTAACTGGTCCGACACAAGTCGGTCCGACTTTGAAAATGCTCCCTGTACTACTTTGGTCCAACTTTGGTCCGAATTCAGCCCATTGAATATCATTGAAGTCGGATCAAAGTAGGATCCTCTTGTCCTAACCATCCGACTTTTGACATCCGACATGCGATTACAGCAGCAGTAAAATAAATTTATCTCACACTGGGATTGTTTTGATTGTGATAGTCTGACTTGTCCTTTGACCAAAGTCGGATCAAAGTAGTATCCTGTTCATGAAAATCGGATGGATGTCGGACCAATGTAGGATCAATGTAGGACTGATGTCGCAGAGCAAAGTAGGATGAAAGTTGTACGACTGTCGTGTCGTACCAGTGTGAACCCAGCCTCAAGCAATTTCTAAATGTAAAATTAAATTCACAAAAAAAAAATTAGTAAAAATGTAATTATACTCTGGAAATTTTTTATGTAGTAGATGTCAAGCTGGTCATGCAGTCCCTGGAAGACTGGCCGAATTTCATTCAGTGTTGCCCTCCCTGCTCAACAGACGTCGAAGGGACATGCTGGAAGACTTTTGTGGATTTTGCCAATTGGCTGCAGTTGCTGATCAGTGTATTCTGGCAGCGGCAAGTCCCATTGCCAGAATCCAGCATGGGGGATTCCTCCATCTGCCTTGTTTGTGTAGAGGGAAGAAACTGACACTTTTTTTTTTTATTATTCAGCCTTCTGGCTGAACGTAAAAAAAAAAAATATATATATTTTCATCTTGCTCCTTTGAATTTTGTCATTGTTGCAGTTGGAAATGAACATCGATTTGACCCTCATTAATAATTAGAAAATCAAACAAATGCTCTTAAAAACGAACATTTTTGAACAGCACTCTACTAGTGTATGGCCAGCTTTAAACGTCTTCAGATTCAAGAAATGTATGTATGTGTTTGGATATACTAGCCCTAGGATTTATCAAGCTAAATGAAGCACCTAAAGTATGCTTAATCAAGTGTCCTATTTCTTAGTATTACTGTATGTCAGGTTTTAATGCCTTATTTAAACACAAAACAGAAACATTTTCTGTTTTGCAGTTTGCCAGTACTGAGAATACATTGCTGCGTTTTCTGGCTTTTTTTTTTTTTCTTTATTTGCACCTAGTAGTTCCTTAGATAAAACACATCCTGTCTCTGGGTGGCTAACTGTCTATACTCACTCCTCTACTAGGTCTGTGGAAGCAGCCATTTGCAGGCCATAGATGGTGCGAATTCGCACGATTCCCCCATCAACACAGTACTGACAGGGGAATCCCTCCTGCCGAGACATTGTATTCTTACTGCTGCGGGCGGGGGAAGCTGTCCACTGGGAAAAGATAGTGATTATTGCTAGCGGCTATAGCAGCCACTAGCGATAATCACAAGTAAAATCCGACAGGCTGGATGTACCCAAGTTGATCAACTTGGTACATTCAGCCGGCCCATACACTGTTTAAATGCTAACTAAATGCTATTTTTGGCTGTCACTAAAACTTTATTTATATCACAGAGGACAAAAATTCCCCTAAGTAATATTTTTAAAACTTGTTCTCTTTATTGAGACATCAGGGGTCTTTAAGACCCCTGATGTCTCATTTGACTTTCATTGAAGCTAATAGAGCACAGATTGACCATTAGCTTCCTCCCTGGTTGCAAGGGCCAAGGACAGTGACAACCAGTGGTGGCCGTTCATTAGGAGTGCACGGGCGCCGGCCCCCCTATCCATGTGTCCCGTCCCCCTAATCTACATTTAGAGTGCCTTATGCATGGATTCCAATGGCGGGGGGGGGGGGGGGTTAAGCACGTGATTAGAGCCAGGGGCTCTAATAGGCTTTAAAAAAGGTGGGCTCGGGGAGCAGAGAACTGCGCTCTGAGCCCACCCAGTTGTGTGACAATAGCGAATGAATATTCACTATTTTCCCACTGAATCTCCTCCCTGACAATCAGGAAGTGGGTCCTGAGACCTGTTTCCCGATTGACCAAAATGCTATCGATCCTATTAGACCACGACGAGGAGACGTGGAGGCCGCTGGGAGAGACGCAGAGAGGACAAAGCTGCCGCCCAGAGGAAAGCGCTGCCTGGGGGTAAGTGCGGGGCTCATCGATCGACCGGGGGGGGGGGGCTGTGGGTGCATTGTTGGCCGCCCACACCCCCCAAATATACCACCAATCACCACTGGTGACAACTGAATAGGAGGTGATGTTTTACATGTCACTTCCGGCTTCACTCTAGCTAGGGGAGATCGGTGATCGAATGTTTGTTGGTCTCTCTCCCCTTCACCCGGCGAAGCCCACCAGTTGGGTCCCAGGCACGCAGGTGGCATAGCCAGAGCCTGGGAAACAAAGAGGGGGGGGAAGGGGACACTTTGGAGATCATGGAAAGCTATACAGCCGCCGGTTCGACAGTTGGAGTTTATACACATGCAACCGATATGAGCCTTACGCTGGCGGCTTTAAAGGAGTTAAAGTATATGTAAACTCTAACAGTAGATTAGATTTCTCATATCTGCTCCCTTTTTGCACAATATTCCATTTTTTTTTTTTACATATCTGTTCGACAAGCACAAAAAATAGGATTTTTATAACAGCTTACCTGTAAAATCCTTTTCTTGGAGTACATCACGGGACACAGAGCGACATAGTCATTACTAATGGGTTATATAGATACCGTCAGGTGCTGGCACTGGCAACTTCCAAAACCGGAAGTACCCTCCCCTATATAAGCCCCTCCCATCCGGGAGCACCTCAGTTTTGTAGCAAAGCAATAAGTGTCCCCAAAGAGGGGCGGGAGCTCTGTGTCCCGTGATGTACTCCAAGAAAAGGATTTTACAGGTAAGCTGTTATAAAAATCCTATTTTCTTTCTCGTACATCACAGGACACAGAGCGACATAGTCATTACTAATGGGATGTCCTAAAGCAATGCCAAATGAGGGGGGGGATACACCATATATAAGCTGAGCGCTATCAGACATGAGGATCTTTTGCGGCCTGCAACACACTGCGCCCAAAGGCGACATCCTCCTGACTTCTAACGTCCACCTGGTAGAACCTAGTAAACGTGTGTACTGAAGACCATGTTGCGGCCTTACAGATTTGAGCCAGGGAGGCCTGGTGATGCACTGCCCATGAAGTTCCAACTGCTCTCGTGGAGTGCGCTCTAACTTTGAACGGAGGCGGTCTCCTTCTCAAGCCATAGGCTTGTATTATGACCTGTCGAATCCACCTGGCTAAAGTAGATTTTGACGCTGCCTGACCCTTTCTGGGGCCTTCCGGCAGAATAAACAAAGTATCCGTTCTGCGAATCTGAGCAGTGGCTTTTAGATAAGCTTTAACTGCTCTTACTACATCCAAAGAATGCAATAACTTTTCCTCTACCGAAGTAGGTTTGGGGAAAAAAGAAGGAAGAACCACATCTTGGTTCAAATGAAACCTCGATACCACCTTAGGAAGAAAGGCTGGCTGAGGACGTAATACTACTCTGTCCTTATGGATAACCAGATATGGCTCTTTACAGGACATAGCTGCTAATTCCGACACTCTTTTAGCCGAACAAATGGCTACTAGAAAAATCAATTTCCTCGTGAGAAGCACCAAGGAAATATGCTGTAATGGTTCAAATGGTTGTTTCTGTAAAACCGACAGAACCAAGTTTAGATCCCATGGACATATGGGAATATTAACCGGAGGACTAATACGCATCACTCCTTGTATAAAGGCTTTGACTAGTGAATGCGAAGCCAAGGGCCTTTGAAAAAATATTGACAAGGCCGAAATCTGACCCTTGATAGTACTCAAGGCAAGCTTCCTATCTACAGCCCATTGTAGGAAGTCCAGAATCCTACCTATTACGTATTTACGTGGATGCCATTTCTTGGCCTCACACCAGGCGATGTACGCCTTCCAGATTCTATAGTAGATCTGCCTGGATACCGGCTTCCTGGCATTGATCATGGTAGATACCACAGCATTAGAGAGCCCTCTCTTTTTGAGAATGTGGGCTTCAATAGCCAGGCCGTCAAACCTAGGGCTGGTAAGGAAGGGTGGTATATCGGTCCTTGCGAAAGCAGGTCCGGACGATGTGGGAGGGTCCAAGGACTCCCCACAGACATTTTTACAATCTCCGCGTACCATGCTCTTCGGGGCCACGCTGGAGCCACCAGAATCACTGGTTTCTTTTCTACCCTGATTCTGCGGAGTAATCGAGGTAACAATTGTGGCGGTGGGAATGCATATATCAGCTTGAACTGATCCCAAGGGAACACTAGGGCATCCGAGCCGCAAGCTAGGGGATCCCTTGTCCAAGAGACAAACCTGTCCACTTTTGTGTTGAATCTGGATGCTAGCAGATCTACATCCGGTGTTCCCCACCGCTGACATATTGTCCGGAAAACCTCGGGATGAAGGGACCATTCCACTGGGCATAATTGTTGGCGACTTAGAAAGTCCGCCTTCCAATTCTCCACTCCTGGAATGAATACCGCAGATATGGCTGGGACATATCTTTCTGCCCATCTCAGGATGTAATTTACTTCCCTTTGGGCTGCACGACTCCTGGTGCCCCCCTGACGATTGATATATGCCACTGCTGTGGCATTGTCTGCTTGAATTCTGACAGGGGACCCTTGGAGTTTGGATGTCCATGCTACTAGGGCATACCGGGCTGCTCGTATCTCTAAGAGATTGATGGGCAGGGCCTTTTCCGCATCCGACCATCTGCCCTGGAGAGACCATTGCTCCAGTACTGCTCCCCAGCCTATAAGGCTGGCATCTGTAGTGACCACCTTCCATGAAATCGGACTGAAGGATTTCCCTCTTTCCAGATTCTGGGGAACCAACCACCAGCGGAGGCTCTTGCGAACGGAATGGGACAAGGACATTGGTAAGTCCAGAGCCTGAACTTTTTTGTTCCAGGCTGACAGTATGGCCCTTTGCAACTTCCTTGAATGGAATTGACCGTAGGGTACTGCTTCGAATGATGCCACCATTTTTCCCAGCAGCCTCATGCACAGGCGTATGGATGGCTGTCTTTTTGAACCCACTAAGTGGATCAAATCTCTCAAAGACGACCCCTTTTCTTGAGGCAATAAAATTTTTCTCTGGTCTGAATCCAGCCTTAGCCCCAAGTATTCCAGACTTTTGACTGGTTTTAGGGCTGACTTGTCTCGGTTGATAATCCAACCGTGATATTCCAGATACTTGATTGTCTCGTGAACAACCACTTCTAGTTTTTCCACTGAGTGGTCTATCAGCAACAAGTCGTCTAGATATGCCATTATCGTTACACCTCGTGTTCTTAGATTGGCCAATAATGGGGCCAGAATTTTTGTGAACACTCTTGGTGCTGTGGCCAGACCGAAGGGTAAGGCTCTGAACTGAAAATGGCGCCCTTCTACCGCAAAGCGTAGAAATTTTTGGTGGGCTGGAAAGATGGGAATGTGCAAATAAGCATCTTTGATGTCGATCGAGGCTAACCATTCCTCCCCTTGTAGGGCAGTGGCTACCGATCGGATCGACTCCATCCGGAAAGTCCTGATATGTAGGATTTTGTTTAGCCCTTTTAGATTTAATATGGGCCTCACGTCCCCGTTTGGCTTCGGGACTGTAAAGAGGTTTGAGTAAAACCCGAACCCCCATTCTTCCAGGGGAACCTCTATAATTACTGCTTGGAGCAATAATTGTTCTAGTGCCAACAGGAGGGATCCTCTCTTCTGGGGATCCCTTGGCACGTTTGACCTTATAAAGCGGGAAGGAGGGGAGTTTTTTAACTCCAATTTGTATCCCAGATTTGACTTTGGGGGAGGTTTTGTACCTCTCCTGCTCCAGGGCTTCTTGTTACCCTGCAATTGTCCCTGATTTTTACCTCCGGGATTTGACCGAGGAGGCCGTCGAAACTGTTTCACAGCCGATGTCCTAGGGACTGGAGAAGCAGGCCTCTTAAAAGAGGGACCTCCAACTCTATTTTTAACCGGCAAAAGTGTACTTTTACCGCTGGAAATTCTCTGGATATATTTGTCCAGGTCTTCCCCGAATAAGCGTTCACCATGAAATGGGAAGCTGACCAGCAATTTTTTACAGGGAGCTTCAGCAGACCAGTTTTTGAGCCATAGAAGCCTGCGCATATGTACTACAGACAGCGTAAGGCGGGAGGCCTGATGGATTGAATCCTTTATAGCGTCCACCGCAAAGCATAAGGCTCTAGGTAGATCAGCTAGGGCAAGAGCCTGCTGATCTGGCAAGTCCCTTAAGACCTGTTTCAACTGATCCTTCACTGCTTGGCAGACCCCAATAGCTGCCACTGCTGGTTGTGTCACCAATCCTGCTGTAGAAAAAACAGATTTTAATAAGGACTCCAATTTTTTATCTATTGGGTCCTTGAACATTTGGACATTATCCACCGGACATGTCAGTGATTTATTCACACAAGAGATGGCTGCGTCCACTGTAGGGACCCTCCATTTTCTGATGAACTTATCCTCCATGGGATAGACCACCGGAAATCTCTTGGGGGGAGTAAATATTTTGTCAGGATGCTCCCAATCCTGGTAAATGAGCCCTTCCAGTAAAGGATGGATCGGAAAGGAACAAACAGTCTGGGGAGCTTTTAGCGACCCCAACGAGGAGACAGAAGTGGATGATGGCTCCGCAAGTGGCATTTTAAATGCTGATCGGACCATATTAGTCAGGGACTGAACCCATAATCTTTCAGCATGTGATGCTGAGAACGGCTCTTCCACTGTTGATTCCTCTACAACCGAATCAACCTCATCCTGATCCCCTTCAGGTAGGTCGATCCCTGTATGGGACTGTTGCTCTGTTAACAGGCACTCTGAGGGAGGAGACGGAGATCGGGCGCTTTTCTCCTGTGACAGGGAAGCCGCGATCAATGCTGACAATCTCTCTTCCAGCCCTCCCAGAGCTGAGGAAAAAACCTCCTCTGTTACATACACAGGAGCAGGTGAACTGAGGACAGCCACAGTACCAGGTACTCCTGAGGGTGCTCTACGGTCACTAACCTCTGATTCTTCAGGGGAAACTGGTGCAGCCGAAGCATGCCCAAGATCCTCAGAGCCCGATGGAGACCCCCTATTCCTCCTGGAATTTCTAGTCCCGGAGTTTTTAGACGGCATATTCCTAAGCCACAAAGCTGAGGTATTCCAGCCGAAATACACCAGTTACTGACAATAGTCTAGCATAAATGCTGCTATAAGAAACAGTTGGTGTCTACTAATGTGCCTTTCTAGGGGATGCCTGTATCAACCGCTTGCTGTATGCCTTCTTTAAATGTTGCCAGCTCTGTCTCTGTACTTCATAGCCAGCTCAGCACACAAAATTGTGGTTTTTAACATGCTGGGACGCCCGCACATGCGCAGAAGCGCTGCGGCGCGCACAGAGCGTCATCCCCCAGGCTCCGCCCCCTTTCCCGGCTCACCTCTATATATAGAGGCGCGTGCACGCGCGCGGCCACGTGCGCCTTCGGCGCTAATTTCGAAAATGGAAGCCAGGGACAAGAGCCAGGGCCCCTTTGCCGCAGGCCGGGGGATGGACGAGCATTGCAACATGGCAGAGGAAGCAGTTTCCCATAAGAGAACTCACCATCTGCCTGGACTCGCTCTGATGAGAAGAAACTAGTCCACATGACAAGAAACGTTCCACAGCGGCCTCTAGTGGACAAACACAGGTACCGCAGTCTAATATATTAAATATATATATATATATAAAAAATATTTATTTTTTTTCTTGACCACCATTAAAAATTATTACATTTTTTTAGTAGTTACAGGCATGCACAGAATTTTGCGGGAATACCATTAGGTAACAGACAGAAAGACAAATTAGGCTTGGGGGTCCCCCAATAGAACCAAGTTCCTGGGGGCCCCCACTTACCTGTTCCCCGCCGCAGGACTTTGTTTGGTCCACAAAAGCCCAAACTTCACCTATCACGGCAGGCATTGTAATCAAACCTTCAGGGACCGGGTTCCCAAGGATTCCACTCCCCTGGACCTGTATAGCACCCTGCACAGAAAACATCTTGGTCGTGGGTATGACCAGAGCTCTGGATCCCAGGGTCCAGCTCTCCTAAGAGAAGCATTACAGGCAAAACCTTGCTCTTCTCTGCAAGGCCCGGGTACCGACCGTTTAGCTATGAAGCTTTTTTGGTCGGATCCGGAATAGCTTACTGAGGCCCAAAAGAACCTGTACGCAAGCTCAGTGAAAAACACATGTTTCTTCTTGGCCAACACCTTAGACACTGGCAAAAAACTGAGGTGCTCCCGGATGGGAGGGGCTTATATAGGGGAGGGTACTTCCGGTTTTGGAAGTTGCCAGTGCCAGCACCTGACGGTATCTATATAACCCATTAGTAATGACTATGTCGCTCTGTGTCCCGTGATGTACGAGAAAGAAAAGCGCAGTCTTTATCCAGCCGGGATACTTGTGAGCTGATAACTACTTGTACTCTCTGCCTCCAGTCTGCTGTCAGTTAGAATGGTTCCCTGCTATCTCCATGGACTACTACTTGTCCTAGGGTGACAACGCTATTCAGTACGGTTATCACTCTAGGACAGGGATCTCCAAACTACGGCCCTCCAACTGTTGCAGGACTACACATCCCATGAGGCATTGTAAAACTCTGACATTCACAGACATGACTAGGCAAGATGGGAATTGGAGTTCCTGAATGACTGGAGGGCCATAGTTTGGAGACCCCTGGTCTAGGACAAGAAGTGAGTTAATGGCAGGTAAGGTTAAAATAAAGTAAAAAAATGTGACAAAAAGAGAAAACGAATGCAGCCACCACATCCAAAGACCAGTGCACTGCAATATTATTTACGTTTATTCTTGGGTTTAGATAAATCAGGGCAAATGTGTTATATGCAGATGGCTGTTTGCCAATTGGCCTAAGGCCTCGTACACACGACCGATTTTCTCGGCAAGAACCAGCAAGAAACTTGCTGGCAGAGAGGTCTTGCCGAGTAAATCGGTCGTGTGTACGCTGCTAGCGGGTTTCTCGTCGAGAAAACCGACAAGAAACCTCGACGAGAAAATAGAGAACCTGCTCTCTATTTTCTCGTCGAGATTCTCCTCGGCGTGTTTCTCGACGAGAAAAGTGAGTGTGTGTACACTTACCTGTCCGCCCGGAAGCCCGCGCATGTTCGAAATGAATTCGACGCATGCGCGGTAGCTTCCTAGGCATACGTAGGGTATACCAAGATGGCGGCGACGGCATTGAATGTGACGAGCGCATGCTCGACGTAGTCGATGACGTCACCGCGTACACTCCTTTCAAAGAACCGCGGGTTCTTTGAAACGAGCGTGTGTACACTCGGCCGGGACAAGTTTCTTGTCCAAGAATCTCGTCGAAAAAAACGACATGTTTTTTTCAACGAGAATCTCGGCCGTGTGTACGAGGCCTAAGGGAAAATAGATCAATCATTTGGAATGGATCTTCCAGAATCATAGATATGTCTGGTGCCAGAGGTGTCAATTCAGGCCACACACATGAATGCTCAACCAAAATGATGCATGTATAGTATATGAAAAAACTGTTGGCCATCTAATATTCACAATATGTTACTGACTTTACACATGGGTATAAAGTGCATTCTCCACCATAAGAAACACTACAATTCCACCCTAAACAGAAACATTTGCTTCTGGTAGCAGTTCAACATGAATTATAATGCTGAAAATGACATAATTGGGGTCCAGCAGGCCACTTCCACAAGTGTTATGTCTACAAAAGGACATCTATCATGAGAAAATATACTGTATGTGATCTGTAATTACAGACAATCTTCTGAAAATGCTAGTTTGAAGTGAATCAAATCAGTAAATTCAAATCACTGTAAATCAGTGCACACCATGTAAAGCCCAATAGAAAAGCCTCTTAATTTAGGTTTACCGAGTGTACAGGGATTTAAGGTGCTACATTTTGAGTTATTTTTTTACTATTCAGTTAAGAGACTTTGTTTACCTATTGATGAACGACAATGAAAAGAAGGAGCGGACACAGCATCTGTTCTTAGGACTCTTTCACACGTGCAGCTGGGGGGGTTATAAAAACAAGAGGCCGAGCTGCAGTTTTACTGCCCTCCAGCTGCCCAACAGCACTGTACCACTACAGCTGGGTGGGGCTGTACACATTTGCCGCATTTTAACTATGCGTGGCAGTTTTAACTCGAGCTGCAAAGTTTGACAGGTGTCGCCGCCTGTCAAACTCACCCATTGAGTTCAGTGGGGCTGCACCACAACTGCAAGCCAAGTGCTCTGGTTGCAGTTATTACGTGGTCCCCCAATGTAAAATTGTTATTTGGAAAATAAAAGTAAAACAAAAAAACAAAATGTAAGGAGGTGGTAGTAATTCCTCCTGAACACCTGTCAGCTGCTCCAATACCACCTGAAAAACGATCCACAGCAGATTGCTTTTCAGAAAGCGGTAAGTATTTTAAAAAGTTTGAAAGAGACCTTAGTTCCACCCAAAAATGGAACTTCCGCTTTTCGGAATCCTCTCCCCCTCCGGTGTCACATTTGGCACCTTTCAGGGGGGACAGATACCTGTCTAATGCAGGTATTTGCTCCCACTTCCGGGCATAGATATCAGGTGTCTCCTCTGCCCCCGCTGTGTTCTGGGAGACACACAGGTCCCAGAAGACAGCAGGGACCATTCAGATCGTGCAGCGCGACTTGTGCATGCGCAGTAGGGAACCAGGAAGTGAAGCCGCTAGGCTTCACTTCCTGATTCCCTTACCGAAGATGGCAGCGGCAGCATCCGAGAGCCGAGGGACAGATCGGCTTCGGTTGCCGACATCGCGGGCGCCCTGGACAGGTAAGTGTCCATATTTTAAAAGTCAGCAGCTTCAGTATTTGTAGCTGCAGACTTTTAAAAAAAATATTTCAGTGGAACTCCACTTTAAATACTTTTTTGGAAGATCTGCCTCTCCTGTGTAGAGACTACTTTGTAAAAGGCAGGGTGTACTTGTTATATATCTAAAAATTCTAGTGGCCTAGCTGACTCTGACTTTATTACTTACTAAACTACTAGCCTGGAATAAAATAGGGAGCCAGTGAAATGAGATCATACATGTCCTGGCTTAGTGAAGCATTACAAAATTCTGCTCTGTGAATGTTTCAGTATTCGCAGAGCTATCGGCAAATAATGCCTGTATTATGTCTAAGGGGAATTGTCATTTCCTATTCATTACCTATGACAGGGTGCCCAACTAGTGGCCCTCTGATGTGGCCCGCGACCTCCTGCTCTGGGATGGAATAGAAGAGAAGACTGTTATTAAAGGTACGTTTATTACTAAAATCACAATGTATATATGGGCATATCTGTTCTGCAGTGGTTACCGGGCCGCTTTAAACTGATCCGCAGGTGCAGAGCAATGCACCTGTGGGTTACCTGCACTGAGCCATAGACTTCTATTACCTGTGAGTTTGGTGGGCTTTCTGAAAGTGCACCACACCTACAGGATATAATAGAAGTCTATGGCAAAGTGCAGGTAACCTGCAGAAAAGCCACAGGTGAACTGTGCTGCACCCACGGTGCGGGTAAACAACCATGTATCAGTGTGAAAGCAGCCTTAGGAGGGTAGGAATAATGGAGAAATTGTTACCTACAACATTAGATAGAAAGGAACAAATCAAAGAAATATGGGCTCCATGGGAGGTATATACAGAATCAGAAGAAGGTAAAAGGCTATTGGGAGAATGAATAAGTGTCTTTTTTTTTTTTTTTTTCCTGGGAGGGTGGATTATGGAGATTGAAGGGTTTGGGTATAGGGATATTGGGGAGAATCTGAGATAGGGGGAAGATAACAGGGTAAGAGGAGAATGGGTAGATAAACGATAAGAGATTAAGGAATTAAGATGGATAAAGTAAGATTGTATGAAGGAAGAAATACGATCTTGTTGAAGTTTATATATATATATATATATATATATACACTAAATGAATATAATATGGACAATGCATAGATTTAAATTTTTGAAAGATATAAGGTAAAGAAATAGGTCTTGATTTATATTTAGAAATTTCATGGTTATAATATAGAAGATAGACTAAAAATTATTAACTTAGTTTGTCTTTATACCTTTTCTTTCTTCTCATTTAATCTATAATCTAAGATATAAGTATATATGTATAAACCCTGTTGTTGAAAAAGAAATAAAGAATTTATAAAAAAAAGAAAGCAGTCTTAGGCCCCTTTCACACTGTCAGTCTGACCCAATCGGAATCTTCGTTCACCTCTAAGGAGTGGCATATGTAAATGGACCTGTGTCCGTTTACAAAACGCCTACCTCCATCCCATCTGCAAAAAAAAGAAAAAAAAAAAAAAAGAGAGAGAGTGGGCTCTATAGAGTAGAGTAGAGTGGGCTGCCATCCACCTGCTCCACTCATTGTGGCCCGTGACCAGTTACTAAGTCGCTTAAGTGTCCCTCGCTCTTCAAAAGGTTGGGCACCTCTGACCTATGATCATCAGCTCCATCTAGTGGCCATAAAGCGCTATTTTACTGATTGCAGTATTTTTAGGAACATGCTGCATTGTGGCCTTTAGATGGAGCTGACTATCATAGGAAACTCACAATATAGGGGATAAGTTAACAAGTACTAAAGCTAGTGGATCTTTATAACAGCCAGAAAGCATTTTCACAAAGCGGCCAGCAATAACAACCTAACATTTTTCTCATAACATGATCCTTTTAAAATAACCAATTGAACCACACACTTCTGCTTCTTTACCATTTCATACAGACTGTACGCTTTTCATTGGCCTGTCCTCCAACCTGTTTAGAGAATACAGAAGTTTACTGAAAAGATGCATAAACAATATTTTTAAAGAATAATTCCAAGCATGGCTAGAATATACATAGTCACATTGTTCCAGCTTAGACCAACGTAACTATGTATATACCACACCTCACTGAAGTTGACACTGCTCCCCCCAGTAATCTCCACTTGCTTCCAAGTCCCTTCTATATACTGAACAATGGAAGTCAGCTGCTTGGCACCATTCAGAAAATACTTTGCATTTTCTGAATGAATGCAAAGCATTCTCTGATTGGACGAGGCAGAGAGGTGAGGCGGAGAGGTGAGGAGGTGATGTCACGCTCTCCACCTTATCCAATCAGAATATGCTTTTCATTATTCAGAAAATGCAAAGTATTCTCTGGATGTCATCTGTGCTTAGCGGCTGCCCTCCTGTGCTCACAATGCATGAGACAGCCACTCAACACAGGACCCGGAAGAAGATGAAGATCACTGGAGTAGCGGTGTCTACTTCAGTCATTTCCAGCTTCCGGGGGCATTGGCCAGGTATGGTATATACATAGTTATATTGGCCCAAACTGGACAAATGTAACCATGTTGTAGAATATAGTCATACCTGGAATTCTTCTTTAAGGTTCTATATTAAAAAACAAGAAAACAAACACGCATCAAGCAGCTGCAGGGGACTGGATGTATTGACAGAACATCATTTTCAGTGTTATTGTATATCGACTAAACACCATTTAAGTGGGCAATTTCAGTTTGGGGTGGTACGCCTTTTTAGCAGCTGTGGATAAAGTCCATAGAACTAAGAATAAGCTGAACTATAAATATTCATACTCCTGTATACCTATTCTATTTACAGATAAGCTAAACAGGAAAAATTAACAACCAGCAATGAACATTGTCTACCCCATATTACTCAGACAGTCACCTATGTAAAGACTTGAAAATTTCTCCAACTAGAACAAAGATAAACATAAATCGTGAGAAGAATAGGAGGGTTCAAACTTCTGATACATTTATTTTTATTGCGGTTTGCGTCTTTCTGTCCTGATGACAACCACTACTCAAATTACTTCTAATAGTGTGACCGGGACAGGTAATGGAGGGAAAATATCCCCAAGGATAGTACGTGCTGCAGCAAGGGTTAAAACACCTTGTTCTGGCAACACGTTGGAGAGTCAGACTGCTGCTTGCACACATTAAGGCTTAAGGCTCGTACACACGATCGGATATTCCGACAATTGTGTGATGAAAGGGTTTTGTCGGATAATCCGACCGTCTGTATGGTCCATCGGGCAATTGTTGTCGGAATTTTCGACAACAAATGTTGGATAGCCATGCTTTCAAATTGTCCGACAACAAATGTGTTCCGTCTGATTATCCGATTGTGTGTACACAAGTCCGTCGGACTAAAATCCAAAGTACAAACACGCATGCTCCGAACCAATGCTAACCATCAGACAACATTATCAGAAGTTGCCCAAAGGGTGGCGCTAAAGAGCTGAAAAACAACGTAGTTTTGTGTAAATTGGCTGAAAAAGTTCTGCCGTCTGTATGCAAAACAAGTTCAGGGCCAACGCCCTTCGGACAAAAATCCACGGATTTGTCCGATGGAAATCCGATCGTGTGTACGAGGCTTTAGGCTGACAATAGATGAGCCACTGAATTTCAATCCATCAATGGCTGTTCCCTTTCAAGAGGAGTCAATCTAATGATCAACTCCTCCCGAACAGGACTGTTGGTAAAATTTTGCTCGATCGCCACATGCAGCCAATCTGATCAGTGTATTCTGACAGAGGAGGAGTCCCGCTGCTAGAATACAACAGCACAGCAGGCAGGACTTCCCCCATCCACCTTGAATGTGTTGATGGGGCCATCCATTCAGGTTTTTTTTATCAGTCCACTGGATGATCGTTTTTTTTTCTGTTCTACGTGATCAATGTATGGCCAGCTTTAGTTTATGCTTGCAGTTGGGGAAAACATAAAAACACATGGTTGAGCTCCGTTTTTGTTGCTTCCAATATTTCCCCTCAAGCTGCAAAGGTGGCCATACAGGAGGTATGCACATGTCGTGGCCCTGATAATTTGCATTGTGCCATGGCAAATATTATCCCTGCTCTAAGATTTGATGCGCAGTACCACCTGCCAAAAGCCACCCATTCAATGGAATGGGCTAGCAACCACATACAATGCATGTGGTTGCACTGTGGTGGTGCAGGCTTTTAGGGGTTAAAACAGGTGGCGAGGAGGCAACATATCCCCTTCTTACTACCTGTCAAATGCCCTCTGAAAAGCAATCCACAGAGGATTGCTCTTCAGAAAGCAATGCTAGTGTAAACACGCCCTGTATGTAACATTGTGCAGGGGGAGGGGTGCGTTAGACCACTGGAAACCAAATTCACTGCTTGTGTGTGAGAGCAACAGTCTGACTCACCAACATGCTGCCAGCACAGCATATTTTAACTGTTGTTGCAGCTCTATGAAAAAAAAAAAAAAAAAAAAAAACATAGAAAAGACTAATATATGTATTATCGTACTATATATGCAGCATGGCTGCATTACAACAATAAAGCCCCGTACACACGGTCGGACTTTTGGCCAACAAACTTCATTTTGAGCAAGTTGGACCAACAATCCGACCGTGTGTACGCTCCATCGGACAAACTTTTTTTGCTTTTTTCTTGTTTTCATCGGACAAAAGTTGGGTCTGCAAACGGACAAACTTTTGCCCAACAAAAGTCCGATGGAGCAAAGTCCGACCGTGTGTACAGAAAACCATCAGACTTTTGTCCGATGGACAAAACAACCAATGTTAAAATCAACCAACAATAGCAGAAGTTGACCAAAGGGTGGCGGTAAAGAGCAGAAAAGAGCAGAAAAACCACGTGATGTTGCAAAAAGTTTTGGGAAAGTTTGCAGAAAAGTCCGAGCGTGTGTATGCTATGGGTGTTCCCGACCAACTCCGTTCGGACAAAAAAACACGGAAAAGTCCGATGGAAGTCCGACCGGCTTTAGATACTGAGTGACCAGGATTTAAATAAACACGGGTGGAGCATTATAAAACTTGCATAGTACATGGAGAAATATCAATAAAAAACTGTCATTTTTTAATTGAATATATTGTTCCATTGTCATTGTAAAAGTTCCTGAACTATTCATTGCACTCATTGGAAAACGATGAAGCTTGAAATAAGGGAACTGTAGACACCATGTAAGGAAATGCCTACATAGACATCTGTAGGTAAGGTCAATGTGCAAACTGTACACACTGCAATTGGAGAAATGGATTCTGTAAAATATTGTACAGGCGTAATGGACCAAAGTAAATAATAAATACTATTTACAGACTTTAGTATATCACAGTCATGCCTTATTACTTCCCATTTGTCCGTAGGTGTTGGTTTAACTATAAACACATAATTTCACTTTCTGTTTGTAAAAAAGACCCTTAAAGAAATTGTTCTGTCATCAATAGTAAGTACACCTCTGTAATAACATTGACCTAATGAAATAACCTAAAAAATATATCTCCACAAATAGAATCTTGGATACTTATATACACACACAAATAAAAATATACACTATTACACTTGTATTTACATATATACAGCTATAAAAAGGTAAACCGGATGGTCTAGTTTGTTGAATTGTTCATTGACGCCACCATGTGGTCAGAGTGTGGGATCACAATGTACACTGCCAGCATAACTCGAGCAGCAGCAACAGCAGCAACTAGGCACCAGCATGGGTTCTGCGGAATTCTTCTTTAGGTTGTCCAGCTTTTTTGCTTCAAACACATCCTTCTCATCCCGAAGCTTTTTGTTAATGTCCCTGCAACACAGCATGCATTACCAGTGCAGCATTATTACTTGAGCATGAGTATATATTTTATAATGAGGTTTGAGATTTACATTTTCTGTGTAACTTTTAAATCATTTTACCCATCTAAAGGGCTAGTGATTACTTGCCCGATTGTGCCTTTCTTGACAAAAGTACTTCTACTCAATCAGGATTCCAGCTGACTACAGGTGTAACATGTCTACTGTATCTGCTAAACCACAAATATATAGGAGCCATTATTCTTGCGAAAACATTTGTACTTCTGTCCATTCAGTCCTAAGATCTATACTGCTCTGAGAGACAGGAAAGACAGGTCAGTGACCTCTCTTTTGGGAATGAACTCTATGTTTAGTTATTTCTTTTCACGAACATGAAATTGCAGTCATCGGTGTTTGAAATTTAGTTAATCTTTATAGTAAACCTTCCATTGCTGGCATTATTCAGAAGCCAACAGCAAGAACACAGGGACATGAAACTAGCAGGAGGAAAGTTCAAATAATCTTAAAAAAGTATTATTTTACTGAGAGTAGTTGATGCTTGGAATAAACTTTCAGAAATGGTAGTTGGTCAGTCTACAGTAAGTGCTTTGGACAAACATACAGTCAGGTCCATAAATATTGGGACATGGCAGAGTATCACCAGGGATGAAACCCAGCGTCTGGTGATGTCTATGCGTTCCACACTTCAGGCTGTAATTGATTGCAAAGGATTTGCAACCAAGTATTAAAAAGTAAAAGTTTGATTTATGTTTGTTAATCTGTCCCATTACTTTTGGTCCCTTAAAAAGTGTGAGGCACATATACAAACTGTTGTAATTCCTACACCGTTCACCTGATTTGGATGTAAATACCCTCAAATTAAAGCTGAAAGTCTGCAGTTAAAGCATATCTTGTTTGTTTCATTTCAAATCCATTGTGGTGGTGTATAGAGCCAAAAAGATTAGAATTGTGTCGATGTCCCAATATTTATGGACCTGACTGTTTGTTTTTTGGCTGAGTCTACATACTGTACAAACAAAAAAACAAAACACACACACACACACATAACAAAAAAATGGGGCAGACTCAATGGACCACTTGGTCTTTTTTTCTGCCGTCACTCTTCTTTGTTTCCCTTCAGAAATGGCTAGTTGCTTGGCCGTTATACCAATCCATTGACTCCAATACTTTCAGAGTAATGAGCCTGGCTTTAGTTTGCAAATCAAAAAAGTTAGCAATTCTGATCAATGTGCTTGTTCAGGGGCAATGATTGAAAGTACTGAAGTACAAAAGGTGAGATGACAGCCAGGCAGCTAGTATTTTTAAAAGAAAAGTAACCTCTATTGGTGTTGCTAGACCCAGGCATCTGGGTCATGTGCCCTGAGTCTAATGAAACCCAGGTTTGCAGGCAGCACCAGGAAGAGTGATTAAGGCCGGCATTGCTTTAGAACTATGAGATGAGATTAGTAAGCAATTTATTCTATATACGGTATCTAAAAAGTATACATGTATATTTTGCCCCAGTTGGAATGGCACTAAAATACAAATTCTGGTACACAGCATAATGAAGTTTAAATATTAATAGTTAAAAAGAGAAACAAAAAAAACCAGCAGAAAATGATCATCCAAGCAGAAGATTTTAGTAGTTAATACTGTAATCCTGTACATTTTAGTTAAGTAAAAAAAAAAAAAAAAATATGAAGTTTAAGGGAAGTCCAGCAATGCCTGGTAAGGCAAGGTCAGGCAAAGACAAGATCCAGAGACAGGGAGTTGGCTGTGCCCCTCTGAGTCAGTCATTCAATAAGCTGTGTGCAATGTGACTAGTGCTTAACAGCAAGAAAACCAAATTACAGACTGTTCTTATAAGTAAAAATAATTGGTAGTATAATGAAAGTCCAGGACGATCGCTGTTTAACGTATTAAAAAAATCAATACCTGAGAAGTTCCAGCTGTCGCAGGAGACTCTGCTTCTCTTTTTGAATATTCTGAGAGACTTTATATGCATCCCTACAGTGAAATCACATAAAGGGTTCAACTTTTTTCTCGCTATTCGATATGACATTTACTTCAGAAAAAAAATAAACCTCAAGTTTGGTTAGTTAATGACTGTCACAGTAATTTTTTTTAGTTTGCAAATCTGTATTTGGATGTGTCTGTATTTTCTTATGATTTGTGCTCTTCAAGTTTAAGCTTTAAAAATTGTTCAATAAAAAAAAAAAAAAAAAAAAAAAAAATTATATATATTATATATATATATATATATATATATATATATATATATATACACACACACACACACACATATATATACACACACACACACAGATCGATAGATAGATATAGATGTAGATAGATAGATATATATCTCTATCTATATATATTTTTTTGGAATCAAACATGAGGGATATAACAAACATATACAATGGGGTTTAGTTACTAAAGGTAAATCCACTTTGCACTGCAAGTGCACTTGGAAGTGCAGTTGCTTTAGATCTTATGGGGACAGGACATGCAAGGAAAATAAAAAACAGCATTTTTGCTTGTACGTGATAAAATCAGCAGAGCTTCCCCTCATTTCAGATCTTCCCCTCAGATCTAAAGCGACTGCACTTCCAAGTGCACTTGTAGTGCAAAGTGGATATACCTATAGTAAATCAACCCCAATATGTCCTTGCAAAGCTGATACAACATCATTGTATATGTATAACACAATTGTCCAGATAAGCAGTACACAGTAACAACTACAAATCATCAGTGCAGTGTACGCCCGTGCTAGGCTGTGTTTACCAGCATTGGGGTTGCACAGGTGCTCTGTCCATCCCTGTGCAGGCAGTCCCATTGATATTAATTGGAACACAGCAGCTGTATGGACACAGACACTGCTCCCAATTTGACAGCCGCGTCGGTACAGGTGAGTGTTCCAGAACTCACATGGTCTGCATTCAGGGCTGTGCACCTGCACAGATGTCAACTTGGCAGCAGCGGCTGTGTCCATGCAGCCACTGCATCCCAACTGACATCAACGAGACTGCCTGCATGGGGATGCACAGAACATCTGTGCATCCTGTATGGGCAAACATGGCCTCGTACAGGCTTACACTCTAGTATGCCCCATGTGAATGAGGCCTGTGGAGACAAAGGGCATAAAAGAAGTACAAAATAAGACAAAAAAGGCATATATAGTTGTATAGTCCTAAATTTTAGAGGCCAGTAGGAATTGGTTAAACCTGCATATCTAGGTTGGGAACAGTATTAAATAGGTTAAATTATAAGAAGATTACTATTCCATGACTCAAGACTTGTGACCATGGAGCATGAGTGCAAATCTATGACCCACTGAACAACACTAAAGTATGTAGTAGTAGTGTAGCGGCCTCACTCTCTCCCTCTCTTGTATCTGTTGTTCTTGGCTGTTGTCTAGGGGTACTCTGGAGGAGAGAGTGCAGGACACTACGCCCAGCTTTCACCTTAAATGTATGAGGTTTTAGCAAAGTCTCTTTAGATTACCTTTGGGTCTGCATTCTGCATATGGAGCCTCCGCTTCTTCCGTGGAGGTGTATCTGCCAGTAATAGAGCCCCCATACCATTTAAAAGTTCAACACTCCTTTATTTATTCAATACCAGAATGAACATACTCAGTTGAACTTCCATAACAGACAGACAGGGGTGTGGATACGAGTAGGGCCCAGGCACAATGAACTCTCCTATCTCTTTCTCGTGTGGATATGCCTGGCGCACGGTCTCTGCCACAGACCGTGAGGTTGGTAGCTGCTACCTACCGGGTGAACTAGTTGGGGCCCCTGCCACAGGCCTGAGTAACGGTTTTTGCCACTGACCGGAGTAGCGGTCTCTACCACAGACCTTAGAACATGGACCACCTTCCGTATGAACATGGCCCCTGTTTGGCGAGGACATCCATCCCGACGGTCTCCGGAGGCCCTGTCCCGGCACTGGCAATCTGCTGCACCAGATCAATGGGAATGTCACCTGCGCGGTCCCTTACGCCTGGATTCTGTGGGTGTCTTAGGACGATTCCTCCCGGGCGGATCCCAGTGGAAGAAGCTGGGCCCCAGGCCTGAATGATGCACCCCACCCCAGACTGAGGGTGTCTGGGGTGACTCCCGAACTCCACGTGTCCAGGCCTAGGCCGCCTGGACACCGACCGCTGGACAGCAGCCCTCAGGCTAAAGGTGCCTGGGACTCGGACCTCATGGCGAAGATGTCCGCCCCTTTTATAGCCTCTCCCAGCCAGCACAGCGGGTTCCCAGCCTCGCTGCACAACAGCCGCGAGAGACCAAAAAGGGTACGGCACTCCAGTGATGGATCAACCCCGGCTCAAATTGACAGCGCCACCTGCTGGGCCGCAGGGAACTGAACATCACTGATTTCTCCACCCGAATCAGCATACTGAAAAGGTACCTACCCGCTACAGTAGCTTTTCGTAAAGGGGAGTTACATTTGAAATAGAAGCAAACAAACAATAACACATTGACAACAAAGGGAAAGTTTGGCCAATTATATATATATATATATATATATATATATATATATATATATATATATATATATATATATACACACACATATATATACATATACATATACACACACACACACGTGTATACATTCGAGTATCTAAGCAGCCTCAAAAAAACATTGCGATACCTCTGGAAAGATGGTATGAGCTTTATATTGTGTTAAATACCATCAAGCGTGCAATTTATTAGTGGTTTCAGGTACAGTGATGGAGCAAGCACTCTTTCTGAGGATGGTAAGCATGTCTACCCAGTCTTAAATTCCCATTGTTCCATTGGAGATGTTTCATTTTCTGAAAGGTATAACATAAATGAGATATTGGTATAAAAAATAAAATGATTTCCCTCACCTCTGGGATATGAAAGACAGATCTTTCAAAGTGGGTAGATTGCCACTCAGGAGTGAGCGAATAGTGGTGCTGGTAAAAAGGTTTTTTATGTGAGCATACCTAAAACTCTTTGTAATGGGAAGAATATAAATGTGTTGGGGGAGGGGGGGCAGCCAATGAGCCAACTCAGAGCTGATGGAGAAAGATCTGTGTCACCAGAGAGCCATCTACCCATCCCGAAAATCCACTCCTGTTATGAAATGCAGTTAGGAATAAAGGATCCCTCAAGTAACAGCCAAGCAGTGAGGCTACTGAGGACAAACTGTATTTCTTTTTATACAGATACCAAAGATGGAGGGGGACTGATTTACAATCATATTCAGTGTGGCAAGGGCTCTATGACAAGTGAACCACAAAAGTTCCTGGGAGGTGATAGAGCAGTACAGAAGAAGATTCAAAACAAATCCATGGTACTCTATATCCAACCCAGGGGTGTGTCACTGTGCAAATCTGTCTGCCAGATAATATTGCCATAGATTAAGCAGCCAAAGTCTACCCATTCTCTGGGGTCTGTACAAAAGAACTCTAAAAGTAGAACAAAAGATTTAGCGATGTAGACATTTTAACAGCCATGACTCTGCCTAAAAAAGATAAAATAGGTGGACCACAATTTAAGCAGATTTTTATTGCGGGCGAAACACTGGAGGCTAGTTATATTAGTAAATGGATTGAAATGTAGGTGTATTTGAATCTCAAGATAGGGCAGAGTGTGGAGAGACCAGGTAAAATGAAAATGAGAGCAAACTAACAAGTCAAGGGAGGGAAAATAATTGTCAATTTTGCACGCTTAGAGAAGGTCACCCATAGGCCAGACATGTCATGGAACATCTTCAAAGTAGAGATGAGGTTTTGGAGAGAAATCATAGGGTTTGTTAAGAACAGTAGAACATCATCTGCATACATACTGAGCTTATATTATCTATTACCTTTGAAATAACTCTTAACATTGTCTGATTGCACAGGCTAAATGCTTCATGTCAAGTGCAAAAAGAAGTGGTGAATCAGAGTGTAATGCCGCGTACACACGACCATTTTTCTCGTCGGGAAAAATTACATTTTTTCTCTCTGACGAGAAAAACGACCGTGTGTGGGCTGTTCATCATTTTTCTCCGACGAGAAAAATGGCAAGAATCACGACGAGAAAAATTAGAACATGCTCTAAATTTTCTCGTCGTGATTCACGGCATTTTTTTCCGCTGCAGTTTTCCCATAGGGAAACACTGCCGGGGAGCCTACACACGGTCGTTTTTCTCGACCAAGAGAAAAAATGTCAGGAAAAAAGGCCGTGTGTAGGGGAACAAGCCATTCCTCATTTTTTCCATCGATTTTCTCGACGGTGTTTTCACTGTCGAGAAAATCGATCGTGTGTACACGGCATAATAGTTGTTTTAGGAGCACAGTTTAATGTTCATAAAACGGAGTGGTTTAAGAGAGATTTTCAATTTAAAAGGTGAACATACAGAAAGCAGAAAGCGGAGTTACCAAGTAAATGAATCCAGCCTTGGACCAGTGCTGGACTTTTTCAGTGTTTTCTAAGAGAATGGTATTTAATGTTAACTGCTTTTGTGTAATTTGTGGTATAAGAAGGGGAGAGTGATTCTTAATGTGGGTTTGTAAAGTTTATCCAATTCCGCTGTAAGAGAAAGTACTGCATGTCAGTGGTTCTCAACCCTGTCCCCAAGTATCCCCAAGAGGCCATGTTTTGGGAATTCTCTTAGATAAAATAGCTGTCCAAAATACCAAGCCTTTGACTTTAAAATTTAAAGCACCTGGGCAGCATAAAGGAAAACCTGCAAACATGGTCTGTTGGGGGTACTTGAGGGCAGGGTTGAGAACCACTGCTCTATGTCATATACATAGTTTAACTTTATTCTTAGTAAATCAGGTGACCTCTCAGTCATGGTAATTTTTACATGCATTCTGAGAGTGGTCTCTGGCTGTTCACGCACTGCTCGAGTTCCTAGGTCTACACACCTTCTTAAGAGGGGCCCCACTATACTACAGAGAATGCAACAGGGGGAACTAAGAAATGCGCATTATGGCAGGCAGACCTTGCCTCAAAGTCATAAGGCAGGAGCTGGCTCATCCTACCTTATGCCCCTTTCACACTGGGGCGCTCATAGCATTGGCGGTAAAACGCCGCTATTTTTACCGCCGACGCTATGGGTCGATTTGCAGCGCATTTTCGGCCACTAGCGGTGCGGTTTTACCACCCGCTAGCGGCCGAGAAAGGGTTAAAACTGCCCGCAATGCGCTGCTTCAGCGGGCGGGTGGTATAGCCACACTGTCCCATTGATTTCAATGGGCAGCAGCGGTAAAGGAGCGGTATACACACCACTCCTTCACCACCCCAAAGATGCGGCTAGCAGGACTTTTTTTCCTCGTCCTTCCAGCGCATCGCCTCAGTGTGAAAGCACTCAGGCTTTCACATTGAGACTGCAGGGCAGGAGTTTTTCAGGCGGTATTTAGGCGCTATTTTTAGCACTAAAATGCCTTAAAAACTCCTCAGTGTGAAAGGGGCCTAAGACCCTTCACACTGGGGCATTTTTCATACGCTTTGGCGTTAAAAAAAAGCACCTGTAAAGCGCCTGAAAGAAGCCTCATCTGCAATCCCAATGTGAAAGCCTGAGTGCTTTCAGAGCCCTTTCACACTGCCAGCGTCCGAAAAACGCTGGTAAAGCTCCGCTAAGACCCCTTTCACACTGGGGCGTTTTTCAGGCGCTTTGGCGTTAAAAAAAGCGCCTCAAATGGGAAGGGGAGCTTTAGGATATGTGTATTCAATGCTCCTAAAGCGATGCAAAGAAGCTGCTTGCAGGGCTTATTTTGATGCCCTGCCAGCGCAGCGCCACAGTGTGAAAGCACTCGGGCTTTCACATTGGGATTGCAGATGAGGCTTCTTTCAGGAGCTTTACAGGCACTTTTTTTAACGCTAAAGCACCTGAAAAATGCCCCAGTGTGAAAGGGGTCTTAGACCCCTTTTACACTGGGGCGTTTTTCAGGTGCTTTAGTGTGAAAGCACTCGGGCTTTCACATTGGGATTGCAGATGCAGCTTCTTTCAGGCGCTTTACAGGCGCTTCTTTTAACGCTAAAGCACCTGAAAAATGCCCCAGTGTGAAAGGGGTCTAAAACGAAATTATCACATTTGAAGTGACTAGACTTTGACAGCAGCAGAAATTGAGGATATAACAATGTAATCTGATTTGTAACAAATCTCCTTGTTGCATGTTCAGATCATTTGGTTGTGATTAGAGTCTGAGGTAAAGTGGCAAATCTCACATATGGCAGTACACTGGTTGCAGATGCAGCTAGAAACCTTTACATATGTTTATGTTTACTGAAAGACTCCTGCAGAGGTTTTACTGTGCAACTGTTTATGTCTTGCTTTTACCTAAAACGTTCTAACTTTGTTAGAGCTGCATGTGAGTGGGGCTAATTGATTGGTACCTGGGGAGTAAAGATAATATGAGACCAAGGAAGGTGGTACAAATATTATTTAGTAAAGTAGAAGCAACAATTACACATATGGAAGACAGTGGCAAGGTGCTCATTTACAGTTCCATACACTATGGCAACGTTGCCTTAATATTACAGGCAACCCAAGTAAAACAGCTCTTAACAACTTTGGTGGTAATTTACCACAGTCTAGGTACTTGAGTGGACACTTTGTTAGGCTACTTTACTGAAACCAAATCTGATGGGGCAGATAGGAAGGTCCTTGTCCCAACTCTCCAGGGTTCCCTGATGGCAGAGCCAGGCGTGGTGTCGCTGCACTATCCCTCTTCTCCCTATCACCAAGTGCACTGTTCCAAGCCAGCAGTGATCCTGTAGCTACACTATCCACTGTGAAAATGCCCGCCAACTGCAGTGGTTCAGTGCTATTTATAAGCATCGCCCTCACTAAAGATGACTAAAGTCCAATCGGACGGCTACTCTCCTGATGACACCTACGGAGGCCCCAAAGGAACAAAAGCTCCTGTCAACCCCTATTCCTTTTGCACATCTGCTGCCAAAACAGTGCCACCTACAGAGGGGTGGCTGAACTGCACCTGCCTACATGTACATCTGTAACAAAGTATTACTGCTATGAATATAAACACAAATAGACTTTTTATTCATAAGTAAAATAGTTCTAATGGCTAGACATTTTTTACTTTGTTAATACGTTAAGGCAAAAAATGTCCCGCTTGTTGTATTACCCCCTAACCTCCCTTTATACTTACCTGAGCCTGATCTCAATCCAGCATTATGCCCATCTGCATCGGCGCTGGTCTCTTTCTCTCTCCTTACAATCTCATACCATTGTACAGAGCAGGCAAGTACCGTATATACTCGAGTATAAGCCGAGTTTTTCAGCACATTTTTTTGTGCTGAAAATGCCCCCCTCGGCTAATACTCGAGTCACCTTTTTGTGCCTGATCTCCCGAACTTTGAGCCCCACTCCTCCTCTACAAGTGTGCAAAGTTTGTTGTCCGGGGGACCTACGACCGGGGAGCACCGATTTTTCAAAGCCGGGCACCCCTTCCATAGACTCCCATGTTAAACAGTAGTTTCTCTGGTGACCCGGTACTGGCCGGTCGTAGGTCCCGAAACTTGGCACACATGTAGCCCCATTTCTCCTCTATAAGTGTGCAAAGTTTTTTGTCTGGAGGACCTACGGTCGGGGAGCACCGATTTTTCAAAGTCGGGCACCCCTTCCATAGACTCCCATGTTAAACGTCAGTCTAGTCATGGGCACAGTGAGGCATGGGCACAGTGAGGCATGCAGATGGACACCCTAGGCTTATACTCGAGTCAATACGTTTCCCCAGTTTTTTTGTAGTAAAATTAGGTGCCTCGGCTTATATTCGGGTCGGCTTATACTCGAGTATATACGGTATACCAGGCTTATTATTTTAATTAAAAAAATACCCTTTACAACTGCTTTAAACTGAACGATTCACCAACCATAAGGTTAGTATACAATATTTCATAATTTCTGTACTTCCAAAAAAAACAAATCTCACCAAATCTCACTCCAAATCTCCTGAGACTAGCAGGCAGAGGCAGCAGTGCCATAGACCTCACACTGGAGATATACAGTTATGAGGCTGGAGGCACAGGAGGCACCTTCATACCAAGAACTGCACTGCTATTTCAGGGTACTGCCTAGACACAATTAAGGTTTCTAAATGTTCATTATAACACAGAATTTTCCAATCTTTTGAGTTAATTTCCACTTTAATGTGCTGTATTATCTCAACATAAAGAGATATCTACCTCTTCTTGCATTCTTGCTCCTCTTGCTCCTGTTTGCGCAGGTTTATCAGGTTGGCCTGTGCCTTTCCCAAGTTAGTCTTGGTCCTCTCAAGTTGCTCGATGAGGTCCTCATTAAGCTGTCTCAAGCGATCATTTTGAACTCGTGTCTCAAGTTGCTCACTGTTTAAAGATTGTAACTGATTCTCCAGCTGTTTCAAGAAATATAAGACAGAGGTCATTACTCAATTTAATACAAGCTATTTAAAATGAAAAATAATTCACAAACATTAAAAAACACAAAAAGGTAGAAGAAAGTAACAATTACAGAGAGAACTGGGGAAACAAATAGACATTTTAAGTTAAAAATCGTGAATATACAGATGTAAAAAAAAAAAACAATGTAAAAACGTTTACATGTAAAAGTTACATTCTACACAAGAAAGGAGTGTTAAAGCTTTAGGTCTTATGCACACCCGGGCTTTTGTAAACGCTTTTCTACTAGAAGGTCACGTTTTTGCAATCGCATTTGGGTGTGTGAAGCACTTGGCCGTTTATTTATTTAATTGGCAGGAATATTAATTCTGACCATTGAAATTAAAAAATGCTTTGTCATTTGAAAAAGATATACCAGTCCATATCAAGCTTAAAGTAAATCTGTACTTTGCCCATACAAAGGTTCCTTTTCACTTCTGCCGTGCAATTAAACAAACTTACTTTTCCTTCGTTCTGCCAACACTCAGTTTGCCTATCAGAGTGACTAGTAATGCCCATTAAAAGTTACAACCTGGAGCCTAAACAGGGCTGAGGGCTTTCTCCCGCCCATCACGTGACAATGCTGGCAGCCAGAGCTGGCAATTGCCAAGCACTAGTGCTGTCAAATGGGATAGGAAAGGAGCGAGCCACATGCTCCCCCATAACCAGAGGTACCAGGTACAATATATATTACCAAAGGTATTGGGACGCCTGCCTTTACACGCACAAAAACTTTAATGGCATCCTAGTCTTAGTCGGTAGGATTCAATATTGAGTTGGCCCACCCTTTGCAGCTATAACAGCTTCAACTCTTTTGGGAAGGCTGTCCACAAGGTTTAGGAGTGTGTTTATGGGAACGTTTGACCATTCTTCAAGAAGCACATTTGTGAGGTCAGGCACTGATGTTGTATGAGAATGTCTGACTCGCAGTCTCCGCTCCAATTCATCCCAAAGGTGTTCTATCGGGTTGAGTTCAGGACTCTGTGCAGTCCAGTTAAGTTCTTCCACCCCAAACTTGCTCATCCATGTTTTTATGGACCTTGCTTGGGCACTGGTGCGCAGTCACGTTGGAACAGGAAGTTCCCAAACTGTTCCCACAAAGTTGGGAGCATGAAATTGTCCAAAATGTCTTGCCGTTTTGATGCCTTAAGAGTTCCCTTCACTGGAACTAAGGAGCCAAGCCCAACCCCTGAAAAACAACCCTACACCATAACACCCCCTCCACCAAACTATTTAGACCAGTGCACAAAGCAAGGTCCATAAAGACATGGATGAGCGAATTTGGGGTGGAGGAATTTGACTGGCCTGCACAGAGTCCTCACCTCAACCCGATAGAACACCCTTTGGATGAATTCGAGAGGAGATTGTGAGCCAGGCCTTCTTGTCCACATCAGAGCCTGACCTCACAAATGCGCTTCTGGAGGAATCATCAAAAATTCCCTTAGAAACACTCCTAAACCTTGTGGACAGACTTCCTAGAAGAGTTGAAGCCGTTATAGCTGCAAAGGGTGGGCCAACTCAATATTGAAGGAAGAGGAAAAAAGCAACGCCTTCTAAGCGTAGTAGTATCAGAGATTTATTAAAAAAATATATAATACAGCAGCAAGAGATACACTCACAAACGAGTATAGTAAGAGGCTTATCTTAAAAGTTGTCATCCGCTCGACCCGGGAGCTGCGAATCCTGATGTTCACAAGCTGGAATCCCACGTAGTGGTTAGCGGTGGTAGAAGGAACTTCACTCTCGCGGCCGCAGAGATGGGGAAGAATCCTCACTGGAACACAGCTAGTGGAATCGTCACTTCCGGGTATGATGTCAGCTGACCAATACGTGGGATTCCAGCTTGTGAACATCAGGATTCGCAGCTCCCGGGTCGAGCGGATGACAACTTTTAAGATAAGCCTCTTACGATACTCGTTTGTGAGTGTATCTCTTGCCGCTGTATTATATATTTTTTTAATAAATCTCTGATACTACTACGCTTAGAAGGCGCTGCTTTTTTCCTCTTCCTGTCTTATTTAAGATCACTTCTATCTGTAAGCTGGCAGCCTTCCTTGCGGATAGTTTTCAAGCTCTTCCACACATGGACTAATTGATATGGACTTTTAACGTGTTTTTTACAGCCTATTTTAGTTCCATTCCCATTCTGTCTGCCCCGTTTTATGTTTAGTTTTTCTTTTGTATTTCCTAATCCAGAGTGCGCTCAATTCATCTATTGTTTATGTTATATGTACAACTCAATATTGAACCCTACAGATTTGCGTGTAAAGGCAGACATCCCAATACTTTTGATGATCTAGTGTATGTCACTTCACTTTCCAGGGAGAATGGTGTGGTAGACAGTGTAGGGAAGATAAATATGAGTGGCTGTAGTGGCCAGCCTAAAGTGAGCTAGCTGCATGGCCCTGTATGAGCCGAGCACTAGAGCATTTTAATTTAACAGACACGGAAAGAAGAGTTATGGGGCTCATAGATATTAGGGTGGCAACCACAAAAAAAATTAAAAAAATTAAAAGGTGCATGCAGAGTTCATGCGCAAATACAGAGGGGAATTCCTCAGGTATTTCCTGAATGAGTTACTATATAAGGAGTGCTCTTATCAGAGGCATATATCCCAGCTGTCCACTTTGTGTACCTACTTTTTTTTTTGCTTATGTCATCCACAGATCTTTAGCATTATTATTTTTTAGATTGTACATTTTTATTGAGGGTTTTCCATAAGTTTACAAAAGACAGATTGAAATAAGGAACAAATAAAACACATGGCTCCAATTAAACTTTACCACTGAGTTTTCAAAAAACAGTAGAAATATTTTTTTTTCGCACAGTCTATAAAAGGAAAAAGTGAAGTATAGCATCACCTTATTGTACATGGTGTGAACTGTATCAGTGAAGCCCCGTACACACGATCGGATAACCTATGGATTTTCGTCCGATGGATTTGTCCATCGGAAATCCGATGAAACTGTTTTTCATCAGTCTTGCCCACACACCATCAGTCAAAAAACCGACCGTTCCAAACGCGGTGACGTAAAACACTCTGATGAGCCGAGAAAAATGAAGTTTAATGCTTCTGAGCATGCGTCGACTTGATTCTGAGCATGCGTGGGTTTTTGATCCGATGGACTTGCCCATAGAGGATCTGAGTTTTCGATCGGTTTTTTATCCATCGGAAAAATTTAAAACATGTTCTATTTTTTAAAACCGATTAAAAAAAGACCGATGGGTCCCATACACGATCGGTTGGTCTGATGAAAACCATCCATCGGACGGTTTTCATCAGTCAAACCGATCGTGTGTACGGGGCTTAAGGCAGCATGGCTAGTTTTCTACATTGAGAAAGGAAAAAGAAGAAAAAAAAAGTGTAGAAACAGCAAAGAAAACGTACAGGTGGAGCTGGAGGTAGGGGTAAGTGCAAGGGTGATTAGGGGAGGGGGGGGAGAGAAGAGAAGAGGGCTTCCCCATCAAGACTCTTCTTGTTGTCCGCTCTGCTTAGACATATATGAGATATGTCTTGGTGTCTCCAGGGTGTAGAACAGGGGTGCTCAACCTTTTGAAAAGCAAGGGTCACTTAAATGATTTGGTAACCGGTCATGGGCCACATTGAAATAAAATGCAATTGTTCAGAATTTTTTATTTTTTTATTTGATTTGCACAATGAACATTTTCCTCCTGCAGCCACTAAATGCCGGTGGGAGGAAGAGGAGAAGCCGGCCTTCAGTGGGTGCAGAAGGAAAATGGAGATGATTGGTTCCTGTACAAGCCACTCCCGCCATCCCTCCAGTCCAAGTGTAAAACAGAATGTGATAGGGAGGCACAAGCCCCCTGGAGCATGGGGTGGAGTATGGTTAAAACACATCTAAAATTATAGGGTTTTACCACCCCCCCCCCCAAACTGCAAATGTAAAGGAGCTTGCACAGCAGGGGATCTGTCTGCCGATATTGGGAGCCAACAAGGACTTGCTCTGCTCTATGGGCCCTTTGATCCGCCCAGAAGGGAATGGATTCCCTTTCATTTTTTTTGTTTGCTTAGTGGAACAGATCGGATTGGAGGGGTGCAGGTGTAAACAGAGAAGACTCTGTTTACATTTGCAGCTTCACAGAAGTAAATGTTGGGTCCAATCAGGTCCTCCTGAAAAACAGTCAGTCGGACCCGATCGGACAGATCACGTGAAAGGGGCCAAAGGCTGCTTTCACATGGATGCACTGTCGTTTACCTGTACTGTGGATGCAGCACAGTGCGCCTGTGGCTTTCCTGTGGGTTAGCTGCGCTTTGCCATAGACTTCTATTATATCTTGCAGGGGTTGTGCAATTTCTGAAAGTGCACCAAACCCGTAGAATATAATAGAAGTCAATGGCTCATTGAAGGTAACCCGTAGCACTATGCTGCACCTGCAGATAAGTGAGAAAGTAGCCTAATAACCATTACCAAACTATACCCATTGAGAAAATACTGTATAATAATAAATATGCACATTCCTACTGTGCTATTCATAAACAGACCTTTTTATCCTGCTATTTTTACAGGCATCGCAGCCTGTAGTGTAGGAAATGTTGCTGTCCCAGGTGGAGTGCATTTGGTATCACTTAGCGCTATAGATGAAGCATCGGCTTATGCGGCTCTTGCTCCCTCCACAGCCACTTACTTCCTACCATGTTAGCTCCATCCACACTGTGTTTTGGTATGGTGCGTCAGCAACCCGCGATCTGGGCTTGCCGACCCGCCATCCCAGAGCAGGAGTTCACAGGCCACATCAGAGGAGTCCTCGGGCCACTAGTTGTGCACCCCTGGTATGGAAAATGGATCCAGGGGCCGATCCAGTGGGGCAACGGGGCAATTGCCCCCTCCGAGAATGCAAAAGAGAGGAGCGGCTCCGCTGGTGAAAGCGCGGGCGGTTTCGCGGGTGACAGCGCGGGTGGCTCCGCGGGTGACACAGTGCGGGAGGCTCCGCGGGTGACACAGTGCGGGAGGCTCCGCGGGTGACACAGTTCGGGAGGCTCCGCGGGTGACACAGTGCGGGAGGCTCCGCGGGTGACACAGTGCGGGAGGCTCCGCGGGTGACACAGTGCGGGAGGCTCCGCGGGTGACAGTGCAGGCGGGCGGCTGCGCGGGCAGCTCGGTCAGTGAGTGGGCAGGTGAGAGCAGGCGAGCAGCTGGGCTGCTGGCCAATCAGGGAGCCAGTGGGCAGGGGAGCAGGGAGATGACATCATCTCTTGCCGCCCGGCGCCCGCCCTGCATCCCTGCAGTTCTGCCCTCACTGTGCAGGCAACCGTGGGCAGCAGAGAGATTACATCATCTCTCTGCTGCCTGACTGGCAATCTGCTGACTGACTCTGGGACATAGCAAGAGACCACCTTAGCAGCAAAGTGACACAGCAGGTGACAATCCGCAATGTGTGGCAGGTGACGTGGCAAGTGACAATTCACAACCTGTGGCAGGTGACGTGGCAAGTGACAATCCGCAATGTGTGGCAGGTGACGTGGCATGTGACAATCCGCATCTGCTGACAGGTGACGTGGCAAACGACAATCCCCATCTGCTGATAGGTGACGTGGCAAGTGGACAATCCACAATGTGTGGCATGTGACGTGGCACTGGCAAGTGACAATCCACATCTGCTGACAGGTGACGTGGCAAGTGGACAATCTGCAATGTGTGGCAGGTGACGTGGCAAGTGACAATCCGCATCTGCTGACAAGTGACGTGGAAAGTGACAATCCGCATTTGGTGGCAGGCGATGTGGCAAGTGACTCGCTCAGGGCTCCCACTGATTCTGCATTATGGTGAGTTGAACCATTTAATTTTATATTACAATGTAATAATAGAAATAATGCGCTTCAATCATCCTGACACCATAACAACCATGGTGCCGCGATGATTGAAGCGCCAATACCAGCCATTTCCCCAATAAATTGCCCGCAAAAATTTTAATTCTCGTCCTAATGTCTATAAATATGCCCCCTCCCACCTCTAACCAGAAGAAAACATGAATGGTTGCAGAATGCGACCCTTTGCCTTTACAATAAAGACGAAAAACTCAGATGTCGAATGACAGTTGGACTGTATGCATTTCTGTCTTCACCCTGAGGTTTATGGCCTTAAAGAATACATGTACTGAGAAAATATAGAGGCTGTCATTGCTGAATACCAGAACCAGCATGCAGATCAGCGCATCTGATGTTTCCGCTGCCTCTGACTTTACCAGTTGCATGTTTGTTAGTGTGTTTGTCCCGTCAAAATCAGGAAAAAGATATAGAACTCTTAAAACCCACACTAATTGCTTGATCTATATATTTTTTCCCTAGGTCTGTCTGGTCTATAAACCCACCAGGATAAAGATTTTATGTGAATTGTTTTTTACTTTTTTTTTATTTTTTATATGTTTGCTATATTTAAGAATAGAAATGTGGGCATGTGTTTTTCAGAAGTATGCATGTTTGGTTGTGTTAAAATGTTGAAAAATTATTACTGTATTTTTTTTTTTATATTGGTGTTGTGAAGTGTAAAGTGTAAAAGAGTACCTTGATACATTTCATTGTATATACATAAATGACAAAGTATTATCTTATGTTACCTTAGGGGTCAGAAACAAAGTAGTATTGAGGCCATAGACAGCCAGTGAATAGGAATTTGCAGATCTATAACAGCATTGCCAGCACCCATAATTTCTTTAGCACAGGTATCTTGACAATTCAAGGAATAAGAGAAAGTACTGTAAAATGGATCAGGAGTAATAGAGATTGTGCTCTGTACCTGTCGCTGTCGCAGAACGATGCCCTCAAGCTCTTGTTCCTTCCTCATTAGTTCCCTCTGCAAAGTGGTTTGTCTGTCCTGTTGTCTGGTAGAATCCTGCACATAAGAACAATGTAAGCAATCAGATATCAGATATCATGGCGACATATTTTTACAGAAGACAAAGCCCTGTCTAATGCTGGCCACATACCAATTAGATTTTCCTTGGAACCGCTAGATTTACCAATAATTTGAACCCACCTGATATTGAGTGGATTAGTTGGATATCGGCACTGCATCGTTATTAGTAAATTTGTCAGATAAAATCTAGGGATTTGATTTATGGCCAGCGTAATCCTCTCACAGTCTTCACTTCTCTGAGATGTGCCAATCTGAAGGTTGTCCAATACCTAGGAGTGGAGTTGGGGGAAATCCCGGTAAAAGGAAGAAGAGCCTCAACAGAGATCCAGAGGAGAACTACTACAGGAGAATAGTTTGGAAGTGCTTGAGAAGTGCATTTCATGTAATAGGAAATGGCGTAGGCTTAGTTAGGACATGCGTGTCTGAAAAGCTGGGTGTGGTGGAGATCTAAACACAATGTGGGTCTATTGGGAATGGCTTTATATAGAATAGAAGCTTTGAAGGTGGGATTATTTTTCATAAAAAAGGAGAGCAAGATTGACTTTTGAATATGTGCTTTTATTTCTCCTGCATTTATGCCTACATCTTTTTTTAGCAAGCTGCTTTGCAAAAAAAAAAAAAAAAAGTCTTGAGTATTTTTGTAGCTGGACTCAAGGCAAACGGCTAAGCACACTTGAAATACATAAACCTCAATGGTTTTACCTGCTATAGATTTATTTTGAACCAATCTTGCGATACAGAAGCCCATGCCAGACAGAACAGTCAGATTGGAGACTACTTTTCTCTAAAACAGATATACCTTGGTCACCAACCTATCCCTAGCTTGTGATCAGACAGTGAAGAGGAAACAGAACACTCATGATGCCATCGCTATTCTCGCTTGTCCTACAAGTCCAAATCGTTGACTAACAATATTCTGTAAAACAATAGAGATCTGACTGGATTGCACGGTTGTCTCACCCTCTCCCTGTCTAAAAGCTGTTGTGCAGTAGACTAGGACAAATTAATATCAGGACAGATTCATGTATATACACTGTATATGTTGTTCAATACTGATGAAATGAACTGAAAGTGAAACGGTCATAAGAATAATGGGCGCCGTCACTGCAGACCTCTGTCTAAAAGACTAGAGGCTCAACTAGGATTCTGAGACCCGGAATAAGTTTGCTGTAAAATGAATGTCACAAATAGTGTCAGAATTTATTTTCTCTAGATTTCTTTTTGGATCTGGAAAGCAGACAGCTTTGAAGCCAAAGGACCAAAATGACAGCCAGAGAACTGGCATTCTCAAATGGAGAGGTCAGCAATGTCAACCTCCATTATTGTCTTTCACTTTAAATAGTTTGTTTGTGCTAAGCTGGCAGAAACCAACCATTTTCTTAGCGAATTGCTGAGGATACTGTTCATGCTGTATAAACTGTATGTAGCCTCAGCTACATGCAGTATACAGCACTGTGTATAGGTAGCAGTACTGGGACTTCCTGTCTGCTGCCAGAGCAAAATGAAATTGAATACAAGGCTTCCTTTGAAGGGCTAAAGTGTAGATTGTAACGTCATCTGCCTCTCCATCTCAGCCAATCACACTTAAACACCTTCCTGCCCAAGCCAATTTTCAGCTTTCAGCGCTATCGCTGTTTAAATGACAATTGTGCGGTCATGCTACACTGTACCCAAACAACATTTTTTATCATTTTGTTCCCACAAACTGAGCTTTCTTTTGGTGGTATTTGATCAACCCTGTGGTTTTTATTTTTTGCCAAACAAATTTTAAAAAAAGACAGAAAATTTTGAAAATAGTTTCGGTTATAAAATTTTGTAAATAAGTATGTTTTATCCTTCACTGATGGGCACTGATAAGGCGGCACTGACGGGCACTGATAAGGTGACACTGATGAGGTGGTGCCAATTAGGTGGCACTGAAGCGCACTGACGATGGGCACTGATGGATGGCACTGATGGATGGCACTGATAGGTGGCACTGATGGGCACTCATGAGTGGCACTGGTGGGCACTGATAGGCGACACTGATGGGCAGTGATACGTGGCACTGATAGGCATCCCTGGTGGCACTGGCAGTGGTAGACATTGTGGGTGGGCACTGATTGGCAGCTGCCTGGGCATTGATTGTCAGACTGACACATCGCAACACCGATCACGGCTTGATATCCTGCTGAAATTATATGACGTCCGGTCAGGATATCGCAACCACTTTGCCGCCGTCATTTTGCTATATGGCAGGCAGCAAGTGGTTAAAATACAAGGCACTTTTTTGTTAAAAAAATAAAAGAAAATACAAGGCCTCCTGTGAATGGCTGAGAACTCAGCCTGACTAAATTTTGTTCTGGCAGTAGACCGGAAGTCCCTGTGCCACTGCCAGAACATGCAATATACTTTATGTAGTTGATGCAGGGAAGAGGTCCATTACCTTAGAACACTAGCAAAAAAACGGAGGACTCACTGAGTGGGGCAGGGTTATGTTAAAGGCACCCAGGGGCATGTCTGCAAAAGCTTGCCAGTGTCCAATCACCTGAAGGTACAAGCCTATAACCCAGAGTCTATGAATATGCAGCCTGTGTCCTGTACTGTATAAAAAAGATAAACGGTAGTTCTCTTGGGCCAGCTTGGTCCAAGCAAACTGTTTAAAGTGAAAGGAAAGATGGAGTTAGGCTTTAATGAATATCATACATATGAGTTGTGTTTTTTTATTTGCATGAAGTTCAGCCTAACTTTCATTGTTTCATCAGATAGGTGCATACACTCTTGCTGTGGGGTTTAATAGTCAGTCTCACTCCACAGAAAACTAGGGTATGTCTACAAGTACAGCTGCCTATTTTACCTCTGCTCTCCAAGTCACTTCTTTTACTACCTTGTTTGTAAAGGTTACCAGAACAAATAGAACCAGACAAATGTCACAGTATTTCTCATCTTCATTAGTTTGTAGACACTCAGAGGGACCCAGATCGTCAAAAAGTACGGGGGCCCTCCTATGGCTTATCCTACATTTCTTGGAGTGGCTTACATTTTAATTTTTAGGCCCCTATACAACAGTTCTGCCTGTGTAGCCCCATATGCATCATACCTTTCTTTGTAGTCGCTCTCGCTCGATTTTGATCTGCTGCTCCATTTCTTCATATAGACTTCTCACCTCTCGTCCGTGATCTGTTTCTTTCCTGTATTACAAATAATTTGCAAGAGATGAAAATGTGAAAAAACATGGATCGTGGATAGAAAAAACTGTTGCTCCACATGAAGGTAAAGTGCACAACAAGCCATTAATAATGGAATAATAATTTCTGACTTTTCTCTTCAATATATTTTTATTGATTTTCTTAAATTTTTTACAAACAAAAAAAAAAAACACAAATACAAACAAATAACAGATACAGGCATTACGAATACATATTTAACTGATATCTTCATTGAAATCATAATTACTAATTCGTTTAGCTATCATAACGATACATTTCTTCAAAATAATAATAATAATAATAATAAAAATAATAAAAAAGAGGGGAAGGGAGGGGGAGGGAGGTAAAGGAAAAGGGAAAGGAACGAAGTAAGAAAAAAAAAAACACATAAATAGTGGTGTCTCACATATTTCTGACTTTTAAAAATACAGTTGTTATAGACAACTGTATGGCTGATTTTTATAATCATGATTTTTTGTCACGTCGACAGGCTTTTTTTTTTTTTTTTTTTTTTAAGCATCACACCAGGTTCTCTGTACCCATTTAAGTCTATAGAAATGCAAAACTTGCTTAAACGGCAGGTAAAAATGCACCTGTTATTGAATGCTGAATGATCTCAAAAGCATCTCAGACCGATGTCGAGCTGATGCCATTGAAACAAGCCCAAAGCTCGGACAGTGGCACTTCGTAAAGTAAATTATGTTGTCAGATGAATAAATATGTTCTTGCCAAGAACCTGAGTTGTTGCTACCCAGTCACAGATCATATTTGAGTTTAGAGGGAAAAATCTGAAATTGACTGATGTGTATTGGCATTCGACAATTGATTGATAGGAGGCAGGGCTAAGCTCTTGGAGGAGTTAGGTGGACCTCTATATAGAGCCTGAGCCTGGAAAGCCATGTGGCTCCCTTCCTGCAAATGTCCCAGCAGGAAGACAGGCAGAAGACAAGTTTCCGCAGTAACAGTTGGCATTTGAACTACACTTCACTTTTTCCATACAACAGGAAAGTGTCCTGGGAACGTCCAGGAAAGTGTATTCTGGGTATGCTGGCACCTATGTTGACGGCTATGGGATAGAAACTGCAGTTATAAGAACAGGTTCTTTATACTTTGCAGACAACGGTTTCATAGGTTCATAATAACATTCCTCCTAAGCAGTTGTTTCTAACCAGTTAAGTAAACCTTTTTTTGTTGCACACAACAATGTCACATAATTGGGCAAGGCTGACTCATGAGTTACAAAATAATTTCTGCGTTTTATGTTGGTAAACTGTTGATAAGCTACGGTACTTTTTCTTTATTCGGCGCTTCAAAACTGTGCGAGTGTGGTCACTACTCCTCATTAGCGTCTAACATCTAAGATGGCCAGAAGTCAGAGCAAAAATAACCCACTCCTATGAACTGCGTCCCATGCTGCTTCTAATCTGTCACACATAAGGATACAATGTTGGAGGTTGGCACAGACACATCTTGGATTCCACTGATCCTTAGTGCTGTCAAAGTGGGATAGGTATGGGCAACAAATAATTCTGGAGGTCTGGTTTCATAGTTCAGCTTCTAGTTTCAGAAACCAGGACAAAAATGTTAATGAATTACATGCAAAAAAATATAAAAATTTGTGCCATTAAAAAATTTTGAAACGTTTTGTTTATCTGGACTGCTTGAAGGGATAATTAATCCCAAGAACAAAATCTAATAGGATGAAGCTTACAGTCCCTAGATGTGGTGTCTACACTTGTTTTCTTTTTTTTCCCATGCTAAGAACTTTTTAAGCAAATACAGAAAATACCTGTTGATCAGAATTGCAGTGTCCTTGTCACTCCCTGTGAGCTACATCAAAAACTATTGTAGCCAGGAGCTGGCTATTGTGCCTGCAATTCAGAGACATTATGCAGCGCTGTTAATGTGGAGCTGTCTCCCTCTAGTGTTGGCTTGGACTCCATATGTCATTTCCTGATAGACAGAAATTAGAGCAGAGCAAAGCATCGTGGGATGTGTAGTGCAGAGGACTGGGGTTTCAATTCCAGCAGGACTGGCCTGAACTACAACCACCAGATTACTTAGGAGGAAAGAATAGACTGCTGGGAGAGGATATAAAAAGGCTGGCTTAGGCCTCTTGGCACGTCAGCCTGGATCTGCCAGCAGGAGTTCTGTGCCAGTGTGAGCTGTGGCCGAATTGTGGCCTGCATAGAGGGGAGCCATACAGCTGCATCCAGAGGGACATCTGTGGACAGCATGGATTCTAAAGCCCCGTACACACGGTCGGACTTTTGGCCAACAAACTTCATTTTGAGCAAGTTGGACCAACAATCCGACCGTGTGTACGCTCCATCGGACAAACTTTTTTTTTTTTTTTTTTTGTTTTCATCGGACAAATGTTGGGTCTGCAAATGGACAAACCTTTGGCCAACAAAATTCCGATGGAGCAAAGTCCAACCGTGTGTACAGAAAACCATCGGACTTCTGCGGTGATTGGCACCTGCCTATTTGAACCCATAAACACCTGCCTATTTGAACCCATAAACAATGCATATAGACATCACAGTCTTTGCCTGCATTTCTGTCACTTGTAGTCCAACAGGAAGCACGTTCATTACCCACAGACACTATATGCAGACAACTGTGCTTCGCTCACATCCCTGCCCTCTGTGACCCTATTGGATACAATATTATTGAAGCTATATACATGGTGACCAGGTTCTTAGAAGTTAAACTGGGGAAGTTTGCAATTACAAGGAGTTGATTACACAACAGCTAAATTTTCTCTGTTCCACCACCCAAAGAATAATTTTTTTCATCATACTTGAGTGCTAGCTGAAGAATTTGCAGGATTCCACGGAGTGATCATTAACCCCTTTTTGTTCTTTCATCATCTTACTATTTAGCATAAGGGGCCTGCTCACATTTCTTTGGAGTTTTGTTTAAAGGAGCAAGCCATTCTAAATACAACAGTTTTCTGAATGTTTGTTGATGTTAAATGCCTGTGGGTCGAGGAGATAGAGGGGGGAGTGGTCTGACATAGTCCTGTTAAGTGTCAGTCCCCTGCTTCTCTGCTGCCTGTTCACATAGGCTTCAGGAATTTAAAGGGATTGCATATGTACTGTGTTTCTTTGCATTTCTTTTGTGCTACCAAGTAGAGGTCTTTGAATGATACCATCACATCGCATACTAGTGCTTTATTATTTTTAACAAATTGCCTTTATGACGTACAATCTTATGTTATGCCTTTCTATGTGCAACTTTTGCCTCAGTAAAACAAATCTTAACCGTTTCACTGACATTGTGCAAGATCATTATTTTGGTGATAGTTGATAAAAAAAAAAAATGGCTGAACCCAGAGTGTCAGAGGACTTGCAGAGTCAGGGGAACCAGTGGGGTACAGATTCTATCAGCGGCCCTCATGAGGGTAGCAATACACTATCTACCTTATTAGCTATCTTCTGAAAACTACCAATTGACCTGCCCTCCATGTAAGGAAGATAAAGAGATATGGACATGTCTGTAGTCAATATCAGGAGAGCAGTTTGGGTAGCAACCATAGTACCCTCCATTAGATAAAATGGACGAGTGACGTAGGCATCCAGGTACAGGAAGTGTTATCTGCAAGATTACCAGGTAAAATTAAAGCAAAAGAAGCTTGAAGGACAAAAAAAAAAAAAAAAATCAATGCAACCACCTCACAAAGCACTAATAAACTTTAATATAATACATTTTTAGTTTTGGGTTTAGATACACTTTAAATGACATTCATTAAATCCAATAAAACATTTCTCACAGTTCAGAATGTGTTTGACAATTATGCTTCTGAAACCACTATTATTGAGCATTATACAATAAATTACAATTTACTGGCTTTAAACCTGTTTCTAAACTAATCAGAAAATCTGATCCCCCAGATCTCATTAGCCCCGAAAATAAATTATTATAGGACCAATTCACATTCATAATCATAATAATCATAGCAAGATCTATTAGGCCGGGTTCACACTGGTACGTACCACTTTAGATCCGACTTTGCCCTGCGACTTGAAGTCCGACATGCGTCCGACTTCAATGAACAGGGATCCGGACTTTGATCCCGACAATGCAGGCACTGTCTGGTATGGATCTTTAGGGGAACTCAAAACGCAAAATGTAAAAAAAAAAAAAAAAAATGGCATGCAGCCTAGTACGGTTAGGTCGGGGGGGGGGTTATGGTCGCTCGTCCCCACTTTCTTTCCTGACCTGCCGGGCTGTGTGTTCAGGTAAGGGCCTGGTATGGATTTTGGGGGGACCCCACGCTGTTTTTTCGGCGTGGGGGTTCCCTTTAAAATCCATACCAGACCAAAGGACATGCCAGTTTTTTTTTTTTGCATGGAGTTCCCCTTTAAGATCATTCGAGCACAAGTCGCAAGTCAGAACAGTCAAGACAGCGATCCGACTTTGATCCGACAAAGTAGTGCAGGGAGCATTTTCAAAGTCAGACCGACTTGTGTGGGACCAGTTAAGATGGCTCCCATAGGGAAACATTGATTTTCACACATCATGGGACATAAGCTCTCAATGTCGGAGCGTTTGTCGTACCAGTGTGAACCCGGCCTTAAACAAGACCTGAAGTTTTGGCCTTGATTTTTATATAATGCAAAAATTAAGTAGACAGTTCAGTTGAACTAACTCACCTTTTTAAAGCTTGTTCCAAAGTCTCTTTTTCATGATGCACATCCCGGATATGCGAAGAAACACGAAAGAGAAAATCCTCAAAGTTTGCTAGCAGCTCTGGGCGCTCCTTGCGTAAACGGTTCCACAGTTCTCTGAGCTCCCTGTGTCTTGTGGAAGAATAAAAGCATGTTTTGTTTTTCAGATAAGGTGGGTACTGTGTTTATCATGTGGAAATGAAATAATATGGGTGCTACCAGCCTAAGGACAATTAGGAGGAAAGCAGAGTTGATGAAGCCAAAAAAAACTTGGCACATTCAGAGGCAGTTACATACCCAACTCCTGTTCTCGATAAAGCTGTATGTATTATAGCAAAGTATAAAAATAAAGAAAAAAAAAAAAAAAAACACACGCTCAGTCGCATTGCCATTAAGGATGTATGGTTAAGAAAGTAAAAAAAAAAGTTGTAAAGGCAACTGTCTATCAGTAAATTTTGTTATTTATGTCCAGTCACACGTTTTGATTTGTATAGCTCCATGACTACTCATCAAGGTACATGTCTAAAGTCTGTGTGCTATCAAGATATCTATTGCTCTCTCTTTATACTTGATATGTAACACTGTTGGAGTGTTGATCGATGGGCTCCAGCTAACTTCTGAAGAAAAATGTAGATCTCTGGTCTCTCTCTGCTTTTAAGACAATGCAGGCACTCCCTTTGGTTTGTACTTTCATGCTCACAGACCATGGTCCGGCAACAACTGGCATACTATTTTATTATAATGATATCATACGTATGCAAGTACATGTACAATATGCAGAGACCTGAAGGTCCACCAACACAAACCCAAAGCGGACAGTAGCTGATGACAAAAAGCAAAGATATCTGCCTGATCACTGATCATCATCTACTTGTCATAAATCAATAGCTGTGAGATTGGAACCTGGAGATGTAAAAAGGTAAATTGCATGCATGGCGACATCTTTTTTATATACATAGAGATTTTTCACAAAGCTGAAAGATTTTTATAGAACGATGAGCACTTTGGATGGTTGGAGGCACACATGAACATTTAATATATGACGACAAAGGAGAATCAGAGCATGGGGACTGAAAGAGAGAAAGAAAGAAGGAAAGAGAGAGAAAGAGAGAGAAAGCGAAAAGAAAGAAAGAGAGAGAAAGAGAGAGAGAGAGAGAGAGAGAAAGAAAGAAAGAAAGAAAGAAAGAGAAAGAGAGAGAGAGAGAAAGAAAGAGAGAGGGGGAGAAAGAGAGAGGGAGAGAAAGAGAGAGAGAATAAGAGAAAAAGAGAGAGAAGGAGAGAGAGAGAGAAAGAGAGAGAAGGAGAGAGAGAGAAGGAGAGAGAAGGAGAGAGAAGGAGAGAAGGAGAGAGAAGGAGAGAAAGAGAGAAGGAGAGAAGGAGAGAAGGAGAGAAGGAGAGAAAGCGAAAAGAAAGAGACAGAGAAAGAAAGCGAAAAGAAAGAAAGAGAGAGAAAGAAAGCGAAAAGAAAGAGCGAGAGAGAAAAGAGCGAGAGAGAAAAGAGCGAGAGAGAAAAGAGCGAGAGAGAAAAGAGCGAGAGAGAAAAGAGCGAGAGAGAAAAGAGCGAGAGAGAAAGAAAAGAGAAAGAAAGAAAAGAGAAAGAAAGAAAGAGAAAGAGAAAGAGAAGATTTGTATTCTAAGGATATTAAAATAGGCAAGTTTTTACCATCTGCAACCTACAGTGATAAAATTTATTATCAGATATAAATGTAGAATAGATTCAGTCTTACTCTTGGAATATTCGAGCAGCTCCCAACTGTTCCATAGAAGCATAGAAGAGCATTTCTTCTGCATCATCTTGATCTTCATCCGACCAGCCAGATTCAAATGTTTCCTCCATTACTGGTCTCTCCTCTTCTTCTCCATTAGTCATATTAACCCCTAGTAATTTACCTGAAGATAACAAGCAATAGAAAAATACATTTGCATGGTGGCAACGACTCGGATAAGCTGGTTTCTAAATAAGTCAACAACATAGTATTGTCAAGGAGGCTACTTATAGCTTGTGGTAAAATGATTCTTACTTTGCAGCTGAATATAGTTAATGATAATAACAAACGACAGGAAATGTGATGTTTACAGCACCGAGTCAGTGATCGCACAGCCCAAAGGAAATACCCAGCAGCATATTGCTTTAGACTTTTTATAAAGCAAAACAGAAGGAAGTCTTTTTACAGAATTGGATAGATACTATGGAAAGCAGGGGCCATGTTTAATCTGGTGGAGTCTTTGAAATCTTAGATTAATAAAAACAGAAATAAATGTTCATCATTTTTGAGAAAAGAGCTTTTAAATTGCAATAAAAGTTTATCAATCGGTAGGCAGTTGTATAGCCTGTAAGTCATATCACTGCTTAAAACAAATAGCACATTTAAAAAAGACAAAGTAATGTGCTTTTCAAATGTATTTAGTGCTTTATTTGCTTCAGAACTTCAAAGCAAGCCAAGTCCTATTTATTTCTATGAATTGTAATATAACACAAAAGTGCTGGGATGAGGAAAGCTTGTTCTCATGACCTCTCAAGGCCATGTGACCTGGCTCTCCTCTAATTACAGAGTATACTCTGCAGCGTTATGAAGGGAACACTCTTTGGGAAACCAGTTTTCACACCACAGCCTGTATTTTATGAATGTCTTGTAAAATGCAGGCCCAGTGTTGAGTAAACACTATGGTGTCCCAGAGAGAGAAAATAAAGTGATCTTTGCATAAAACAGAACCATTAAAAGTAAAGGCTACAATATTTTTCACCACCCAACAGGGCATGATATACAGGCTGCACCACCAAGATGTTGGGCTCTAGGTTTGTTCTCAATTATATAACCATCAGTGGAGTCCTTAAGTTGGACAATCCATCACCTCTCCAAGGCTGCAACCTCCTATGGATATATAGCACAGAGTACCCCCTGGTACTAGTGGGACTTTACAGGCAAACAATGGAACACAGAATTGAAAAAAATAACAGAATTTTATTGTACAAAGCAGATAAACGACCGGTGTATAACATCACCAATGATAAAAACTTGCAGTCCGCAACTTGTGTGTCATAGGATGGCATTGGTGCCGCTGCTGTCCTATGGCACACAACTGTCCTATGGCACACAACTTGCGGACTGCACTACGTGGAAGTGTTCCCAGAGTGGTGTAGCTGTCTGGGTATCACCATCGGCACAATCCCATCCATGGCTGCCAATTTCAGGGACACCTGTGTGGAACAGTGGGGGCCCATTACTCACCCGATCCCTGTCACCTTTGGAGCTGAGGGTGGTCTCCTGTCGCATGGCTATTGTGGCTTGCCACACGGCGGCTGACTGTCGCTGACTGTCATTTCTGAATATTGTGACTCCTATGTATCAGTGTCCCTGATGAAGGGACGCGACTTGTCCCGAAACATGTTTGGCCTCTGGGACCACTGCATGGAATCGACTACAGTCACTCTTATGTGTTCTCACTGTAGCACACGGACCTTTTTTCTGCCTATAGCTCACTTGCAGGTCAAGGCACACCGCGCTATATGCCCGTACCCTCCTGTTTTAAGAGGTTGAGCGGTGTTAACAATTTTGGGTCCTGCAGCAAGTTATCCCATTCAACTGGTTCTCGTCTCCTAGAGTGTAGGGACAAGTCTCTATTTCTCCCCAGGAAGGCCAATGTCCACACCACTTTAACGCCCGGCCCTAATTAGTGATAAAATAAATCTTCTGCCCCTCCTGAAGTACACACAAGCTAGCCTGATAGACACTGGAGGCATAGCAGGAGACTGATAAGGAGCACAACTTGCTGCTGTGTCGGGGACAGCAGGAACCTTTGCCTACTGCCTCCATCCCAATGAGGCAAAAAGGCAGAAGAAGAGGAATATAGGATGGAGGGTCAGGGGTGCTGGTGGCTTCAAGGAGGAAGTGGGGCAGGCTTTAGGAAAAAGTTTTAAAACCTCCCAATCCCAAGGTGTTGTATGCAGGTGAGATTTATTAAGGACAATGTTGTCCTCAGCAAAACCAAGTACTCAAGATCTACTGCTGCAGGCAATTTGTGGCAAATGGGATCTTTTATGCTCAAATGTCAAGATATTTGAGCCATTTTGGGTCATGAAAGACAGAGACCAATACTGTATGACCTCTCCATTAGATTCCTGGTATATATGTGTAAAATGGGCATTCTAGTGCCACCATCCCAGAGGCTAAAAAGTGGCACTTTTGTGCAAGAACCTCTTTGTCACATTTGCTGATGGTGACAGGATCCCCTCTGATGGTAGCTGCCTCAGTGTTGCTTTTCAGAGTTGTTTTTAAAATGACAGTGGTCAGGCCCAGCTGCTAGCTGCACCCAGCCTGGGACTGTAAAAGGTGCCACACAATGTTTCAGGGTGAAAACCTTTGGCCACAGACTGCCCACATTTCCACAACACATGGGAAAGGCAGGCAGCAGTGGGGGGAGGGGGGAAATCCTACGGCCAGGGGGAAGAGCAAGCAGCAGCAAAAGTTACGTTTACAATCCTATAACCATAGGCTACTTGCAGAGGTGCAACTAGAACCTTCAGGGCCCCTGACCTCTAGTCCTGGGTTCTTTCCTACTGACTCCGGGGTGATTTTTTCCCGTTGCGGAGCCCTTTATTATGGTCCTTCAGCGAGACCCCTTCCTGCCGTCTTGGGTAGGGTTGCAACCTTTTCTTCAAGCCAGACCCGAAGACTTTCGTGGCGCACTGCAAATTTTTTCTAATTGTATATATTTTATCACAAGAGTCGCCCCTTGCACATTCAGATGTAAAGCGGAACTCTATGGAATTTAGATGTAAATTTGAACTCTGGATTCAGATGCAGACTTTCCCATTTACATTTGAATCCACAGATATCCCCTTTACTGTATATCTAAACTTGCAGAGTTTCCTTACACTGTAAGGGGGTCTCTGCAGACTCTGATATAAAGGCAGAACTCTGGGGACTTGGATTTAAGAAAGAACAGTGAGAACTCTGATGTAAGGGGGAACACTGCAGATGCCAGTGTAAAGGGTAATTCGGATATTAGGAGGTTCCTGGTAACCAGAGCCCCCACTTACATCATTGTTCCCAGCATTCCCCTTTAATCAGGGTTCCCAAAGCCCCTGTTACTTCAGAGTCTGCAGGATTTCCACACAGGTGTACCGATCAGACCACCCACGGTTCTGTATGGGGAGGTGGTCCATTTACATCCGTCTGTCCCATAGAGAACAGCGTGCTGTGTCTGTGTCCTCTCTGCAGAAGCGGAGCAGACAGGGACCTGTCTTTTGCCTGCTCAGCGAGGATCAGCAGACAGGTCCCCCGCTGAGCAGGCAGATCCACTTGGCAGAGTGAAAGGGCCCTAAGGGGGAACTCTGTCGACTGTAATGTAAAAGTTGAACTCTTTAGTAAGGGGTGCTCTAGGAATCCTGATGTAAGGGATGCTCTGGGAATCCTGATGTAAGGGGGTCTCTGCTCACCAAAGCCCCCACTTACATCAGAGTCCCCCTTTATTTTACAGTCCACAGAGCTCTCCCTTACATTAGTGTGCTCAGAGGCTAGTGAGAGAAGGGAGGGGCACTTCACTCACCATAGATGAAGGCTCGGGCTGACCGCATATTTCCTTCACTAAATAGTTGCAGGCTGTTGGGCTTTCCTGCCCACTCATCCCCTTTGCAAAGCACAGCGCTGCCAGGAATTGGAATGTGGGCAGTGCCACAGACACACACAGGAGGGGAGGGGCAGGAGAAGGAGGAGCAGATCAGCTCTCTCTCTCTCCTCTCCCTGTGGGGGGGGGGGCTCTGGGGGCTCTCAGTGTTGGGTCTGGGCCGTTTGAGAGATTGTAATTGACACTCTCTGCTCATAAGTGCAGCCATCAACCCTTGAGCCACATTCCAGGCTTTTGGGGCTTCCCCACAGTGGAGGAACTCCAGGGCACGGTTGTAAGTGCAACTCTTGCGACCCTGGTAGTTCCACCAATGGCTACCTTCCCTTCCCCAAATCAAGACCATCTTAACAAAAAAATAAAAAATTCAGCCAGCCTAAAAAGAGGTAGAGGTCCTGCCACATGGAGGTAGTAGGTGCATTGCGAAAGTGATCTCTTTTACCTCCGTCACCTCTTCTCCTCCTCCCTCACCTCCTCCACCTACATCCACTCTTACTCCTACCTCTATACCTCCATCCCTTCCCCCCCCCCCATTACCTTTTCCTCCCTCTTCCCCTTCCTACTCCTCTTTCTTTGGAATTAAGTGCCCCTCTATTATACATAGTAACTGGTGAAAACAGCCCTCATCCACCAGTTCCTGGCTTGGGCATTCCCACAGTACCATTTTCATAGACTCATTTCCACCCCCTTCAGTCCTTGTTGGCCTTTTACTGTGAGACTTTCCCAGGGACAATGGGGTAAGGGCAAGCGTAAAATTTATGGCCATTGGCTGCTCTCCCTTACTCCAGAGTGAAGCATTGAAATTCAAAGCAGCACTCACCAATACCCACCATCTCCAGTAACAACCCTCCCATATAAGGTTTTTGCTAGAGAGGGAAAAAAAACAAACACTCTCTCAAACCCCCACATGCCCATGCCAAACTCCACATGCTTGTATGCCAGCCTGGCACTATAACTGATTAAATTTCAGCTGGTGAAAAACACCTCTTCTTTCCCACCTATCACCATTATTTTTTTTTTGATAGACTATCCCTGCCCTGGTCAAGCAAACATGGGCAGGAAAGGCAAGGACAGTCAACAGTATTCAGGCCAGCAGGCTGGCCACTAAAGCCAACCATACATGTATCAAAATTTGTCTGGTTCAGCAGGGGCTGGCCAAGATTTGTACCCAAGTCAATTCAGCCATCGACTTGAGTACACCCAGTCGTCTGGACTTTTCATACGACTTTTGCCAGCTGCTATACCTGCTAGCAGTAATAACTGCTCCCCATGCACCTCCACAGAATGGGGTTGATTACGCAATTACTGTCGGTGTGACGGACTGGGGTTTATATGGTCACAAAACAGACACCCCAAAGCAAAGTACATATTCATTTTTTTTTTTTTTATTTCTAGCAAAGAAATACCTTCCTGCTATTCTATCAAGACCCAGTAGATGGCAGAGAAGGTACACAAACAGAGTTTATATAAGGCCACCCACCATGTGACTGGAGTCAAACTATCTCCAGCCATAAAACCCAGTGGTCTTGTCTCATGCGGTTTGTTTGATTCTTTGCAGGTATGTACTCTAAATCATTCCTAATCTGCATTAAACTATAATAGAAAAATTCTTAGTCATCTGGAGCAGATGCAGGGAAAGTTCCAGCAGACTGTATGCTATAGTGTTACTGATATTATAAGTTTAGAACAGCATGTGTGAGAAACAAGTGGAAAGGGCATAAAAACATGAAGATACTGCATTAGTCAGAATAAATGTCTATTAGAAGCACTAAACCGTTCTAAATAGGAATATTGAAACCTGGTTTATACAAGTTCCATAAAGTTAGAAAAGCACATGTTGAAAACTGATATTCTTAAGAAAAGCCTATATGTAAAGCCTATGCATTGCTTCAGGTGCACCATCTAGTGGTTAAAAAAAGAGAACTACCGAAATAATGTTTGTATTAAAGCAGTATTGCACAGTTAAAGTGTACATCATCAGCTATAACACGGAATAACAGGAATATATATGTTATTAAAATATAACAATGGTCATTGTGTAACTACGTTTTAAAATACTTCAGTTAAAATCTGTATTATATATTGTTAATAGTTATAAACATGTGATTATAAAAATGTAAAAGATTTATTGTTATGTAAAAGTCAAACTATCTCCAGCCATAAAACCCAGTGGTCTTGTCTCATGCTGTTTGTGTGATTCTTTGCAGTCCACGCCAAGCTGATCACCTTATCTCTTCACGTCTACAATTATCGGCTCTCTTAATTCACATTTTGAGGCCGGTAACATCGGCAGGGCTATAGTTATGTGTTCTGCCACTAGCGCTAGGTATTTACAGAGGGCTCCAACAGAGCAACAGCTTGGATCTAATGAGAAAATATGGCTGCTGCTCTATTTCTTTAATGATGTTTCTTTGACACACTAAAGACTTCACTGCTCTGGTTATGTGTTACCATAACCAAATGCTTTTCAAAGCATATTACTTTAGTGCAGTCTAATCCTGTCTAAGCAATTACATTATACAGATCAAATATTCCCTACATAATGTGTCCCTTTGAAAGACTCCAATTGGTCTGACTTTCAGTGTGAACAAAGAATCTCACAATAGGAAAGTGGAATCTCAGTCTGACTGATTACATTGGGTTACAGAACTCCACAAAGGTATGTTTATATTTACACAGTTCACTGCCTCTCACAAAATAAAAATTAACAGAAAACTTAGTGACCTATTTCCCAAAGAAAATCTTGTACAACATCCATTATAAACAATATAAAATGTTGGTCACAGATGGCTCATTATTATAAGAAATTATTTCAATCTTGAGCCATTCTTGCAGTGAATTGGGGGTTTCTCAACCTCTACGAGGTAATAATGGGCTCATCTGACAACTGGAGGTGCTCACTTTTGCAAAGAAACATCTGCTAGTTGGCCTGATCATTTCTTTTGCTATGGAATAGAGGAAAGTATCAAAGTACCGTGGGAATGATGCTTTCACCTTTAGGCAAGCTTTGTGTGGGTCCCAGCAACCAGGCAACTTGTTGAAGGACATGCTGATGATATCTGTCCACCCATCTCTTTTGGGAAAATAATGGCTCATCAATAGCCAGACACAAGCCAGCCACAGACAGTTAGAATCAGCAGGGATTCGAACCATGTATGGGCAGGCTGATTGTACCCAAGTCGATCCATCAATCGACTTGGGTACAACCAGTATGTTTTTCCATGCGATTATTGCCAGCGGCTATAGCCACTAGCAGACAATATAAGGAGGTTTGGATGATCGACTTTATAGGCACCATAATGACAACATAGTAAAATGAAATACATTTTTTATTACAACATATTTACAGTTGAACAATGCTAAAACCATTGACTATCCATTGTGCAACAAGTTGCCTTGATACACTTAACAGACCACCCATTAAACCAATGACATTGGGCTATTTATTCAAAAGAACCAAGAATCAATTTCCATTGGTATTGTTCCATCAGTAGCGTAGAAAAATAGGGGGTGTGCTGTAAATCAGCTTAGCTCTACATGTTGCACGTATTGAACGCTTCTTCAGGAGCTTAGCCTTAGGCACATTATCATTATACTCATAATAGCATAAAAAAGGGGCAGGTATCCAAGGAACAGAAGATTACAGGGATGTGTCACCAAAAAATGTTGCTGGTCTGTATAACAGCAACCTAGCTCAATAGTGCACTATGATTAGTCAAAAGACCGACATAGAATAAACATGGGTAATTGCAGTTTGGGTGCTGTGAGGTAGTTTGGAATTACAGGTAGTTTTGTCAGAGACTTTTCATATACTTCCATATATCAAGGTACTTTCCCATACAGTCACCAGGTAAACATCCTCTGCAGAGCTCCGCTGTGGCTATACCACCTAGCGTGGTAAATAGTGGCTGAGCCACTAGCAGTAATAACTGTGTGTTGTCCTTGCTGGGAACAGCTCCCCATGCACCCCCACACAATGGGGTTGATTCACTAAAGGCAAATAGTCTGTGCACTACAACTGCACCCACAAGTGCAGCTGCTCTAGATCTGAGGGGAACAACAAGGAAAATACATTTTTTAGCTTGCACATGAATGGACAATAGAACTTTTCTTCAGTGTAACTGCAACTTGCTGTGCACATAATATTTACCTTTAGTAAATCAACCTCAATAGCTCTGCCGGAGGGATTTCCCCATCAACACTAATGCCTCGTACACACGACCGGTTTTCCCGGCAGGAAAACTGCCATGAGAGCTTTTGGCCGGGAATCCCGGGCCGTGTGTATGCTCCATCGCAGTTTCACCGACAGGAAAAATGAAAACATGTTTTCTTTTTTCCTGCCGAGATTCCCGGCGGTTTTTAACCCAGCAGTTTTCCTATGGGAAACACTGCGATGGAGCATACACACGGCTGGGATTCCCGACCAAAGCTCTCATGGCAGTTTTCCTGTTGGGAAACCCGGTCGTGTGTAGGGGGAAAAAGTTACCGAGCAGGTTCTCGGTTTTCCCGGTGGACTTTTTATCACCGGGAAAACTGATCGTGTGTACAAGGCATGACTGTGTAGATGGGGCATCAAGAAAATTTCTTTCTTGCAACCCGTGGTTGCAGAAAAGAAAATTGCACCACCTATGGCTGGCTTAACCACTTCCCGACCGCGCCATGTACAAAAGACGTCCACAGCGCGGTCGAGTTATCCTGAGTGGACGTCCCAGGGACGTCCTCACAGAATCTTGCTCCCGCGCGCCCCCATCACGGATCACGGTAGATGGCCGCTAATCGCGGCCGTTTACCACGTGATCACTCCGTCAAATGACGGAGCGATCACTTGTAAACAGACCGGCGTCATTTGATGACGCCGGTTCCTCCCTCCCCTCTCTGTACCGATCGGTACAGTGTGAGAGGGGAGGGGGAGGGAGCGGATCATGTCCGCTCCCTCCCCCATGTCAGCTGTGGGCTGGATCTGTGACAATTGCAGTCACAGATCCAGCAATCCATCCATCCCTGCTCAGCCATCCCTGTGCAATACTCTGCCAATACTCTGCAATACACCCTGTGCAATACTCTGCAATACACCCTGTGCAATACTCTGCAATACACCCTGTGCAATACTCTGCAATACACCCTGTGCAATACTCTGCAATACACCCTGTGCAATACTCTGCAAAATACCCTGTGCCAATACTCTGCAATACCCTGTGCCAATACTCTGCAATACCCTGTGCCAATACTCTGCAATACCCTGTGCCAATACTCTGCAATACCCTGTGCAATACTCTGCAATACCCTGTGCAATACTCTGCAATACACCCTGTGCAATACTCTGCAATACACCCTGTGCAATACTCTGCAATACACCCTGTGCAATACTCTGCAATACACCCTGTGCAATACCCTGCCCATACTCTGCAATACCCTGCCCATACTCTGCAATACCCTGTGCAATACCCTGCCCATACTGTGCAATACCCTGCCCATACCCTGCCATATTCCGCAATACTCCACAATACCCAGCAATACTCCACAATACCCGGCAATACTCCACAATACCCGGCAATACTCCACAATACCCGGCAATACTCCACAATACCCGGCAATACTCCACAATACCCAGCAATACTCCACAATACCCGGCAATACTCCACAATACCCGGCAATACCCGGCAATACTCCACAATACCCGGCAATACTCCACAATACCCGGCAATACTCCACAATACCCGGCAATACTCCACAATACCCGGCAATACTCCACAATACCCTGCAATACTCCACAATACCCTGCAATACTCCACAATACCCTGCAATACTCCACAATACCCTGCAATACTCCACAATACCCTGCAATACTCCACAATACCCTGCAATACTCCACAATACCCTGCAATACTCCACAATACCCGGCAATACTCCACAATACCCGGCAATACCCGGCAATACCCGGCAATACCCGGCAATACTCCTCAATACCCGGCAATACTCCTCAATACCCGGCAATACTCCTCAATACCCGGCAATACTCTGCAATAACCACTTCCCGCCCGCCCGCCGGCCGTCATATGACGTCCTTGACTTTGTGCGGAGATATCTGAATGATGGGAGCAGCTACAGGCATCATTCAGATATTCGCTTTTTCAGCTGGCGATTCCCTACACCATAAGAACAATCATAGCGGCTGTTCCACCGCTTGATCGCTCTTACGGAAGGTGAGAGGGGATGCCCCCCCCTCCTGCTGCCCTCCGGTGCTTCTACCGACTCACCGCTACGATCAAAGCCAAGATTGTTTTTTTTTTTGTTTGTTTTTTAGGCTTCCCAGCCTAGAGGTGAGATGTGGGGTCTTATTGACACCCCCCCCCATATCTCACTGTAAAGAGGACCTGTCATGCCATATTCCTATTACAAGGGATGTTTACGTTCCTTGTAATAGGAATAAAAGTGCTAAAAAAAAAAATTTGGGGCGGAAAAACATGTCAAACTAAAATAAAGTAAAATGAACAATAAAATATATATATATTTTTTAAAGCGCCCCTGCCCCCGCGAGCTCGCATGCAGAAGTGAACGCATACGTAAGCCCCGCCCACATATGAAAACGGTGTTCAAGCCACACATGTGAGGTATCGTTGCGAACGTTAGAGCGAGAGCAATAATTTTGGCCCTAGACCTCCTCTGTAACTCAAAACATATAACCAGTAAAAATATTTAAAGCATTGCCTATGGGGATTTTTAAGTAGCGAAGTTTGGCGCCATTCCACGAGCGTGTGCAATTTTGAAGGGTGACATGTTAGGTATCTATTTACTCGGCGTAACTTCATCTTTCACATTATGCAAAAACACTGGGCTAACTTTACTGGTTTTTTTTTCTTTTAGGCACAAAACAGTTTTTTTCCGTAAAAAACGCGTTAGAAAAATTTCTGCGCAAATACCGTGCAAGATAAAAAGTTGCAATGACCACCATTATATTCTTTAAGGTCTTTGCTAAAAAAACATATATAATGTTTTGGGGTTCTATGTAATTTTATAGCAAATAAATGATGATTTTTACATGTAGGAGAGAAATGTCAGAATTGGCCTGGGTGCTCCAGAACGCCTGAAGGTGCTCCCTGCATGTTGGGCCTCTCTATGTGGCCACGCTGTGTAAAAGTCTCACACATGTGGTATCGCCATACTCGGGAGGAATAGCAGAATGTGTTTTGGGGTGTAATTTGTGGTATGCATATGCTGTGTGTGAGAAATAACCTGCTAATATGACAATTTTGTGGAAAAAAAAAAAAGAAAAAAAAATCTTGATTTTTGCAAAGAATTGTGGGAAAAAATGACAACTTCAAAAAACTCACAATGACTCTTTCTAAATACCTTGGAATGTCTTCTTTCCAAAAAGGGGTCATTTGGGGGGTATTTGTACTTTTCTGGCATGTTAGGGTCTCAAGAAATGAGATAGGCCGTCAGTACTTCAGGTGTGATCAATTTTCAGATATTGGCACCATAGCTTGTGGACTCTATAACTTTCACAAAGACCAAAAAATATCCACCAATTTGTACTTATTTTTACCAAAGATATGTAGCAGTATAAATTTTGGCCAAAATGTATGAAGAAAAAATACTAATTTGCAAAATTTTATAACGGAAACAAAGAAAAATTCATTTTTTTACAAAATTTTCAGTCTTTTTTCTCTTATAGCGCAAAAAATAAAAAACCCAACAGTGATTAAATACCACCAAAAGAAAGCTCTATTTGTGTGAAAAAAAGGACAAACATTTCATATGGGTACAGTGTTGTATGACTAAGTAATTGTCATTCAAAATGTGAGAGCACTGAAAGCTGAAAATTCGTCTGGTTAGGAAGGGGGTTTAAGTGCCCAGTTGTCAAGTGGTTAAGGCTACTTTGGACACAACAGGTCAACGCAAAAACATTTTATACAAAAGAAAGATTCTTAGAATAAATTGTAACATTACCAAGACCCATGCTGAACTCCACAGGAGTGAGGTAACCATTATTACTCTGGTCCAGGCTGTCAAATACAGCTTCCAATTGTTCGGGAGTGAGCGGAAGTTCATTTTGCAGTCGCTGCAAGAAAACAAAAGTGAAAGCTTTTAAAAAGGACATTATAAAAGGTCATTAAAGAAAAACTATTTATGGGAATGTTTATGAAGTTAGTGTACAGATATGTTGATTATGGATATTTTGACACAATCGTTAAATTAAAATTCAAAGCTCACGAGTAGTTTCAAACATCAAAATTAAATTTGCTGGGTTGCTTTTTTATCCAATGCAAAGATAATTGACTATATTGTACAAGGCAGTATCATATGCAGACTCAAGAGAACGATATTTCAGCCCAGGGATCTCCAAACTACAGCCCTCTAGCTGTTTGTGAACTAAACTCTGACATTCACATTGACATGACTAAGCATGATGGGAATTGTAGTTCCTGAACAAAACATGACTAGGCATGATGGGAATTGAAGTGCCTGAACAACTGGAGGATCATAGTTTAGAGACTCCTGCTTTAGCCTATAGACAGGAATGCATCAAGGAAGAGACTAATTTTAGATCACTCAATGATAAGCAAACCTTTTTGATTTTTGATGACTAACCTTATTCTCCACTGGATTTAATCAAATTGTTAAAAAAGGAAATAATTAATTGTGTGCCCACAAGGAAACATGGTGGTCTTGCCTGATTTTGCTTGTAGGCTATATTCTCAAAACTCCACTAATGCTGCAATAAATTTAAAGGATCCTCTTTGGGGTAAGCACATATTTTAAGTGGCTAAATTACCTGTAGATCTCGTTTGGTGATTAACCCTTTCTCTTCTTTATCACAGAGCTGGAAAAGTTCCGTGGCTTTTCCCATCATTTCTTCAGGCTCTCTGACCAAAGGAGATGCTGAGGATATCACTGGCGCTTTATACCCTTTCCTTCCTCTAAGACAGGGGGAGCACCTTGGTGGGGTGCCCAGATGTTCCATGTCTGCAGGATTGGGGGGAGGGGGTAGGCGGACTTCTGTAAAGAAAATAAATATTTATCACAAATGCAAATTCATTTTAAAGGTTTTGGTAGAACTAAAGACAAAACATATTTTTTTGTTGCTTTAAATAGAGTGGAGAGGCATTAGAACACCTGTCAGGTTTTTGTTGCTGTCTGTGTTCCCCCCCCCCCCCCCCTCACGTAAGGAGATTCACCTTAGGGCTCTTTCACACGGGGCGGATCAGTCATGATCCGCCCCGTGAACCTCCGCTTGCTCAGCGGGGATCGCTCTGTTGATCCCCGCTGAGCCGGCGGATGACTGGGCGCTCCGCCGACGGAAGGAAAAATAGGGTTTTCCTCCGTCACACTTTGGCGGAGCGGATGTCAGCGGACATGTCACCGCTGACATCCGTGCCTCCATAGGGATACATGGAGCGTCCGTGCAGGTCCGCCTAAAAAACTGACAGGCGGACCTGAACGGACCCTCCGTGTGAAAGGGGCCTTATGGGGGAGATTTACTTACACTGGAGATTGCAAAATTGGGTGCAGCTGTGCATTGTAGCCAATCAGCTTCTAACTTCAGCTTTTTCAATTAAAGCGGAGGTTCACCAGAATTTTTTTTTTAAAAGCCAGCAGCTACAAATAATGCAGCTGCTGACTTTAAAAAAAAGGACACTTACCTGTCAAGGTCGCCCGCGATGTCGGCAGCCGAAGCCGAGCTATCGCTCGGCTCTCGGCTTCCCCCGCCGCCATCCTCGGTGAGGGAATCAGGAAGTGAAGCGCTGCGGCTTCACTGCCCGGTTCCCTACGGTGCATGCGCGAGTCGCGCTGCGCCGTCCTCACTGGTCCCCGTTGTGTTCTGGGAGCCGAGTGTTTCCCAGAACACAACAGGGGGGGGGGGTGACGCGAAGGGGCGGGACTCCCACGGGAGTCTGCTCCCGGAAGTGGTGCAAATACCTGTTTTATACAGGTATCTGCAACCCCTCCCCCCTGAAAACTGCCAACTGTGACACCGGAGGGGGGGAGGGTTACGAAAAGCGGAGGTTCACTTTTGGGTGAACCTCCGCTTTAAGCTTTGGCAAGAAAACCTGGAAGCTGATTGGTTTCAGGGTAGAGCTGCACCTGATTTAGCACTCTCCGGTGTTAGTAAGTTAACCTCTACATGCCCCGTTTACCACTATTGCAGTGAGTGAAGGTCAAAGATATCCTCCAGTGAGCACACTAGTTCTGCTGACAACCGTGAATTCCCTCAATTTGGAGGGATTTACTTTCCCCTCCTGTTTAGCTATGGGTCAGGAAGTGAAAGGAGATATCCCCAATTGAGTTATAACCCTTCCCCAATCTAAAATGAAAAAAATATTTGTTTTATCTATGTTGCACACTGTTTATCAGACCCCTTTGAGGACCCAACTGCTGACCCATAGCTATTTCTGTTGGCCCAACATTTGCAACTAAAAAATAGGTGCACTTTTACACAAAGTACGCGTATCCTCTCGGCCCCTCTTCCTCCGACCTATGCATACTTGCCTGCCTCTCACAGCCACGTCTTGCCACAATTTTTAGTTCCCACAACTAAAATCTTTTTTCTGCCAATTGGGTCTGCACAGAAGTGTGAAGGTTTCCCCACAAAAGGCTCAGGTTTTAAGTGCCGTATGTGCCCCCGTTAGGGAGATTTATTTTCTCCAATTGTCCTGATTCCCAATGTGATGTATACGAGTTGCCACTAGCATAGGAATTAAAGGGAAATATTCCCAATAGGGACATTTGTTCCTTTGACAACTGTAAAATTGGATTTCCCTCATATCAAAAAGTTATCCTCTCACTTCCTGTGACATTTACAGGACAGAAAGTGAAGAGAAAAGTTCCTATCCTATAATCCCATCTTTTTTTCAAAATGAAAAAAGTGTTTTGGCTTTACATACATTTAGAGCACATTTGACTGTCCTATCTTCTGAATCACACCCACATTCTTAGGGTAGATTTAGACATGCATCTAAATCTCCCTTGCCTCGAAAGCCTGATCCACACTTGGATTGTGCTCCAGAGGCTACTGGCAGGAGGTGAGGAAGCCATGCAATGCCTCCTCGTCGCCTATTTTAACCCTATTTTTGCTGACAAACCATTGTGGGCATTTTGTGGTGCTTCCCCATTGACTTGAATGTATAGTGGTAGTGGGGCTTGCTGCCTGCCGATCGCTACAAATTGGGTCAACTTTTCCACAGGCACGAAGCAAAGCATCGCGGACGTGGCATGTAAAACCCCCTGCTTTCTGCTAATTGAGACTTAAGGGGGTAGTTAGCAGGAGGCAAAAAATGCAGCTCAACCGTGAATTTTTGCCACCCTTCAAGTACAAGTCTAAATGAGGCCTTACAGTTTAATAGTGCTACCATAATCCCGGTTCTACTAAGCTTATTTATTTATAAATTCACATAATTGGGGGGGATTTACTAATGGCAACTGCAAGTACAGTTGCACTCATTTTTCCCGCAGCTTAGTAAGTGTGGTAAAACTTCACTTTGTAAAGAATACCCAATCAGGTGCAAGAAAAAAAAATGTGTTTTTGCTTTTTTACGATTGGGTGATGGCAGAGCTTTACCACATTTACTCAGCTTCAGCCTCAAATTTTCTTTTTCTATTTGCTAAAGGCACCAAGATCTGTACCCATAAATTCACTGTGTTCTGCCTAAAGCGGAGGTCCACACAAAAAGTGAACCTCCGCTATTCGGAAACCCTCCCCCCCTCCAGTGTCACATTTGGCACCTTTCAGGGGCGAGGTAGGTGCAGATACCTGTCTAATACAGGTATTTGCACCCACTTCGGGGAATAGACTCCCGCGGTCATGCCCCTTCGTGTCACCCCCCCGCTGTCTTCTGGGAAACACACTGGTCCCAGGAGACAGCAATGACCTGAGAGGACGCGCCGCGCTACTCACGCATGCACAGTAGGGAACCGGGCAGTGAAGCCGCAACGCTTCACTTCCTGATTCCCTCACCGGAGGATGGCGGCGGGGGCAGCCGAGAGACGAGCGATTGCTCGGCTTCGGCTGCCATCATCGCGGGCACCCTGGACAGGTAAGTGTCCATTTATTAAAAGTCAGCAGCTGCAGTATTTGTAGCTGCTGGCTTTTAATATTTTTTTTTTTCGTGGGACCTCCGCTTTAAAAGTTCAATGCTAGGTGTAGTAGTATGCCGTTTCACCAGCAAAACAGGAATGTGTTACAAGCAACAAGACTAGTTGATGACTGGGTGCTAGCATAAAATAAGGCTGAAGCGAAAAAAGATTCCATGTGGATGGCATCCCTGCCCCTCTAGGTTGTGACCTGTACTGGTTATGCAGAAATCCAGCCCTGGTGACATTACAATAATGCTTTCAACCGGCACATTACCTATAAATAATGGGTACGGCCTGCCTTACTCACATAAACCAATCAAATGCTTGCAATAATTGTTGAACAAGATTCTGCTTTCTACATGCCAAGCCTCAATTTCCTTTCTCTAGTCATGATGGCTATTATAACTGTAGTGGGGTCCTAAATTTAGGGGAAGTATTTGAGTGGTAGTTCTGCTCAAACACCCCAATTGTCGGATTCTATTAACCATTTTTGTCCGCAGGGAGAGTATCAGTGCACAGTTCCCTGTGGCCTGCAGGTGGTGCTGCCATAGTAGGCCAGGGTTGAATACAGTGCTGTGCCTTGTGTGTCCCCTCTCAGCAGCCATACAGTGGGAGTGGCAGGCCTGCTGTGCATGCTGGGAGAGGATATAAAAGGGGAAGACGCTGCCTGTTCGTTGTTCTGTCGCGGTCAGGGGTCCTACCCCAGGGAGTGTGTTCCTGTCTGCCCTGGGCACCTTTGGCCCAGGGGCGGAGGTCGGTGAATCAGTCCCAGGCACCTTTAGTCCTGGGGCTGCAGCAAAGGCCTTGGGCCCAGCACCTTCGGCTGAGGCCCATCAAGGATCGAGGAATCTCAGGGTGCCCGCCTTGCGAGGGGACCTGCATCTTAGACGAGGAGGCCGGGGGAGGAACCGTTCCGAGGGACTGGTGAGAAGTCACAGTCACAGTGAAGGAAGGGGCCCGGTAACTCTCTGGAGGGATGTCTTCTTCTTAAAGTGGTTGTAAACCCACTTTTTCAACTTGCACCTACAGGTAAGCCTAGATTAAGGCTTACCTGTAGGTGCAAGAAATATCTCCTAAACCTACACGGTTTAGGAGATATTTACTAAAATGTCAAGCGCCGCTATCTACGGCGCATGCACGCCGTAGACAACGGCGCATTTATGGGGTTAATCCCATTCACATACTCGGCTACTTCCCAGCAATCGCTGGGCGTAGCCGAGTGGGACGCATCCCGCGCGCATGCGCAGAGTGACGTCTCCGCCGCTCCGGCCAATCACAGCGCCGGAGCGGCGCTGTGATTGGCTGGTGCGGCGATAACCGGAAGTAACATTCCGGCTATCGCCGCAGTGATGTCTGCGGCTGGACAGAGGGACGAGGACGGCTTCGGGGGCCCCGATCTAAGGTAAGTGGAACATAATGAGCTATTATGCTAGTCATAATAGCTCATTATGCCTTTCTCTTGCAGGTGGGCCAAATAAAAAAAAAAAAAAAAGTGGGTTTACAACCACTTTAACAGAGGTCAAGTTTTAAAGAGGAACCAAGTTTACCAAGTCTGTGGCAGAGACTGCGGTTGAGTTAGAGCACCATTCTGGCTGCTAGTCCCTATCTAAGGAGACTATCCAAATGGGCGGAGACCCACCAACAACACCGCTCAACCTCTTCACATAGGAGGGTACGGGCTTGTGGCGTGGTGTGCCCACTCTCCCTGCGAGGAGCCAAAGACAGGTGAAGGGGGGGTGGTATCGCTACATAACTATAAATCAATAACAGTCCATCATGTTTCGGGTTCTAAAAAAATTGGTTGTTTTATTAAAAAATAAATAAATAATCCACTGCAACTGACCCCGATCAGGCCAAGGTTTAATAAAATAATCAGATTTACATGTCAGATGAATCTGTGCATAGGTACCTGTGATTTGTTTACCAGCTCTTACCACATCCACCTGTACTTTGGAAAATCACATTCTATTATTCTTAGACAACAAACACAGAACCCGTCATTTGTTTAAACAGTGACAGGACTTTAGTTAGAACAACATTTACCGTTGCTTTCCATACATTAACATGGAACATAAAATAGAAAGCATTGTTCAGATACCATGTGAACAACATACAAAGTGATGTGGAAACATTCCCTCTGACACGCCAGGACAGGACACGCGTAATAAAAGTCATTTCCATGAATTTCTATTCTTAAATTCAGAAAAATTACTATATTTTTCAGACATCATGACAGCCAGTTTCATTAACTTACCTTTCCAGCACCATTTCAACAAAACCCGACATTTATTCCAGTACCCATAACTCATTACATAGCATTGCTCAGCTATTTCAATAGGCGCTCCAAATTCATAGGATGTGTGTAGTCTGCCCACAAGAAATCTGTAGTCAAACCCCTATTTGGCAAATTACCCTTTCAAGAACAATTGCACCCACACATCCCTCATAGCCTCAACATCCGAAAGAGAACATTCAAGCCTATGTTGCCTAGACCCAGCTGTCATTCTTCAGATGTAGATGTAGTGATAGAAAGATCTAATAGGAACATAACTAACCAAACTTTATAGTACATTTCAAAGTATTTATAGACGCATTTTGGGGGGGGGGCTCAATTAGAAAATGGTGGAAACCCAATAGGTTTTTACTTGTGTAAAATAAAATTTCCACCCTTGTAAAAGGTTTTTATTACTGGCCTACTAGAGGGATTCGCCCTTTCAGTTAGGCTTGATTACCACGGTCACCAGAAAGGTAGGTTATGAGTAATCCAAAATGTTAACACTTCTTACTAGAACAGGAGGTGGGAGTGAATCTTCCAGTGGGGACACCTGTCAGTGACTGCGTAAGAGGGGATTTTCTCTCAATTTGGAGAGATTTCCAATGATTTACTGATGGGACTCTGAGACAAGAAGTGAAAGGAAATCTCCACAATGGGATATGGACTGCAAAGATCACCTGACGGGGTTAATAACCATTCCCTACACTATCCAAACCTATAAGAAAAGGTTTTGGCTATAGATATACTTCATGATGATATTTAATCTGCAGTTTTCCTCCAGTGTGATTTTACTTAAAAACTGAGAAGAGGACTTTATGTTCTCGCCAGAATTCTGCACCTTGATGTCCATTTAGAGACAAGCCTGTTCACCTTGCCCAACTACCCTTGGGTCATTCTCCACCCTATCTTGACCTATTTTCTTGACCCTCCTTCCCCCTGTTCTTCCCTCTCCTAGAACCCTCACTTTGACTTTTTCTTAGAGTTTATACACTGTCCAGTCTTGGTAAAACCTGCAATTTCTTACAGTTAAGATTGTTGTGTACAGTTTGTACGTGTGATCAGCATCAATCTGTTCCCACAATATCTACTAAGGGCCCAGGGATACCAGGAGAACATACCACTCTCACCCAATTCCCTGATGAACACCATCCCATCCCATAATTTTGCTTACCGTATCCAAGTTCAAAATTCCTCAATAAAATACAAAAAACAAACATACGGACTGTTCATGGTCTCAAGAGTGACTGGGAAGTGAATGCCAGGCTGGGGCAGGGTGACAGGTGGACCACAATATCCAGCAGCCCCTACAGGGGTACCGCTACACGTGCAAAGTTATTGTGGATCTCTACAGAGACCAATGGTCCTTAAAAGGAGAGAACCAGCCAAAGCTCGTTTGGCTGGACTTCTTCTATGGTTTACAGGAGTGCAATTATTTTTGCACTCCTGAGACCCATTTTCAGCAGAGAGCGGGCTGAAGTCCTCTCTCTGCTGATGTCATGGATATCCAGGCACCACGTCATCCCGACAATGGTAGTCTGGATCCACCAGGTGCCTGGACTGACACCCCGCTCAGCCTCTCAGGGAGCCGCTGAGAGACTGAGCTGGCCGGCCGCCCTGCCCCTCCACAGCTCAGCACTCCAATGAGCTAGGAGGGAGCAGAGCAGAGAGCTGGGACTGACAGTCTACAGCTCTCTGCTCAGGCAACTGTCAGAACCGAGCGATCAGCGATGTTCAATCGCTTGGTTCCCAGTGCAGAGGAGCCGGGGGACAGATGCAGCATCAGACCCATGCTCAATCCACCTAGGTAATCAGGATTTTAAAAAATACATAGTAGCGGGAAAGTGCCAGTAAAAAATAGTCGTGACCGTTCTGGAGCATGAGCAGTTTCGGAGCTTGCCAAGCCAAGCAGATCCTGTATTCGGCCAGCAGGGGGGGGCAGATCTCACCGAGGCTGTGCGGCGTGCTATGCTGGCAAGGCGAGTAATGCAATAGCACATCCCACCAGGAGTGCCAGTTTCTAAAACTGTAACCAGGAGCACTCAGGAGGCGGAGCAGCACGTGGAATGGAGGAGCCCTGCATCCAGATTCCAGAGTCCATGGGGAGTCGGGCACGGAGTGACAGCCCAGCTGACGACGGTGACAGCAGGTGATGGCGATGGTGGCAGAGGGGGATGGAAAAAGAAATGCAAACTGGGAGCCCAATATAATAAAGAACATGAGGGTACCTCCATAAATAATGGAAGGGTGTGTTCACAAAAACCAAACTGTCACAAAAAAGAAAATGAAAAATAGATACACACCCAGGGGTTACCTCCTCATATCTGATTTATTGAAAAATTGAACAGCACCACAATACACAGCTCTCCATCGTGAACCTAACCTCCCCCACATATACCCACCACACCCCACTTTTATACTGGCTGGATCGGATTTAATTATCCATGGGAACAGCGTTGCATGGCCACGCAATTGTCAGTTAAAGTAGTGCCGTATCCCAAAAAATGACCTGGTCATAAAGGGGGTAAATCCTTCTGGGGCTGAAGTGGTTAACTGGGAATCAGACATGAAGCTACATGAAGGGTGGAGGGGGAATATAAATATTTTATATTAAAAGTAGTACCAAAGGCTGAGACTTTAATGGAGATCATCATTTTAAATCTAATGAACAATACTGGTAAACCTTTACTTTAAATGTAATTGTAATGCCTTATATTACCTCCAGTCTATCAGCCTCCAGCTTCTCTGGGTTCAGATAATGATCTTCCTTTACACAGACCCTAAGGTGACTGTGAATGTTGGTCTTTTTTTTTTTAACAACAAACCTATTATACGTACGTGCTCTGTGTAATGGTTTTGCACAGAGCAGTGCTGATTCATGTATGGACAGTGTACTGAGATGTAGGTGTGCTGCACTGTATATACTGACATGTATGAACGGTGAACTGAACTGTATATGTGTTGCACTGTATTTGTTTGATATGAAAAACAAAATAATGCATTCTTTATGCAGGCCAACTAATTGGCTGACCAACTAATCGATTATGAAAAAAGTTGACAACTTTTCATAATTGATCATGTCGATTAGTTGTTTCAGCCCTAGTTAAAGTGGTTGTAAACCCCTTTGTCTTACTTTTATCTATAGGTAAGCCTAGAATAAGACATAAATATAGGTAGTGGAACTATCTCCTAAACGTTTAGAAGATATTCCCCTTGTAGTGCGCCAATGTCGACATCGGTGCATGAGCTGCGAAGAAATGGACCTCCGTGCCGTTTCTTCCCCAGCGTGTGCTGTGACTGACGGCTCCCACGCACATGCGCAGGAGTGACATCACGCGGCTTCGGCCAGTCACAGAGCCAGAGACCGCGGCTCCGGAAGGAAAAGGGGCGAAGATGGACGTGGCCTGCACAGGGAACAGCACCGGCTTTGTTTGCAGGGAAATGTCACATAATGGGCTAGTATGCTATGCAAACTAGCCCATTACGCTTTTAATTTGCAGGGTTTGCACAGAACAAAAGAGGAAGTAAAACCCATCAGGGATTACTTCCTCTTTAATTCCCAAGTGTAGACAGATCTAAAGACATTGTGGACCATATACAGTATAACTCATGGCCTCAATTCACAAAAAGCTTGGTTCATGCTTCAGTTTTGGCTTCAAGCAATTTTGAAGCGTTTTTAAGTGCATTTGTCAGGTGTTTTTAGGCTTGAGCATCTTTCTTTTAGCCAATAGAAAACGAGTTACTAGGATGGAGAGGCAACAAATTGTGTGCCTTTTAGGCATTCCCATAGCAGTCTATGGGGATCAAAAATGTGTGACGCTCATGTACTTTTTCCAGCTCAAGCAAAAAGCCTAAAAGGCCCCCTCTTCACACATGCTGTCTTTTTGTCAGTTTTTTTATCCATCCATTGATGGATGAAAAACGGACATTAATGCATCTCTATGGAAAAACGGATGTAAATGGATGATTATCCATTTACATCCGCATCCGTCATCGTCCGTTTTTTTATCAAAGCTTTTTATCAAAGCTCTATTTTTCTTCCGTTAAAAAAACGGATCAGACGAAAAATGGATTTAAACTGACAAATGGTCAGTTTTTCATCCGTTTTTGCATTGTTAGTGGATGTAAAAATAAAAAAACGGATGAGCACTGATGAAAAACGTTTTGATGCGACTAAAATGATGAAATGAATGGTCCTCATGTGTAAAAGGGGCCTAAATGATACGACACTCAGATGTAAAAGGATACTGTGGAATACAATTGGAATCCTTATGTTGAGCATTGAAGCACTTCTTAAAAAAGTGCTGTAATCTGCTCAGGTTTGAACACATGCTGTACTTTTTATTGCTGTGCAATACTTGGGGATTTTTGGAATTTTTTTTTCATAATTTCACTAATGTCGCATACACACGGTCGAAAATCCGACACTGTGTATGCTCCATCGGACATTTGCTGTCAGAATTTCCAACAACAAATGTTTGAGAGCTGGTTCTCAAATTTTCCGACAACAGATTCCGAGCGCGTTTACACAATTCCGACGCACAAAATTCCACGCATGCTCGGGAATCAAGCAGAAGAGCCGCACTGGCTATTGAACTTCATTTTTCTCGGCTCGCCGTACGTGTTGTAAGTCACCGCGTTCTTGACGTTCGCAATTTCCGACAACATTTGTGTGACCGTGCGTATGCAAGACAAGTTTGAGCCAACATCCGTCGGAAAAAAAGCCACGGTTTTGTTGTCGCCATGTCCGATCGTCTGTACGCGGCATAAAAGGTTTTAAACACATGGAACTGTGGAAGTTTCAACATGTTATGTTATATTATCTTTTCAAACATGAAATACATAAATTCCATTCACAAAAGATTATCAGCAAGAAAAGGAGCCAATGGTTACTATAGTGAAAAGTACACAGGTTACTGTATGGGATTATTTCATGTAATCATGATATTAAGTATACAAATTCTCTTTCCACAGTTCATTTGCCTTTAAATCAAATGTTGCTCCACATTTACATGCAGACCACGCAGTCCAGCAAAACAAAATTACATGGGTTGGGACAAAACATATAACACAGACGGATCCTTAAATGGTTAGCTCTAGATCATATGGTTTAAACTACCATGTCCACAGGGGACAACGCTGCTGTGCAATTTCACTGCAAAACCAACAGTGTTGTCACAATGTTAAAGAAAGTTGAAACAAAATTGATATAGTGGCAGGGTCCGATAATAAAACTACGTTATGGAGGACTCAAAAAAAAAGAAGCAGTTGTCCATATCAAGTCATAAAAATTAAAAATTGCAAAAAAATTGTATCCCAGCTCTGGAATTAAATTAGTTAATAAATTCTGAATTGCCTATACATCATGTCCTCAGCACTGCTGTCACTGTATCACTGTGTGTATTTGGTCAAGGAAAGCAAACACAGTTTTGGAAAGTTTCTCAGAGTCTGTTGAGGGACATTGGCCTCTTCTGCCGAGTCAACAAACTGAAAATGTTATATACAGTATTTTCAAATACAGTTGACATTTTTGAATGCAGAAATTCAGGGAGGCTTGCAATAGAATCCCAATCCATAAGTACTATAAAAGAAGAAGGACACAGGATGTAAGATGGCGTTCATGTTTCCTGATTCGTTGTCGTCATAAATATATAGCGGTCAAAACAGTGCTGAGCTAGGACAAAAGTTTAGGTATATATATATATATATATATATATATATATATATATATATATATATATATATATATACACATATACATATACATATATATACACACACACACACACACACACACACACAGAAAGTTAGCGACACCATTTCCATGTCAAAAATTATAAAGTATAAAGCATTGTAGGCGCAGGAAGTGGCATAGGTCACCGCAATCACAGTGGTGATCTATGCCAGGAAGTGGGAGCAAATACCTGTATTACACAGGTATCTGCTTCTTCCTCTCCCCTGAAAGGTGCCAAAATGTGACACCGGAGGGGGGAGGATTGCAAAGTATAAAGCATTGTAAAGAGGAAGAAAATTATTGTTTGGTCTCCAATACTGACAGTTCCATGTGTTTTGGGTTTCCCTGCTGCATGTAGAAATATGGTGGCGATATACTGTACAGTATACATATAATGTTCTGCAAAAGTGCATGCAGAGGATTTGGCAGCCATATTGAGCTGATGATCAAAATTCAGAAGGACAGGAAGACACCATACAATATAACTACACACGCATCCAGCACAGTGGTATTTAATTGGTTGAGGGTTTTCTCTATATATTGGTGTAGCGGGCCACACTCTCCCTCTCCGCTTCTATCGCCTGGTTGGCTGGTGTGGTCTAGGGGTACCTGGGAGAGGAGAGTGCAGGAACACTACGCCAAGCTCTCACCTCGTATGTGTATGAGGGTTGAGCAAAGTCACTTGAATTACCTCCGGGTCTGTTCACTGCATACAAAGCTTCCCCTTGTTCCATGGAGATGTGTCTGCCAGTAATAGAGCCCCACACCAATTAAAAGTCCAACACTCTTTTATTTCTCCATTGCAGGGTGAACATAATAGTTGAACTTTCAGTAACAGACAGACAGGGGTGTGGATACGAGTAGGCCCAGGCACAAATGAATTCTCCTATTCCTTTGCAAGCGAATAGGCCTGGCGCACGGACTCTGCCACCCGACCGTGAGATTGGTCTCTGCCACCGACCGGATGAACTGTTGAGGCCCCTGCCACAGGCCTAATAGCAGGTCTCTGCCACCGACCTGAGTTGACTAGTTGGACCGCTGCCACCGGTCATAGAACATGCACCACCTTCCTCTATGAACTTGGCCCCTGTTTGGGAAAGATATCCCTCCGGGCGGTCTCCAGAGGTTCACCCGGCACTGGCAATATGCTGCACCAGGTCTTCGGATGAATCCCTCCTCCGGTCCCTCGACCCTCATGGCGAAGATGTCCGCCCCCTTTATACCCTCCCCCAACAAGCAAAGCGGGTTCCCCACCCCGCCGTATAACTGCTGCGAGAGGTCACAAAGGGTATGGCACTGTAGTGATGGTTCAACCCCAGCCCAAAGTGACAGCGCCACCTGCTGGGCCGCAGGGAACTGGACATCACTAATGTCTTCACCAGATTTAAACACTCTGAAAAGTACATACCCGCTACATTGGTATTTGATACATTTGTTTACTGCACATGTGGGCATCTTTATGAATTTTGTGAAGCATACCCCAAACACACCCCTCCCCCGTTCACACCACTCTGCAGCTTTCCTCAACACTGTGCCAAAACCCTTTCCTGCCCCTACCACTACTCTGCCACATCCTCCTACCCTGCTCTCACAATTCTGACCCCCCCTCCCCATCACTCTGCACCCCCCCCCCCACACACACACACACAGTACTCTGCCACTCTGACATAACATGGACTCCCTCCCTTGTAACTCTTCCCACCTCTGCTCTCATCAGTTGACCCTAAACCCTTCTTCCACCAGTCTGCTCCACAAGCCCAATTCTACTTCATCCCTCTTTCCTCACCTTCAACACTTGTCCACCACACTTCCCTGCCCTCGCCACACTCTCCCTGCTTTCAACACTCTACCCAGCCTTTACCACTTTTCCCCTTCCCAATTATTATTACCCCCACCACTCTTCCCCCTACCCTCCTCACTCCAATTCTTGTCACCGCTGCACTGCACTCGCCACCGCCACCTGTTCACACCACCACAGCTGCCATAACCCCCCCACCTCCCATTGCCACTTTTGCTCGTTCTGGAAAGGAGCACACTTTTGTTAGTGTATACTAGGGCTGGGAAAAAAATCGATTTTAATCTTGAATCGAGTTTTGAGCTCAAATCGATTCAGATTTGAAGAAAATATATTTTTTTAGATTTTTTTTCCTTCAAAGTTTCCTAAGCAGGACTGCAGGGGGCGTATCTGGAGTGGCACTGGGCGGCGTTACCCCAATTACATCTACTCGCCGCAGCCGCCGTCTGCCTACCTGATCAGCGTGTCATGCAGACAGACGGCGGCCATTGCAGTGTTCAAAAGCCGCGCCTCCGAGTCCTCGTCGTCTGTGATAGGCGGAACACTCAAATTTCACAGCAGGCAGTGTTCAGCCTATCACAGACATCCTCTCATCCTCGTCTGTGTTATGAGGATGACCATGATAGGCGGAACACTGAATGCTGGGAAATTGAGTGTTCCGCCTATAACAGACGAGGAGGAGGCGCGGCTTTTGAATACTGGAATGGCCACCGGTGTAGCAGTAAAATCTGTATACCATGAAAATCTGCATCAGGTACGGGCACAGTGATTGAAGCATGGGCACAGTGAAGCAAAGGCACAGTGAGACACGGGTACAGTGAGGCATGGACACAGTTCAATTCAACTAAGAGTAACCTCAAGATTTTTTGTTGTTTTATTAGCTAAATCCAAATACAGTATTAATAATTTGGATGTTTAACAATCTTTGTTGCACACTGACTTTGCAGTTAGAGAAAGGGTTTGCCTTTGCAATTTTGTTTGTTGATGCACTTTAATTAATATAATAAAAAAAAAAATCGAATCGAATCGTAAATCGAGTTTTTTATAAAAACAAAAAAAAAGTAGATTTTTTTTGGGGGGGGGGGGGGGGGGAAATCGCCCAGCCCTAGTGTATACTAAACATACCACAGACTTCATGTAAATGAATAAATGCCAAATTTTATATACAGGTCCTTCTCAAAAAATTAGCATATTGTGATAAAGTTCATTATTTTCTGTAATGTACTGATAAACATTAGACTTTCATATATTTTAGATTCATTACACACAACTGAAGTAGTTCAAGCCTTTTCTTGTTTTAATATTGATGATTTTGGCATACAGCTCATGAAAACCCAAAAATCCTATCTCAAAAAATTAGCATATTTCATCCGACCAATAAAAGAAAAGTGTTTTTAATACAAAAAAAGTCAACCTTCAAATAATTATGTTCAGTTATGCACTCAATACTTGGTCGGGAATCCTTTTGCAGAAATGACTGCTTCAATGCGGCGTGGCATGGAGGCAACCAGCCTGTGGCACTGCTGAGGTGTTATGGAGGCCCAGGATGCTTCGATAGCGGCCTTAAGCTCATCCAGAGTGTTGGGTCTTGCGTCTCTCAACTTTCTCTTCCCAATATCCCACAGATTCTCTATGGGGTTCAGGTCAGGAGAGTTGGCAGGCCAATTGAGCACAGTAATACCATGGTCAGTAAACCATTTACCAGTGGTTTTGGCACTGTGAGCAGGTGCCAGGTCGTGCTGAAAAATGAAATCTTCATCTCCATAAAGCTTTTCAGCAGATGGAAGCATGAAGTGCTCCAAAATCTCCTGATAGCTAGCTGCATTGACCCTGCCCTTGATAAAACACAGTGGACCAACACCAGCAGCTGACATGGCACCCCAGACCATCACTGACTGTGGGTACTTGACACTGGACTTCAGGCATTTTGGCATTTCCCTCTCCCCAGTCTTCCTCCAGACTCTGGCACATTGATTTCCGAATGACATGCAAAATTTGCTTTCATCCGAAAAAAGTACTTTGGACCACTGAGCAACAGTCCAGTGCTGCTTCTCTGTAGCCCAGGTCAGGCGCTTCTGCCGCTGTTTCTGGTTCAAAAGTGGCTTGACCTGGGGAATGCGGCACCTGTAGCCCATTTCCTGCACATGCCTGTTCACGGTGGCTCTGGATGTTTCTACTCCAGACTCAGTCCACTGCTTCCGCAGGTCCTCCAAGGTCTGGAATCGGTCCTTCTCCACAATCTTCTTCAGGGTCTGGTCACCTCTTCTCGTTGTGCAGCGTTTTCTGCCACACTTTTTCCTTCCCACAGACTTCCCACTGAGGTGCCTTGATACAGCACTCTGGGAACAGCCTATTCGTTCAGAAATTTCTTTCTGTGTCTTACCCTCTTGCTTGAGGGCGTCAATGATGGCCTTCTGGACAGCAGTCAGGTCGGCAGTCTTACCCATGATTGCGGTTTTGAGTAATGAACCAGGCTGGGAGTTTTTAAAAGCCTCAGGAATCTTTTGCAGGTGTTTAGAGTTAATTAGTTGATTCAGATGATTAGGTTAATAGCTCGTTTAGAGAACCTTTTCATGATATGCTAATTTTTTGAGATAGGAATTTTGGGTTGTCATGAGCTGTATGCCAAAATCATCAATATTAAAACAAGAAAAGGCTTGAACTACTTCAGTTGTGTGTAATGAATCTAAAATATATGAAAGTCTAATGTTTATCAGTACATTACAGAAAATAATGAACTTTATCACAATATGCTAATTTTTTGAGAAGGACCTGTATATATATATATATATATATATATATATATATATATATATATATATATATATTGTGAGGGGGTTAACTCGGTAGCGGGTGTGTGTGACCCCCTGGTTGGGCTCCCCACACAAAAACAGGGCCAGCAGACGGAGGTTGTGGTTTTCAAAATCAAAAGGTGCGGTTTATTTCTCTATGTACAGTGACAAAAACACAGCAAAGCCAAAAAGAAACATAAACAAAATAAATCCTGGTCAGCTTGACCTCTGACTAAACATGCAGGTTTCCTAACTAACAACTGGGATCAGCCTGGTGCTGTCCTAGTCCCTAAGTCCCTGGTTTAGTCAATGCCCAAACAAATAGCCACACAGGCTTTTTCTCACCGCACAGGGGTTCACTCTCCCTAGACAGTCCACACAGGTCTGGTTCCAGGCATGAGCAAACACCTAATCAATCTGGGAGTTTTTACAGAGGCCTTAAACGAACTGACAGGCTTCAGCTGGTCTCATCAACTCCCTGCCTGCACGACGCCCAGCCCTCTCCCTAGAGGTATGAGTCATCCATGAGCCCACTAGCCTCAGCTGGGCTTCATCAACTCCCTCCCTAGTTGTATAAGTCGGCATAAAGCCTGAATCTGGGAGAAATATATCTACCCCCCTGGATGCAACCAGGTGACTTTACCTTCCTGCTGTCACAATATATATATATTATATATATATATATATATATATATATATATATATATATACACACATACACACACACACACACACAGCTCAAAAAAATTAAAGGAACACTTTGAAAACACATCAGATCTTAACAGGGCAAAATCTCATGCTGGATATCTATACTGATATGGACTGGGTAATGTGTTAGAAATGAAAGGATGGCACATCATTTGATGGAAATGAAAATGATCCACCTACAGAGGGCTGAATTCAAAGACACCCCGAAAATCGAAGTGAAAAAAATTATGCAGCAAGCTAGTCCATTTTGCTGAAATTTCATTGCAACAACTCAAAATGGTCCTCAGTAGTTTGTATGGCCCCCAAGTGCTTGTATGCATGCCTGACAACATCAGGGCATGCTCCTAATGAGACGACGGATGGTGTCCTGGGGCATTTCCTCCCAGATCTAGACCAGAGCGTCACTGAGCTCCTGAACAGACTGAGGTGCAACCTGGCGGCACCGGATGGACCGAAACAATGTCCCAGAGGTGTTCTTTTGGATTTAGGTCAGGTGAGCGTGGGGGCCATTCAATGGTATCAATTTCTTCATCCTCCAGGAACTGGCTGCATGCTCTTGCCACATGAGACTGGGCATTGTCGTGCACCAGGAGGAACCCAGGACCCACTGCACCAGCGTAGGGTCTGACAATGGGTCCAAGGATTTCATCCCGATACCTAATGGCAGTCAGAGTGCCATTGTGTAGCCTGTAGAGGTCTGTGCGTCCCTCCATGGATAAGCCTCCCCAGACCATCACCGACCCATCACCAAACCGGTCATGCTGTATGAGGTTACAGGCAGCATAAAGTTCTCCGCGGCTTCTTCAAACCCTTTCACGTCTGTCACATATGCTCAGGGTGAACCTGCTCTCATCTGTGAAAAGCATGGGGCACCAGTGGCGGACCTGCCAATTCTGGTGTTCAATGGAAAATGCCAATCGAGCTCCACAGTGTCTGGCAGTGAGCACAGAGCACACTATAGGATGTCGGGCCCTCAGGCAACCCCCATGAAGTCTGTTTCCGATTGTTTGGTCAGAGACATTCACACCAGTGGCCTGCTGGAGGTCATTTTCTAGGCCTCTGGCAGTGCTCATCCTGTTCCTCCTTGCACAAAGGAGCAGATACCGGTCCTGCTTACGGGTTAAGGACCTTCTACGGCCCTGTCCAGCTTTCCTGGTGTAACTGCCTGTCTCCTGGAATCTCCTCCATGCTCTTGAGACTGTGCTGGGAGACACAGGCAAACCTTCTGGCAATGACACATATTGATGTGCCATCCTGGAGGAGTTGGAATGTCTGTGCAACCTTTATAGGGTCCAAGTATCGCCTCGTGCTACCAGTAGTGACACTGACCCTAGCCAAATGCAAAACTAGTGAAAAACAAACAGTCAGAAAAGATGAGTTGGGAAAAAAAATGTCAGACACCTCCACCTGAAAAAACATTCCTGTTTTGGAGGTCGTCTCATTGTTGCCCATCTAGTGCACCGGTTATTAATTTCAATTAACAGCAAAGCAGCTGAAACTGATTAACAACCCCCTCTGCTACTTAACTGACCAGATCAATTTCCCAGGGGTTCAGATTCAAAAGTGTTCCTTTCATTTTTTGGAGCAGTGTGTATATATATATATATATATATATATATATATATATATAAAAAAATAAAAATATTCCATCATTAAAGCGGACCTTCAGTAATTTTTTCATGTTTCCATCTAATAAATCTTCTGCCCTTGTTTTAACTTTGGATAGTAAAATGTTCTTTATGCCAGTAAATACCTTATACAGCTCACTTCCTGTTTGTCTGATAAAAAGCCTAGGCTTATGACATCATGCACCGCTCTCGTGAGCATTTGCCAGGAAGGGAGGGGGGTGAGTCATAGGAGGGCCAATGAGAGCTGCAGAGCTGGAGGTGTGTGTGTGCAAATCCAGGAAGTGAACAGACAGCAGATTCAGCTGCCAACAGTTAAAATGGTTGCAGCCAGATTTCTAAAGCATATTTGGCAAGTACAGAATCATAATATGCAAAGTGGTTGGAGGGAAGCTTCAAATTGGCAAATATGTTTTTATTACAAATTATGTGAGCAGACTGTAGTTTCTCTTTAAGAAATTAGAACCAAGTGATAACCAAAGCAAAGCAGCATACAATTTCCATGTGCATTTATCAATACAATTTATCATATAGTACACAAGACTGCATTAGCCTTTCCGAACCAGGGTTCCTCCAGAGGTTACTAGGGATTCCTTGAGCAATGTCTACATCTCAGATAAAGTGCCTTGCCACCAGTTATCTTTTTGGGTAACTGTATTGGGGGTGTTCTTCCCACTGACAACAAGTGAAACAAGCATTATTCCCAATCACTAACAATGTACTGGGGCTCTTCACTGACCACCAGCGTAAGGGGCCACTTTTTCATGGTCAGCAATCACTACAATTTTCACTTTCTGCATATATTTTCTAGTGGTAGTTCTTTGTTTTAAATCATAATTGAAAATAATGTAGTATAGAGCAGCCCAGAGTGTTGAATACGCTATATACACACCACATTCCTTATTCTTTTATATATTTTATGTATGTTTGCACAAATGTCTTTTAGATATAAATATTAGAAGGGGTTTCCCGAGACCTCAAAGTTTCTATAAGGGTGTCTCCATGTCAAAAAAGGTTGAGAAAGGTTGCTCTATAGGATTTCCAATTAGTCAACACAAGAAGGATAATGCCGCGTACACACGATCGGAATTTCCGTCGGAAAAAACGTGGATAGTTTTTCTGATGGAATTTCGCTCAAACTTGGCTTGCATACACACGGTCACACAGATCTTGTCGGAAATTCCGAGCATCAAGAACGCGGTGACGTACAACACTTACGACGAGCCGAGATCAATGAAGTTCAATAGGCAGTTTGGCTCTTCTGCTTGATTCTGAGCATGCGTGTTTTTTTCCGCGTCGGAATTGCATACAGACGATCGGAATTTCCGATGGGAACTTTTCATGTTAGAAAATTTGAGAACCAGCTCTCAAATTTTTGTTGTCGGAAATTCCAAAAGAAAAAGTCAGATGGAGCCTACACACGGTCGGAATTTCCGACCAAAAGCTCACATCGAACTTTTCTTGTCAGAAATTCCGACAGTGTGTACGCGGCATTAGAAAAGAAAGAGATGCCTATGGAACTATACTACATGAATTTAAAAAAAACGCACAATATTGGTGTGTTTGGGTTCTGGTTGGAGGTGTGGGGGGTGGTGAGGTGTGAATGGCTGTGTGTGTGTGTGTGTGTGTGTGTGTGTGTGTGTGTGTGTGTGTGTGTGTTTGAATGTACTTGGTTTGTATCTCTAATGTTTATTATACTATGACTTACTGTAGTGGGGCCCTATGTGGTCCACTTCGGTTAACATACTTCACCTGTTTAAGTTTTCCTCCGTTGAGGAACCGGGGTTCACAATCTTCTGATACTACCATGTAGCCTTGAGGTGCTATTGTCTCTGTGCACTGATTTATACATGTGATGTAACCATTTATGCCCTGGTTCACACTGGTGCGATTTGACATGTCAAATCATATGTCAAATCGGCAAAATTTGCCGCAAATTGCGGGCAATGGCACCGTCCTAATCGGTGCGACGCCGCATCTGCGGCGCTGCACCGATTTCAAAAAGTAGTTTCTGTATTACTTTTTGCGATTTCAGCCGTGATTTACATTGACATCTGTGTCAGATGTCTCTGTAATCGTGGCTGAAATAGGGACTGACAGGCAGGAGTGAAATCGTGCGAGTTCAGCTGAACTCGCACGGCTTCACTCCCGCAGCCCCAGTGTGAACCTGGGCTATGAGTCTGAGTCTATTAATTTTCTGTAAGTACAATGCAAACAAACAAAATTTTTTTTTTTTTTTTTTTTTTTTATAAAAACCGCACAGCAAATCAAATATACGCAAAATCTTATCGTGAGCATCCGCAAAGTGTTAAAGCGGAGGTGCAGCCATCCAAAAAAAAAAAAAGTCAGCAGCTACTAACAGTGTAGCTGCTGACTTTTAATCAGGACACTTACCTGTCCTACTCGCCCGCGATGTCGGTCCCGCCACGGCGATCATTCCCTGCTGGCAGGTAACGGCTCCTCCATCCTGACTAAGGGAAACAGGCAGTGAAGCCTTACAGCTTCACTGCCCGTTTCCTACTGCGCATGCGCCACTCGCACGCCGCTTTGTGAATGGGCGGCTTGCCTCCTGGGATACACACAGTTCCCAGAAGGCAGCGCGCCCCATTCACAAGAAGAGGAAACGGAAGTTCTCAATCTGAGGACAAGGAAGAGGCACAGTAGAGGCAGATTAGAGGACTTCCGCATAGCAACAGGCATTTCGGGTGAGTATATAAAAAAAAAAATTCTATTAATTTTTTTCTTAGGATTTTTAAAAGTAACATTTTTTTCTGGGTGGACCTCCGCTTTAACAGTAGGCATGCACAGAAATAATACTAGAAGTGAATAGGAAGCCTGTAACCAATGTTTTTGGGGAGATAAGGTTCCTCCAGAACAGGAGAATTTATGTGAAAATGCAAGGTCCAACTGTCTTGCAGCACTCCACCCCAAAATACAAAAACAGTACATGAAAGCAAAAGAAGAATAAAAATATCAGAAATATGTAAACAATGCTTGCCTCACAATTATCTTACCTAACAAGATCCCTTGCTATTTTTGAACTGCCACTCTCACAAACATCTAAATCTGAGTATATATTCTCCGACATAGAGCGTACTAGTATTTGCAGTTAACAACCTCAATACACCCTGTGATAGATTCACCCGGAACAGAGGCTTTTGGAGCGGACTGAATGCTAGCCTCTTGCCTACCGACTATGGGCCCTGGCATTTGAGGGAGATACAAGCATTTAGGAAGATGCTCTGTTATGTAATGCAAAAGGACATTATTAAGGAGGCCATGATTGCATGATGGTCTCTGCCAGCTTGGGACTCTTAGCTGATGTTGATGTCATCAGCAAGCCCCCTGTTTGGGGTTGCTATAATGTGTTTATTGCAAGAAGGTCTAGTGTGCCTCCTAAGGGTCTTTCACCCATTGTTAATTGTGCTAATTAACTCACCTATTGTCTTTCTGCTAACAAACCATTGTGGGTTGTGTTTATACTTGTAATAATGTGTATTGTACAGTATACTGTATTCAGTATTGTAGGGATCAGGAAGTCTGACCTGGAATAAGATCTCTGAATAGTCTGGGTGGGCACTGAGTCACCCAGGTAGCTTATTGTGTACTTAACCACTTAAGCCCCGGACCATTTGGTAGCTAAAGGACCAGAGGTGAATTCAGAATTTTGCACTGCGCTGCTTTAACTGTAAATTGTGCGGACATGCAATGTTGTACCCAAACGAAATTTGCGTCCTTTTCTTCCCACAAATAGAGCTTTCTTTTAATGGTATTTGATTGCCTCTGCGATTTTTATTTTTTGCGATATAAACGGAAAAAGACCGAAAATTTTGAAAAAAAAATGATATTTTCTACTTTTTGTTATAAGAAAAATCGAATAAACTCAATTGTAGTCATACATTTAGGCCAAAATGTATTCAGCCACATGTTTTTAGTAAAAAAAATGTCAATAAGCGTATATTTATTGGTTTGCGCAAAAGTTATAGAGTTTACAAACTAGGGTACATTTTCTGAAATTTACACAGCTTTAAATTTATGACTGCCTATCTCATTTCTTGAGGTGCTAAAATGACAGGGCAGTACAAAACCCCCCCAAATGACCCCATTTTGGAAAGTAGACACCCCAAGGAAATTGCTGAGAGGCATGTTGAGCCCATTGAATTTTTTTTTTTTGTCCCAAGTGATTGAATAATGACAAAAAAAAAAAAATTACAAAAAGTTGTCACTAAATGATATATTGCGCACACATGCCATGGTTATATGTGGAATTTCACCCCAAAATACATTTTGCTGCTTCTCCTGAGTACGGGGATACCAGATGTGTGGGACTTTTTGGGAGCCTAGCCGCGTACGGGACCCCGGAAACCAAGCACCGCCTTCAGGATTTCTAAGGGCGCAAATTTTTGATTTCACTCCTCACTACCTATCACAGTTTCGAAGGCCATAAAATGCCAAAATAGCACAAAACCCCCCCAAATGACCCCATTTTAGAAAGACACCCCAAGGAAATTGCTGAGAGGCCTGTTGAGCCCATTGAATATATTTTTTTTGTCCCAAGTGATTGAATAATGACAAAAAAAAAAAAAAAAAATTACAAAAAGTTGTCACTAAATGATATATTGCTCACACATGCCATGGTTATATGTGGAATTACACCCCAAAATACATTTTTCTGCTTCTCCTGAGTACGGGGATACCACATGTGTGGGACTTTTTAGGAGCCGCGTACGGGACCCCGAAAACCAAGCACCGCCTTCAGGATTTCTAGGCACAAATTTTTGATTTCACTCCTCACTACCTATCACAGTTTCGAAGGCCATAAAATGCCAAAATCGCACAAAACCCCCCCAAATGACCCCATTTTGGAATATAGACACCCCAAGCTATTTGCTGAGAGGCATGGCGAGTATTTTACAGCTCTAATTTGTTTTTGAAAATGAAGAAAGAAAATATATATATATATTTATTTATTTTTTCAATTTTCAAAACTTTGTGACAAAAAGCGAGATCTGCAAAATACTCACAATACCTCTCAGCAAATAGCTTGGGGTGTCTACTTTCCAAAATGGGGTCATTTGGGGGGGTTTTGTGCTATCTGGGCATTCCATGGCCTCCGAAACTGTGATAGGCAGTGAGAAGTGAAATCAAAAATTTACACCCTTAGAAAGCCTGAAGGCGGTGCTTGGTTTTTGGGGTCCCGTACGTGGCTAGGCTCCCAAAAAGTCTCACACATGTGGTATCCCCGTACTCAGGAGAAGCAACAGAATGTATTTTGGGGTGTAATTCCACATATGCCCATGACATGTTTGAGCAATATATCATTTAGTGACAACTTTGTGCAAAAAAAAATAAAAAATTGTCGTTTTTCCGCAACTTGTGTCAACATATAAAATATTCCATGGACTCGACATGCCTCTCAGTATATAGCTTGGGGTGTCTACTTTCCAAAATGGGGTCATTTGGGGGGGTTTTGAACTGTTCTGGCATTTTATACACAACATTAGGAAGCTTACATCCACTCTTCTAACCACTTGAAGACAAAGCCCTTTTTGACACTTTGTTTACATGAAAACATTTTTTTTTTTGCAAGAAAATTATGTTGAACCCCCAAACATTATATATATTTTTAAAGCAAAGGCCCTACAGAATAAAATGGTGGGTGTTGCATTTTTTTTTTCTACACAGTATTTGCGCAGCGATTTTTCAAACGCATTTTTTGGGTTAAAAAATACACTTTTTTTAATTTTAATGCACTAAAACACACTATATTGCCCAAATGTTTGATGAAATAAAAAAGATGATCTTAGGCCGAGTACATAGATACCAAACACGACATGCTTTAAAATTTCACACAAACGCGCATTGGCGACAAACTACATACATTTTTAAAAGCCTTTAAAAGCCTTTACAGGTTACCCCAGTAGATTTACAGAGGAGGTCTACTGCTAAAATGATTGCCCTCGATCTGACCTTCGCGGTGATACCTCACATGCATGGTGCAATTGCTGTTTACATATGACGCCAGACCGACGCTTGCGTTCGCCATTGGGCAAGAGCAGGGCAGGACAGGGGTGCTTTTTTTTTTTCTTTTTTTTTTATTATTAATTTTGCTTTTTTATTTTATTTTTAAATTGTTCCTTCCAAGTATTTTTTTTTTTTATCATTTTTATTGTTATCTCAGGGAATGTAAATATCCCCTATGATAGCAATAGGTAGTGACAGGTACTCTTTTTTTTGAAAAAACTGGGGTCTTCTAGACCCTAGATTTTTCCTCTGCCCTCAAAGCATCTGACCACACCAAGATCGGTGTGATAAAATGCTTTCCCAATGGCGCTTTTTATATCCGGGGGGGGGGGGCATTCCCTCCCACTGCTTGTAAAAGCAGTCCAGAGGCTAATTAGCCGCTAGGATTGCTTTTACATGAAAGCCGGCCGCAGGCTGAAAAGAATGATACCAAGATGATACCTAAACCCGCAGGCATCATTCTGGTATAAACATTCAAAGTCCAGCAACATACCAGTACGTTGCTGGTCCTTGTTGGACATGTATTGTAATCTTTTTTTTTCATGCAGCCAGTTGGCTGAACGAAAAAAGAGATTGATCGGTGGGTATGCCGACCATTAGAATACCGCCCTTCATCCACCCACTTCCAATGATGGGCATACACGCACCATTTATATATGCCGAAGCATGGGGGCATCCTCCCGCAAAAAAGTTATGCCGCACACACATGGTCGGACTTTTCCACGGGCAAGCCTCCGTCGGAATTTCGACCGTATGTACGCGCAATTAGGAGCAAAATCGCTCCTCCGCCCCTGCTGCCCCAATGCTTCGGCATATTTGCTTTTTTTTTTTAACTGTGGTGGTGAAATCACCTCCTACAGCACTGTAGTCGCAGGGATCAGGCCTGTCTCTGCGAACGCTGCAGTTATGTGTGTTTTTGTTTTGTAAGTGACAGTGATCGATCGATACTGCACTTGGGTGGCCTGGGCTGGACGGAGGGGCAAAACGCAGGTGCCAGCAGGTATCTGGGCTGATCCCGCTAACACTGCGTTTTTGGGAACCCTAAACTGCTGGGGACGCTAGTATAGATCTGATCAGATCAGATATTGATCTGTTCAGATACTATACCACTAAGGGGGGTGTATGCTTCACGCGTGGGTGTTAGCGTTACTGGCACTAACCTGACGCTGCCTGGGGTGTGACTCAGACCCTCTCTGACGCTAAAACCTAATTGATATCACCCACCGGGCGATCAGGGGGTTAAACCTTTATTGGGTTATATACACGGCGGGTGCCCTGACACTATAAAAAGCAAACTAACTAACCAGCGTCACCCGTAACACTTATATGGTGATCACTGGTGAAAGGGTTAACTAGGGGCAATCAGGGGGTTAAAACCTTTATTAGATAATATATGGGGGTACCTGACGCTATAAAAACCTGCGGCGAACCTAAAAAAAATTACCAGCTACCGATCTGCATCACCGACACTAAGACAGCGTTTAGAAAAACGATTGCTTAGCGACAGTGGTGATAGGGGGTGAAAGGGTTACCTGGGGGGCGATCAAGGGGGTTAAACCTTTATTAGATAATATATTGGGGTACCTGACGCTATAAAAACCTGCGGCGAACCTAAAAAAAAATTACCAGCTACCCATCTGCATCACAGACACTAAGACAGCGTTTAGAAAAACGATCGCTTAGTGACAGTGGTGATAGGGGGTGAAAGGGTTACCTGGGGGGCGATCAAGGGGGTTAAACCTTTATTAGATAATATATTGGGGTACCTGACGCTATAAAAACCTGCGGCGAACCTAAAAAAAATTACTGGCTGCCGATCGGCATCACTGACGCTAAGACAGCGATCAGAAAAATGATCGCTTAGTGACAGTGGTGATAGGGGGTGAAAGGGTTATCTGGGGGGTGATCAGGGGGTTAAACCTTTATTAGGGGGGGGTTAGGGGGCTACACTGGACCTAAGACTAAACTTTGGTGACACTTTTACAGTCACAAATGTCACTGATTGCAGTGATCACTAAATAAATGGTCACTGCAATCAGTGACACTGTGACTGGGGGCTGGGGGGTGATCTGGGGTGTCTGGGGGGGCCTGGGGGGCGATTTATGTCCCTATGTGTCCTGGTGTCAGTGTAGTGTTGTGTGCACTGACCTGATGTCTTCTCTTGTACGGCGCTCGGTATATGTGAGCGCCCCACCAGAGATGACATCACTTCCTCCTGCTCCCTCTGTCTGACACAGACAGAGGGGGCATTTCCATTCACCGGGAGCGATCGCGAGGGGGTGGCCAGAAACGAATGGCTGCCCCCTCATCCCGGAACGCTCCCGGACACTTAGCCACCGCTCACTGTACAGAAGGGGGGTCCGATTGGACCCCCCAACTGTACAAAGGCAATCACGTATGCTCTACGTGATTGTGCCTGTCGGTGCCATTCTGCCGACGTATATATACAGTGAGCGGTCGTTAAGTGGTTAACATAATGTTTATAGTATAGGTTGGTTGTTGTAATTATATTGCTGTGTGCAGTTTGTATTGTTAGGGTAATATGATCAGGAGGGGGGGGGGTTGTTTTTGTATGGGGTATATATTCTGTGTAAGTTTGTTCAATAAAAGTTCCAGCTTTGCAGCCAAACGAGTCCTGCCTAGTTCTTGGTTGCAATATCTAACATTGTTCAGACAGGAGGAAGCGGTACACTGACGGAAGCACTCAAGCAGAGTGTGCGATGGGTCTGTTACATTGGTAGTGGGATGCTTCCTGCAGTCTGGGACATCCAAACCTCAACCAGAATCTCAGGTCTGCATAGCAGGAGAGGAGGAGAGGTACAGATACCAGCCACCATGGAAGAGGAATTCAGAAGGAGGTTGCGAGAGATGCGGATACAGCACAGGGGACCAGTGTCAAAGCAGGTCCTGCTGGTATGGTACGATTCTGTCTGCTGGGAACTCTGGAAGGAAGCGCTAGCCCGTGAGCAGCGACACCAGAAAAACATTCTCTCCTCCTTCCAGGAAAGGTACTGGTTGTAGTACATGTAAAGTTATACCGCGCTAGAGTTAACGTACATACACAGCTGCAACAAAAACTATCAGATATCTCTATAGTGCAGAAAATTATATAAGAAAATAAGTTGCGCTCTTGTAACGTGAGTGATCCCAAATAGTGAATAGAAACAAAAGTACGATACTAATGAAATACAGAATATAATAATGAAGAAACAATGGGTGAAAACTAAAAGTGAGAAAGTCTATATGAAAAAAACTCTTCATTCGTAGAGGTGAAAAAAAAATAACAATTATGTCCACATAACAGGAAAAATCCACAGTGTGAGAAATGGCAACTCCAATGGGGTGATAAAATCCAGATTCCTTCCACCTTCACCAAAAGAAAAAAGAAGAGGGGGGATTTCTTGAATCGAAAAAAAACGAAGACCCTTACCCAAACTGATGGACCCACTAAAGAGCAAGGTCATATGCACCAGCAGCCTTCTGCAGGGTCTAACGAATCTCTGTATCCCTGGAGCCCTCCGGTTGCAGCAGCAAATCTCCCACGGTATCCCAACTGGGAAAAGAAAGTCCGGTCTGGGGGGCACACTATGCCAGAAGTCATGCAGAAGGACAAAAAAATGACAATAGTGTGACATCACGTATGACGAAACATTTAGGGCGGTGCTACGCGCTGTCATTACGCCCCACGTGACCCCGAAAGTACGGGTGTTTTTTATCAAGCGTTCCGGCTGTTTTTTATGTCCTATGCGGTTGTATCCGCTCATTTTTTAGCAATAAAGGCGACCAATTTTTAATGATACTACACTATGAAGTAGTGGTGACTTCTGTGCGCCCCCCCAGACTGGACTTTCTGTTGCCAGTTGGGATACCGTGGGAGATTTCCTGCTGCAACCGGAGTGCTCCAGGAATAAGGAGGATCGTTAGACCCTGCAGAGGGATAAATCTGCTGGCACATATGACCTTGCTCTTTAGTGGGTCCACCAGTTCGGGTAAGGGACTCCACTTACTGAGTTTTTTTTCAATTCAAGAAATCCCCCCTCTTTTTTTTTTTGGTGAAGGTGGAAGGAATCTGGATTGTATCACCCCATTGGAATTACCATTTCCCACACCGTGGATTTTTCCTGTTATGTGGACTTAATTGTTTCTTTCACCTATACTGATGAAGAGTTTTTTCATAAAGACTTTCCCACTTTTAGTTTTCACCCATTGTTTCTTCATTATTATATTCTGTATTTCATTAGTATTGTACTTTTGTTTCTATTCACTATTTGTGATCACTCATGTTACATGAGCGCAACTTATTTTCTTATATAATGGTTGTAGTATGAAGTGTGAAAGGTGTTTTTGGGGAAACAACCGCACAAGATATAGAAAGCCAAGTTAAGCAGGCTGGTCCAGGCGGAGATGCGGTTGGACGAGAGCTACAAAGCCCTCCGCTGGTGTGAGGGGGGGGGGTGTCCTTGTATGGGGTATATATTCTGTACAAGTCTGTTCAATAAAACTTCCAACTTTGCATCCAAATGAGTCCTGCCTAGTTCTTGGTTGCAATATGCGGCTATACTATCTGATATCCATGTTCAGACTGGAGGAAGCGGTATACTGATGGAAGCACTCAAGTCTGTCACAGACTCCGTTTTCCTGAACAAGCCATTTATGTATATATTTGTAGATTAGCCACTAGAAGCAGGCAAGCTTAGCGACTACAATGATTCTGCTAAATGGTGGCCATACGCTTCGATAAATTATTGATTTATTTTCCTAAATGTTCTCTTCCAAATTATTGATTTATAGTTGACAACCCATTTGACCAATATGCCACAAACAGGAAAGTGGATTTCAATCAATGGTGAAGTTACAATCATAACAACTGTACATTATCAATGGCATCTCGGTTTCCAACATGTAAGCTCATAATCTGATCAGTCAAGGTATGATCGTATTTATGAACAAAGTATCTCAGTGATGCTGATCATCCATTTTCTGCCCTGGTCGATTGACTCAGTTTGATTGAATCTAAATTGTTCGGAAGAAAAGTCATGGCTATTATGGCCACAATAACTGCTAAAAGATACCTTCACCCACCCCCCATGTATTTTTTTTTATACCCCTTTACCTTTTTTGTTGTAGCATCCAAATAAACAAACATACTCACACATCCAGAGAATCCAGCAGCCTTCTATAGTGATTCACCATCCGCTGCCAAGCATGACAATTTATTCTTGTTTGATTTTCATTTAATCAGTACAGTTGTTGTCCGAAAATACAATACAAATCCAATACATGACATCGCTTTCGATTTTTTATTCTGTCGTATGAGAATTTTCATAACTTTAGTAACCTCTTTATTTTTGATATGAGACTAGCATGCAAAAAATAAAAAAATAAAAATGCACAATCATTTGTCTAATAATCTCATTGTGCGTACCAGGCATTACTGGTTCTGGGGCCGGCTGCAAGAGTCAGGTAGCGACAGCCATCCCCTGGAATATGGGCCCCAGTGCATGTGTATTTTTGGTAGATTGCCCTGTGCCTCCTAGGAAACAGGCGATTTTTAGCTGTGTACAGGCTCACAATTGTGGTTAAGAATAATGCTTATCCAGGCAGCTACATACAGGATCATGGCACACCAGGGTCATCAGCTGTGATGGATAGCACAAGGCCTACTGAAGGCAGTGTTTCTTTTACTAGCTCTAAATGCTGCAGAACGTCAATTGCTCATCAACTAAACTACAAATCGCGTGTTTGTATGCTGGTTAATTCTCCTCACTGAGATAAACAATAAAATAAAATAAAGTTTTAAGCAGAAACTACAAATTGCTAGGAGTTTCAGTGACATTGACTGCATTTTTCCCCCCTAGAAAACCACAAAAGGGGAGCAATTCTGTAAATGCTCCATATGCCTGCTACAAAACCATCAGTGTGACATGGACCCAAGACTAAAGGTGACCAGATTTTTTAAATGAAATACGGGGACATATTTTTTTTTTTACTAGTAATGACGGCAATCAGCAACTCTCTGCCCGTCACCCCGTCGCCGCCCGCCTCACAGCCTGTCAAGTCTTACTTTCCGGGCCCCGGCTACTACTGGGTGGGGAGCGGAGGAAGATCACTCCACCAGGGAAGGCAAGGAGATAAGCAGGCAGGCAGCTGGCCGAGACTTGAGCCAAGGCAGAAGAACATGCGAGCGGAGCTAAATGGGCATGCACCTGAAAATGAAGAAGAAATATTCCCTCCACCCCAACCAACACATGAACATCAGAAAGGGGCACAGATAATGGAAAAAATACACCCCCTAAGCTAGTAGGAGCGGCGGGGCGGGTGTGTAATTCAGATTTTTTTTTTTTATTCTGCACTCACCGTCTTTGAAATTGCCCCAGCCCCTGTTCAAATCCAATCCGGGGACAAAACAGGGGACAGAATTGGTCCGGGACAGTGTCCTCAATCCAGGGACTGTCCCCCGAAACTGGGGATGTCTGGTCACCCTACCCAAGACTGCTGTACATGCAGCATTTGCTGTTCTCATTCAGTGCATAATAAACATCCATAATGGAATAACAACTGATTACAAGATTTATCAGTGTGCCTAAAAAAAAAAAGAAAAAAAAAAAAAAAGAAGGGGGGATTGCCAATACAAAAGGAAGACATCTGAAATGCAGCAAAGGACATTACAGTTCCTTTAGACAAAAATTATGGCAACTCTAGAGTTCTGAAGAAATAACATGTGTGTGTGTGTGTGTGTGTGTGTGTGATGTGTCCACTGATATGGGTGTTTAAAATCTGCAAAGCAAATATACTTATTTAATAAAAATACATAAATATTGTCTCTCATCAACGTTGAGATTAGCATCATATTTGGTCAGAGAATGATAGCTGAACTTTAGCAAGAGATAAGGCTGGGCCATATCCAAATGGTCAGATGAATGTCTGGAGGTGGAGCAGACAGGTGTGTTTCCTATAAACTTTTACACAGGATTAAAAAGGGTGTGTGTAAAAAAATTGTACCTTTGTAAATTGCCACACATAAAAGAAGTATTAGCTGAGCCAACAGCTTAAAAGTTGGATCACTGAAACATGTCAATACTTTTATGAGCTATACTAAACAAAAAATTTAATTTTAAAAAAGTTCCACAATTGTGGAATTTGTGTCAATAATTAATTGTATTTTTTTTTTTTTTTTTGGAATGGTATCATATTTTAATTCAATCTTATTTTATTATATTATATGCAAGAGAAAGACAGAAAAAGACACACTTCGTCTTAAACATTACAAACAGTGATAGGATACACCATCGACAGGTATCATGTATGGCAAAACAAAGCAGGGCTAAGTTACACATATAAGGATTGAGCACCTGTGTAGGAGGACCTCCGTGGGATTTTTGTAATATCAGTCCCTGTACAAGAATAAATGAGGTAAGGAAACCTTTATCTGTATTTCTGCAAAGGGGATCCTAGGTCCTCCGTATGCAACTTATCAGATGAGATTATACACAAATCTGTTTGGAGAATATGACGTAGGGTCACTCATTGGGTTATTGGCATTAAGTAGATCGAAGCCCTGGTACGTTTTCTCACTGTATTCCTAGAGGTGTAATTAGATATAGAGAAAAGAAAAAAAGAATCAGGGTCAGGGGCAGATAGAAGGGGACAATTAGGTAGGGGACAGGAATCAGAATCCCAATCACTCAATCACGGTCCCACGGCGGACCCGTCCAGGTCACGTCCCGCCCAGGACACAAACTCAGAGGAGTATCGGAACACGGACCACGAAGTCCATGTGAGAGAGAACTGTTCACTTTTACCACTTTCCTCCGCCAGCAAGCGTTCCAGGTCTCTAATGTGGTCCACCTCAACAGCCCAATCTCCCAGGGAAGGCATGGTTGTCGATCTCCAATGACGGGGAATCACTATTCTGGCCGCCGCCAAGAAGTGTCGCAATACATCATTTCTGATGGATTTAAATGACCCCGGGATTATAGACAGGAGGGCCACCTCAGGTGAAGGCTGGATAGAGGTCGCCATCAGTTTGCAGTAAAGTGTGAAAATTCGCTGCCAGAACCTCCGCACAGGAGGGCACTCCCACCAGATGTGGAGCATGGTTCCCCGGGAGTCGAGACACCGCCAGCAGGCATCCGACACTTCCGGATTGAAGTGATGAATAGATGATGGACATCTGTACCATCTCGTTATTAGTTTAAACCCCTTCTCCTGGGTCTTAGTGGCTAGGGATAATTTGTGAGTGAGGATGAAACATTTTTGCCAGTCAATAGGGGAGATAGGGTGATGCAGATCTGTCTCCCAGGCCACCGTGTACGGTGGAAGGTCAGGGGAGTGGATATCGAGCAGAATGGAGTACAGTTGAGATACAACATGTGTTGGAGGCTCCACCTGCATGAGCAGTTCCTCGAATCTCGTCAGTTCAGCAAGAATGTCTGTAATAGACGGGAAAGTCCGGATGTAGGAGATAGTCTGTTGCCTCTGAAGCCACTGCATGGGGTGACGGGGGGTCGGACCGGCAGGGGTATCTGACCGTAAAGTGGGGTCTGCACGAAGGACCTGGGCAAGTCGTCTATGATCCTCCTTTCGCCATGGTCCGAATCTTGTTACAGACATAGCTGGTGGAAAGGCCGGTGTCCCAAAGAAGGGAGTCATAGGCCCCATGTGGTTTGACAAGCCCCTTCTGGACAACATGCGGTTCCAGATCCGAATCGTTTGACGGGTAAGGTCATTGAGAGGGCCTGAACCCCCCCGGACCGTGGGCAAGGTCCACGGGAGAGTGGAGAGTTCAATTGGGTTCATGTGGCCTTCTAATTGGACCCAAAGTTTGGTGGAAGAGTGGTGAAACCAGTCTAATATGTGGGTAAGCACCGCTGCTTTATGGTATAGGGAGGCAATTGGGGCTCTGGCCCCCCCCCCGAGCCTTTGGGAGAGACAGTGTTTCATACCGTATCCTTGGACGGGCCGCATTCCAAATAAATTTGGAAAACAGCTGGCGTATTTTCTTGAAGTACGAGTTGGGTATGTGAATAGGGATGGTCTGAAACAAATATAAGAACCTAGGGAGAACGTCCATTTTCAGGGCATTCACTCTACCCAGCCAAGAGAGCTGTTTGGACGCATAGTTGGTTAAATCTGCTTGGGTCCTAAGGAGTAGGGGGGCAAAATTCAGGGAAAAAAGTTGGGAAGCATCCGCCGGTATTTGAATTCCGAGATACCTTATGGAGGGGGAACCAGTTTTGAAGGAGAAAGTAGACGCTAGTCGTCGTAGGGCCGATGTGGGCAGAGATATGTTAAGGATTTCCGATTTATTGTAGTTAACCTTGAAGTTGCTAACTTCTCCAAATTTCTGAAACTCCTGCAATACCGAGGGCAAAGATGTGTGTGGATGTGTCACGAACAAGAGCAGATCATCTGCAAAAAGAGCGAGTTTCGTATGTGTGGGCCCGACTGTTATGCCGTGGATAGAGGGATTGTTACGTAGAGCAGTAGCCAAATGTTCCATAGTGAGAACATACAGGAGGGGGGATAGTGGGCATCCCTGTCGTGTCCCGTTGGATACAGAAAAGGCTGGAGAAAGCGAGCCATTCAGTCTAATCCTAGCATACGGAGAGGAGTAAAGGGACATTATTCTCGCCATCATATTAGTTCCCACACCTATTTGTTGCAGGGATAATCGAAGGAACTGCCAGTCGACTCGGTCGAATGCCTTCTCGGCATCGACTGTTAAGAGGCATAGTGGGATATCGTGGGACCGGGCATAGTTGGTTAGAAGAAGGGTCTTCAGGGTGTTATCTCTAGCCTCACGGCCACTCACAAAGCCGACCTGGTCTAAGTGTATTATCCCAGGCAACAACGGTTGTATTCTATTGGCTAGAATTTTAGCAAAGACTTTCAGATCGACCCCAATCAAAGAGATCGGCCTGTAGCTTGCACATAGAGTAGGGTCTTTGCCTGGCTTTGGGATGAGGGATATGTGGGCCTCAAGTGTTTGTGAGGGGAACAAGGAGCCCTCCGACAAAGAGTTGAACATCTTAGTTAGAAAAGGTGTGAGGAGGGCGGCAAAAAGTTTGTAAAACTTAGGAGTGAAGCCGTCTGGGCCCGGGCTCTTTCCACTCGGCGTACCCGCTATGGCTTTGGCAACCTCCTCTTCTGTGATTGAGACTTCCAGATCAGCGATGATGTCATCATCTAATGTGGGGAGCGCGGTTTCTGAGATATATGACACCTGGTCTTCCACCCTGGAAGAAGGGGAACCAGTCCCGTGAGTCTTAGATATATTGTACAGGGACTGGTAGAAGTCTCTGAATTCCTCTGCCATCTTAGTGGGTGAGGAGACCAATTCTCCCTGTGCCCCCCGAATATGAGGCACAAAGGTGGAAGTCGCTTTTGGGTGCAGGGCGCGAGCCAATGGCCTACCACATTTATCTCGAAACTTATATTGATGGAAAGCGAGCTTATCTGCATATGTGCGTGCAGAGGCTTCATAAAGCTCTCTGAGTTGTGATCGCGCCTTAGAAACGTCCGCCAGTGTTGTCACTGTCGGGGATCGCTTGTGTTCAGTTTCTAAGTTCCTAAGCTTTTGGTTTGCTGCCTCAATGGCGGCTGAGCGCTCCTTTTTAAGACGCGTACCCATTTGGATAAAGGCACCTCGTAGAACCGCCTTCAGTGCCTCCCACTGAAAGGGCAACGATGTTGTATCTGAAGCGTGGTCCGCAAAAAAATTAGATATTGTATCCGAAACCCTTTTCACACATTCTGGATTCGTAAGCAACGAATCGTTCAAGCGCCATGACCACTCCCTATTCGGAGTGGAGGGGAGCGAGAACGTCATATGTATAGGAGAGTGGTCAGACCAGACCATTGGGTCTATGGTGCAGTCCGGGGACCAGTCTAGACAACTATGGTCACTCATTAGGTAGTCTATGCGACTATAGGTGTGATGGACATGGGAGAAGTGGGTATAGTTGCATACCGTGGGGTGCAACACCCTCCAAACATCCACTAGACGCAGATCGTAAAATGCCCGTTTTAGAGCCCTCAGTTTGGGGAAGGAGATACACGATCGCGAGGTGGAGGAATCTAAAAGTGGTTCAAGAGGGGTGTTAAAATCTCCCCCCAGTACGAGCTTACCCTCCATGAATCCCGACAGAACCCTCAAGTATTGTAACGCGGCCGATACTTGGTTAATATTAGGGAGGTAAATGTTGGCTACCGTAAATTTGGTACCCCATAACATGAATTTCACAAACACATACCTCCCCTGTGGGTCCGAGAGATGATCAAGTACCTCTATAGGGAGCGTCTTATGAAAAGCCACAGACACTCCCCTGGCTTTCTGGGTTGGGCTAGTGCTGTGGAACCACCTGTTGAAATATCTGCTGGAGCAGGAAGGGGTGGAGGCAGAGTGAAAATGTGTCTCCTGGAGAAGAAGCACATTGACCTGGCGTTTGTGCATTTGATACAGGATTTGTCCTCTTCTGGTGGCAATATTAAGCCCATTGACATTGTAGGAACAGAATTGTAGCCTAGGGCGAGAGATCACCGTGTGAGCCATGACGGAGCGACAGGGGGGGAGGGTGAGGGGAGGTGAGAGAGAAATAAGGAAAGAAACAGAAAAGGGGGAAAACACAGCAGGGGAGGAAGAGAGGAGGTAGAGCGATGTGGGGAAGAGATTGAACAGAGAGAGCACCTGGGGAAGGTGGCTCAAAAATACTAAAGTGTGCGCAAAAACGTAACACTTCGTGAAATATCACGTAGTAGGCACGAACTGTGCCAATCCTATTTAGGGGGAGAGAACGGGATTAGAACAGCTGAGTTGTGTTCCCGACAACCTAGCAGGCATAAATAACATAACTGTAAAGTAACACACCCAATGACCGTGGTATTTAAAGCTTACCTGTCTAGTCACTAAAGAGCAATGTCAGATTAAATACCATTGGTACGCTTGAGTACAATAAACAATCAAAAATGACATAAAAAAGAAAAAAGAACATCAGTGAAGAACAAGGTGTATACAAACTGGTGGCAAGATAAAGGCACAGGTATTCCCGCGTAATCATGCGGGGGTAGGAAACATCAATTGCTACATTTATAGCAGCATTAACTATGATTGTCATCACGGCTCAGCTCAGCTATCTGTGTAAACGCACAGAAGGTGTCAGTGCCAAGGTCAGCCAGTTTCAAGCCCCCAGGACATAAATGCCCAGAGCCCAAGGGAAGACCCGGAGGTCCCCGGACGAGCCAAAGGGCTATGTCCGGGAAACCCCAAGCCAACCCGCAGAGCCAGAGCCGTGAGAGAACATATCAACATCACTGGCCGCTTTTCCAGAACCCCATCAAGTACAACCGCACCAGCCGAGGGCAGCGAAGTGCTTTTCGAGCCATGTGAGACAACTAAACCGTCAGCAGCATTTAAATAGCAACGTTAGCAAGAGTCAGTGGGCTGAGAGTGCAAGTACACTGTGAAGACATAACAAAACAGGGAAAACAGAAGGTGGACCTGGCCGGAGTCTCATAAAAGAGCTGTATCCACCTAGTAAGTAAAAGGACATAGCAGAAAGAACCATTTCAGGTCTCAGACGACAGAGTCCGGATCAGTCCTCTGGTGACGTGGCTCGCCGCTCTCTAGGACCAGAAGGTACCGATCTAGACTGAGGGCGTCCTCGACGTTGCAGAGGAGGGCCCGGTAGCCGCTGACGGTCATCTGGGGGGTCCAACCAGTTCGGGACGACAACAGGGTCCCGGCTCAGGAACAGGAAGAAGGCAGGAAGCTGGTCCGGGTCTGAGAGGACAAATTTGTGGTTATCTTCCCGGGTCACTTTGATGCTGAATGGGTGACCCCAAGTGTACGTGGCGCCTACTTGGCGAAGCAAGTCCAGCAGAGGGCGGACCATTCGCCGCATGTACAGCGTGTTGCGGGAAAGGTCCGGATAGAGGTGTATAGATGATCCGTGAAAGTCTAGTGGCCCCAGGCGCCAGGCCTTGCGCAAAATCTCCTCCTTTAGGGTATAGTAGTGCACCCGGCAGAGGACGTCACGAGGGCGGTCCCTGCGATCCCCTCCTATGCCTCCCACTCTATGTACTCTGTCCAATTCAATGGGAGATGTAACTTCCCTGCCCAGGACCTGGTTAAGGATAGCAATGACAGTGGGTTTGAGATCAGTACCTGAGGTCGCCTCCGGGACCCCCTGCAGCCGGATGTTGTTCCTGCGACTCCGGTTCTCACTATCTTCTATCCGGAGCTGGTGTTGCCTTAGACGGGAGAGATGAGCCGTAGATGCATTTTCAAGCGCCGTTATGCGGGCTGAGTGGTCTTCTTGGGTGGTGACCATAGCAGAAACCGTGACCTCAGACGCGGAGACCCGTTGTTTGAGGGCATTTAGTTCAACATGGAGAGAAGTTTCCATTTTGGAAGCCCAGGAATCAAAGTCAGCTCGGAAGGCAGACAGTATGGCAGTGGATGTGGCGCCTGGGGAAAGCGTCTCTGCTGAGACAGTGCCCTCGCCAAGGGCAGTGGGATCCATCAGAGGAGTCGGGTGTGTACCTGGGCCGGTCCCACTGGCAGAGGAAGCTGCTGCAGTCGGGGGAGGAGGTTGTGATCTGCCTGAGGCTCGGGTTGACGAAGGTTTATCCTTCCCTGTACGGGAGTCCTGCGATGTTGTGCGTAGCAGGTACCGTTGAATAGTACCTTGTTGCAGTTCAGCGGAGTCAGCAGAGGTAGAGCTGGAAGCCGCCATCAGCCGGTTGGGCGTGATTGGGTGGGAACGTAGCCTGCGGTCGTCGGGAGAGCACAGAGCTCAGTGGTGCATGTCTTCAGCCCTCCATCCTCAGCCACGCATCATCAAAGGTGGAACGGATGAGCAGAGGATGCGACCCGTGTTGCAAATGGGGATCAGTGCTTACTGTGATGTTACTGTCCTTTTGGAGTGCCTGTGCATGTGCTGCAGCACAGCGACACGGCAGTTTAGGCAGTACCGGTGGCCGAGGAGGGAGTGGATGGAGGTCAGTGGTAAGAGTTGAGAGTTAGCACTGAGTCCGGGTGGAGCAAGATGGCCGCTACACTTCTTGGCAGTGTGTGACTGGAGGAGTGCGGGGAGGGCGAGATGGATGAGGTATAGGCTCAGCTGCCCCGTAGGCCAGAATAGCCAGGATTTGATGTATAGGGTGAAGCAGGTTGAAGTGGGCAGGGGGGGGACCCAGCAGCACTATGGTCGGGTGTAGCAAGATGGCCGCCCCTTAAGCCTATGGGATCAGGGCTCCCACCAGGTACTCCCGTCTGCCAGCCAGGGGGGGATTAGCCTAGGTCTAATGTCCTGTATTTCACCCCTGCCCCGCTTACCCTGTGTGGGATGGTCCTTCCTGCTGGATGCTGCGTTGGGTGTAGTGGGAGCAGCAAGATGGCCGCCGACTTCCAGAGGTAGGCCGGAGCCGCGGACTTTCCTAAGGCTGGCCGCCGCGGGTGTGTGAGGCCGAACGTTCCGGGATCTCTCAGGCAGCTAGCTCCATCCAGTGCAGGCACAGGTGTGGCCGAGCCTCTCGCCGTAAACCCCGCCGACCGCGGCACTCCAGGCCGGAGGATGCAGATGTTATTGTAGGCCGCAAGATGGCTGTCAGGCTCCGGAGCCGACCACGGGCCAGGAAGAAGACCGAGGGGGCTCCTTACTGTACAGACACCCCCATCTAAGCCTGGATGGAGACGCAGGGTGTCCTGTGGGTATCAGTAGACCCCCTGGGAGGTGTTGGAGGCTTTGTGGGCCCCAAGATGGCGTTGGGCCCGAGCTGCATGGAACTGGCCTGGCAAGTTCTGGACGGCCGGCCCAAAGTCAAAAATGTACACCGGATTGCAGGTAGGAGACCCTCAGGAGCAATGGGGGTAGATTTGGAGTATCATCCAAGTAATATGTAGCGAGGATGGCTATGGATGGAAGGTATGGTTGCAGAGCTCAATGTCTGCACGTCTTCCTCAGTCGGCTCCTGGTATCATATTTTAATCATTTGTATTTAAAGACTGGCTACAAATTCACATCTCTCCAAGTTTTAAGAACGGTTCCACCAGGTGTTTAATTTCTCTTATTTGTTCTTTGAAGAAAAGAGTTTGATGACTGAAGTTTCACAGTCTCTGTCTGAACTTCTTTTATATATTGCTCTAAGGCCTCAGAATTCACCATATGAGTCATATTTTTTCTGATTTCATCCTCTAGAACCTTCACTTCATGGCATGTTTTCAAGATCTTACTTCTTTTTGAAACAAATTTTTCTTCATCATTTGGAAGACAAAACTGCTTATCTGATTTTTCTTCTTGTGAATCCAATGGAGAATCTGTTTTAACAGGGTCTTACAGCGATCACATGACTCCAGGCTCTCCAATTAATTGTATTTTAAGCAAATTTTTCTAACTTGTATTTTTAAATATGAGCAGAGTGGAAACGGACTCAATTTTTACTAGCAATAAATGGAATTATGGCATCCCTAACTAACTGCCTGGCAGTTTAAACTGTGTTTCTTAGTTCTGTAGCACCCCAGTCCTAGAATAGGTCTACAGGTAAACTTAGTTATGCTGGGTGGTAGCCAGCCTGGCTAATTTGTAGTGTTTAGAGGTCAAACGGCTTCCCTCTTAATCCTGTTTAGCTGTGGTTTCTCCCTTTTGTCAGTGGTGCTGTTGCCTTTGACATTAGTGTGATGAGCTACAGTGAGTTCAGGCTATGAATAAACATACCTTTCTCAGCCAGATTCGCAGCTATGAATGCTGGGTAAGGGTATTTGGCAGAAGTCAGGTGATGTTAGTTTTCCAGCCCAGGGCTGCGGCATGGGTGGATATGTGGATGCCTGAGGCCTATTCAGGTGGTCTCCTGGCTGCTAGGCCTATCCGGGTGTTCAATAATATGCAGAGGAAAGTCTGCCAAAGATCCGGAAACAATTCTGAGAGGGATGGAGTTCTAGAGAAGCACCAGAGGTGACTCTTCGGGGATCCATGAGGTGGCTGGGAGAAATTCAGGAGAGAACTCATCCAAAAGTATTAAGTATGATGCAGTGAGTAAAACTCAGTTACTATAGGAGACAGCCTATCCTACAAAGTACGGGAGAGGCGCCTCTGAGTGCAGATGTTTAAAAGCAATTTAATAAAGGATAGTGCTACAAGCAACTCACATTTACATAGTAAAAACGGGCATTGGTACGAATTCCATTAGAAGAGGAAGATGTCATCAGGTCTGTCATGGGGTACCTCCTCCTGCTGGGGCGCTGTGCTGCTGGTTTTCAATTCACCACTGTAGATGGTTTTCATACGGCCGGCAGCGGTGGGGAAATGCAGTGCAGGGCCTTGGTGATGGTTGCGAATGGCAGGTGAGGGCCGATGACATCACTGGCGTGACGCGTTTCCTGAGCCGGCGTGCTGCGTGTAGTGTGGCAGTCGCGCTCCTTTGTCAAGCTCGTACAAATGCCCGTTTTTACTATGTAAAATGTGAGTTGCTTGTAGCACTATCCTTTATTAAATTGCTTTTAAACATCTGCACTCAGAGGCGCCTCTCCCTTGCTTTTCTTCACAGTACCCTGGAACACTGTTTCGGTTTCTCCTTGAATGGCAGCCCTGAGATTGTATATGTGACTTTTCCTATTATTGTTCTTTCAGCCTGTTACTCCCCCCCCCTCCCCTTTCTCTCCTACGTACTCTTGGAGTCTGGACCCCATGCCCACTGACTGTACACCTATTGTACATGCGCCATTTGATTGTATACCTATGGGATTTCAGTGATTTTGGACTCATGTGCATTTTTTACTTGTGTAATATCCTACAAAGTACAGATGTGCTGGTTCAGCTTAAAGGCTCTTTACATGTACTGCGGTCTACCGTATCTCCCCATTTTTGTCTAAGGAGTCTGCCAATCTGCCCGTTTGCTGATCGTTACCATTTTTGACTAAGGGTAATCTGTGCTCTATCCCCTCTATCCCACATTTTTCCTGTTGTGAGAAATACATTTCTCCTTGTTTAAGCATAAAAGTGCCTAGTAACCTGCACCCTGAGGAAGTATGTCAGCCCTCCCTACCTCTGGTAGTCACCCTCAGGATTGGGTAGGCGCTACATTTCATACACAAAACAAAATAACAAAAACGAATGAAGAAGGCTGGGTTCACACTGATACGACACGACATTCATCCGACTTTCATCCTACTTTGCTCTGCGACATCAGTCCTACATTGATCCTACATTGGTCCGACATCCATCCGACATTCATGAACAGGATACTACTTTGATCCGACATTGTGCTAGTCTGACTTGTCCTTTGACCAATCAAAACAATCCCAGGGTGAGATAAATTCCTTTTACTGCTGCTGTAATCACCATGTCGGATGTCAAATGTCGGATGGTTAGGACAAGGATCCTACTTTGATCCGACTTCAATGATATTCAATGGGCTGAAGTAGGATCAAAGTCGGACCAAAGTAGTACAGGGAGCATTTTTAATGTCGGACCGACTTGTGTCGGACCAGTTAAGACGGCTCTCATAGGGAAACATTGATTTTCACACGTCATGCGACATGAGCTCCTAATGTCGGAGCGTTTGTCGGACCAGTGTGAACCAGGCCGAAGAGTCTCCTAAATTTCCAGACTTTTGTTTTTTACATACTTTTTTTGCCAACACCAAGGTTGAGTTAACACGGGCAGCAAAAACTGGAAGTTGATCTGTGCGTTAACTACCCATACCTACAAAATAACATGGCAGCTGCTCAGATCTGTATCTTTTGTTGCGGCTGTGATGCTTCGCTTTACAGTACACCAAATTTAACTCAGCCTGTAATGTTTGGCAGGTGTGCCACTTGCCAAATGTGCCCACTGGAGTAAATGGGACCGTGCCCTAACCGCATGCTGCTTGGCATGTAGTCGTAGGGTGATAATGCAATGCAACCATTCTCCCTGGTATCCTAAAAAAATAGATATTCAGGAGGTGGCAGTATCACCTCCTGAACACCTGCCAATCAACATTAAGGTTGGGTTCACACTGCAGTACGGAGCGGGTCACAGCAGGGGTCTGGTGCGTCCCTGTTCACCATTTCAGGTCTGATTTCGATCTGAATTTGGACCTGAAACACACCAGAGAGCCCGATAACAATCTTCTGTCATGCGAATTGGATGCAGGGAAATCCACATCCAATTCGCAATAGTGTGCACCCAGCCTCAACTGTCTCTGAAAGCGATCTGTGGTAGATCATGGCAAATTGCACCGCCAGTATGAACAGAGTATAAATTGGCCTAATGAAGGAAAAAAGGAGGACAGCTCTTAAAATGACTATGGCAAAGAAATTGATACAAAAAAGTCTAGCATTTTATAGTTAGTTAATTTATAAACTCAACAGTTTCTCTTACCTATTTGAGAAGACAAAATGCACTTGCAGAATTTAAGTTCAAATCTGCATAGTGGATGGAGTAATAAAACTTCACATATTTGCATTGTAAGTTTGTGCATGACAATGCACATTACATGGGTTAACACACTGAAGTGCCATTTATTTTAAACACCCCAACACACCAAGAAAATGTACATGAGTTGCCATGTCCACATGGTGATACACCACGGTGCATTGCGTTAAAAATTGGGGGCACCGAGTTACTTGGTTCACAAATGGAGGGACCTGGCTTTTGGATGACTGTTTCGGGACACTCTAGATCAGGGTTTCTCAACTTTTTTAAAGGGGTTGTAAACCTTTGTGTCTTTTCACCTTAATGCATCCTATGCATTAAGGTGAAAAAACACCTTGCAGTCACCGTCCCCCCAGCCCCCGTTTCACTTACCTGAGTCACGAATTTCCGAAGGTGCAATCCCGCATCGTTCTCCCCATGCCGGATCGGCTCTTCATTGGATAGATTGATAGCAACGCAGCCATTGGCTCCCGCTGCTGTTATTTAAATCCAATGACGCGGCCGCCGGGGGGCGGGGCCGAGTCATACAATTGGCGGCTATGGACGCCAATTGTATGGCACGGGAGCACGCCCGCAAGGTAACCCCTCAGGAGAGAGCTTCCCAGAGGGGGTTAGCTCTTGCGGGGAAGAGCCGCGAGAGCCGCCGTGGGACCCCAGAAGAGGACGTTTGGGGCCACTCTGTGCAAAACGAACTGCACAGTGGAGGCAAGTATAAAAATCTAAGCTTTGGTGTCACTTTAAGTCAAGGCACCCTTTTAAAATTGCTGACATGCTCGAGGCACCCCATTCTAAAATGTAAAAACTATTCTAATAGTTTTGCATAATGCAGAAACATCCACATATGTAGGACACCCAACGTTAGAGGTGATTTATTCTTCCAAAGCACATACACTTTTGCAAACTGGTACTGACCAGTATTCCAATATTTTTCTTCTCTCTCAGGTTTTTCCTTTATCACTCAGCTAAGGTGCCCTCAAGGCTGATCGAGAGGGGAAGGGGAGGGTCAAACAAGGATGCTATGCAGGCGACTGACAGACATTCTCCTTATCAACTGGTGATGCCATTGGTCATTAGGACGCCGGTAGCTAGAAGGTTGTAATGGTGCACAATGAAAACCTGTGGCTTTGTGTAACTAAAAGGCAGGCTTTATCTAAACACTGGCTTGTATACAATTTTTGGGCATTTTGCCAAGGCACCCTTGGAAGAAACCTCAAGGCACCCTGGTTGAAAAAAGCTGGTCTAGATGGGCTTGGTTTTATTTATGCTTTTAGTAGTATTCTGATGTTAATAAATGCAGTCTTCTTTTACAACATTACACTATTGGGAGTTTTTTTTCCCCTAATACAAGCAACCTGTGGAACCCCTAAGGCCTGGCTCACACCTATGCAGGTTGCAGTTTGCATATTCCAGGTGCATTCAATACAGGTTTTTGATCCATTGAAGTCTATGGAGCCAAAAAAACTCCCTGTCCCTTGGCCATTTCATAAAATGCACAGATGTGAACATGAACCATAGGAATCCATGTTAAATGGATTGTAGTGCGTTTCTGCAAAACACAAAAACGCACTAAAAAATGCATAGGTGGGAACCAGTCCTAAAAGGCGTAGAGGAGCAGAGATTGAAATGCTGGGAGAAAGCTTGGATCTGTAGAAAGCGCTAAAGCTGAACATTAGTTTGAAAGGCATTGAAAGTCGGTGAGTGGAATTGAGCACTGAAGAGTGGTGTGCATCACATGTAGTGAATTTAATGAGGATTTCACTGACTGAAGTTTTTGCATGAACCTGCACAAGGCTAACATTGGAGATCATCGCTGGTGCGCCAACACAGCTAACCTGAATAAAATCTAATTTTAGATGCGTCCAAGGGTAAAACAAATCTTATTGCCTAAGCACAATTTTGCACAACTTTGACATGTGTTAGCAAAACCATACATATCACAACTACCGATTATGCCATGTTTTTTTCAGGATGAATTGGGCTTCCATTTGGTGGTAAATGGTAATGGATATCTCCTGATTTTTTGATCCTATAATCAAAAGGAAAACTGGTTTAACTACTTGACGACCGCCGCACGCAGATATACGTCTGCAGCATGGCACGGACAGGCAAAAGGACTTGTATATACACACGTCCCCTTTAAGAAGCGGCATTGTGGACGCCCGCCGCAAGCTCCGTGACTCTGACCGTGGGTCCCGCGGACTCGATGTTCGCGGGCATACCCGTAATCGTGTCACGGTGAGGAAGAAGAGGGAAATGCTTATGTAAACAAGCATTTCCCCAGTCTTCCTAGTGACAGGACACACACAGCCCATCCCCCCTACAGTTAGAAGCACTCCCTAGAGCACACTTAACCCCTTCAGCCCCACCTAGTGGTTAACACCTTCACTGCCAGTGTCATTTTCACAGTAATCAGTGCATTTTTATCGTTGTAAAAATGACAATGGTCCCAAAAATGTGTCAGTGTCCGACAAAGTCGCAGTCACGATAAAAAAAAAAAAAAAATTGCAGATCGCCGCCATTACTAGTGAAAAAAAAAATTCAGAATAAAAATGCCATAATTCTATTCCCTATTTTATAGACGCTATAACTTTTGCGCAAACCAATCAATATACGCTTATTTTTCTTAACAAAAATATGTAGAAGAATACGCATCGGCCTAAACTGAGGGAAAAAAAAAATGTTATATATTTTTTGGGGATATTTGTCGCTCTATTTTTGTTTATAGCGCAAAAAATAAAAACCGCAGAGGTGATCAAATACCACCAAAAGAAAGCTCTATTTGTGGGAAAAAAAAGGACGTAAATTTTGTTTGGGAGCCACGTCGCACGACTGCGCAATTGTCAGTTAAAGCGACGCAGTGCCGAATCGCAAAAAGTGGCCTGGTCTTTGGCCAGCAAAATTGTTCGGGGCTTAAGTGGTTAAAATAGTAAAAAGATAAATTATATATATATATATATATATATATATATATATATATATATATATATATATATATATATATTTTTTTTTTTTTTTATTTAGCTGTAGATTTCTTGCTACTACCATAACCTTCCACCAAAGAACAACCCAAAGTAATTTCTCCTGCTTCGGATGATCGCAGCGATACCACATATCTGTATTTTAGATATAGTTTGTTTCCATAGTACAGCCCAAAAATAATAGTGCTGTAAAATAGGAAAGAAGGAAAGAAAGAAAGAAGGAAAGAAGGAAAGAAGGATTCAGTCCCACTCTGTAAGGCTCTGCCCCCACCCCTGCACATATGGATTCTGCCTGGCCTTTGGCTTCTGGCAGAGCCCCTGGGTTAATCTGTTCATGTGCAGGGGAGGTTTCATACTTTCCTAGTAGCAGTCTTTGTGCGTGCGTGGGACTGCCAGAGAAACTGGCGCATGTGCAGATGTGCCGCAGGGCTCTCTTAGGACGACCCAAGCCCTGCGGCACATCAGCGCATATGCAGGAGGTGGGGAGAAAATCTCACCTAGGCGAGAAAAACAGAAATACTGCTTTGCAGCACAAATAATGTGCATTGAAAGCAAAAAATAAATAAAAATGGCCATTTGTAAGATACAAAAGGTGGGATGACGCAGCGCAGCCCAAAATGACTTTTAAGGTGAAGATCTGCTTTAATGTGTGGGTAGTCCCAGAATCCAGTGTAAATCGGATATTGAACACATTGAAAAAAATAATTATGGGAATATATGCATAAACACCACCATACACTTCTATGGGATTTGATGGTATTTGCCAAATGATCTGCTTCTCACGATAAAATTAGTAAAGTAAAGCAACAGCTATCGGTATTTTGTTGTAGACAGACGTCGCAAATGTTCACTCTATGTTCCCAGTTCCCATGTGTCAGTTTAAATCACATTATTTTATGTAGTGGACAGAGAAACACATTCTGTTTTACAAACGATCATCCAGTTCTTTATGTACATCATCATACAGTGTACTCATGCCCAGATTGCATCTACTAATCTTTCATTATGTCATTCTTTGTAAACAATATTCTGTTATATTTGGACTGGATTTGTGTTGTACATTGTTAGAACCATCTGCAGTGCCAGTGTCAACCTGGCATTTTATTTGGCTCATTATCACAAGTGTTCGATATCAAGGAAACCATTTCATCACTTTGAAAAACAAAAGCAGCATTATATTGGAATGATTATAAAACACACTGAGTTTGGCACACATACAGCAATATACTACAAAACAAAACCACACAAAAGTATTTCTATAAAAAAAAAAAAAAAAAATGAAAAGAAAGAAAAAAAAAAAAGAAAAGAAAAGAAAAGAAAAGGATCACAAAAGTTTGACACAATATAAATATGCAACTTTATACATTAATGTGAATATATTTTTTCTACATACCCAACAAAGCATGTAGAGCACCTACAAAATCAGACACAGGGCCACTGATAAGGCAGTACCAGCTGGCCTTCCTGTACTGAGCCCGGGTCCCATCAGTTCAAAAGGGGGGCCTGGGCAACTGGCAAGCAGGAGGGATAGCTGTACTGAATTATTGCTCATACCGATCCTATTGTGCCCCCCCCCCCTGCATTGCTGCCGGCTTCTCCTCCTCTTTCTCCCTCTGGCTGCACTGCAAGGGCATTGGCTCTAGTATCTGCACAATTCCCACCCCCTGCTGTCTGGGACCCCTTTTTGTGCCCCTTTCTTCTGTTACATAACTTGTTAATATGTAACCTGTGTGTATCTGGCTCTGATACTAGCCAGTGCCTCACCAGCCGCTGACCTCACCGCATCTTCCTGGTAGAGAGGCAAAGTTTATGACATCCTTAATTTTCACTACTTTATGTTTATGGAAATGTTGATTGAATCCTTACAACACCAACCAGGAAAACAAAGTCAGTTCTGTGATGCCCAGGAAAAACAAAGGATTACAAATTAAAGTGATAAGTGAAGCATAAGGGGACATTAATTTGCTTACGTATTTCACATTACCCCACCCTCGCATAGAATGGCTAATTATGGAGCTGTCAATTCATTTGCAAAAGTTGTCGGGTATCCACAGTAAAGTGTTCACTGCTATTGGGTAAACAAGTAGAGACTCAAGGAACTTTAGATCAATAAGACCCACATTTACCAGCTACTTTAGGCATACACAACATAGTGTTAACCAGGTTGTAACAAAACTGCCTAACATCCCAAAAAAATTGTGAATAAAAATAAACACACACACACACACACACACACACACACACACACACCACTGGGTTCAAGGTATAAGGAGGAACATCAAGTTTCCTTTCTACCTTGCTGTCCAAGTTCATCAAAGACTTAAGCCTCGTACACACGACCGAGTTTCTCGGCAAGAACCAGCAAGAAACTTGGTGGCAGAGCTTTCTTGCCGAGTAACTCGGTCGTGTGTACGCGGCTATCAGGTTTCTCGTCAAGAACACAGACAAGAATCTCGACGAGAAAAATAGAGAACCTGCTCTCTATTTTCTCGTCGAGATTCTTGTCAGCATGTTTCTCGATGAGAAAATTGTGTGTGTGTGTGTGTGTGTGTGTGTGTGTGTACACTTACCTTTCGCCGTGGAAACCCGCGCATGCTCGAAATGACTGACGCATGCGCGGTAGCTTCCTAGGCATAGGTAGGGTGTAGCAAGATGGCGGCGACGGCATCGAATGTGACGAGCGCACGCTCGTCGTAGTCGATGACGTTACCGGGTTCGCTCCATTCAAAGAACCGCGGGTTCTTTGAATGGAGCGTCTGTACACTCGGCCGGGACAAGTTTCTTGTCCAAGAATCTCGTCAAGAAAAATGACGTGTTTTTTCTTGACGATATTCTCGGTCGCGTGTACGAGGCTCTAGTCAAAGTCAAGGATGATCCAAGATTCGCAATCATCAACTTGAGAAGTCCTAGCCCCCAACCATAAAAGACAATAAATCTAACCACTAAACACAGACTCTAGAAAGGTTGTCTTTGTTAGAAAGATGGGAGTTACAACTACTACTAGTGGTAAAAGCACAGAAATTCAGAAAAGACCCAATCTCCTACCTTTTCTGTCTAGTTCACCACAAACCACATCTTCATAGAAAATGTTGTGAATTTAAGGGGAAATCCTTTGAGGAACACAAACAGTTCCTAAGGAACCATGAGAGTTTTTTCAGATGTTAAGCATTTCTAGAGCACTTTGCCAAAGGTCGCAAAATTACAGTAAAGTGCCTAGTATGTGACAGTGATAGGCACGCATCAGGCTCCTTAAATGAGACACAATATCTACTGAAGATCTAACATCCCGGTCAGCCAATGGCAGGGACATCCATGGACAATAAATTTACAACAATTATATCTAAATATAGTGAACTACATTACAAAGGACTTGCAGAGAAAACCAGAGCTAAAATAAGTCTGGTTAAGGTATTCCCTTGAGGGCAAAAAAGCTGTCACTATGTACGCCGTTTTAGATGATCAAAGCGGTCATTTGTTTGCTATTTGTAAAGGGAGAAGTACTGCCTTACACGCTGCATGCATGTGTTGGTACAGAAGAAGAATAAATTATTTTGAGACATAAAACCAAGTAGAGACCCCTACACTAGAAGGTACAGGTTATATACAGTATTCTTCATCAATTTGACTGACTACATACAATTACTTGAAAGCAAAGCTAAAATCCTGCTGGAAAAAAAAACAAAAAAAAAAAAAACACATCCAAAGAACGCACAAAATACAGAAAAAGTTTAAAATTGTTGTACCAACTGTACCTGCGCAGAAAAGCCTGACCTAGATAGGGTCATTATCGGTACTCCTCATTCCAATAAGCAGGGTTAAAACTGTGTACAAGAATGTAAAATTATTGTTAAATAAAAATTCAAGACCCCCCTCTCATCTCTCGAACTTCATGCCATGGGGACTCAAAGTAGATACCAACTCGGTCAACAAGACTTCTAGTGAGTGATCAAATCTACAGAGAAGCATCTTGCAGCAGCGTCAGTGAAACAACATCTTTAACAGATGTCCAGGAATCTTCTAATACCAAGATCCTGCACCACAATACTGATGTTCAGAGGCGTAACTAGAACCTTCAGGCCCCGGTACAAGAAACCATAAAAGGGACCCCCCCCCCCCGACAACCTTACATCATAGTCCATAGCGTTCCCCTTTATATCGCAGTGTGCAGCGTTCCCCTTTACATCAGAGCTCTCCCTTACATCAGGGTCTGTAGCATTCCCCTTTACGTCAGAGTTCCCCTTTAGATCAGGGTCTGCAGAGTTCCCCTTTACATCAGATTCCATAATTCCCCTTTACATCACAGTCCACAAAATTCTCCCTTCCATCAGAGTCCGCAGGGTTCCCCCTTACAGTGTACCCTGATGAAGAGGAGAGCTCTGTGGATCCTGATGTAAAGGGGAATGCTGCGGACCATGATGTAAAGGGGAACGCTGTAGACTCTGATGTAAGCGGTGCTCTGATGACCATGGTCCCCCTTACATCATGGTCCACAACATTCCCCTTTACATCAGAGTTCCCCTTTACACCAGAGTCCGCAGGGTTCTCCCTTACAGTGTAAAGGTAGAACTCTGCAGGCCCTGATGTAAAGGGGAACTCTGATGTAAAAGGGGAATGCTGCAAACTCAAGTGTAAAGGGAAACTCTGATGTAAAAGGTAAGAGGTAAATGAATCCGCGCAAATGGAAAAAGTACTGGCAGAGAGAAATATATAGAGAAATCAAGAGAACTGCTGCCTCTACAGATTACTGCCACCTAAGTGTAGTAAAGGAATGAATAAACTAGGGAAGTAGATGTGGCGCTGTTCTGATGTTACCTCTTTGAATTAGTTGTGCAAATAAGCAGATAATGCGCAAAAAATATTGCTTTACTAAAAACTGCGGCATATTACAATAAACATGTCCATAAATATACAAAAACGTGCAAACTAAGTCTCTTATATAAAGTGCAATATATGTGCAGAAATATGTAACTCTATGATCAACATTGGTTCAATGTTCTATTTTATTTTTATTTTTGCCTTTTGCACAGTCTTTTATACCATTCATGGTATTTTTTCAAGCTATAGTTTGCACGTTTTTTGCACATATTTCCAGTGACCATTGAACCAATGTTAATCATAGAGTTACATATTTCTGCACATATATTGCACTTTATATAAGAGACTAAGTTTGCACGTTTTTGTATATTTATGGACATTAATGTTTATTGTATATGCTGCAGTTTTTAGTAATCAATTGAAGCAATATTTGTTTGCGCATTATCTGCATATTTGCACAACCAATTCAAAGAGGTAACATCAGAACAGTGCCACATCTACTTCCCTACTTTATTCAAACTCTGATGTAAGGTGGCCCCTCCCGTTACATCAGAGTCTACAGCGTTCCCCTTTGCATCACGGTCCAAAGCATTCCCGAAGCATTCCCCTTTACATCAGAGTTCCCCTTTACATCAGGGTCCGCAGAGTTCTCCCTTGCACTGGGGGTAATCCTTCAGACTTTGATGTAAAGGGTATGATGTGACCCCCCATAGACACGGTGTGGCCTGGCTGGAGCTGTCAAACTGACCTCACCTCCTCCATGTGGGTTTTGGGCGCCATTTTGTTGAAGACCAACTCCACTCTGTGTATATGGGAAAACTTCAACAAAATGGCGCCGGCAATGGAGACTTTCACTTGGCAGGGGGGCAGGCTCCAGCTGATGGAGAGTTGAGGGGAGATGTCCCGTCCAGGCCTGCCGGAGTGCGACTCTGCAGATGTTCTGCGGGATTGGTGTGTGTCGGCATCCTCCTCCTCCTTGAAACGTCACCACGCGGCCCCCCCCCCCCCCCGAGTCTGTCAAAACCCAAGCACTATTTGGCCGTCCTAGGGGCCCCCCCACAGCGGCGGAATGACAGGGCCCAGTCGCAGGGGCGACTGTTGCGACCCTGATAATTCCGCCACTGCTGATGAACATCAATTCATGGAATGTGTAACTTATGACTCTAAATCATCTATATCAGTAGATGGTACAGAGTTGCTTACAGAGGACCAGCTGCAAACTCTAGCTAGTCCTGTCCATCCTCAACCATTCCCTATCCCCACCCTAGACTGTTCCTGTCCTCGGCAGCAAAAAATGTGGGTAGGGGATCAGTAAGCAAACCCCCACAAAGTACTGATTAGACAGAAGGGGAGAGGATTTGTGCTCGGAGGGGAAAGAGGTTTTGTGCCGATTTTCTTTGGGGGGGGGGGGAGTGGGAGAGAAGATTTGAGCTGAGAGAGGGAATTGGGTAGCAAAGATTTTTGCTGGGAGGGGGAGTTTCAGCAGGGTTGTACTGGGAGGTGGGTTTTTTTTTTCTTCTGTGGATTCAACTTCTGTTTCTGTTGTATTAAAAGAGTTAAAGTGGATGTAAACCCAAAAAAAAAATATATTTTTGTTGTCACAATGTAGAGTATAAGATTTCCTATCATCTGTGCCCAGTCTTGCCACACAGAGTTAATCCAGCTCCACACAGAGTTAATCCAATTATCAGCCCTGTTGGGGGCTTTGGTGATTCATAAACTGAAGCAGAGTAATACGCAGGTTACTCTGCTCAGTTATCACAGGACACAGAGCGATCGGTAACGAACGCTCTGTGTCCCATTCAGAAAAGAAACCGGACGGTTATTGGCTCCTTTCTCCGCTCTCCATCCTGATAGATTCCCCCCTCCTCCCCCCCTCGGGAGAGGAGAGGGAAGCCAGCGGCTGCGGGGGACGAGGGGGGGGGGGGAAACACAGTGGGCGGATGAGGAGGGGGCCCAGAGAAGAAGGGGGGCGCTGGAGGAGGCAGACACTGAGGACAGTTGGGGACGATCGTGCAGCAGGGACAGCTGTGAACACCATCCCCCATGCATGGCTTTTCAGGTGAAAGCCGCGGGAGGGAGAAAAGGAGAAGCGGCTGATGAAAAGCCATGCATGGGGGGATGGTGTTCACAGCTGTCCCCCGCACCGATCATCCCCGACTGTCACTGGACATTCACATGTGTGCACTGTGCAGAAGTGGCAGAGGGCCGTGAGCGCGCTCTGCTTCTTCACAGAACGCGCTCTGTCACTCCTGCACATGCAGTGTCACCAGGCGCGAGGCTCGTCCTCGCAACGCTGGCTGGCAAGGGCAGTGTAGTGGTGGGCGGAGGAGTCCTCTGACGTCACGACTCCGCCCACCGAGTGCCGAAGAAAAAAACGCCCACAAATTTGGCGATATTGCGGGGGTCCTGGCTGCTGAGGGGGTTAGTTTTTACATATAAGGATACATGCAGGAGGCATGTATAGCCTTATAGATATGTAGCGGTCATTTCAATTTGGGGGGGGAGCATCTGGGTTATTCAACCCAGATGTACTGATTGTTAGGGAGTCTGAGAATCTCTTTTGTGGTTCTTGGAGGACTCTGGTGGTGCAAGGTTCCCTGTGGCCTGCAGGTGGCGTTGTCGCCATGGGCCGGAGTTGAACCTGCACCGCAAGACTGTTCCTTTTTGTCCTTTCCTGGCGCTGGTACAGCGGGGCGGGGAACCCGCTGTCACGCAAAGGGAGAGGAGATAAAAGGGGCGGACGCCCTTACCTTGGGGTTCAGAGTTGGAGGACGCAGCCGCGCCCATGCACCTTCAGCCTGGGAGCTGGCGTTCTGGAGTTCCAGGCCCATGTGCCCTCGACCTGGCCGGAGCGAGGGATGGACTCCATCCCAGGCACCTTAAGCCTGGGGTGAGGTACTATGACCAAGACCTGGGGCCCAGTAACTTAGACTGGGTTCCGCGAGGGTGGAGGAGTCCGAGGGGCCCTAAGGTGTTGGGACCCGTATCTGAGGTGAGGAGGCCGGGGAGTGTAACCCTTCCGGATAGTCCGGTATAGCATTAATCCGGTGACGGCGGGGCCTCTGGTAACTCTCTTGGAGGGATGTCTTCCCCCTGACAGGGGCTGCAACGTAGCGAAGGTAACTCCAGTTCCTGTTCATTAGAGTCGCTGGAAGAGACTCTGAAGCCAAAAGTACGTTTTACAGCCACTGTGCTTAGCAACCGTTGGTGAAACCTCAATGGTTTAGTTTTCTTTGAGGATTGTGCCTTGACCTACTCCCCACCAATACTGAACTGTTCGATGGGTCTCAAACTGTCTGCTCGCAAAGGACTATTTGTTTGCCGTTATGAAATAATTAAGTGTTGGACCTTTTCAGTGTGTGGTACTCCAATTACTGGGAGCAAAAGGGGGTTATCAGCAGAACAGACTTGGCTCTGAGCGTATACACAGCCCGAAGGTAATCTGGTGCTGGCCTTCACCTCTACATGCAGTAATCTAGAGGACATGGGCCGTGGCGCACCTCACTCTGCCCTTCAAAGTACCCCTAGACCGAAGCCAAAGTAACCGCTAAAGAAGAGAGAGAGGGTGAGGCCGCTATAGATAGAACTTATGTCAACGATTTAAAATACCTGACAGTGGGTTTACATCCACTTTAAGCTGCATGTGAATTCTGCCAGTAAGAGGCCATACTGTCCACACAGACTGGGCTAAGGAGTTGTCACTGCATACATCAACATTTTAAGTAATAGAAAACTGACAAAGAGTTTCCCCATTCTATGCAATTAGAAACCAAACAGTTTCCACTTTAACATCTTGAATATGTGTGGACGTCACCAGTAACTTACTGCCCTTACAGATTGGAATAAATAGGTTAAAAGAAAACTTGTCCATGGCAAAAGAAAGACAAAACTTGCAAGCGTTGTTCATATCACAGAGCGGACGACTGTGGGTCACAGTGACCTGTAACTTTCGGCATCACTTGGGAACAAAACAGTGTTAATGCGTCTTTGTAGGGAAACAATATCCTGAGTGCCATGCCTTTTTTTTTTCTTTTTAAAAACACAAAGAAGGCATACAGCAATTTATTCCAGCACAATGACATGGTGTTATTGGCAACATGCACAATGGGCACTACCTGAATATAGTTCCTAACTAGCCAGGTAACTTAATTGTTTTGCAGTTGGTTAAGGGGAGCTAAAGAGGCTGCGTTATTTACCTTACCCCTGTTCCGGTAGGCTCCGGTAGTCCTCGTCTCCTCTCCTTCTGGCTCTCTGCTCTGCGGGCGGTCCCTCTACATCATCACGTACAATGCAGGGCTAATAACCCTTTATTTTATGTGGAAGAGTATAGCGTGTGACCACAGTTGGGAGTGCCTTTGAGAGGGAAAAGCATTGGACTGGTCAAATCACCATAACGAGCAGTTAAACCTTGTAGTGCAGGGTGACCCACTGCAAGGATACATTTTGTCTGATTCCTGAAGTTGGGCTTTAATTATTATATTTTGAGTGTGATAATTGCACAATGATAAAACATCACCAATACGTCATACAATTTTTGCTAGAAAAAAAAAAATACCCAAAAACCAGACTGTCCAGTTTAGAACTGGTCACCCTAATTCTATTAATGACCTAAAAGCTAACTAACATACTGTTTGACTTTTTTTTTTAAACAGAAAAGTTTCTATTTATCGTAAAATCGCTGCAGCGGCGCTTTACCGGCAGTTCGACGGCGCTGCCCATTGATTTCAATGGGCAGGGGCGCTTTAGGTGCGATGTATACACCGCTCCTTCAGCGCCTCAAAGATGCGGCTAGCAGGACTTTCAAATTGGAGTTAAACGAGAGGCTCTTTCAGGGCACTTTGCAGGCGCTATTTTTAGCGCTATAGCACCTGCAAAGTGCCTCAGTGTGAAAGTAGCCTAATTAGTGTGTGTGTATAAAAGGTCAACGAGATTCTGGACTCCTGACAGACCCTTGCATCTTTCATCCAGTGCTACACAGACGTTTCTGGATTCTGAGTCATGGGGAAAGCAAAAGAATTGTTAAAGGATCTGCGGGAAAAGGTAGTTGAACTAATATATATATATATATATATATATATATATATATATATATATATATATATATATATATATATATATATAGCGGGTATGTACTTTCCCGGGTGTAAATTTGAACTTGGCAGAGACATTGGTGATGTGAAATTCCCTGCAGCCCAGCAGGTGGCGCTGTCGCCCTGGGCTGGGGTTGAATCATTGCTGTGTGCTGTGCCTCCTTTTTGTCCTCCCTCGGCAGTGGTATGGTGGGGCGGGGAACCCGCCGTGCTTGCTGGGAGAGGGTATAAAGGGGCCAGCCATCTTTGTCACGGGGTCGAAGTCCCAGGCACCTTCAGCTTGTGGACGGTGGTTCGTGTCGGTCCTCTGGGTGGCCTAGGCCTAGAGGACAATCGGAGGTCGTGTTCCATCCCAGGCCCCTTTAGCCTGGGGTGAGGTACTCGGATGGAGGTCTGGAGCTCAGTGCCCAACACTGAGTTCCGCGAGGGAAGGAGATCCTAGGGAACCCCGGGAGTGGGTTCCCGAATCCGGAAGGCGTAATGGACCGGGGGGAGCTCCTCACTTGAAGACCCGGTGCAGCATATTGCCGGTGACAGGTGAGCCTCTCGTCGGAGACCGCCTGGAAGAAAATTCCCCCTTGTGCGGAGACCGTAACCCACTTTCAGGAAGGAAAGTGGAGAACTACATTGTGTCTGGGCCTATTCGCATCCACACCTCCTTTCCTGTTCTGTTCCTACTAAGGGAGTTCAACTGATTGTGTTCATTTAAGAAGAATAAAGGAGTGTTGAACTTTAATGGTGTCAGGCTCATTTCCTGACAGACATTGTTCAAGGTTACTCTTGGAGGGAGGATCCAGGTGCACAGCACTGACCCGAAGGTAATACAAGAACGTTGCTTATACTGCACTGACACATGTGGTGGAAGCCAGGCGTGGTGTCCCCGCTCCCTCCCCTCTAAGATACCCCTAGACAAGAGAAAGACGAGACGAGCTGAAGAAAGAGGAGGGGAGTGAGGAGGCCGACACACACACACACACACACACACACACACACACACACACACACACACATATATAGGGGTTCTGTTGAAACCAAACCACAGTCGGGTAGACCAACTAAAATTTCAGCCGCAACTGCCAGGAAATTTGTTCAGGATGCAAAGAAAAACCCACAAATAACTTCAGGTGAAATACAGGACTCTCTGAAAACACGTGGTGTGGCCGTTTCAAGATGCACAATAAGGAGGCACGCGAAGAAAGATGGGCTGCATGGTCGAGTCGCCAGAAGAAAGCCACTACAAAACGCAAATACCAAAGTATCCCGCTTACAATACGCCAAACAGCACATGACTAACCTTCTGGCACAAAGTCATTTGGTTAACGAGACCAAAATTTTGCTTTTGAGCCACAACCATAAACGCTTCATTTGGAGGAGAGTCAACGAGGCCTATGATGAAAAGGTACACCATTCCTACTGTGAAACACGGGAGGTGGATCGCTGATGTGTGAGCTACAAAGGCACAGGAAATTTGGTCAATATTGATGGCAAGATGATTGCAGTATGTTATCAAAAAATACTGGAGGAACATTTGCATTCATCAACCAGGAAGCTACGCATGGGACGTACTTGGACATTCCAACATGACAATAATCCAAAACGCCAAGTCGACCTGTCATTGGCTACAGTAGAATAAAGTGAAGGTTCTAGAGTGGCCACCTCAGTCTCCTGACCTCAATATCATTGAGCCACTCTGGCGAGAGTACCCAATACCCAATTTTTGGTTCAATTTAATTTTTATTTCCCTAAATGATTTTTGGTTTCAGCCATGTGAATCATTTTTTGCTCTCTCATTGGTGAAAACTCTGATCAATATGGCAAAGTATTGAGCTTGGTTATATATTCAGTCTCATGTGGAACTTGCAATTGTTATTACTTCTGGCCTTTCCTTCTGAGCATAAAAAGCGGAACTATTTTCTGGACATACTGCTTTGAAAAGTCAGGCAGAAGGAAAATAATAAATCACCAGAACTACCAGTAAACACTTTGCAACTGACCTTTGTGTATCTGTATGGAGGTGGCCAGCTTGGTAGAAGCAGGGATTTTCTTCCTCATATTAGTAAGAAACACACTAGTGGCATTACCAAATCGCTTTCCAAATCTCTTGAGACAGAAGTCAGAGGCACAGGAGTGTTAGATCTCATGCTGCAGATACACAGTCATGAAGATGTAGGCACAGGAGTGCCCAGGCACTATATATACACACACCATACATATACCAGGAAGTACAAAGAGTAGGATTTTCAAGACAGCTGCTGCTTAGGTGCAATTCAAATTTGGAAAAGTTTTCTAGGACACCGGAAATCTTCACTGTCTGAATTAAGGTCCAGGTTTACTAGGGTTGGGCTATATTATTTTCTAATAGCATGTGTAGGAGTCAACTCAGTGTCCATGTAGTTAAAAGAAAAAAGGAAATGTTTAATTAAAATAAAATGTATTTATATACACACACACACACACACACACACACACACACATATATATTATATACACACCAGTAGTGCATTTAGGTTTTGTGCTGCCCTAGGCCTGACTAAACTCATGCACCCCCTAATTAAAATATGACTCACCCCTTGCTGTTTAAAAACCTGAAAATTTCGAGTGGAAACACTAGTTCTGAGGGCTGGGGGGCAATGGAGTCCCTTAATTTGCATAATTTCCTCTCACTTCCTGTTTGGCTATGGGGCAGGAAGTGAAGGGAAATATCTGCAATGGGACAGGGTTGGTAAAAAATAAACTCACAGGGGCTATAGCCCTTCCTTACTCTATCCAAAATGAAAAAAGAAAAAAAAAAAAGTTGCCTATAGTTCTACTTTAAGCACAAATTTCTGATAATTTTATGGAGAGGACTAAGAAGATATAACCATGCCAATGGTGCAGCAGAAAACATTAAGCACAGTGAGGAAGGTTTGTGGTCAGGGATGATAGGACAGTCAAAATTAGAAGCACCGCTCCCCCCCACAGTTGCGGAATGCTGGCCGCCCGCATACCGGAAGCAGTGCCACCGCTTTATGGGGCCGCTAGACTAATTTGCCTCTCTGCCCAGTCCGTCCCATAAGACTGGCGCTACACTAACAGTGTAGCGCAAGCCGGCGGGGACTCTTTCCGTGCTGCCCCAGGCCTGGGCCTTGTTGGCCTAGGCCAGGATACAGAGTTGATACACACACACTTAAGCCAGGCCTAGGCAGAAGAGGCACCTGCCTTTCACGCAGTGCTGGGGGGGGGGGGGGCTTTCACAACTGAGGCATGAGCCTCTCCTGTCTTATTTGGACGATTACACTGGGAGAGTGCAGATTTCCCTATGTATCCAGCGGCACTATACCTGGTTGTCAGTTTAACAGCCACCGGTTCCATAAACGGAGCACAATGTCCAACTGTCACGAAGCTCTGAGATATCAGTTTTACAGCTCTGGTTCTACTCTGAACTCATAGTACAATATAATACTACTTTTCATTGATAAATTACTTTCATGTGTAAAAAAAAAGGGGCAAAACCCTTTTTAATGAACACTTTCTTTGTCCCCTGGCCCTTATTAACCCTTAACACATCCTAATTTGTGTTGATTAATTCCTTTATCCCCTTCTTTCCTCAGTATTTTGCGTTTTTTTTTATTTTAATTGTTTGTGTGTAAATTTAATTTTTTTTGAATGTGTGTTCATTTGTGTTTGTAGCACCAAATAAAAAATAAATAAATAAATTGTACTAGAGTTATTATCACAACATCTCTATAAAAAGCACAAATCGCAGGATAAAAATTTGTAGCCAACGCCAATTTTTTTTTTACTCCAATTTTTTTTTTTTTTGATGTAGTGTCAATACAAGTGCTTGGGGGGGATTGCACACTTTGACATGGTTGCCTTTGGGTGCAAGAGGACCTTGTCCCAGGACAGTTAGTACGTATTTGCTAATGTATATTCGCCCACACAGAGCTCCTTCTCTAATCATAAAATCATACGGTCATAGTCACACAGCAGAAGATAAATAGTTCAGCAGTTATGTAATCCACCATCCTGTGTGTACAGCCACTATTTAATCAATGGGATGTCTGTTATAAAATGGGACCATAAATACCTTTTACAAATCAACAATCTGATACAATATCCAGAATGAAAGTAACTTTCAAGGTTCATTTATGTAGGGCGGCTGATAAGGGGGGACAGCCATTTATCCTCATCCCGGCCTTCGTTAGTTCAAAAGAGGGGCATGGGAACTGGACAAGCAGGACAGGCTGTACCGCTTTATTGGCAGTCCTGTTTGTGCACATAAGTGATCCCCCTGTGGCTCCATCTGCAGTGAAGTCGGCTGCTGCTAGGGTACAGAAGGCTTGGGTTCATGATGGAAAGCAGGGGGGTGGTAAACACGTCACATTTACCAGTCCCTTCCTTTCCTGAAAGAATACAGTGAGTGACAGGTACAGATCGTTCCTGTGCTCATTCTTCAGTGAAGCGTAGTAAACTATTTTTTACTATGCTCCAGTTTGTGAATGAACAGGGGTCTCTGTATAGAGCGCCTCCTGTTAATTCCTCTGCATTGCAGCTGAGCCTGCAGAGAAAGGATTGGGGATGTTTGTCACCAGTCCTTTTCTCCGTCTCAAAAGAGACATTAGGGGTCTGTTTATACCCCTGATTTTTCGCCAAAGCCCCCCTCCCCCAACAGGGCTGTTAAATATAAAAAAAATGTAACAAATAAAATAGTAGAAACTAATTAAAAAAATATGTAAGGGTCTGTTTACAAATGCTTTGCTCTCTGAAGTGTGATCCGCATTCAACCCCGCACGAGCACGCTGCAACCACGTGCATTGTGCGCAGTTGGCTCTTGCAGGGCAGCACCATTCACTTGAATTGGTCACGTTCAAAAGGGGGTATAATTCCTGCTGTGGCATGTGTACACCCCCAGCCACTGCAACTAAAGGAGGTAGTGATTGGGGGCAGTAAACGTGAATCCTAACAATGGGATGTTACCTCCCTAACCTCACATGTGAACGAGCCCTAAGGGCTCATTCCCACAGGTACTCTGACCATATGAATGGGTAGTATGTTCATGTGGTTGGGGCCACCTGTTACTCTATGAGGACGCACCGGCTGTTTGAACACAGCCATGGGTCCAAATAAAACAGGTGTTGGCGAGTGGTCCCGAATGCACACTGTCTGTGTTTGGGGTCATACACCTGCCCCTACACACCTGTCAAATTAGGACCTATGGCTGTGTTCATACAGCTGCTGTGTCCCCATAGAGTAACACAGGCTGCCCACACACAGCTCCAGGTGGCTCCAGCCACATTAAGAACCTGCCATTTCACACTGTACAGGCCACAGCGCCCATGTGAATGAGCCCCCAGCCCTCATTCACACACAGAGCTTTATTTATGAATTCAGTGCAGTTTTAGCTTATGGATTTAGCAGGACATTTATAAGCTGTTGCGTTTGTGTCCACTAATAATGATTGTAAATGTATTCTTAGTGAAAAAAATAAATAAATTGGGGGTTTACAACCACTTTAAGGGGCCCCATGGTTTCTAACAGCAGCCCTGCATCTATGGATAGTTATTTCCCCAACTTTCTGAAGGAGGGACAACTTTTATCACAAAAGTATGTAGGGAAAGCACATCCCCTTTCAAAAACTCAGTTCTACAAACCATTAACATACTAGATATGATATACTGGGTTTTCAAAATCAAATGCAAAAAATATAGGAGGTTGGATGAAAGTTAGTGTAGTAGAACACGCTTGGTAGTTAATTGTGCATTTTTATAGGACATCTATACATCAGACAAGAGGGACAGAAGGTATATGGCTCCAAATGAGGGACACTTGGGAGCTATGTAGATACTGCATTTTAGCTGCTTTAAAGTGTTACTAAACCCACAACAGTAAAATCAGCCTGCATATTCAGTAAAGAATGCTTGTTACTCACTGTGGAACCTAAGGGGTAATCCACCGCACAGAGGCTGATTAATACTGTTTTCTCTGATCCTCTCCTTCTTCCACTGTCCCCAAACCATCTCCTGATAGAACAGAGTATTGGGGGCAAGCTGCACATGCTCAGTTTGGTGTGTATTGCTAGAGAGTTTTTTTTTTTCTTGAAAGAGTGCATGTATTCAGCGCAGAGCCAATTAGCACTGTCCAGACAGAGGGTCGAGGATCCTGCAGGTTCATAGGACAATCAGGGGAGAATGAAAACTCCTCCTACAAGTTTTAACCAGACCCTGATAGAACTCATAAGACTGCTATATACTGCTGTTGAGAAAAGTTATTTAGCAGTTTATATTTACTAAAACTATTGCATTTCCATGTACTGTAGGAGACCAGATATAGTGAATGCAAGGTCCTGGGTTTAGTAATACTTTAACACGCAGTCCAACATAATAAACTGGAATAAAAGCCCCACCTATAATCCATCAATAATCAAACATAATTGGCACATATCTAAGTAAAGATAATGTCTTATAACTACACCAGGGCTCTACACAGTTCTTAGAACCAAGGTGTCCCTTACAAGACAGGTTAATTAGATATAACTGCATGATTTTCCTATTCCCGGTTTTAAACATGTGAGCCCCTTCCCAGGTACTCCCAAAATAGTCAGCAGTAAAGACTGCTTACCAGCCAGAACATTATAGCCTAAGACTAGTGATGAGCCGAACACCCCCGGGTTCGGTTTGCACCAGAACCCGCGAACGGACCGAAAGTTCGTACGAACATTAGAACCCTATTAAATACAATGGATGCGAACGTTCGAATTCTAAAGTGCTAATTATAACGACTATTATGCATGTTATTGTCCTAAAAAGGGTTTGGGAACCCGGGTTCTGCACCAGGGGACATGTATCAATGCAAAAAGAAGTTTTAAAAACGGTCGTTTTTCGGGAGCAGTCATTTTAATGATGCATAAAGTGAAAAAAAAAGTGTCAAATATTCCTTTAAATATCGTACCTGGGGGGTGTCTAAAGTATGCCTGTGAAGTGCCACGTGTTTCCCGTGTTTAGAACTGTCCCTGCACAAAATGACACTTCTAAAGGAAAAAAAAGCCATTTAAAACTGCTTGCGGCTTTAATGTAATGTCTGGTCCCGGTAATATGGATGAAAATCTTTAAGAAAAATGGCATAGCTACCCCATGACCCCCCCCCCCACCCCAGCCCATTACCAGCCCCTTTGGGTCTTGTATGGATATTAAGGGGAACCCCGCACATAAAATAAAAAAGGCCCTATATACTCTGAACAGCCGTATACAGGCGGTGCATACAAGACAGGGACTGTAGGTTTGTTCTTATGTAGAATCTGTTTGTAATTTTGAACAGGTACATTGTTTAAGTGTAGCTCCAGCCCAATCTATTTTTAAACTTTTTGGAAAACATAGGTAAGGGTTATCACCCCTGTAACATTTGTTTTGCTGTCTGTGCCCCTGTTCAGAACATTTCACCTCACTTTCCGTCCCAATGACAACTGTTTTTGAAATGTGGTGTTTTTCTTGAAACAAGGATTGCTGATAAAGCATCAGTACAGAGGAGACACCTTTCTCCCATATTAATTCTTACAGGAGAGAATTTTCCTTCCTAGGGGTAGATTTCCTCTCACTTCCTGTTGTCTTCTTGCGTTTGCAAGTAGGAGTCGTTTGTAAGTTGGATGTTTGAAAGTAGGGACCTGCCGTATATACTCTGCAGAAATAGGCCCCTTAGTTGTTGGTGTTGGCACAACACTGTAAGCACTCACAGTTACTCTTGGTGGGTGCTGGAATGCCCTGCTGTCAACTATTATATCAGGAATTGTAATTACATATAATTGTTGAACAGTGGTAGTAAAAATTGGGCCTTTGATGGTGGTGCTGGTGCCACAACACTGTAAGCCCTGACAGTTACTCTTGGTGGGTGCAGCAATGGGCCCTGCTGTGAATTATTAGATCAAGAATTGTAATTACATGCCCCTGTTGAACAGGGGCTGAAAAATTGGGCCTTAGGCACTGGTGGCACAACACTGCAACCCCTCACAGATACTGTACTTGGAGCACAGCAATGAGCCCTGTTGCAAAGTATTGCTTCAAAAATTGTAATTACACGCCCCTGTTAAACAGGGGCTGAAAAATTGGGCGTTAGGCACTGGTGGCGGCACCCATAAACAAAAATGATCTTCCAAGCTATCATCATCATCAATCGTATCATTGAGGACTCGGAGGAGGAGGATAGCCAGTCAACATAACAGCACAGGCACTCAGCATCAGCATCAGTCTTGAAGGGATGTGACATGTTAAAATCAATTAGTCTGTTATATCAGCATCAGGTGTGTGGTAGCTGGTGGTGATCCAAGACTGGTTCATCTTGATGAAAGTCAGTCGATCAACCGAGTCGGTGGACAGGCGCACCCTGTGATCCGTGACAAATCCTCCAGCAGCACTGAATGTGCGTTCCGAAAGAACGCTGGATGCAGGACAGGCCAGTAGCTCAATTGCATACTGTGCAAGCTCTGGCCAGTGATCCATCCTCAAGACCCAGTAAGCCAGAGGATTTTCGGTGGGGAAGGTGTCCAAGTCTGACCTTGCCCCTAGATATTCCTGCACCATGTTTATCAGACGCTGGCGATGGTTGCTGGAACCGATCATACTTTGAGGCTGCGGACTAAAGAATTGTCTGAACGCATCGGTCAGACGGCCACCTTCCCCACCGCTCCTTCTTTGACTGGCCGAAGCCTCAGCAACTCGTTGTCCAGGACCAGGAGTTTGTAACCTCCCAGTCTCTGGGAACGCGTTGCACAGACCTTTCTGCAAGGCCTCCCGGAGTTGTCTCATCCTCTGCTCCCTCTGCGACGGTAACATAAGGTCCGCAACCTTACCCTTGTACCGTGGATCAAGGAGAGTGGCCAGCCAGTAATGGTCCCTCTCCTTGATCCGAAGAATACGAGGATCCTTCCGCAGACTTTGCAGGATCAGGGAGGCCATGCAGCGTAGGTTAGCTGAGGCATTCGGTCCGGAGTCCTCTGGGTCACTAAGGACGACATGATCCGCAGCCACCTCCTCCCAGCCACGTACAAGTCCACGGGTTTCTTGGGACTGTAAATCATCCCTAAAAGACTGCTGCTGTTGATGCTGCTGAGTGCCAGGCTCCACCTCCATGCTGACACAATCCTCCTCCTCCTCCTCCTCCTCCTCGTCCTCTTCCTGTGCGATGGGTGGGACAGAAGGAACACTGTCTGGGTAAAGGGGGCCTTGAGAGGCAAGGAAGTCCTCCTCTTCCTGCCTCTGTTCTGCCTCAAGTGCCCTGTCCATTATTCTACGCAGCGTGTGCTCCAACAGGTGGACAAGAGGTACAGTGTCACTGATGCATGCACTGTCACTGCTCACCATCCTCGTGGCCTCCTCAAATGGTGCCAGGACAGTGCATGCATCCCTGATCATGCCCCACTGGCGTGGAGAAAAAAACCAAGCTCCCTTGACCCTGTCCTGGTGCCGTAGTCGCACAGGTACTCATTGATGGCCCTCTGCTGCGTGTGCAGCCGCTGCAGCATGGCCAACTTTGAGTTCCACCTGGTGGGCATGTCACATATAAGGCGGTTCTTGGGCAGGTTCAACTCCTTTTGCAGCTCAGCCAGGCGAGCACTGGCATTATAAGATCTGCAGAAATGCACACAGACTTTCCTGGCCTGCCTCAGGACATCCTGTAAGCCCGGGTACCTGCCCAAGAACCGCTGCACCACCAGGTTAAGGACGTGAGCCACACAGGGCACATGGGTCAGTTGTCCCTGTCGGAGGGCGGAGAGGAGGTTGGTGCCATTGTCGCAAACCACCATTCCTGGCTTAAGCTGGCGTGGCGTCAGCCACCTCTCGGCCTGGCCCTGCAGAGCAGACAGGACCTCTGCCCCAGTGTGGCTTCTGTCCCCCAAACACACCAGCGCAAGCACGGCATGGCATCTTTTTGCCTGCGTACTTGCGTAGCCCCTTGAACGCCTACGGAGCACCGCTGGTTCAGAGGACAAAGCACAGGAAGAGGCCATGGAGGAAGAAGAAGAGGAGGGGGTGGAGGAGAGAGGTGTGTCACAACCAGTAGTAGCATTTTGGAGGCGTGGCGGTGGAACAACCTCCAACACTACTGCACCTTGTCCTGCATCCTTCCCAGCTGCCAAAAGAGTGACCCAATGGGCCGTGAAAGAAAGGTAACGTCCCTGTCCATGCCTGCTGGACCCTGACCGCCCTGTCCAGCGAGGCCAAGACATTGCCTTCCACATGCCGGTAGAGAGCCGGAATAGCCTTCCGTGAGAAAAAGTGGCGTTTGGGAACCTGCCACTGAGGAACCGCACATTGCACAAACTCACGGAAGGGGGCCGAGTCTACCAACTGAAAAGGCAGCAGTTGAAGCGCTAGCAATTTAGCCAAGCTAGCATTCAACCGCTGGGCATGTGGATGGCTGGGAGTGAACTTCTTTTGACGGTCCAGCAGCTGGGGCAGGGAAATTTGCCTGCTAGAATCGGACGTCGGTGTACTGCTAGCAGAGTGGCCGCAAGTACTTGGCTGTGACACACCTAATTCTACACCTTCATTCCTCTCAGTGCATGTTTCAGAGAGGACTGAAGTTATAGTGGGGTTGGAGATCCCAGCTGATGCGGTGCAAGGAGAGGTCCGCTTTGTTCTTTGGTGTGGGTCTTTGAGGTAGGCTTGCCAACGAGCTGCATGGCAGGTCAACATATGTCTGGTCAGGCATGTGGTACCCAAGCGGCTGATGTTTTGGCCACGCGATATACGCTTGAGACATATGTTGCAAACAGCAGCTGTGCGATCTGATGCACTAGCCTCAAAAAAGGCCCACACCAAAGAACTTTTTGAATGACGGGCAGAGGCAGCGCCCTGCACAGGCGGAGCTCTGCGGTGTGATTCCGTCGGTGTACTGCCCTTACGCTGGCCACCAAAGGGCATCCTGCCTCGTTGGAGATGTGCCTCCTCCTCATCCTCCTCCTCTCTCCTATTAGGCACCCACGTGGAGTCAGTGACCTCATCATCCCCTCCCTCCTCATCACTGAAGCCAATCTGGCAGTATGCTGCAGCTGCTGGAACATGACTGCCAGATTGGTGTCCTTCTTGAGCATCCCCTCTGTCTGCTCTCACGCTACTGCCTTCCTGTAGCTGGGTTTCATCATCAGACCCTTCGAAACGCTGGGCATCCTCCTGGAGCATGTACCCAACACTGTGCTCAAACAGTTCGGGGGACTCCTCAGGAGGAGGACATGGTGGGTCTAGGGAAGGAGTGACTGATGATGAGTCTGACATTGATACCAGGGAAGAGGACGCTTTGGCAGCTGCTTTGCCAGTACCCTGAGCCTGGGTGAGAGAGGATGAGGAGGAGGAGGAGGAGGGCTTGGTCATCCACTCTACCAAGTCTTCGGCATGATGTGGCTCAACATGTCCAGCTGCCGAAAAGAAGGACAAGCGTGTCCCATGGCCATGTGCTGATGACAATGCACCGCGTCCACGACCAGCACTGTTGCCCCCAGACACAGAGCCTGCTTGCCCTCTTTTATTGCCTCCTGACTGTCTGCCTCTCCTTGTTTGCCTTCCAGACATTCTAATGGATGGCCTGCAGGGAGATGGGAAAAAGAGCAATAAGGGCTACCTTCAGGTGTCCTTCTCTGTCCCTTTACTTAAGGATTTCTAAATATGGTTGAGGATGATTGCTTTCGCACAGAATAGCCAATTGACAATTTCCCTGACTGTCCAAAAAACAAGGATTTCAAAGCTGGTTGATGAGGAATGCTTTAGCACAGTATAGCACAATGAGAATTTCCCTCACTGTCCTTCCCTGTCCCTACAAACAAGGTTTAGCACAGTAAAACACACTGACACTCTCCCTATCCTATAGTTTTCTGTCCCTATAAATTTTTTTTTTTAAAGATGGTTGATGAGGAATGCTTTAGCACAGTATAGCACAATGAGAATTTCCCTCACTGTCCTTCCCTGTCCCTACAAACAAGGTTTAGCACAGTAAAACAGACTGACACTCTCCCTACCTACCCTTCTCTTTCCCTAAACCAAAGGAATCCAGGTTAAGCAAGAAAAAAAAAAATGTCACTGTCCCTGCCTATGCTTCTCTTTCCCTGCTCCGGAACACACTACACTAGGCCGCCGTGCTGGCGGCCTTTTATAGTGTGGGGCGTGTACTAAACACCCTCAGCAATAATTGGCCACAGGCATCCTGCCTGTGGCCAATCATTGCTCTCCTCGCTGCCGGCGCTGTGATTGGCCAAGCATGCGGGGTCACAGTGCATGCTTGGCCAATCACAGCGCCTGGATGACACTGCGATGGCGTAGTGCATTGTGGGCCGCGAATTAGGCGCGAACGGCCCAAATCGTTCGTTGTTCGGCGAACGATCGAACAGCCGATGTTCGAGTCGAACGTATGTTCGACTCGAACACCGAGCTCATCCCTACCTAAGACCCCTTTTTACACTGGGTCACTTTGCAGGCGCTACAAACGCAAAAAATAGCGCCTGCAAAGAGACCTGAAACAACCGCTGCTGTCTCTCCAGTGTGAAAGCCCAGAGGGCTTTCACACTGGAGCGGTGCGCCAGCAGAACGGTAAAAAAAGTCCTGCTAGCAGCATCTTTGGAGCGGTGTGTATACCGCTCCTACCCATTGAAATAAATGGGGCACCGTGGCTATACCGCCAGCAAAGCGCCTTTGCAGAGGTGCTTTGCGGTGGTTTTTAACCCTCTGCTAGCGGCCGAATAGCGCCGCAAAATTGGCAGTAAAGCGCCGCTAACAAACATAACCACACAGCGGATTGGCTTAACCACAAGTACTTTTTACTGAATATAAAGCATCAAATTAAACAGTAATACGTATGCAGAGCCCTGCAATGTTAACCATTCAGCATATAACAAGCGCTAAGTTCCAATAGTATTACACACGCTAAATGTCATTTTACTATGCTCGCGAGCTTCCCCCTCGTGGGCAAGATGGCGCCCAAACAATATCTAACAGTCCTACAGTCAGGCCTGACTATTGCAGATATGGTGCTTCCATTCTTCGCTAGCAACGGTGGTGCACTTTGTAGTTTATTTGTAATCCACAAGCATCAAAACAGTTAACTTCTTGACATGTACTAAAGAGTTCAACTAACGCTGCACAGCACACTGTCCCTCTGGTGTGCAATATAACACTCTGGTAACGGTGATCCTTGAACAAAGGACACTGGGCCTAAGATTAGTCAGTTAATCTCTGAGCAAGTGCTCTCTCACCCGACCGGACCAGTCCGTACAACAGACTCCCGTAGCTGGGGCTCCAGCACACAGTCTCACGACACCCGTAGTCTCTGATCCTCCCGAAAGTCCTTGGAAGGATGATGGACGAAATGACTCCTGGGTTCTCCCGTGAAGGTCGGAGGGCTCTCTGGATCTCAAGGCCCAACTCTTAGGCCCAGTCCAGCTACAGACTCAGCGTTGGTTTCACTTGCTAGGGGGCGGCGTCCAAAGAGACCCGCGTGTAGCTCCGCTCCTCCTTAAATAGCCCTTCCCCAGCAGACCCTGTCACGCTGTATACTGGGTATGGTAGTCTTTTGGGCTCCTTAAAGTGACACCCCGCTACAGTGACATAGGAACTTGGCAAGAGGAGCCACAGAACAAGGAGACCCGGAATCTGACATTCCTTGAAAATTATTTTAGGTGGAGATTTCGCTTCAATACAGAGACCGGTGGTGGAAGAGGTGATTATTAACCATCTTCCTTGCAGGCACACTTTCCTTTTTTGCACTAGTTTTGTTAGTCAAGTTAATTGTCCATATGTTAAGTATATTTCAGTTTGTGACGCAAATCAAAATTTTGCACACTAGCAAAGAAACTAAACAAAGGATTCATGCATCACAGGATTTTAGGCTTTTGTAAATGACTTTTTCTAAAGGCACATATCCGTAGTACTTCTGCAGAAGCTTTAGCTTAATGCTCGTCATGGTCATACGACTCCCTGAACTGGATTCCAATGTTTGCATTGGATTTACAAAGTCCAGATTCTAATTTACATACTGGGAGGAAGCATTTTGATTTAATTTTAGGCTTCTTTTCATAAATTTGAATGTACTGACAAAAAAGAAAAAAATCTACTAGTAGTCAGTGATGGAAATAGACACACATTACCAAGGCAAATGAGAACATGGTAATTTTAAGATATGTTCATGTTTGCAGCAGTTATGTGTTTAAAAGGAGAAGTCCAGTCTGAGCTTTTTAGGCTGGGCTTCGCCTATGGGTCACAGGAGTGAAATTCGTTTTGCACTTCTGCGACCCGTTTTCAGCAGAGAGCGGTCTGAAGTCCGCTCTTCGCTGACGCCACTGCCATCAGTCGAGACAGCGCGTAATCCCGACTTTCCAGGTCTGAATGCGCCAGCTGACTGATGGCAGTCACATCGAGCCGCTGAGACAGCCACTCCCCGCCCCTCCACAGCTCAGCGCTCCAGTGAGTGTGGAGAAGCAGCTTTCCTCTCGGGGATCTGTGAGAACTGAACCATCGGCGATGTTCGGTGGCTCGGTTCTCAGTGCAGAGACGGCGGGGGGACAACCATCTCGAGGCAAGTATTATTTCGAAAAATAAAATAAAATAAAAATAAAAATCCATACTTCTCCTAAATTTTACCACTCAGTTCCCCATACCCTTGCATCAATGGGGAAATGCAGTGTGAGGACCCCCAGTGGCAATTTATACCTGTCATCTGGCATGAGTCCAGAGGTTGTTCCTCTGACTTTTTTTAATCCCCTGCTGCACCTAGACTCTGCGAGCCGGTGCAACGCTTGTGGTTCCTTGTCCCACTGAGAATTAAACTCACTGGCCACTTTATTGGGTGCACCTTGCCAGTACCGGGTTGGACCCCTTTTGCCGTCAGAACTGTCCTAATTCTTCATGGTATAGATTTAACAAGGTGTTGGAAACATTCCTCAGAGATTTTGGTCCATATTGATGTAGCACCCACTACCTTTTGGTATGTGCTAAAATAGTTTTTTTTTGTCTCAGGTTCTAGTATAGGCAAATTTAGGCAGGTCTGTGCATTAAGCTAGGCCTGTTTGTTTTGATCTGGGTCTGGGAGTGTTCTAGTGCAGCAGTGGGTGTGGCCACTTGTGCTCAGACTCAGAGACACCTCCCCTGGTTTCCAGTTAGTAAGTTCTGGAAAAGGGGTTGGACTTGAGGTTCTGAGTGACAAGCAGCTTGTGTAGGAGCTCTGACCAATCCCCCACTAGGATTGGCAGAGGGCAGGCCTCCTATATGCCACTGGGGAGGAGTGGTGAGAGGAAAGAAGATGGAGCAGTAGTGTTTCTGTGTAGAGGCCCCCGGCTCGGGGCCTGGGGCCTACCAGGTGCTGAGGAGAAGGTCCCGGCGGAGAACCGTTCTTCTTCAACACCGCAGAGGAGGAATTCAGGATTAAGAGAAAGGAGTATTGGGACTGTTACTGCTGGACCGTACGGTTGAACCACGTTTCTTCTATGGACCTTGGACCATAGAGAAGGTCAGTGGGTACACTACAGCAAGTGATGAAACCGGAGGAATCTATTAAATTTAGTGCGGATGGCTGTGGCTGGGGGAACTCGGCTTCTGCAGTAGTGGACTATCTGCGCCTAGTAGTCCACCAGTTGCCATATGCTATTAGGGTACTGGGCCGTCGGGGAAAGGTGTGTGGCTACACCTCTGGTTCAGTGCCGGCATTTGAGTAACTGTTAGTATGTGTTAGAGTTATTCAGAGTGACTCTTCACAGAAAAGCTATCAATTCAGGAACAGTTTGCAGCAAAGACTTTACTCAGGGATCTTGGAGGTGATACTCTGCAGGAGTCAGTGCAGCATTAAAAGGAGCAATAGTCTGCAGTGACGCAGTACAAAAGGCTGTAACCGTTGCTGTGCCTTATTCTCAAAATAGAAATCTTCTAAAGTGTCAAGTGCTATGGGCATCCCATGTCATTCCTATTCTTTTCTACTCTACCCAAGATAATCCCGCAATAAAAATCCCGCAAGGCAAAGCAAGCGACTTTTCATTTTGTCAAGAGTGGATGAATGGAGGGTCAGACAACAGGGTGATGTGTGGATCTTTTGAACTCGTGCTCAGTGCACCGCTACATTGACATGATAGCATCACACAGTTGCTACAGATTTATCCGCTGCATATCCATGACGCAAATCTCCCATTCCACTACATCCCAAGGGTGCTCTATTGGTTTGAGTGACGGTGGACGCCATTGGAGTACAGTGAACTCATTGTCATGTTCAAGAAACCAGTTTGAGAGGATTTGAGCTTTGTAACCTGGTGCATTATCCTGCTGGGAGTAGCCATAAAGGGATGGACATGGTCAGCATAAATACTCAGGTAGGCCGTGGTGTTTACACAAGGCTCAATTGGTACTATGGAGCCCAAAGTGTGCCAAGAAAATATCCCCCACACCATTACACCCCCACCATCAGCCTGAATCGTTGCTACAAGGCAGGATGGATCCATCCATGCTTTCATGTTGTTTACACCAAATTCTGACCCTTCCATCTGAATGTCACAGCGGAAACGAGACCCAACAGACCAGGTAACGTTTTTCCAATCTTCTATTGTCAAATTTTGGTGAGCCTGTGTGAATTGTAAATAATTGTAATTCCGTGCTTAGGACAAACTAGGTTGCAGCCTCCCCTGACTCTAAAATAAAAGTGAAAAAATTGGCGTGTGTGGCGATACCTTTAAACTGAAGAGTGATTTGACGGAGACCGTTCCAAAGTGACCAGTGCTGGTTACTGCATAGATATCCTGGTGACTTTCGTGCTCCACCTTTTTGGGTCCCCACTCACCAGCTCCTATTACCCCTCTGCAGGGGTAATTCGCATGTAGGATAGAAGTTCAGCTTGAATCTTGATAGCTCCTCCGATTGATCCACCGGGTCAGGATACCTTCAGGCTCTCCGTTATCCCCCTTTGGTGTTCTCCAGTACCCCGGTATAGGGCAAGTCCTTTTATCGCTTCCAAAAGGTATAGCCTCATAGAAAAGAGATATGGGCTCCCATAGTGTAGTATGAAAGAAGTTTACTTTATTTAAAATAGCTTAAAAACAACGTTCCATAACATGGGTAAGAGGAAACTTCCCAAGATAGCTACAACTTGAAGGTAACAAATAGTTTAAGGGCTGTGAGTACAGTGTGCGCTCCAGCTGCGTTCCACAAGCTCAACTAACGTACCCGGAAGTGACGTGTGTGCGTAACTCCGCCTTACGTGTTTCATCATCGACATCGTCTGAGGCATGTGAATTGTAGCTTCGGTTTCCTGTTCTTAGCTGACAGGAGTGGCACCCGGTGTGGTCTTCTGCTGCTGTAGCCCATCTGCTTTAAGGTTTGATGTTTTGTGCATTCAGAGATGGTATTCTGCATACCTTGATTGTAAAGAGTGGTTATCTGAGTTTGTTGCCTCTCTATCATCTCAAACAAGTCTGCCCATTCTCCTAACATTAATAAGGCATTTTTGTCCACACAACTGACGCTCACTGGATATTTTTTCTTTTTTTTGGACCATTCTCTGTAAACCCTAGAGATGGTTGTGCGTGAAAATCAAAGTAGATCAGCAGTTTTTGAAATACTCTGACCAGCCTATCTGGCACCAACAACCATGCCACATTCAAAGTCACTTAAACCCCCTTTCTTCCACATTCTGATGTTCGGTTTGAACTTCAGCAAATCGTCTTTACTACGTCTAGATGACTAAATGCATTGAGTTGCTGCCAAATGATTGGCGATTAGAAATTTGTGTTACCAAGCAATTGAACAGGTGTACCAAATAAAGTGGCCGGTGAGTGTACATCTGCATATGCAAATCTTGTATACATTGTTACAATTCCACAACTTCCTGATGAAGCAGGTGTAAACCTGTGAAACACGTTGAGCTACATGGCCCTACCCCCAGGGCTGGAACAGTCTATGATATGATGTTCAGGAATATCATTAAACGATTACGATGTTTGTACATTGGAATCCTGGGGTATTTTATGGCAGGGCTCGACAATCCCCGGGTGCCAGGTCGCAAATGCGACTAGAATTAGTGACCTGGGGCAGTACAGCTGAGGTTACCTGTATCTCCGTGCGCCCCCCCCCCCTCCGCAATCGTGTGATCTCGTCGGGCCGCGCCGGCCGTTAATTTAGGCTGCGGCTTTGCGGCCTTCTGCAGGCCTGGGCTTTATTCTGTAATCTGGCGCCATCTTGTGGTGGCCGTTGGTATGACAAGTCAACCAGCAATGCTTGCCTGTTTCACTGCCCGCCCATCTCCTTCCCTTTACTTAGAATAAAAAATATATATAATGTTTGGGGGTTAACTTCTAACACCCTAGAGAATAAAATGGCGGCCATTGCAATACTTTCTGTCACACCGTATTTGCGCAGCGGTCTTACAAGCGCACTTTTTTGAGGAAAAAAAAAATACACTTTTTTAAATTAAAAAATAAGACAACAGTAAAGTTAGCCGAATTTTTTTTTATATTGTGAAAGATAATGTTACGCCGAGTAAATTTGATACCCAACAACATGTCACGCTTCAAAATTGCGTCCGCTCGTGGAATGGCGACAAACTTTTACCCTTTAAAATCTCAAATTCTACAGGTTGCATGTTTTGAGTTACAGAGTATGTCTAGGGATAGAATTATTGCTCTCACTCTACCAATCATGGCGATACCTCACATGTGTGGTTTAAACACTGCTTTCATATGCGGGCGCTACTCGCGTATGCGTTCGCTTCTGCACGCATCGGTCGTTAAAAAAAAAAACAACCTGGCTCCTAACTTTTTTAGCTGGCTTCTAGATTCCAAGCAAATTTGTCAAGCCCTGTTTTATGGTTAGTTTACTGTGGTACAATGCGGTTACAGACCATATGATAAATGCGATGTTATACTAGGGTTGATAACCTTGTTATGCGTTTGCGATATATATTTTTAACCATTTTTGGGGGATAAATAAAAATTGAAGAAAGCAGTCCTTTAACAAGTGGTATTCGATATAGGAGCGGCACTTGAAAAGTCACATTTTTTCTTTCTTTCTTGGTGTATATCATGGGGATGTAGTGTACTTAAAATGCGTGGCCAACCACACCTTCCAATTTTACATTCGATTTTACCACTTCACTGAGACCATGTAATTATGAAGTAAAAAGCTAAACTTTTTTAACTGTTCTACACAGTAAAAAACAGCAACCAGTGATCCAGCTTATTATTGCAAATTAGTTAAAAGCGGCGTTCCACCCAAAAGTGGAACTTCTGCTTAAACCACTCCTCACCCCCTTACATGCCACATTTGGCATGTAATTTTTTTTGGGGGGGGGAGTGGGGGCTTCGGTAGGAGTGGGACTTCTTGTCCCACTTCCTCCCAGGGACCGCTTAGGCGACTCGTCATATCGCCTAAGGCGGCCCCCTCCCTGTAGGCGATCACCTGGGACACGTGACAGGTCCCAGGCGATCGCCTGTCCACTCAGATTGCGCAGGGAGTGCCCGGCCGTGAAGCTGAAAGCTGTCACAGCTGGGTGCCCACAGTTAGAATGGAGGCGCCGGCGGAGAGAGAGGGTAGAGGAGTGAGGAGTGAAGCTCTGTTCGGCCACATCGCTGGACAGTGGAACAGGTAAGTGTCTGTTTATTAAAAGCCAGCAGCTACACTTTTTGTAGCTGCTAACTTTTAATAAACATAAAAAAAGGCTGGAACTCCCCTTTAAAGTCTTCAATCTCTTATGCAGGACTAAAATGTTAATAATGCTACTTTGAAGACAAGTAAAATATCGGTGTTTGCAAATGTGAGACCATGATCTGCCTGTAATCCAAGCCATGCACTACCTAATATTTGATGGAAACATGACAGACTTGAACAAAAAGGGAACAAGTGGAGAAACTATTTAGGCCTGGTTCACACCAGTGCGATTTTAGATGCGGCTTGAGTTGCACAGAATCACATGACAAGAGAAATCACACTATTTTCAGGGGTGCCTGTTCATATCAATGCGACTGTGCGGCACAATTTTGGAAACGGTTCCTGTACTAGTTTGGTGCAATTCCAGCATGATTTTGGCCCCATGCAATATTTATGCTACTATCATAGTGGTTTGCATATTCTATTACATAATAAAACTGAAAGTCATTCAAAATCCAATTGGAGCAGTGTGAACCTAGCCTTAAAATTGGTTCTAAGATTTGGATGTGCATTAAGTTTGGGAACGTATTAAGGTAAAAAAGATTCCACTATTTCAATCAAATGGTGTGAGGAGGGATTGGGGGCGGGCCGAGCTGTCTGTGTCTATGGACACAGGCAGCATGGCTTGGGAACAAGCCCACAGGTGCGCATACATGTAGCACCCTGATATCTAGGCAGGGTTGCTAGCAAATCTACCTGCCAAGTGATAGTTGAATTGGGCGATTGATAGGAGGTCAATTGATTTCACACTAATTCTGAAGTTGCGGCACTTTTGTCACTAGATGGCCAGGTATGAGGTGGCATTAGTTCGTGGAAATTCTGACAATTGTCCGATGGAGCATACAGACGGTCAGATTGTTGGATAAAACACGTCCGTCGGACCGTTGTTGTCGGAAAGTCCGATCGTGTGTATGGGCCTTAACAACGGTCCGACGGACGTGTTTAAAATCGGACAATCCGACCGTCTGTATGCTCCATCGGACAATTGTTGTCGGAATTCCCACGGACAAATGTCCGCTGTGCATACTCTCAAACTTTCCGACAACAAAATGTGTTACGTCGGATCATCCGATCATGTGTACACAAGTCCATCGGACTAAAGTACAAACACGCATGCTCGGAACCAATGCTAAACATCAGACAACAATAGCAGAAGTGCCCAAAGGGTGGCGGTAAAGAGCTGAAAAACCACGTGGTTTGGTGAATGTTGGCTGAAAATGTTCTGCCGTGTGTATGCAGAACAAATTCACGGCCAACGCCCTTTGGACCAAAATCCACAGAAAAGTCAGATGGAAGTCCGATCGCGTGTATGAGGCTTTAGAAGATAACCTTTTAGATTCTGCAAAAGACTTGAGACTGGGGTGGAGGTTCACCTTCCAGCAAGAGGACAGCCCTAAACAGCCAGAGCTACAATGGAATGGTTTAGATCAAAGCATATTCATGTGTTAGAATGGGCCAGTCAAGTCCAGACCTAAATTCAATTGAGAATCTGTGGCAAGACTTGAAAATTGCTGTTCACAGATACTCTCCACCCAATCTGAAAGAACTTGAGCTATTTTGCCAATAAGAATGGGTAAAAAAATTCACTTTTTAGATGTGCAAAACTGGTAGAGACATACCCCAAAAAACTTGCAGTGAAAGGTGGTTCTACAAAAGTATTGACTCAGGGGGCTGAATACAAAATGCACGCCACACTTTCCACATATTGGAAAAAAAATAATTAAAACCATTTATCATTTTCATTCCACTTCACAATTATGTGCCACTTTGTGTTGGTCTAGTCTATTAAATAAAATCCCAATAAAATACATTTACCGTATATACTCAAGTATAAGCCGAGTTTTTCAGTACATTTTTTGTGTGTGGAAAATGCCCCCCTAGGCTTATACTCGAGGCCACCTTTTTGCGCCTGATCTCCCGGACTTTGGGGACCCGGTACCGGCCGGCCGTAGGTCCCCTTGGCACACATGTAGCCCCACTCTTCCTCTACAAGTGTGCAAAGTTTGTTGCCCGAGGGACCTACGGCCGGGGAGCACAGATTTTTCAAAGCCTGGCATCCTTTCCATAGACTCCCATGTTAAACGTCAGTCTAGTCATGGGCACAGTGAGGCATGCAGATGGACATCCTAGGCTTATACTCGAGTCAATACGTTTTCCCGTTTTTTTTTGTGGTAAAATTAGGTGCCTCGGCTTATATTCGGGTCGGTTTATACTCGAGTATATACGGTAGGTTTTTGGTTCCAACATGTAGGAAATTTCAAGGGGGTATGAATACTTTTTCAAGGCACTGTACCATACAGAGTGTGTCAGCGGTGTATGAAACTCAAAAGTGGCTGGACAGAATTAGAAATCCTTTAGTAGATAAGACAGTTTACATACTGTACGTTTCTTAACATGTATTTTAAGGACTAAAAAGAGTCCAGCTTTGAAACTGAACTTCAGCATGGAACACAAGAATACCCTCAAATGTGGGATCCAACTGCAATGCTTGTTATTTTTGGGGGTAGATGAAGAGGCTCTATTATTTATCGAATGCCAACAGGCTCTAGCGCAGAACTCTTCTCCCCGAAAGTTCCGGCCTGTGGGTCTCTCAATCTAATCACACACAATGCAGGGCTTTTAACCCTGCATTGTATGTGGAGGGGTGATCATAGCCATGCATGGCTTAGAGAGGAGGCAGTTCTGGACACATGGATGGGGAGAGCATGCTAGAGCTCGGATTACGGTATTAATGCTGGCACCCTTAGGCCAGTATTTCTCAACTCCAGTCCTCAAGGCGCGCCAACAGGTCATGTTTTCAGGATTTCCCTCAGATGAAATGGCTGTGGTAATTACTAAGGCAGTGAAACTGATTAAATCACCGGTGCAAAATAATGGCAAGCCTGAAAACATGACCTGTTGGGGCGCCTTGAGGACTGGAGTTGAGAAACGCTGCCTTATGCCACGTACACACGGCCGTTTTTAATGTCATTGAAAAAAATGAAGTTTTTCTCAACGTGATTTTTCGTGTTTCCTCTCAAGCCTGCCTTGCCTACACACTATCGTGAAAAAAAATGCTCGAGCAAAGCGCGGTGACGTACGACGGCACTATAAATAAGGAAGTTCTATTCGAGTGGCGCCACCCTTTGGGCTGCTTTTGCTGATCCTCGTGTTAGTAAAGTTTGGTGAGAGCCGATTCGCGCTTTTCAGCCTCGTGCTTTTCAGTCCGTTACAGCGTGATGAATGTGCCATCTCCATTACGAACGTTCGTTTTACCAGAAGGAGCGCTCCCGTCTCATACTTGATTCTGAGCATGCGCATTTTTTTTACCCTCGTAAAAGCATACACACTACCGTTTTTCACGACGTGAAAAACTACGTGAAAAAATAGAGCAGGTTCTAAAAAATTTTAGCCCATTTTTCACGTCGTTAAAAATGCTCTGAAGCCCACACACGATCGTTTTTAATGACCAAATTTAAAAAATTGCATTTTTCACGCCATGAAAAAACGGTCGTGTGTACGCAGCATTAGGCACAATGAGCACCGTCCTTGGAGATCCACTACAATGCCGTCTCCAACTTATTACAATCAGCACATGACAAGTTTTGTATGAGCCTCATGTGTTGACGCAGTACTTACAATGTAAGCAAGAATAATTGAAAAGAAATTCTACAATACGTACCATTTCATAACCTGTCAATTATGAGATTAACTATGCCATGGTAAATACAAACCAAAGTCACCAAAGTCAACACTCACGTCCCTTCTATAATGCAGAATGATTGCAGGGGGTGCCATATGATCCTAATTCCTTCTCCAACCAACAATAACAGTGATGGAATTCAACAAAGATTAAACACTGGGGTCATTAATCAGCTTTACATGTCAAAAGGCTTTAGAACATCCCAGCAACCAATGTTATTTAGTCATTCGAACAACGAATGCCTGTTAGCTACATGCTGTTAACATTTCAGAGCAATAGCAGAAAATAATATTACTTACACCTAACAGCAGTAAAATATGTCAAGCCTAAAAGCATGCATTATAGTCCTTGAAATTTAATATTACTGCAAAGCAATCTATAATGCCCCGTACACACGATCGTTTTTAATGTCATTTTTTAAACCGACGTTTTTCTCCTCGTTTTTTTTTCATGTTTCCTCTCAAGCCTGCCTTGCGTACACACCATCATTAAAAAAAAACGATCAAGCAAAGCGCAGTGAGGTTCAACACGTACGACGGCACTATAAAGGGGAAGTTCCGTTCGAATGGCGCCACCCTTCATGTTAGTAAAGTTTGTTGAGCGACGATTTGCGCTTTTCAGTCCGTTACTGTGTAATGAATGTGCTATCTCCATTACGAACGCTAGTTTTACCAGAACGAGCGCTCCCGTCTCATACTTGATTCTGAGCATGCGCGTTTTTTTTCACGTCGTTAAAGCATACACACTATCGTTTTTCATGTCGTTAAAAAAAACGACATGAAAAACGACGTGAAAAAAGAGAGCATGTCCGGAATTTTTAATGGCCGTTTTTCACGTCGTTAAAAATGCTCTGGAGCATACACACGATCATTTTTCAGGGCCATTTTTTAAAATGGCAGTTTTAACGGCATGAAAAACGATCGTGTGTACGGGGCATAAGAATTGTTAAGAAATATCTCGTTCGATTTGAAGAAAAACACTTAAAAAAAATAAAAATAATAATAATAATAATAATAATAATAATATTATTATTATTATTATAATTCACTGTGAGCCATGGCACTTGGTAATAAAAGGTTTATATTCAAAATAATAGTAAACGCTCATTCACACAGGTGAATATTGTTTTTTTTATTATTATTATTATTCTTCAGGATTTTTTATAGCGTTTTACAGATCTGAGCCCTCGAAAGTCCCGTGCTCGCCCCCGACATCCTCCTCGCCGTTGATTGGCTACAGTGGATGGATTGAAAGCAGCGCAGCTGGCGCTGCTGTCAATCACATCCAATGACGCGGCGGGCTGGGCCCGAGTGATACAGTGAGCGGCAATAGCCGCTGGCTGTATCACTGGAGCGCGCCCGCAATCACTCGCCACCATGCGAGCGAGCTCGCATATAGGGGGTGAGTTATTGCCGGGAGGAGCCGAGACAGCCGCCGAGGGACCCCAGAAGGATTGGGGCCACTCTGTTCAAAACTAGCTGCACAGTGGAGGCAAGTATAACATGTTTGTTATTTAATTTTTTTCTTTACAAACCCTTTAAGCAGTATTAAAACCCAAAAACAAAGATGCATTATAGCTTATAAATCCTTTAGTGTGGCAGCTGCATTTGTTTTATTTGTTCCTCTTTATTTTCACCTGATGATTCGGCCAGTAAGACTGGGTTCACATATATGCCAATTGGATGTGTTTTAAACTGCATCAAATTCACATGACATGCGAATGTGACCGGCTCTCAATAGAGCCGGTTCACAGATTTCCAGGACGGCAGCTGTGCGGTTTCAAAAAGTGTCCTGTGCGTTTTTGGGACCAGTTCAGGACCCTGAATCGCACCTGAACCAGTGAACAGAAATGCACCAGACTCCGAACTGCAAACCACAGCCAGACATATGTGAACCCAGCCTAACACACACACCCTGTTTTGTTTTTCTTAATTATTTAATTAAAGTTTTTAATGATACATAAGATTGCAGTCAAGATTGAAGACAAAAAACAGGCAGAGAGCCACAATAGCCCATATACACAGTATGTGTATCCATAATCATGAAGAGAATACAGGGAAGAACTAATATTGGGGCAAAAGCCCCCTGTGGATAGAAGGTATCCCCACATCACATAAAACTAGGGGTGCAAAGGATCAAAAAACTCACGGATCGGATCAATCCTCGGATTGGATCATTTTCGGATCGGCAAAAAATAAATAAATAAATAAATAAATGTTACACCCACCGGAATTTTCGATTTCACAGTTATTTTCAACACAAAACGGAGCTTATAAGCTTAAATACAGTATTTATAAATCCAACAGACTCTTTACATCTTAAATTTTAAAAGCAGCAGCAAACCTGCTGACCTTACATGGTTGCTAATGTGACAGAACACCTCTGATTTTCACATTTAACTAAATGTTAAATGTGAAAATCGGAGGTGTTCCGTCACATTAGCAATCATGTAAGGTTTGCTGCTGCTTTTAAAATTTTAAATGTAAACAGTCCGATGGATTTCCAAATAATGTATTAAAGCTGATAAGCTCCGCTTTGTGTTGAAATCTAAAACTCCGTTGGGTGTAACAAGATGTCCGCTTGGCCCCTTCTCTATCATTACTGTGCAGGAGTGTGGGGTGGAGCAAGATGGTGGCGAAACGTCACTACAGCGGCCGCCGCCGGGTGTACCAAGATGGCCTCCGCTCCAGGGCTAGGCCGAAGCCGTGGCCTTTCCTATGGCCGAGGCTCCGGAGCGCTCCACGGATCGCGTGGTGATCCGATCCGAACAGGGTGACCCGTTTGGATCACGACCGATCCGTTGCACCACTACATAAAACATTGGAAAAAATAAAAAAATCGCGCTGACCCATAACCATACACTGATAAGTGATGGTGTGAATTAATTAGATTAAATTATATAATAACGGTGTGACACAGTTCGTACATAAAATTAATAAAGTGTATAAAAATTAATTAACCAAAACATTTTTTGGACACATCAATCATAAAACACAACGAGTGTATAGAGTGGTGTGAAAAAAATCATATAGTCCATGTATAAATTATCTAAATAATGTCCATTAAATAACACCGGTGCTCTGTGTAAATCAAAAGTTTCAAAAAGTGAAAGTTGCATCCAAACAAGTTGTGGTGGAACTTCACAACTTGTTTGGATGCAACTTTCACTTTTTGGAACTTTTGATTTACACAGAGCACCGGTGTTATTTAATGGACATTATTTAGGAAATTTATACATGGACTATATGATTTTTTTCACACCACTCTATACACTCGTGTTTTAGGATTGATGTGTCCAAAAAATTTTTTGGTTAATTTATTTTTATACACTTTATTAATTTTATGTACTGTGTCACACCGTTAATATATAATTTAATCTAATTAATTCACACCATCACTTATCAGTGTATGGTTATGGGTCAGCGCGATTTTTTCCAATTTTATTATCTTGTATTCTTGTTTACACTGTAATCGCAGCTCCCAACCACAAACCGAGATATCGGTGCGATATCCGGTTTTTTATTTCAGCAATTTAGCGCAGTTTCTTTTCACATTTTACATAAAACATACTGGTAGTAATAGGTTAAGCACTTCCTGTTTTTTGAGAGGGTTTCCACTCTGGAGCAACAGAGACACCTATGGACAGCAGCATTGTCAGTCTGGGGAGAGGGTAGTATGCCTGGTACATACGATGAGATTATCGGACGAATGATTGTCTTTTTTTTTTTTTTTGCATGCTAATCTCATATAAAAAATGAAGAGTTTACTAAAGATACGAAAATTCTCGCACGACAGAATAAAAATGTGGTAATATTGTAGTGTATTTGTATTTTCGAACGATAACTGTACTGATTAAACACAAAATCGTACGATCCTTGTATCATACGAGAAAAATGTTAGTGCTTGTCTGATCGAATAATATCAGATGAACTTTCGTGATTGGCTCTCAAAAGCTGTGTACCAATGATCAGATTATCATACAAGCGATTTGAAAGCTGTATTTTTAGTTACATTTTCTGATCGTGTGTACAGGCCATTAGATGCACTAGCAAATTTAGAAGGACTACAAATTAATTAAAGCTGAACTCCAGCAAACACTTACACCAACAGTTTTTTTCCCCCCCTTTTGGAATTAAGAGTTTAAATAAATAAAAAAAAAAGAAGAGGATCATTGCAAGTACCTCTTAAAAGTAATAAATGGTTTATCTCAACCATCTAGCTGCCATTTATGCTGGACAGCTTGATCTTTTAGCCTAGGTTCACATTGGAACGATTTGGCATGCGATTTGACATGTCAAATCGGCAGCTATTCCCAAAAGTAGTTCCTGTACTACTTTTAGCGACTTTGAGGGGCGATTTGTACAGACATCTGTGCAGGAACCCACACAGATGTCTGTCAAAACGCCGCTGAAGTCGGACTGCATTGCTGGGTTGAAATAGTGCGAGTTCAGCTGAACTCTCACAATTTATGACCCGCAGCAATGTGAACCTAGGCAAAGGCTGGGCTCACACTGTAGCATGCTCCGGCTCACAGCAGGAGTCCAGTGCGTCCCCATTCACTGTTTCAGGTCCGATTTCAGCCTGAATTGGGACCTGAAATGGACCAAAAGATGCACAGGACTCCTGTGCAATTCGCGCTGGAGCCGCTGCGGAGATAAGTGAACTGGCTCCATAGAGAGCCAGTCACAATCTCCTGCTATGTGAATTGGATGTGGAGAAAACCACATCCAATTCGCAACAGTGGGAACCTCAGCCTAAATGGTAGTTTAAAAAGGTGGTTTCGAAAAAAATAACTAACTACAAAATTACTGGCTGATTCACCAGGAGAAAATAAATAAAAACTGCCTAGAAAAAAAAAAAAAAAAAAAAAAAATCAATACATTTAGAGCTCAGTGTTTGGCGAGTTTGCAATTCATAAGCATTGTAGTGAAGGCTATACTGTACCTGCATATGTGGATATGGATGCAATATTAGGGCTGATGGACATTGAATATGTAGCGCCCTGCTCCTGATGATCAGGCGCTATGTTAAATTTAGTGGGTGTCTGAGCTGGTAGTTAGCTCAGACCTTGTTATGATTGGGGCTAAATTAGCTTCTGTTCCGGCTATGGCTGTGTTTGGAAGGATTTCCCATGGTTTGCCTGTAGGTGGCGTTACCACCCCAGGTCAATGTTGGAATACAAACAGGCCAAAGTGTATTGGGTACTTATCCCCGGGAACAGCTCAGTGGGAGTGGTCTCCCCGCCGAGCATGCTGGGGAAGGGTAAGGGGCAGACACCATTTTCTAGGGGCTCTCTTCGCCTCGTGGCCCTCCTGGCTCGAGGTATGCGTTACGGGAATTTCAGCCTCGGAGCCACGCTGGCCCGAGGCTGCATCTATGCCAGGTAGGCCCAGTTGTCCTGACTGGGGCCTACACTTTGAAGGTGATCCTGTGCTGTCCGTCCTGAAGAAGGAAGCCACTCAATGGAGGAAACCAGGGGAGGACCTGTCCTGGAGAAGACCAAGCGGAAGGCTGGTGTCTTGAGGAAGGCCTGGGGACCCTATTGGAGGATGCACCGTAGCTCAAGTTACCTTACAGTCTGCCGGGTTGGCTTAAAGGCTCTTAAACTGTAAGGCAGGATATCCGGGTACTAAAACCCTGTGGCAGAGGATCATTGAGCAGTTCAACTTAATCGTTCTAAAAAAGGTCTGTAGCAGAGATTGTTATTTCTTATTTGTTCATGCATCACCCCGGCTGCTAGGCCAGGTGAGAGGAACCTATCCGGGTGAGCAATACCCACTTGAAGGAGAGTGGTGAGTGTGACTTTGAAGTGTAGCACACAGATCCCTGGCCTTACCTCCTCAAGGCAGGACACACCGTACCACAATGCCCAGGTTCCTTCTTGAATAAGAGGGTGAGCGGTGTTAAGAAATTGTTGGGACCCGCAGCAAGTTCCCATCCCTTGGTTGGGTCTCACCCCTAGAGTTTAGGGAAGAGTCTGTTGTAGGTGCACCAATAAAGGCCAATGTCCAGACAAGGTTAAACCTTAATGAAGGAAGGTTTATTTTCTTTATGCTGACAACTGGATAGAAAAGTTGGAGTTGAAGAATAAAGAAACCGGGAGACAGGTTCAGGCACTTGGAATCGCCACTTAATCCCGAGTGGGCTCTGCTCACCCGGATAGTCCCCTCTCACGGGCCTAGCAGCCGGAGTGATGCACAAACTTTACTTCTCTTAATTTTCCCTTGGAGATACGATCGGGAGTTTCTCTGCCACAGAATCTCTGAGCCCCGAACCTCTCAGCGCTTGTAATTAAAGAACAGATGCAAGTTGCTGCACATTACAAGGCCTCAGATGATTAGTGAAATCCCTCCAGATGTTTACCGGGCCTCTCTTTCACCGCAAAACTCTCACCGGTCCCTAAGAAAAGGTCCTCCCCCGGTCTCTTCTTAGAGCGGGTCCCTTCTCCCGGGGCACCCTAGGATTCCTCCTCTTAGAGCTGAGCCCCAGCTAAAAGGTGCTGGGCCCAATGGCAAAGTTGCAGCCCCAGGCCAAAAGGTGCCTGGGACCGATGCATACACGCACCCCTGGCCTGGAGGGCCAGGTCATGCGACCCGAACTCCGGAGCCCCGGAACTCTGGAACAACCCCTCCAGGCGGCGTCTGCCCCTTATGTATCCACTCCCGGCATGCACAGCAGGCCGACCACGCCCACTGTACTACTACCGAGAGACGACACCCTAAGGCACAGCACTGTTACCAGTGGTTCAACCCTGACTTGTCATGGCAATGCCACCTACAGGCCACAGGGAACTGCACACCAGTACAACACCTGAAGAACAAATAACCAAACCTATCAATAAAAGCGGTCTGAGCCTGGCTACTAGTTTAGACCAACCCCTAAATTTAGACACACAGCACCCCTCAAAGTAGAGGGGCACTACAGAAGCTTAGAAGTTTTCCCCAGTGATCTGCTGTGTGTGCCTGAACCTTCCCCTAACCCTCCATCCCTCTACCTATGCAAGTTGTTTGGAAAATAAAACCTGACAAAAAGGATTTATACTTGTGTGGACATTGAACTTTCTGTAGACTCTCATCCCCTAGACCAGGGGTCTCCAAACTTTCTAAACAAAGGGCCAGTTTACTGTCCTTCAGACTTTAGGAGGGCCGGACTAGGGCCATTGGGAGTAGAAAATGTCAAGAGGGAGTAAAGAATACCATTCCTTTGGTGTCAGTGGGAGGACTAGTGCCCCATTGTTGGTGTCAATAGAAGGAATTGTACAATTTTGATAGTGTAAGTTGGATGAATAGTGCCCCATTGGTGGTTTCAGCAATAAAAATGATTTGCCATCGTTGGTGTCAGTGGATGGAATAGAGCCCCAAGGGCCAGATAAAGGCAAGCAAGGGCCGCATCCGGCCCCAGGGCCGCAGTTTGGAGACCCCTGCCCTAGACAACAAACAGTGAGGTAAGGTGCAAGGCCCAAAATTAAACCAGCAGCTCCTACGGGGTGTGCTACAAATATTTTTTCATTTATTACGATTTCTGTGCACTTGTTTTTGTGTAGAATGGTCTATATAGTTTTGTGCTTACTGTATGAATAGAATATACTGCTTTTGTGCGTATAAATGCTGTGAAATAGAAGCCGGTGGGCCCTGTATCGTACTTCACACTTTTTTTTTCCCTACCTTTGAAACTGAACTCTGTATACCAAGGGACATGAGATATACAGTAAGGAAGACAACAATGATCAGAAACCGAAAAGTTAACCAACCATCAAAATTTTCACTTTATATTAATCATCAAGCTGATCAGCTGCAGAAGAAGAATTGTGTGGACGGATCAGTGAATTATATTTTTTTTAATTAACAGCCACACAGGATTTACAAATCAATTTATAGGAAATCAGCTTTAGCCCATGTTCACATCGGGCCAATTTGGCATGCGATTTGACATGTCAAATCGGCGGCTATTGCCGGCAATGACACCATCCGAATCAGTGCGACCCTGACTTTGCGGCGCCGCATCGATTCCCAAAAGTTGTTCCTGCACTACTTTTGGTGACTTTGGGGGTGATTTGAATAGACATCTGTTCATGAACCTGCACAGATGTCGGTCAAAATCGCCCCCGAAGTCGGACTGCATTGCCAGTTTGAAATCATGTAAGTTCAGCTGAACTCGCATGGTTTCTAACCCGCAGTCAGTCAATGTGAACCTAGGCTTAAAGTGGATGTAACATATACAAAAAAAATATACCATAACATATACCCAGTGAAGTGACTGGCCTCAGGTGAAATACACAGATGAAACAAATCCTCCTACATATGTTGTCTGTTTATCTGCAGTCCTCTCCATTACATCCCTTCAAAATCCAGAATTTATAAAGCTTGTCTGAGCTTTTAGAAAAAAGAGCGGAGAGCTGAAATTAAACTCTGCAGAGCTCAGTGAGGAGAGGTCTGGGAGCTGATTGGAGGGAAGAGGCACACCCCCCTCCACACAGGAACAGAGCTGAGGCTGTCAATCTGCTGGAGCTCTCTCGTCACCAGTTTTCTCTTGGTGTCAGGAAAATTTGTCAGAAGTGATTCACGCTGATAGCAGAAGAACAAAGCAGCAGACAGAAATTACACTAATGGCGCGTACACACGGCCGTTTTTAATGACATTGAAAAAAAAGAAGTTTTTCTCGACGTGATTCTTCTCAAGCCTGCCTTGCATACACACCATCGTTAAAAAAAATGCTTGAGCAAAGCGCGGTGACGTACAACACGTACGACGGCACTATAAAGAGGAAGTTACATTCGGATGGCGCCACCCTTTGGGCTGATTTCGTGTTACCGCGTGTTAGTAAAAGTTTGGCGAGAGATGATTCGCGCTTTTCAGTCTGTGCTTTTCAGTCCGTTACAGCATACCGACTGTGCTATCTCCATCACGAATGCTAGTTTTACCAGAACGCGCGCTCCAGTCTCATAACTTGCTTCTGAGCATGTGCGTTTTTTTCCCCGTCGATAAAGCATACACATGGCCGTTTTTGACACAACGTGAAAAAATAGAGCATATTCTAAATTTTTAATGGCCATTTTTCTCGTCGAGAAAAATGCTCTGGAGCCTACACACGGTCGTTTTTAATGACCAATTTAAAAAATGGCATTTTTCTCGTCATGAAAAAACGGTCTTGTTTACGCGGCATAAAGGCCTGTACACACGATCAGAAAATCGGAAGTAAAATTTTGTGTGACTAACAATCTGACGATTTCTGGTTGTTAGTATGGGGCTTTCGACAGCCGATTCCAAATTTTCGGACGACAAACACTGGATGTGTGACTATAAAATTTTAGTCATTAGAAAAAACACACACATAAAGCACTGGTGTAACGCTCAGCCTGAAACATCCGATTTCCGTTTAACTAGTACAGTTAGTCCGTAAAAAAAAACAAACGTAAGAGCAAGACTACGCGTGCTCAGAAACTAAAGAACACATACAAAACAATTTAACACATTACGTCACTTCTCAAGTTGAATTCTGTCGTACGAGAATTTTCACATGTTGAGTAACCTCTTCACTTTGGATATGAGACTAGCATGCAACAAAAAAACTGACGAAAATTTGTCCAAAATTCTGACCGTGTGGCTTTAGGTTAGGTTCCTGCAGCCGCAACCACCTGCACAGAAAACCACCCTGGATGCGTGCAGGTGCCATTAATCCCAATGGCACACCACATGCACTTGCAGTTCCCGTGTGGGCTGCGATTCCTAAAATGCTGCAGGGACCCTTTCCCTGCATTTCAGGAGGCATGGCAGCTCATTCAAATAAAATGGCTGCCAAGCTCAGAGCTGCATATCCCTGAACCTAGCCTTAGTTCTCTTAATTGAGAGAAGTACATTATAGAGGGATATGCTTTGTTCATATTTTAAATTTTTGAGCTTTACAACTGTAGCGCCCTGCTCCTGATGACCAGGCGCTATGTTAAATTTAGTGGGTGTCTTAGCTGGTAGTTAGCTCAGACTCTGTAAATAATTATGCTAAATCAGCCTCTGTTCCGGCTATGGCTGTGTTGGAAGACTTCCTACTGTTTGCCTGTAGGTGGCGTTACCACCCCAGGCTAATGTGGAAGACTGACAGGCCAGAGTGCATTGGGTGCCTTCCCCCGGGAACGGTTCAGTGGGCGTGGTCTACCCGCTAAGCATGCTGGGGAAGGGTACTTAAAGGGCAGACACCATCTTTTGGGGTCCTTCTTCCCCTCGCGGCTCTCCTGGCGCAAGGAGTGCGTCGTGTGATTTCGGCCTCGGGACCACGTTGGTCCGAGGCTGCAACTCTACCAAGTAGGGTCAGTAATGCTGACTGGGCCTACGCTTTGAAGGTGATCCTGTGCTGTCCGTCCTGTGGGAGGAAGCCACTCAATGGAGGAAACCAGGGGAGGACCTGTCCTGGAAAAGACAGAGCGGAAGGCTGGTGTCTTGAGGAGGGCCTGGTAATTCTATTGGAGGATGCACCGTAGCTAAAGTTCACCTTGCAGTCTGCCGGGTTGGCTTAAAGGCTTTTTGACTGCTTGGCGGGAAGTCCGGCGTTAAGTTCTGTGGCAGAGGATCCCGGATTATCCAATCTTGTGCACAACCAGTCGGTGGCAAAGACTGGTCCTGATCATTGTCCATGCATCATTCCCGCTGCTAGGCCAGGTGAGAGGGGCCTATCCGGGTGAGCAATACCCACTCAAGGAGGAGTGGTGAATGACTTTATAGTTGAGGAGTTTCCCCCAGTGATCTGTACTGCGTACCTGAACCTACCCCTTCCCTTCACCCTTCTACTATTCTTCATATGTTTTATGCAAAGGGAAAAACAGCTTAAGGTTTTACATCTTGTGTGGACATTGGAGTTTTTAGAGACTTTCTTCCCCTAGACAACGAATACTGAGGTAACGTGCAAGGCCCAAATTTAAACCAGCAGCTCCTACGGTGGTGTGCTACACAACTACTCTAAAGAAGTTCACGCTCCAAATTGTGTTACTAACCTGTACCAGTGGCTGGGGGGGGGGGGGGGGGGGGGGGCAGTAAAATCATGTTTTTACCGCCCCTAAATTCGCTCCCCTTTAGCTAGAAAGGCAGTGGCCGAGGGTGTACACATGCCACAACAGGAATTATAACCCCCCCCCCCCCCCATCCGTACTGTTTGTCTGGCACTACTGCCTGCCGATCGCGACCTATTCAAGTAAATGTCAGGACAGTGCACAGTCGGATCCGGCCTGGTAGCCGTGACTAGTGATGACTAGGCGATGCAGCACCTTCTCACCACCTCTCAAAAAGAGCAATCCAAATGCAGATTGCTTTTTAAAGGGTGACACAAGTGTAAACAAGGCCTCGCATAACCATTCATGGACTCACACCAAAGGGACTATTCACATAAGGTGCGGTGGGACTGTGTTGTGCATTCTAGCACAGTCCCACTGCAAGAGAAGGAGAAATGTTGCATTTCCTATGTGTCTGGTTCCCATCACTATGGTGGTGTATGGGCGGTGTGCAGTAAAAAAAAAAAAAAAAAAAAAAAAAAAAAAAAAAGTACAGCAGATGATATTTTTGTCAGCATAGTGTGAGGCAATTCACCACCTGTCACTGTGTGAGACATTTATATAAAGTTCCTTTTACAAAAAAAGAAAAAAGGGGTGCGTGAGGCGAGATTGGTGCATTGACATTGCAGTGATCCCACCAGACTGCAACGCACTCTAAGGCTGGATTCACACCTAGGCATTTTAAGTGCTTTTTGCATTTTGCAGATTTGCACTACAGTCCATTTAACATGGTTTCCTATGGAACACATTCTGTAGTGCAAATCTGCAAAATGCACTAAAAATGCATAGGTATGAATCCAGCCTAATGCAGCAGCTGGTGTAAATTAGCCCTCAGAGGCTACAAAAATGGTCTGGCAACAAAAGGGTTATCCTCCCAAAGTGGATATTTAACCACTTGCTTACTGGGCACATATACCCCCTTCCTGCCCAGGCGAAATTTCAGCTTTCCGCACTGTCACGCTTTGAATGACAATTGCACGGTCGTGCGATGTGGCTCCCAAACAAAATTGACGTCCTTTTTTTCCCACAAATACAGCTTTCTTTTGGTGGTATTTGATCACCTCTGCGGTTTTTATTTTTTGCGCTATAAACAAAGAAAGAGCTAAAATTTTGAAAAAAAATAAAAATAAATTAAAAAAAACACAATATTTTTTGATTTTTGCTATAACAAATATCCCAATTTTTTTTTTTTAAATATATTTTTTTCCTCAGTTTAGGCCGATATGTATTCTTCTACATATTTTTGGTAAAAAAAGAAATAAAAAAAAAAAAAAAAAAAAAAAAAAAAAACGCAATCGGTGTTTATTGATTGGTTTGTGCAAAAGTTATAGCGTTTACTAAATAGGGGATAGTTTTATGGCATTTTTATAATTTTTTTTTTACTAGTAATGGCGGCGATCAGTGATTTTTTTTCGTGACTGCGACATTATGGCGGACACAGCGGACACTTTTGACACTATTTTGGGACCATTCACATTTATACAGCAAACAGTGCTATAAATATGCACTGATTACTGTATAAATGTGACTGGCAGGGAAGGGGTTAACACTAGGGGGCGAGGAAGGGGTTAAATGTATGCCCTGGGAGTGATTACTACTGTGGGGGGAGGTGATTGATCTGTGTCCCTATGTACAAGGGACACAGCATCGGTCTCCTCTCCCTGACAGGACGTGGATCTCTGTGTTTACACACAGAGATCCACGTCCTTGTCTGTGTACCGGCCGATCGCGGGTACCTGGCGGACATCGCAGCCGCCAGGCACACGCATCGGCATTACAGTGATGCGCCGGGCACGTGCGCGCGGGCCCCCCTAGTGGCCATAGGAGCGGAGGCCGTAAAAAGGCGGCCTCCCGGCATTTAAGAGCCACCTTGCGGCCGTACATAGTCGTACGGCGGGCGCGAGGTGATTAAAGTATAACAATTTTATACGATACTCTGTGACTGATCACCACTCTCATGGTCTTGGTCAATTGTGCCATTGGGAAAGAAAGTCATGGGTAACGCCAACATTTGGAGTTGCCACCACAACGGGAATAGAGCAGAAACCCTTCAATGGGGAAACTTGTTCATCACAACTGCCCAAGAATGGATTTTTCTCACATATCCTTTATTCTCATTTCCTAAAGAAAAAGTTTTCGATATACAGTGGGGCAAAAAAGTATTTAGTAGCCACCAATTGCGCAAGTTCTCCCACTTAAAAAAAAAATGAGAGATTCCTATAAATTGTCATCATATGTATACCTCAACTATGAGAGACAAAATGTGGAAACAAATCCAGACAATCACATTGTCTGATTTGGAAAGAATTTTTTTTGCAAATTATGGTGGAAAATAAGTATTTGGTCACCTACAAACAAGCAAGATTTCTGGCTCTCACAGACCTGTATCTTCTTCTTTAAGAGACTCCTCTGTCCTCCACTCATTACCTGTATTAAGGGAACCTGTTTGAACTTGTTATCAGTATAAAATACACCTGTCCACAACCTCAAACAGTCACACTCCAAACTCCACTATAGTGAAGACCAAAGAGCTGTCGAAGGACACCAGAAACAAAATTGTAGACCTGCACCAGGCTGGGAAGACTGAATCTGCAATAGGCAAGGAGCTTGGTGTGAAGAAATCAACTGTGGGAGCAATAATTAGAAAATGGAAGACATACAAGACCACTGATAATCTCCCTCAATCTGGGGCTCCACGCAAGATCTCACCCCGTGGGGTCAAAATGATCACAAGAACGGTGAGCAAAAATCCCAGAATCACACGGGGGGACCTAGTGAATGACCTGCAGAGAGCTGGGACCAACATAACAAAGGCTACCATCAGTAACACACTACGCCGCCAGGGACTCAGATCCTGCAGTGCCAGACGTGTCCCCCTGCTTAAGCCAGTACATGTCCGGGCCCGTCTGAGGTTTGCTAGAGAGCATTTGGATGATCCAGAAGAGGATTGGGAGAATGTCATATGGTCAGATGAAACCAAAGTAGAACTGTTTGGTAGAAACACAACTCGTCGTGTTTGGAGGAGAGAGAATGCTGAGTTGCAACCAAAGAACACCATACCTACTGTGAAGCATGGGGGTGGCAACATCATGCTTTGGGGCTGTTTCTCTGCAAAGGGAACAGGACGACTGATCCGTGTACACAAAAGAATGAATGGGGCCATGTATCGTGAGATTGAGTGCAAACCTCCTCCCATCAGCAAGGGCATTGAAGATGAAATGTGGCTGGGTCTTTCAGCATGACAATGATCCCAAACACACCGCCCGGGCAACGAAGGAGTGGCTTTGTAAGGTCCTGGAGTGGCCATCCAGTCTCCAGATCTCAACCCCATAGAAAACCTTTGGAGGGAGTTGAAAGTCCGTGTTGCCCAGCGACAGCCCCAAAACATCACTGCTCTAGAGGAGATCTGCATGGAGGAATGGGCCAACATACCAGCAACAGTGTGTGACAACCTTGTGAAGACTTACAGAAAACGTTTGACCTCTGTCATTGCCAACAAAGGATATAAAACAAAGTATTGAGATGAACTTTTGATATAGAGAGGTACGAAGCATCGCCACAGGCGTCAGTGGAGGGCCGGCATGACAGGGGTTAACGGGGCTGATCCTTCAGGACGCAGGGTTAGCAGAGCTAAAAGGGGGAGGAGGATGCTGAGCTCAGGGAGAGGAAGAGGAAGGGGAGGGGCTAGTTCGCCCTGAGGCAGCGCAGGGTAAGAAGGTTCCCACCCTCCCGCCATGTTGTTAAGGGATGATTATTTACAGGTATGGGGGTTCTTGGTGGCCACGAGTGGCGGACGGGTTGGCAGGGTGTAAGGTCCTTGCTAGGTCAGATGGGCACCTAGAAGGCATGGTTAGGGACCTGTCTGAGGTACGGCTCCCAGTTGGTATATGGGTACCTGCTAGTGGTCTCCGAGTCAGAGGTTTTTTAACGGCTGGAGGCCTAGAAGTGACTAGCAGGTACAGTGATGGGTTATGCCGATTGGACCTTGTGCCCCAGGGTGGTGAAAATACTGGAAGTTTATAAATAAAAGGTTAATGTGTTATATATATATATATATATTTTGGTTAATAAAACGGCCGATTTTGCCAATTTACCCCATTCAAGTCTTGTGTGGTTACTAGGGGAAGGGATGGGGTTATTGTTAATAACATAAGCCGTAGTTAATACCATAGTCAAGACCAAATAATTATTTTTCCAAATTATGGTGGAAAATAAGTATTTCCAAATCAGACATCTGATTGTCTGGATTTGTTTCCACATTTTGTCTCTCATAGTTGAGGTATACCTATGATGACAATTACAGGCCTCTCTCATCATTTTAAGTGGGAGAACTTGCCCAATTGGTGGCTGACTAAATACTTTTTTGCCCCACTGTACAAATATTATGTATTGATTAACCAATCAGACTTTCCTAAGAATAATAAGAGTAATGAAACTTCTAACAGAAATTCACAATTTCTCCCATCTGCCAACCTCATTGCAATATGATATTTAGCTGCCCATAGATATAAGACAATATAAAATGATTGCTGTGTAATCCAGCCCATAATAGTCGGATCAGGAAAGAAATATGTAAAAAAAAATCTCATCATTGCATATACTGCGCAAAGATAGCTCATTCATTACAAATCAGCTGTCAGCGCAGGACACAAAAAAAATGGTCATGCGCGGTTCTCGGTAACACATCACACCACAATACAAACTATTCACTTGTGTGTTGTATTGTGTTTTTTTGTATAAAAGGTGTATATGTATATTACTGTGAATGGCACTGTACAGCATACTACATATACCATTACTTGTGATGTCGTAAGGCTTATTTTACAAGGATGATAGATTTTACCGCCCTCTGAAAAGCGATCCACAGTGAAACACTTTTCAGACCAAGGTTGGCAGACAGTTTACAGATATTCAAGAGCTGATACTGATAATGCCCCTTTCATTAGTTGTGCAGCCTACAAAAGTCTTTGTAATCATAATAAAAGTGACAACGATGTATTGAATAGTTGATACCTTTTATAAACGGAAAGCCATTTGCAACGATATACAGCGATCGGACCTGTTGTCACAATTGCTGTAATATCTGCCTGTGTATGGGCATCCACATCCTGCAGAAAAATCATGTGAATGGTATCTAGGGGGTTCACACACACACACAGCCGATTAGGGTGGCATTTAGCCCCTGTTCACATTGACTGCAGCTTTGAAATTGTGCGACTTCATCTGAAATCGCACAATTTCAAAGCCGCATGTCAGTGCAACTTTGGGTGAGACTTGGAGGACATCTGGGCAGCTTCATGAACAGATGTCAATGCAAGTCGCACCCAAAATCGCCATAATTAGGGCAGGAACTACTTTTTCAAATAAGTGCGGCACCGCAAAGTCAGCATTGCACCGATTTTAACAGTGCGATTGCCGCCAATATTGTGCGACCAGTCAGATCGCATGACCAGTCACTCCAACGTGAATATGAATGGGGGGCTTATAGATCTGAGAATTTCTGCGGTGGGTATGGCCAGGTGTTTGATCTACCGCACACAGGAAGATTGTACAAATGAATGACAGGCTGACACTGCCCAGTGCCCACATATGATCACACACAGAGGGATAACCTGGGGTTAGGGACAGATGTGCAGGCGGAGATGGCATCCGGGGGTGCACATCTGTCCCTAAATGCATGTAAACCACAATGTAAATCCATGTGAACATCTGTGGCCAGTGTCAGCCTGTCATCCCTTTGTCCAGCCTCCTGTCCACATCTGATTGGAGACACCTCACTGTGCCCGCCGCAGAAATTTGCTGATCTTGGCAGTGCGGGGGCCCTAATGGTCCATCTGTTTGAACCCCAAGGGTCCTTTCTTCTGATCAGGTCCACCTGTCTCAGTTTATTAAGCGGATTAGTTTGGAGGCTCTTTGTATGTCTATGGGCAGGCGGACATAAAAAGGACGTGCGTTCCTTTACATCTGATTACCTTGAGCCCATCCAAGCCCAGGACCTAAACATGACAGATTGTAGATAGCCTGATGCCCAAAGATCAGACAAGGGTACAGAAAGGGCCGCTGTTAAAATGCAGCAAAATACTGGACAGGCAAAAGTGACACCTGTCCCGTTCTGCTCTAAAATCAGCAAGGGATCTGTTCATGGATAACATCCCGCATGAAAGAACCCTGAAACGTAAAACTTTTTATATATATTTTTTTCAGACAGTACAGGGAAGTGTTAAAGCCTGTCACGTTTTTTTCTTGCTATCTGTGTCCCCATTGTGATTACATTTTACAGTGGTCTCTGGAACAGGAAATAAAGGGGAATGTTCCAATGGGGACACCAGTTCCCATGACAGCTGTCAAAGAGGGTTTTAAACTTTTTTTATAGAGATCATCTCATATATTTTCACTCTAGGACAGGAAGTAAAAGTAAAATATCCCTAAGGGGACACTGACAGCTAAAAGAAACAAAACCGGCTTTTAACCAATTTTCCTACTCCATTCAAATCGAAGTTTTGGCTTTAGCTATATCTCAACAGGTGAACACCTTCTGCAAACAGATCAGGACAAGCGAACGCTCACAGACTTTCTTTGAGTGATACCTAGAACAACATGACAATGTCAGGTGAGCGATCAGGAAAGGAAAGGCATGGGTTAACCCTTTGTGCAGTCACATCTATTAGAAGTACAGCAGCTGTCTTGTGTCCTGACAGGCTCCCCACAAGCTCAGATCCCCATGCTGGGACCCTGGACCATGGAAATACATAGGAAAGACACTGAAGTCCTCTTACCTGCCGCTGCCAGGTGCACCTGCTGTTATTACAGATCTTCACCAGGATCCTGTTAGAGTACAGGGGGGCGGGCTTCATCAGGAGGTGGTGACACCACCCCGCCCACTTCTACAAAGACTCTTGCCTTGTTAACCTGTCCTTTGCCGTGAAGCTTGTCTGCCAGGCTCCACCTTGCTGGCTTTTGTGTTGGAATTTGTTCAGCCTGATTCAGATCTATCCTATTCATTCCTTGCCGGTGTCTGAGTACATCTGAATCGGAAGAGAACATTGAAAGCTCACAGGAGGACATGTGTGACAAGTGTTTGCGTTGCCCATAGCGACTCATCTGCTTCCAACTGTCATTTCTACACAGATTTGAAAATAAAACAAATGTTCTAATTGATTGAAATGGACTGAGCCCCCGTTCACATCAGCGCAATTTGACATGTCAAATCGCATGCCAAATCGCAGCTATTTGCCAGCAACCGCTCTGTTCCAATCAGTGCAACGCCGACTGATTTCCTGCACTACTTTTGGCGACTTCAGGGGCGATTTCAACAGACATCTGTGCATGAACCCATACAGATGTCTTTCAAATTGCCCCCGAACTCGGACTGAAATGCAGGTTTCAAACCTGCGTTCAGTGTGAATGAGGGCTTAGGCTCGGTTCACACTATTGTAACCTTTGGAGCGACTTTTCCTGGTGACTTGCTGACGACTTGAGTATATTGTTGCAACCTCATCCCTTTAAACCCGAACACATATGAATTACACAGGTTCTGAGGCTAATTTAATGCACATAAGGCACCAAGTGAGTTTAATTACCACCTTAATCAGCCACAGAACCTGTGTAATTAATATGTGTTCGGGTTTAAGGCTGGGTTCACACTAGTGCAACATGACAGCCGTCCTACTTTGGATCCGACTTTGCCCTGCGACATGAAGCCGACATATGTCCGACTTTCAATGAACGGGGATCCGACTTGGATCCCCGCCAATAGCAGGCACTGTGTTTGGTATGAATCTTGAGGGGGAACTCCAGGCCAAATTTTAAATAAAAAACCGGCATGGGTTCCCCCTCCAGGAGCATACCAGGCCCTTGGGTCTGGTCTGGATTTGAAGGGGAACCCCCTACACTGAAAAAACGGCGTGGGGGTCCCCCCCAGGATCCAAACTAGACCCTTATCTGAGCACGCAACCTGGCAGGCCACAGGGGAAGAGGGGGGGGACGAGAGAGCGGCCTCCCCTCCCTCCTGAACCGTACCAGGCCGCATGCCCTCAACATGGGGGGGTGGGTGCTTCGGGGCAGGGGGGCGACCTGCGGCCCCCCCACCCCAAAGCACCCTGTCCCCATGTTGATGAGGAAAGGGCCTCTTCCCGACAACCCTGGCCGTTGGTTGTCGGAGTCTGCGGGCGGGGGGCTTATCGGAATCCGGGAGCCCCCTTTAATAAGGGGGTCCCAGATCCCGGCCCCCCCACCCTATGTGAATGAGTATGGGGTACATCGTACCCCTACCCATTCACCCATTCACCAGCTCTTTTGCTAGCGGAGAGGCCCGGTCTTCCCGTCGTCTCGTCCGGCTCTCCGTTGTCCTTCTGCCGGCCCCTCCACTATCTTCTTCCAGCTCTTTTGCTAGTGGAGGGGCCGGTCTTCCCGTCGCCGTCTTCTTCTCTCTTCTCCTCCTCGATGTTGACGCGTCGCTTCCTCCCGCTGTAATACTGGCTGTTCGCTCCGCTTCGCATTAATATAGGCTTCTCATGACGTCACAGTCCCATGCTCCGGGTGGCCCCGGAGCATGGGACTGTGACGTCATGGGAGCATGTGACTGTGACGTCATGAGAAGCCTATATTAATGCGGAGCGGAGCGAACAGCCAGTATTACAGCGGGAGGAAGCGACGCGTCAACATCGAGGAGGAGAAGAGAGAAGAAGACGGTGACGGCGACGGCGATGGTAAGACCGGCCCCTCCACTAGCAAAATGGCTGGAAGAAGATAGTGGAGGGGCCGGCAGAAGAAAGAACCAGAGAGCAAGAGAAGAACCGGAGAGCGGGAGAAGAAGAGAAGAACTGGAGAGCGGGAGAAGAAGAAGGCGACAGGAAGACCGGGCCCCGCTAGCAAAAGAGCTGCAAGAAGATAGCGGAGGCCCGGCAGAAGAAAGAACCGGAGCTGATAGCGGAGACCCCGGAGCTGTGCAATAAATTAATTTAAAAAGCTGTGTTGTGTTTTTATTGCCATTTTTTTTCCACCAGGTGAATGGGTAGGGGTACAATGTACCCCATACTCATTCACATAGGGTGGGGGGCCGGGATTTGGGGGCCCCCTTATTAAAGGGGGCTCCTGGATTCCGATAAGCCCCCCGCCCGCAGACCCCGACAACCAACGGCCAGGGTTGTCGGGAAGAGGCCCTGTCCTCATCAACATGGGGACAGGGTGCTTTGGGGTGGGGGGCCGCAGGTCGCCCCCCTGCCCCGAGGCACCCACCCCCCCATGTTGAGGGCATGCGGCCTGGTACGGTTCAGGAGGGAGGGGGGGCCTGCCAGGTTGCGTGCTCGGATAAGGGTCTGGTTTGGATCTTGGGGGGGACCCCCACGCCATTTTTTCGGCGTAGGGGTTCCCCTTCAAATCCAGACCAGACCCAAGGGCCTGGTATGCTCCTGGAGGGGGAACCCACGCCGATTTTTTATTAAAAAATTTGGCCTGGAGTTCCCCCTTAAGAGCAGGACAGCACAAGTCGCATGCCAAAGTCGGATCATGCAAGACTGCGGTCTGACTTTGATCCAACTTCAATGATAGTCAATGGGCTGAAGTCGGATCAAAGTCGGACCGAAGTAGTACAGGGAGCATTTTCAAAGTCGGACCGACATGTGTCGGACCAGTTAGGCTCTCATAGGGAAACATTGATTTTCACACGTCATGCGACATGAGCTCCCAATGTCGGAGCGTTTGTCGCCCCAGTGTGAACCCGGCCTAAAGGGATGAGGTGGCAACCCTATTTGAGTACTACATTTATGCGACTTTAGAAGCGACTTCCAGAGGATGCCTGGGTAATCTTCCTGTAATGTCGGATCCAAATCACATCAATATAGATGAGGATCCGATTTGGAGGCGACTCCCATTAAAGTCTATGGGCTCAAGTCGGATAGAAGTCAAGTTCAGGTAGTACAGGAACCTTTTCTAAAGTTGGAGCGACTTCAGTAGTGCTAATTAAGACAGCTCTCATTGACTAAGCCTAGTTCAGCTGAAGTCGCACAATTTCAACTGGCATTTCAGTCCAACTTCAGGGGCGATTTGAGAGACATCTGTGTGGGTTCACGCACAGGCAACGCTGTATCCTGGCCTAGGCCAACAAGGCCCAGGCTTAGGGCAGCACTTTGTAGGGGGGCAGCACGGAAAGAGTCCCCGCCGGCTTGCGCTACACTGTTAGTGTAATGCAAGCTGCTTCTAATTTTGACTGTCCTATCATCCCTGACCACAAACCTTTCTCACTGTGCTATATGTTTTTTGCTGCACCATTGGCATGGTTATATCTTCTTAGTCCTCTCCATAAAATTATCCGAAATTTGTGCTTAAAGTAGAACTATAGGCAACACTTTTTTTTTCATTTTGGATAGAGTAAGGGAGGGTTATAGCCCCTGTCAGTTTATTTTTTACCATCCCTGTCCCATTGCAGAGATTTCCCTTCACTTCCTGCCCCATAGCCAAACAGGAAGTGAGAGGAAATCTATGCAAATTAAGGAAATCCATTGCCCCCAGGCCATAAGAACTAGTTTCCCCACTTTGAAAACTTAAACAGAAAGGGGTGTGGCCCTGACAGGAAGGGGTGGGTCATATTTAAATTAGGGGGTGCACAAGTTTAGTCAGGTCTAGGGCAGCACAAAACCTAAATACACTACTGTGCACAGGTGTCTATTGAAATCGCCCCTGAAGTCATCAAAAGTAGTGCAGGAACTACTTTTGGGAATCGTTGCAGCGCCGCAAAGTCAGCGGCGCACCATTCGGTGTGCCAAATCAGCCCATATGCGAATGTTATATGCGAATGTCAAATTGGCCCAATGTGAACGTGGGCTAAGGCTCGGTTCACACCAATGCGTTTTTTCATGCTTTTTGCAGAATGGAACATGTTCACATCAATGCATTTTTGTGCCTCTTTTTGGAAAGGGTCAGGGATTTTTTAAAATGCAAAACGCTGCTTTTTTTGCTTTTTTGTTTCAAAAGACTTTAATGGGGATTCTGAAGAAAAGCATGTAGCGCGTTTTTTGTGCTTTCTTGGCGCGTTTTGCATTATTTAATCTGCCCAACAGCAAATTGGCCAAGTAAAAAGAAAAAAAAAAGCATCAAAAATGGAAAATGTGTGTCTAAAACACAGAAAGCACAGCAAAAAGCACGGCAGAAACACTCAAAAGCCACATGCATAGGTGTGAATGGAGCCTTACAGGGGATTTCATATGACATGCGACTTAGAGTCTCACAAATCAGATTCCAAGTTGCGGCAGTGTGAACCCAAGCCTCAGGCTCCTTTTGCTTGGGCGTTTTGCCACACTGCAAATCCCAGCGGCAACAACCTACTGATTCCTGTGACTGGGATTGTCAGCTGTGTGCGGATAGCTGCAACAGCAGAGCCCATACACTGCAATGACAGGCTGTTGGTATCCAAAGTTATTCGTGAATGTTCACACAGCCAATGATTGCCTGCCAGTGACTGCGACTGAACCCACTTTATGATTCACAGTGTGGCAAAACGCCTGTGTTCTGTCTCAACTACAAAGCGATAAAGTTCATCTCCAGGTTGAAATAGGCCTTACACAAGCTGATTTGCTATTATCCCTTGCATCGATACAGGCAGTTTAACTCAATGAATAAACTCACAGTTAGGACGACAGACGATGAATCCTTTCGAATGTTCCGTTTAATGATGGATATTCATAGGTAGAAAAACGTTGCAGTTGTAAGCCACATGTAAGATGTTTAGCATGGAAGATATACAGGAGTAATGACCAGAATCAGGAAGTGGAGGAGATATATAAAGAACTACGGTGAGAGAGAGAGTTCAGCTAGAAAGAAGGGGACAGATCTTAAAGACACAGAGCAAGAATAATCACATAGTGTAACACAACACTCCCCATCTGAAATCTTTAGATTTCATAACCTTAAACTAAAATATATATTTTCAAAAAGTCCAATACTGACGAATGTCCTGGAACCTGTAATGAAAAACATGCAACAAGCAAATAACAAACGTAAGTTCAACAGGATGAAGAACATAAAGTCACAGTATGATGTCTTCAAATAATTCCAAAGTTCTGAGTAGAACCTGTAGATGGCAGCAATGTACTCCCCGCCGTGCCAACAGCATGGCTAGTCCTTGCACAAGTCACTCACCTGGCAAAAGGAGTACTAACTCTGTAATTGGTCGACTAAAGGTTCGTGTCGATCCTCCCTTGGTTACCTTGACTTCTACCTTCCGGACTTTGTTATCGTCGCTGGGCATAACTTTAGTAATAAGACCCATAGGCCACTCATTCCGACAAACTTCCTTGTCTTTTAGAAGGATGAGGTCTCCAACCTTAAGATTCGGCTTAGATGCTTGCCATTTGTTACGACCTTGAAAGGTGATGAAGATACTTTTTCTTCCAGCGATGCCAGAACACATTGGCTAGATGCTGCACCTGCTTCCATTGATGCTCATAACGATGTGACCGCAGCTTCTGTTTTGTACTTACAGAAGTGTGGAGTGAGGTGTTCACAGTTCTTATTTTCTTATCATCTTCAGGGTTTACTAGCCCATAGGTGGTGTCAATAGGGAGTAAGTAAGAGTCCTCACGCAGAAACCTTGGAGGTGACAGCCATAAGCTGTCCTGAAGAGCGGCAGGTGACACGGCTCTGGTCCCACAGTCAGCTGGGTTGAGTTCAGTGGGAACGTGATGCCATTGACTTGGTAGAGAGATTTTCTTGATACGTTCAACCCTGTTGCTGACGTACACATAAAATTGTTTTGTTTGGTTGTTTATGTAACCAAGTACTACCTTACTGTCTGTATAGAAGGTGAAAGAATCAATTCTAGTGTCCATTTCACTTCGTATGACCTCGGCAATTTCTACTGCTAGCACGGCTGCACAAAGTTCAAGTCTTGGTATGGTATGTGCAGGCTTGGGTGTGAGTTTTGCCTTGCCTAGGACAAAACTACAGTGTGATTCTCCATTCAGTTCAGAGGTCTTCAAATAGGCTACTGCAGCAATAGCTTCAACTGATGCATCAGAGAAAATATGAATCTCTCTCCGGTTAGCAGTTGAAGTGGAACCTGGAACATAGCAACGGGGAATCTGAAGTTTTTCTAGTGACTTCAAAGAATATCTCCACCTTTCCCACTTGTGTTGATTCTCACTAGGCAAGGGAGTATCCCAGTCTATGTTCTCAGTAGACAACTGTCTTAGTAAAATTTTACCTTGAATGGTAACTGGAGCAAGGAAACCCAGTGGGTCATAGATGCTATTCACCACGGACAGGACTCCTATCTTAGTGAAGGGTTTGTCACAAGTTGACACTTGGAAGGTGAATTTGTCTTGTTTGATGTTCCACAACAAACCCAGACTTCGCTGTACAGGAGGCACATCTGTACCTAAGTCAAGGTTTTTTAGACTAGTGGCATAGTCCTCAGAGTGAAAGGCATTCATAAGTTCCTGGCTGTTGGATATAATCTTGTGCAGTCTAAGGTTTGCTACAGACAGCATCTCCTTTGTTCTGGTGAGAAGATCAATTGCTTCTTTAGCAGTTGGAAAGGACTTAAGTGCGTCGTCAACGTAGAAGTTTCTTTCAACAAATTGACGGACATCAGATCCATATTCAACTTCTCCAGTCTGAGCTGTTCTCCTTAGCCCATAAGTTGCCACTGCTGGGGAAGGACTGTTACCGAAGACATGTACCTTCATGCGATAATCTATAACTTCCTTGTTGAGGTCATTGTCCTTGTGCCATAGAAACCTGAGGTAGTTTCTGTTGTCTTCTCTGACGATGAAGCAGTGAAACATCTGTTGAATGTCGGCCATTACTGCTACAGGCGCTTGTCTGAAACGAATCAAGACTCCTATTAGACTGTTGTTCAAGTTGGGTCCAGTAAGGAGCATGTTGTTAAGAGAAACACCTTCGTGCTGAGCACTGGAATCAAAGACAACTCTGATTTGGTCTGGTTTGCGTGGGTGATACACGCCAAAGGATGGAAGGTACCAGCATTCTTTTCCCTCCTTTAGTGGGGGAGCAGGCTCTGCATGATCTCTGTCAAATACATTTTGCATAAAGTCCACAAAGTGCTTTTGCATCTCTGGTTTCCTGCTTAAGTTTCGCTTTAAGGAGGAGAATCTACTGATGGCCTGCTGTAAGTTGTTGGGCAATCTCTCTCTTGGGAGACGAAAGGGTAGGGGTGCTACCCAGTTATTGGAGTCATCTTGAAAGAACTCATTGTCCATTACTTTGATGAATTCTTTGTCTTCCATTGAAGGAGCCAGTATGTCATCTTCACTGGTTGCATTAAACACTGTAGAGCCGAAGTCGCCATCATGGCAGGAGAAAGGGCTTGTGTCACCTGAGATACCATGTTGCCATTCGTGGCTGGCTATCTTCTCTTTCACCCAGTAGTGATGTGGGCATGGCTCAAAGTAAGTGTTTCGGCCATTTGGCAGAACATTTGTCTTGAATGACGAAATGTTGGTAGGTCTTTTCATTTTGCCTATGCAGACATTGCCTATGATGACCCATCCTAGATCCGTGCGCTGGGCAAATGGGGCATCTGGGGGTCCACTGACTTGTCTGTGTACCTTGTGAACTCTTAGAATGTCTCTTCCTAACAGAAGAAGGATCTGAGCATCTTTGTCAAGCGGCGGTATCTCATTTGCTATTACCTTGAGGTGAGGGTGATGGAAAGCAGCAGCTGGAGTAGGGATTTCTTCCCTGTTAGCAGGTATCTGATTGCACTCAACAAGTGTAGGTAAGGGTAATTGCAAGTTACCTTTGACAGAAGATACCATGAGTCCATGAGCCCTTCTTCCAGAAACCTCTATAGTTCCACTACAGGTACCCAAGGTGTAAGGATGAGCTTCGCCTTTTATTTCAAATAGATTGAACAATTCCGATTTTGCAAGTGATCGATTGCTCTGATCGTCTAAGATAGCATATGCCTTTAGAGACTTTTCTGGTTGATCCTTGTGGTATATGTTCACCAAGCATATCTTAGCACAGGACTTACCACAGCGGTCTTCTCCACAAACTTCAGTGCAGGATGAAGAAATGATGGTAGAATTAGGCACTTGGTATGTATTCTCCCCGCCATGCGTTAACCTGGGAGGAGTGTTGGCAGGTTGTGCAGAGCTGGGCTCAAGAGGATGGAGGGCTTGCACATGTTCTTCAGAGCCACACTCTATGCACTTGATGGACACATTACAGTCCCTTGCAAAATGTTCTGTAGAAGCACAGCACCTGAAACATACCCTAAATGTCTTTAAAAGCTCCTTGCACTCTTCCAGAGGCTTTTTCCTAAAGCCGATACATTTATTGAGGGGGTGTGGCTTCTTGTGTATGGGACACTCTCTGTTAGGGTTTTCAATCTTCCTACTCTGTTTGTTCGTGGCCAGAACTGTGGTAGGAGTGGGAAGGATGTCAGTCTTTTTCAGGGACACTGGGCCTCTATGGTTTCTGTAGTTGCCCTGAAGACTGGTACTCTTAGGAAAGGGTGAGAAGAGACTGTACTCACCGTAGGAAAAACTTGGATCGTTCTTGGTCTCTGCAATTTTCCTGATGAATTCACAGAAGAAAGAGAATGGAGGGAAGGAAACCTTGTTCTCTCTTTTGTATGATGACCCTAGTGCAGTCCATTTCTCTTGCAAGCCATACGGGAGCTTGGAGACAATTGGGTTTACCCCTCTTGGAGTGTCAAGGTAACTGAGTCCAGGTAGTTTTGGGTCTGTCTTGGCTAGCTGAAGCTCAAGGAGAAGGTCACTCAGTCTCTGGAACTCCTTGTTGTCCTTACCGGATATCTTTGGGAAAGTTTCCAGACGCATGAACAAAGCATTTTCTATAGCTTCTGGACTGCCATAACTTTGCTCTAGTCGCTCCCATGCAGCTGTGAGGCCTGCAGTAGGATTGTCCATGAAAACCGATCTTAATGGCTTAACACGTGCAGCAGATAGAGGACCAAGCCATTTGATCAGCAGATTCAATTCTTGATCAGCTGTAATGCCAATATTGCTGATTGTAGTTCTGAAGGCACATTTCCAACTTCTGTAGTTCTCAGGTTGGTCATCAAAACTTGTAAGACCAGTCTTTGTGAGCTCTCTGCGAAGCATGTACCTCACAAACTCTTCTGTCTCAGTTGTCTCCGCCTTTATGTGTGATGCTGTTGGCTGTATGGTGCTGATTGCGTTATCTTTGACATTGTTGTTAAAGGACACAGGGAAATATGGTGCAGCAGATGCATCCAGGTGAGTTGCTTGCTTGAAGTCAGTTGTTCCAATGGTACGTTGATTCAAGGCTGTACCGATGACTGGAGATTGATGACTTGCTTGAAGCTTGCGCTGATGCTCTGTGACGTATGAAGGCAGGCAAGGTAGGCAGGTAGGAAATGCAGTGGAGTGATTTTGAGTGCAGGAAGTTGCTGGAACCTCTTTAACTTGAAGCTGTGAAGGAGTCTCTATGTTGTCGGGAGCATTGGAGACAATGGAGTGTGCACTGCAGTGGCTTAGGACATAGTCTTTAGTGCGTTTGAGTGGGTCTTCCATATCTGCTATGTTTAGGTTAATGCTGTCTTTCTCACTTGCACCTTCGTCTGCACTGATAGCTTGCTGTAGGACCCTTAGCTTTGCCATAGCTGCGTCATGTTTACACTGTTCGTTTAAGGTTTCCATTGTTGCTCTTTGACGTGCTGACTGCGCTTCCAACTCTGCCCTTTGAGCTTCCAACTCTGCTCTTTTTTCTGCATATGCCACCTGCACTTTGCTGGCTTCCACTTCAGCGCGGGCATTAATAAGTCGCTCACTGAGTGTTGAGTATCTTGAACTATGGGATCTTGACGAGTTTTTAGAATGTCTGGTGGAAACAGATCTGTGAGATGCAGTGTCCTGTAACAGCTTTATTTTTGCTTCTGCCTTTAATCTGGTTTGCTGGATAAAACTGTCTCTTTCAATATTGAGAGCATTGACGCGCTTTAATTGTGTCATCACACTTTCTGTATTCATGTTTTGCAAGACATTAGTGAATTTGATGCTGGTAAGCTGATAAAGCTCATATGAGGCAGAAAGTTGTTTAATGGCGCCCTCTAGTGTCAGTAGTTCACGTTTAACAGACACTGTATTGGCTTCAGCAAGGATTTTCTCCCAGACTAATTCCAAGCTATTTGACAATTCAGTCCTTGAAGCTTCATAATTCTCCATTACTTTCCAAGTGGGTTTAACTGAGCGTTTGGGTAACTCAGTTTCTTCAGGAACTTGTGGGGAGGTAGATGTGAGTTCACATGCAGAAGCTTGGTCACTCATGATAGCAGACTGACTGTGAAAGCAGGCAGGATCTGTGTGCTGAAATATGACACAGTGCAGATTGTCTCAGGCTATAAGGCTGCCATGTGCTGCTCTGTCCCTTCTGTCTTGCTATGAGGGCAGTAAATCTTGTCTGTTTCAGTACTGACATGCAGAAATCTTGTAATTAGGCTGTGAAACTCCGTTTTTCTACTGTTCTGTCTCAACTACAAAGCGATAAAGTTCATCTCCAGGTTGAAGTAGGCCTTACACAAGCTGATTTGCTATTATCCCTTGCATCGATACAGGCAGTTTAACTCAATGAATAAACTCACAGTTAGGACGACAGACGATGAATCCTTTCGAATGTTCTGTTTAATGATGGATATTCATAGGTAGAAAAACGTTGCAGTTGTAAGCCACATGTAAGATGTTTAGCATGGAAGATATACAGGAGTAATGACCAGAATCAGGAAGTGGAGGAGATATATAAAGAACTACGGTGAGAGAGAGAGTTCAGCTAGAAAGAAGGGGACAGATCTTAAAGACACAGAGCAAGAATAATCACATAGTGTAACACAACAGCCTGTGCGAATCGAACCTAAGCAACTTTCTTCTTAGCACCCTTTTAGTATATAAATCTCATATCGATCCACGATCGTTAACATTATACAATATTATCTGAGTAACAGTGGGAATGCAAAAATCTACAGGGTCAATTGATGGCATTTTTGTGCCTTTGTGATTCACTTATGATCGATCTTCATATAAATAAACATGTCCCATATAGGTTTGAAAATCACTATAGATCGACCCTGTTCGGTCGTTTTTATCCACCACAATGACTTAGGTCATTTCTTGTTCACTTTATTGAAAATATTAATAAAGAAATATTGAAATAAAATCAATCACTAGCTTTCGCTCATCATGCCATGACATTTGTGTCTCGCTCAAGTATGGTCTGATTCTATGGTTTTGGCATGGCTTTTGGTATGGCTTAAGCCCTGTACACACGGTCGGACTTTTGGCCAACAAACGTCATTTTGAGCAAGTTGGACCAACAATCCGACCGTGTGTACGCTCCATCGGACAAACTTTTTTTGCTTTTTTCTTGTTTTCATCGGACAAAAGTTGGGTCTGCAAACGGACAAACTTTTGCCCAACAAAAGTCAGATGAAGCAAAGTCCGACCGTGTGTACAGAAAACCATCGGACTTTTGTCCGATGGACAAAACAACTAATGTTAAAATCAACCAACAATAGCAGAAGTTGACCAAAGGGTGGCGGTAAAGAGCAGAAAAGAGCTGAAAAAGCACGTGATGTTGCAAAAGGTTTTGGGAAAGTTGGCAGAAAAGTCCTGTGGTGTGTATGCTATGGGTGTTCCCGACCAACTCCGTTCGGACAAAAAATCTTGGAAAAGTCCGATGGAAGTCCGACCGTGTGTACGAGGCTTTATAGAAAACCATTGTTATCTACGTACCCTGCTACCACCATAACACTATGTGGAGTTGTGGTGTGCTGCATCATGTCTACATTTTATGCAGTCCAATGCACAGCACCACATGTCACAGCACTGCAACATCCTGCAGTTCCTAGACTTGAATGAAGTATCATTTTGTGACATCGCCGCCCAATTGTGACTCTTTATGTTAATGTGATCGCTTTGCCAGTGCCACTGTCCTACAACAGTGTGTAATGCAAGCAGTTGCGTCATGGTGCTGCAGCCTGTTAAGATTTAGGGCTGGTTTACATCAGGAATGTCACAGGAACATGCTCCGTGTTCCTGTGTGATTCTGGTGTGATTTAGTGGGATGTAATTTTCAGCCCATTCACTTGAATAGGCTGAAATTGCACTGAATCGCATGCACTACTTTTAAAAACGCAATTCGGGGGGGGGGGGCGTGGCCGACGATGGAAGGCTGAAGACGTGTACCGCTGAGCTCTGTGCACTCACGACGCTGGCAGGCTGTTTTCCCGGCTGCACACACCCGCGATGCCTATGGTGGCTTCCAGCTTTCATCCTGCTGACTCAGCTGAGCTGCAGCAGGGCACCATTCAGCGTTACCTGCTCCATACACCACCGCAGAAATCCCGCGCTACTTTAGTTGTTATAGTGGGTATAATACACATGCATCTGACTGCGTAGAAGTGCTCATGATTCTATTTTGGCCCACGGCCTGCCAGTATATATTAGCTTTCTTGCTATTCTTATTAAACCTATCATTGCCTGTGGAGATAGGTGCCTAGAAAAGGCATTCGAGGCACTTCTCAGATATGCGCGTTACAAGTTTAGGCTGTATTTTATAAAAATTTACAGTTTTATGCCATATATATATATATATATATACACACCACAGAAAATGGGTGTGCTATGTATATGATATATCAAATGCACAAATGCCAGGTTAATGTGCTTCTCCTACAAGAGACATTTTCATTCTGCTTCTACTCCTTCCTGTTCCAACAGATACTTTAACAGGTGGCTCCACAGTACTAACCCGCCTCAGAAAGTTAAGGGAGTAGCTATTGCTTTTCATAATGCTCTCCCCATTGAATTACTTGATCATATATCTGAGCCCCAGGGAAGGTATGTCTTTGTGAAGTTCTCGTTGTGGGGTACCAAATTTACAGTAGCTAACATCTACCTACCAAATCCCAATGGCTCTGCAGTACCTGAGGATTCTGTCTGGCTTCATGGAGGGTGTGACGGGAGTCACTTTTTAGGCGGCGGGGGCTTGTGGAACCCAGCCTACCTTGAAGAGCTCTGGAAACTCCTTGTCCAGCTCCCCCGGCCCCTCCTATTTGTAAATCAACCTGTGTCTATTGGGAGCACAGGGTGACCGAGAACCCCAGTCGGGTCTGTACTAACCGGATTTGCCATACAACCACACCAGACTCAGCATTTCCTTTTACCCCTATTATCTTGGGTCTTATATGTGTGGTTTGTGTTGAAAGAATTAAGGGGCTCTTTCACTTGGGACAGTAATATTTCTGAACAATATCCCTCAAGAAATATATGAAGATAAATGAATTCCACCTTTCCAACTGCAGGAATATTGTATGAGCTTAGTCTCAACATAGACTGTTGTATACTTTTATCTAGATCGTTTTAGGCCCCTTTCACACGGAGGTCCGTTCAGGTCCGCCTGTCAGTTTTTTAGGCGGACCTGAAACGGATCCTCCATGCACCCCTATGGAGGCACGGATGTCAGCGGAGACATGTCCGCTGACATCCGCTCCGCCAAAGTGTGACGGAGGAAAACCCTATTTTTCCTTCCGTCGGCGGAGCGGATCGGATGACAACGGACTCTACGGTCCGTCGTCATCCGATTCCCCATAGGGGAGAGCGGCGCTCTGACAGGGCGGTCCCTGCACAGTGTGCGGGGACTGCCCAGTCATCCGTCGGCTCAGCGGGGATCAACGGAGCGATCCCCGCTGAGCAAGCGGAGCTTCACGGGGCGGATCTGCACGGATCCGCCCCGTGTGAAAGAGCCCTTATTGTTTCTGTCTGCCTTGGGAGCAAAGTATTATGGGATGTATATGCTTACATGTTAATGAAACGCCTGTCAGCTATTAGATGCTAGAGGGGAGTGGGGGATTTCTCCAGCAGCCACTTCTAAAGACGGTCTACCGTTTGAAAGTGGAATACACTTGTGTGTCATGTTACTGGAGGAGGCAAAGTTTTCCCCGCTCTGTGTCATTACGCAAAGAAGGGGGGATTGTCCCCTGAGTGTATATTTCTTTGTGCCTGTGTTTGAATAAACAGTCGTATGCTTCTTTACCCTACACTGATGTTGTTGTTAGGCATATACTGACACCTGCAGCAGATCGCACACCCAGTGCGTTTGAAATATGGTGCAGGAAATGAGCACTTAATGAACACTTAAAACAAGCATCCCAGAGGCAACATATACCCTTCGAGCCACCTGTTAAATGCCTCTGAAAGATGGTTCACTTTTCAGAGGAGTGGCAGCCGCATATGTAAATGCACTGTAATGACAATTGTTCATGTTGCCTGCCCTACAGCACTGTTTCTCAACTCCAGTCCTCAAGGCGCCCCAACAGGTCATGTTTTCAGGCATTATTTTGCACAGGTGATTTGATCAGTTTTACTGCCTTAGTAATTACCACAGCCGTTTCATCTGAGCGAAATCCTGAAAACATGACCTGTTGGTGCGCCTTGAGGACTGGAGTTGAGAAACACTGGCCTACAGCAACCTATGAGCATCCAGCTGTTATTTCTGTAGTACACAAGCATTCCAACGTGGACCCCTTTCACACAGACGTTCTTATCCAGTCCACCTGTCCATTTTTCAGGCGGACCGGATTGGACCATCCATTGCTCTCAATGGAGCGGCGGTTGTCAGAAGGTATGTGTCTGCTGACACTAGAGCTGCACAATTAATCGTTAAAAAATCGTGATCTCCGATTCAACCCCCCTGACGATCTCCAATGCAGAGTTTGCCGATTCATTCATATAACAAGTGGAGAGACTTTAAGGCCTCATGCCCACGGACGTTTTTACAGCCGTGTTTTTGAGCGTTTTTTACAGCTTAAAAACGCCTGTCCATGTTAGTCTATAGCTTCATGCCCACCTAGGCGTTTTTGAGCTGCAAATAGCATAGGTGTTTTTAAGCTGTAAAAAAAAAAACAGGACCAGTGCGTTCCTCAGCGTCAGAATTAGGCAGAAAAAAACGCGAGCGTCAAAAAACGCGCAAAAGCGTTTGCGGCCGCGTTTAGCCGCGTTTAGCGGCGTTTTACCGCGTTTGCGTTTATAAGCGTTTCATCATAAGACCCTCCCTAAGCTCAAAAAACAGTAAATTTTAACCATTTCAGCCAGTTTGTGAGACCAGAGTGAGTAGCAGCAGCTGAGAGAGCAGCAGTGTACTTGTATTTAGCGTGTCACTTGCCACATCACCTACCACAAGTTGTGGATTGTCCACTTGCCACGTCACCTGCCACGTCACCTGGCCACGTCACCTGCCACAAGTTGTGGATTGTCCACTTGCCACGTCACCTGGCCACGTCACCTGGCCATGTTACCTGCCACGTCACCTGGCCACGTTACCTGCCACGGCACCTGGCCACGTCACCTGCCACAAGTTGTGGATTGTCCACTTGCCACGTCACCTGGCCACATCACGTGCCACGTCACCTGGCCACGTCACCTGCCACAAGTTGTGGATTGTCCACTTGCCACGTCACCTGGCCACATCACCTGCCACAAGTTGTGGATTGTCCACCTGCCACGTCACCTGCCACGTCACCTGGCCACGTCACCTGCCACAAGTTGTGGATTGTCCACTTGCCACGTCACCTGGCCACGTTACCTGCCACGTCACCTGGCCACGTTACCTGCCACGTCACCTGGCCACGTCACCTGCCACAAGTTGTGGATTGTCCACTTGCCACGTCACCTGCCACGTCACCTGGCCACGTCACCTGCCACAAGTTGTGGATTGTCCACTTGCCACGTCACCTGGCCATGTTACCTGCCACGTCACCTGGCCACGTTACCTGCCACGTCACCTGGCCACGTCACCTGCCACAAGTGGTGGATTGTCCACTTGCCACGTCACCTGCCACGTCACCTGGCCACGTCACCTGCCACAAGTTGTGGATTGTCCACTTGCCACGTCACCTGGCCACGTCACCTGCCACAAGTTGTGGATTGTCCACTTGCCACGTCACCTGGCCACATCACCTGGCCACGTCACCTGCCACGTCACCTGCCACAAGTTGTGGATTGTCCACTTGCCACGTCACCTGCCACGTCACCTGGCCACGTTACCTGTCACATCACCTAGCCACGTTACCTGCCACAAGTTGTGGATTGTCCACTTGCCACGTCACCTGCCATGTCACCTGGCCACGTTACCTGCCACGTCACCTAGCCACGTCACCTGTCACAAGTTGTGGATTGTCCACTTGCCACGTCACCTGGCCACATCATGTGCCACGTCACCTGGCCACATTACCTGCCACGTCACCTGGCCATGTCACCTGCCACAAGTTGTGGATTGTCCACTGGCCACGTCACCTGGCCACATCACGTGCCACGTCACCTGCCACATTACTTGCCACGTCACCTGGCCAGGTCACCTGCCACAAGTTGTGGATTGTCCACTGGCCACATCACCTGGCCACGTCACCTGCCACAAGTTGTGGATTGTCCACTGGCCACATCACGTGCCACGTCACCTGGCCACATTACTTGCCACGTCACCTGGCCATGTCACCTGCCACAAGTTGTGGATTGTCCACTGGCCACATCACCTGGCCACGTCACCTGGCCATGTTACCTGCCACGTCACCTGGCCACGTCACCTGACACAAGTTGTGGATTGTCCACGTCACCTGGCCACGTCACCTGACACAAGCTGTGGATTGTCCACAATGCAATGCAAGCAATTACAGTTTTCTTTTATATTTTTTAATAGTTTTTCATCATTTGCCATCATTTTTGAGATTTCTAATGTTAAAAAATAGGTCACCTTTAAAAACGCTTATAAACGCAAACGCGGCAAAACGCCGGTACCGCGTTTAGCCGCGTTTAGCGTCTGAAACGTGGAAAACTTTTGCGTCTGAACCCATTTTTTTGCTTCTGGAAAAACGAGGTTAAACGCAACTGCTTGTAAACGCCAAAAAACGAGAGTGTGTGCATGGACACATAGGATAACATTGAATGGGTTCAGGGGCAGTTGAAAAAAGCGTCCAACTGCCTCTGAACACGCGTTCAACAGCAAATAACAGCGTCTCGTGTGCATGGGGCCTAACGCGCGGTCGCGTTTTTAGCTCCGACGTTTTTTTTTGGTTTTTTTTTTCAAAAAAATAAATAAATAAAAAAAAAAATATTTACAATAACATGGACAGGCGTTTTTAAGCTGCAAAAAACGCAGCTGTAAAAACGCCAGTGGGCATGAGGCCTAAGGCTGCATTCACACCTGAGCGTTTTGTAGCCTGAAGCCTGAAGCTACAAAACGCTAGAGGGGAAAAAATCCATTATTCTCTATGGAGATGGTTCACATCTCCACTCCATGTCGCCTGAAGCCGAACGCCTGAAGCTCAAACAAGTTCCGGACCCTTTTTTGTCGCGCGAATCGGGCAGATTGGGCGTTTTAGGATTCATATAATGTAATGGAAACGCCCGATTCAAGCGTCTAGCGCGACAACGAGCGTTCCGACGGGCGCAAATTCGCGCGACAAAACAATGGTAAAAACGACGGTAAAAACGCCCGATTCGCTACGCTCAGGTGTGAATGCAGCCTAACTGCTCACTTAGCTGTCAAAAGAGAATATCCGGGCAGTCTGCCAAGTTTTTAACAGGAAACATTGTAACTAATGCTTCATTCTTAGATCAAAGGGATAAACTTCCGTTTGTGTAAAGAAAAAATCCGGGCAGGCTGCCAAGTTTGTAACAACATGAAACATTGTAATTAACTTCCTTCTAAAGCCTCTTAAAGGGGTTGTAAAGGTTAGTATTTTATTTTCTAAATAGGTTCCTTTAAGCTAGTGCATTGTTGGTTCACTTACCTTTTCCTTTGATTTACCTTCTAAATGTTTTTTTTCTTTGTCTGAATTTCTCACTTCCTGTTTCTCCTCAGTAAACTTCACACCATCATCCGAGTGGTGTGGAGTCATCCAGAACAGCTTACTGAACAGCTTACTGAGGAGGAACAGGAAGTGAGAAATTCAGACAAAGAAAACAAAGAACAAAAACATTTAGAAGGGAAATCTAAGGAAAAGTTAAGTGAACCAACAATGCACTAGCTTAAAGGAACCTATTTAGAAAATAAAAAACAAACCTTTACAACCCCTTTAAGCCTCGTACACACGGTCGGACTTCAAACAAACTTTTCTGTGGATTTTTGTCCGAAGGGAGTTGGCCGGGCACACCCATAGCATACACACGCTCGGACTTTTCTGCAAACTTTACCAAAACTTTTCCAACATCACGTGCTTTTTCTGCTCTTTTCTGCTCTTTACCGCCACCCCTTGGTCAACTTCTGCAATCAGCTTCTTACTTCAGCTTGTTCTATTGGGTTTTGACAAAAAAACCTGGAAGCTGATTGGTTTCTATGCAGAGCTGCGCCAGATTTTGCCCTCTCCAGTTTTAGTAAATCAATCCCAGTGCATGTGTTCGTGCACCATTTGCAGGGTTAAAACAGGCGGTGATGAGGCATCATACTGTCAAATGCCCCTGAAAGTCGATCTGAATACAGATCACTTTTCAGAAACATGCCAATTTTGATGAAAATCGAAACATAGCCTAATTTTATCATAGTCAGGCAGGTTCATAAAGTCTCAGGCCGGGTTCACACCTATGTGAATTGGTTGCGGCTTACACAAAAAACGTGTGCGTTTTCTAGGCATTGCGGTGCGAATTGTCTGCACATTATGTTCTACTATGGGAACGCATTTGATTCGCAGATGTGTTTCGATCTGAACAGGAATTCTCTCCCTGCTTACTACACTTCCCCCTTCCCCTCTCCCAGGTCAGCAAGTCCACAGCTACAATGCAGACGAAACTCTGAACAGCTCTGTATTCTCTTCGCAGAGAAAAAAGAGCTGGAATTCGCACCGCACAAGTGTGAATCCAGCCTAAAGCTTTGTACACACGATCGGATTTCCATCGGACAAAGCGTAGAACTTTTGTCCGAAGGGCGTTGGCCGTGAAGTTGTCTTGCATACAAAAAGCAAAGAATTGTCGGCTAACAAACACGAAACTACGTGTTTTTTCAGCTCTTTAGCGCCACCCTTTGGGCAACTTTTGCTAATGTTGTGTTATGATTAGCATTGCTTCTGAGCATGCATGTTTGTACTTTGGATTTTTTCCGGCGGACTTGTGTACACACGATCGACAAAATCCGACAAGACACATTTCTTGTTGGAGAATTTTAAAACATGCTATCCCACATTTGTTGGCGGAAAATCCGACAACAATTGTCCGTGGAGCATACAAACAGTCGGATTTTCCGACGACAGCCTGCCATCACATAATTCCTGTCGGAAAATGTTGTGCACGCATGCTGCATTATATTGTACAACGCATCTCAGTGCTTGCTTTGTTAACTTTATTATTTTGTCAGTAAAGTCAGTAAAGCTAAAGGGGTTGTATGGGTTCAGGTTTTTTTTTTTAAAACAAACATGTTTTGCACAGAGTGGCCCCGATCCTCGTCTTCTGGGGTCCCTCAGCGGCTGTCTTGGCTCCTCCCGCAAGAGCTAACCCCCCTCTGGGAAGCGCTCTCCCAAGTGGGTTAGCTTGCGGGCAAGCTGCCGCGTGATACAGTCGGCGGCCATAGCTGCCGACTGTATCACTCGGCCCTGCCCCCGGTGCGCCGCGTCATTGATTTGATTGACAGCAGCGAGAGCCCATGGCTGCGCTGCTATCAATCATCCAATGAAGAGCCCACAGGAGCTGGGGGAAAGCAACGCGGGATCGCGCCCACGGAGATTCGGATCTCGTGTAAGTAAAACGGGGGCTCTGGGGGGCCGGAGACAGCAAGGTGTTTTTTCACCTTAATGCATAGGATGACACGAAGCTTTACAACCCCTTTAATTTTATGCATGGCAGTGCTTTGCAATAGGACACAGCACATCTCAAAAATGCAACAGGTTTACAGATGTTGGTGTAAACTCGACTAGTAGGACATAAGGCAAATTTCCATATCTGTGTGTTGGGACTGTGTTGGCCAATGATACCCAACGCAGCTCAATGGAGCTGGTGTTAATGAGCCCTAAATAGTTGGAGACCCAAGAGGAGGAAGAGTGTGTTAGCAGGAGGAGAGCACATAGGGGTTCATCATGAATAAAGCCTCATACACACGATCGGACTTCACTTTTCCGTGGATTTTTGTCCGAAGGGAGTTGGGAACACCCATAGCATACACACGGCAGGACTTTTCTGCAAACTTTCCCAACATCATGTGGTTTTTCTGCTCTTTTCTGCTCTTTACCGCCACCCTTTGGTCAACTTCTGCTATTGTTGGTTGATTTTAACATTGGTTCTGGGCATGCGTATTTGTACTTCGGACAAAAGTCTGATGGATTTCTGTACATACGATAGGACTTTGCACCGTAGGACTTTTGTTGCCGAAAAGCTTATCCGTTTGCAGAGCGAACTTTTGTCCGATAAAAAACGAAAAAGTTTGTCCGATGGAGCGTACACACGGTAGAATTTTTTTGAAAACCTGCTCATTTGGAAGTTTGTTGTCAAAAAGTCCTACCGTGTGTATGGGGCTTAACGCAACAGACAGAAAAAAAAAAAGTTGGTTCAGTCTGTGCCCCCGCTGAAGAAATTTCTCATCACTTCCTGTCCTGAGAGGAAGTAAGGAAATCTCAACAATAGCGTCACAGGAAAAAAATGAAAGAGGTTCAGTTTTACAATCCAACCAGGGGAGGGCTGGGCAAGGGGGCAGGGTGGCAATTGCCTCCCAGGCCGCCCTAAATTATGTTCAAAATGGCCGGCAGCCGCTGCCCGCTACCATTTTCTAGGAAGTCGGTGCCGGGGGCATGGCCATGGTGGCCAACCACTAGCTGTTGCATTCCGGGAGTTGTAGTCCGCACTCAAGCTTCTGGTGGGTGGAAAATACAGCAGCGCAGAGGGAACTACAACTCCCTGGGACCAGATTATTGGAAGCAGGCAGAGGCAGGGCGTGCCAGGGAGTCAGGACGCAGGGCTGGGCGCTGGCTGCAACTTGACCCCAGGATCAGGACCTTTACCCCCCCCCAGGAGACCGTGGCGTGCAAGGACCTGCTGAGCTGAGATCGCTGAGGTGAGAGACCCTGACACCCCTAGCTGACCCCCCATCTCCCCCTCATACACCCCTTGTAACCTGCCCCAGTGATCAGGCTGCATTGATGGGCACTGGAATTGGCTGCACTGATGGCCACTGGTAAGGCTGCATTGAAAAACCAGGTGGGCCATGGATGGTGAGCTGATTCGGCAGTTCAATGGGCCACTTGACTGGACTTGCCCCCCAGGCCTAAGGCCCCTTTCACACTGGGGCGTTTTTCATGCGGTTTAGCGCTAATATTAGCGCTATTATACCGCATGAAAAAATCCTGCCCTGTGCCTTCAATGTGAAAGCCCGAAGGCTTTCACACTGAAGCGGTGCGCTAGCAGGACCGCTCCAAAAGTCCTGCTAGCCGCTTCTTTACAGCGGTGAAGGAGCGGTGTGTTCACCGCTCCTTTACCGCGGTCTCCCATTGAAATCAATGGGACAGCGCGGTAATACCGCCCGCAAACCGCGGCAATAGCCGCGGTTTGCGGGCGGTATTAACCCTTTTTCGGTCGCTAGCGGGGGTTAAATTCACCCCCCTAGCGACCGCATACCGCGGTAAGAACGACGGTATAGCAGCGCTGAAAATCGCGCTGCTATACCGCCACCGCTCCTGCCCGCCCCAGTGTGAAAGGGGCCTAAGGCCGCCAGCCCTCCCCTGAATCCAACAAAATATATTTGTTTCATACACACAGTAACATACTGCTAGTCCTAACTACCCTGGGATGTCCTTTGTACTCTAGTATTATACAACTGTGAAGTAGCAGGTGGAGTTGCAATTATCAAACCAAGATAGTTTCATTCCAGTCATGTGCTCTCCTTGCTGTGCTGTAAAATTGCTGTATATAATTATACAGATAACAGAACAGTTTATTTAGCTGCCTATTTACAGTCAACATGTGTGTGCAGGCATGGGAGATCATTTGGTCTCTGGGTGGATTCCATAACAAATGGACTGTAACAGATTAACTTCTAAAGACATAAAGTACAGTACGGAAGACACGTGTGGTCATCAACTACAATCAGCTGCATGTGTACGGTCTTCAGCTGGCCATACATGGATTGGTTTTTTTTCTTTGTTTTTTTTTTTTTTGATCATCCAGCCAGCCGATCAAAAAAAATAACCAATTAATTAACAAATTTCCCCATCCACACATTCAACGTGAATGAAGAAATCCTCTCTGCTTCGCTACTGTATTATGACAGCGGGATTCCTCTGTCTTGAGAAAGGCTGGGTTACTTGTACCTATTGAGTGGAAGTTTCCAATAGTCTCATTCAAGAGAATCCATTTCTTTATATCGACTTCTCTCTGGCAAAGAAACAGCCATAGATTAATCAAAATTCTGTCAAAAGTCCCCCAAGTACATTTTGAGCCATCTATTTAGATTTACTTTCACTTTATTTAAAGTGTTACTAAACCCACAACAGTAAAATCAGTCTGTGTGTAAAGCATGCTTGTACTCACTGTGGAACCTAAGGGGTTAATCCTCCACATTGTGTAAAAAGGCTGTTTGATCCTGTCTTCTCTGATCCTCCCCTTCTTCCACTGTCCCCAATCCATCTCCTGATAAGAAAGAGCCTTTGGAGGCACTCTGCATATGCTCATATTTGTGTGTATTGCTAGAGAGTTTTTTTTTTCTTGGGAGGATGCATGTGATCAGCACAGCACTGTCCAGACAGAGGGTCAGGAGTCATGCAAATTTATAGCCCAGGCAGAAGAGAATGAAAATTCCTCCTACAATAGGGTGACCAGACATCCCCGGATTGAGGACACTGTCCCCGGACCAAATCTGTCCCCGGTTTTGTCCCCGGATTGGATTTGAACAGGGGCTGAAGCAATTTCAAAGACCGTCAGTGCAGAATTAATAAAAAAATTAATCGGAATTACACTCCCCCCCCCCCCCCCGCTCCACCGCTCCTACTAGCTTAGGGGGGTTCTATTTTTTTCCATTATCTGTGCCCCTTTCTGATGATCATGTGCTGATCGGAGCGGAGGGAATATTTCTTCAGTTTCAGGTGCATATCTATTCAGCTCCGCTCACATGTTCTTCTGCCTCAGGTCAAGTCCCGGCCAGCCGCCTGCCTGCTTATCTCCTTGCCTTCCCTGGCGGAGTGATCTTCCTCCGCTCCCCACCCAGTAGTAGCCGGGGCCCGGAGAGTAAGACTTGACAGGCTGTGAGGCGGGAGGCAGCAGCGGCGATGGGCAGAGAGTCGCTGATTGCCGCCATTACTAGTAAAAAAAAATATGTCCCCGGATTTCATTTTAAAAATCTGGTCACCTTATCCTACAAGCTTTTACCAGACACTGATAGAAGTCACAAGACTGCTATATACTGCTAATGAGAAAAGGTATTTAGTTTATATTTACTAAAGTAATAGCATTTCCATGTTCTGTGTACTGTGGGAGACCAGATATAGTGAGTGCAGGCTCCTGGGTTTAGCTACACTTTAAGGGACTGTGCCAAACACAGTTCCTAAGATGGACACATCAGTCTCAATTCAAAAAGCTAACACACCAGGATAGGGATACTTTTTTTTTTTTTTAAAGTGATCGTTATTCTCATTTGAGTCCAATGTGATTCAAAAATTATATTTACATGGATTAAATAAAGATTCTTATTCTTGTGTCAGTCTAAACCATCGATCCTCTAAAAAGCAATCTGTGTTCTGATGGCTTTTCAGGGGCATTTGACAGGTGGTGAGGAGGCAATGTGAATCCCCATTATAGCCTATTTTAACCCCAAAGTTGCTGCAACTGCATGCTTTGCACACAGTTGCAAGGTGTGTGCAGCACTTCCCCTTCACTTGAATAGGTTGTGTTTGGCAGGCAGTAGCGATCATTTTTGCCATGGGTGCAAAGCATAGTGACCACGGCATGTGAACATCCCCAACCGCTGCCTTGTAGAGGTGCTAAAAACATGGCTCAACCATTTGTTTTGAATGCCCCCCCAATTGCAAGTCTAAGGCCTCGTACACACGGCCGAGATTCTCGTTGAGAAAAACATGTCGTTTTTTTCGACGAGATTCTTGGACAAGAAACTTGTCCCGGCCGAGTGTACACACGCTCGTTTCAAAGAACCCGCGGTTCTTTGAAAGGAGTGTACGCGGTGACGTCATCGACTACGTCGAGCATGCGCTCGTCATATTCGATGCCGTCGCCGCCATCTTGGTATACCCTACGTATGCCTAGGAAGCTACCGCGCATGCGTCAAATTCATTTCGAACATGCGCGGGCTTCCGGGCGGACAGGTAAGTGTACACACACTCACTTTTCTCGTCGAGAAACACGCCGAGGAGAATCTCGACGAGAAAATAGAGAGCAGGTTCTCTATTTTCTCGTCGAGGTTTCTTGTCGGTTTTCTCGACGAGAAACCCGCTAGCAGCGTACACACGACCGATTTACTCGGCAAGACCTCTCTGCCAGCAAGTTTCTTGCTGGTTCTTGCCGAGAAAATCGGTCGTGTGTACGAGGCCTCAGGGCCAGCTCACACAGCCCCTGACAGCTGTTGCACATAAACCCCAGTGTACGTTTTCAGTATGAAAGCGTGGTCGCTCAAACCTTTTGATGGAAAACTTAACTAGAATGAAAATTGTTTGTTCATTTGTAATATGATCCAAAAATAGTGTTTGCAGTACATGGACATCACATCCCTTTTCTTCATTTATATATACAGTATACAGTCACAGCTTATCCCTCTGTCCCAGCACTGAACTTTCAGGTGTTGTCTGGTGTTGGATGCTAAGGGGAGCAGTGAAGTCATTCCATCTGTCCACCAGCTGTGGTGCAGGCAGGATCGGTGGTAAGACTAGTGTAACTAGAACAGGGGGCACTTTACAAACACAATGTCACTTTGCCCTGAATAGTGTCTTCCTTAGAAAGAAAAAAAGTGTGTGTTTGCGCATGCTCCAATTCATCCCAAAGGTGTTCTATCAGGTTTAGGTCAGGACTCTGTGCAGACCAGTCAAGTTCCTTCACCCCAAACTCGCTCATCCATGTCTTAATGGACCTTGCTTTGTGAACTGGCCCAAATCATTTGGTGAATGGGGGATTATGGTGTGGGGTTGTCTTTCATGGATTGGGCTTGGCCCCTTAGTTCTAGTGAAGGGAATGCCTAAGACGTCAGCATACCAAGACATTTTGGACAGTTTTATGCTCCCAACTTTGTGGGAACTTTGTGGGAACAGTTTGGCGATGACAACTTCCTTTTTCAACATGACTGCGCAACTGTGGACACAGCAAGGTCCATGAATACATGGATGAGCGAGTTTGGGGTGGAGGAATTTGACTGGCCTACACAGAGTCCTGACCTCAACCTGATAGATCACCTATGAGATGGATTAGAGACTGCAGTGCCTTACCTTACAACCATTTCTGGAAGAATGGTCAGACATTCCCATACACACTCCTAAACCTTGTTGACAGCCATCCCAGAAGAGTTAAAGCCATTATAGCTGCAAAGGGTGGGCCGGCCAACTCAATATTGAATTGTACAGACTAAGACTGGGATGCCATTAAACTCAATATTGAACCGTACGGACTAAAGCCCCATACACACGGTCGGACTTCCATCGGACTTTTCTGTGGATTTTTGTCCGAACGGAGTTGGCCGGGCACACCCATAGCATACACACCACAGGACATTTCTGCAAACTTTCCCAAAACTTTTTCCAACATCACGTGGTTTTTCTGCTCTTTACCGCCACCCTTTGGTCAACTTCTGCTATTGTTGGTTGATTTTAACATTATTTGTTTTGTCCATCGGACAAAAGTCTGATGGTTTTCTCTACACACGGTCGGACTTTGCTCCATCGGACTTTTGTTGGCCAAAAGTTTGTCCGTTTGCAGACCGAACTTTTGTCCGATGAAAACCCAAAAAGTTTGTCCGATGGAGCGTACACACGGTTGGATTTTTTGGCAAACTTGCTCAAAATGAAGTTTGTTGGCAAAAAGTCTGACCGTGTGTACGGACGGGGCTTAAGACTGGGTTGCCATTAAACTCGATATTGAACCGTACGGACTAAGACTGGGTTGCCATTAAAGTTCATGTGTGGTAAAGGGGTTGTAAAGGTTCATTTTTTATTTTCTAAATGGGTTCCTTTAAGCTCGTGCATTGTTGGTTCACTTACCTTTTCCTTAGATTTCCCTTCTAAATATTTGTTTTCTTTGTTTTCTTTGTCTGAATTTCTCACTTCCTGTTCCTCCTCAGTAAGCTGTTCAGTAAGCTGTTCTGGCTGACTAAACACCACTCAGATAATGGTGTGACGTTTACTGAGGAGAAACAGGAAGTGAGGAATTCAGACAAAGAAAACAAAACATTTAGAAGGGAAATCGAAGGAAAAGGTGAGTGAACCAACAATGCACTAGCTTAAAGGAACCTATTTAGAAAATAAAAAACAAACCTTTACAACCCCTTTAAGGCAGGCGTCCCAATACTTTTGACAACATAGTGTGTGTGTATATATATGTATGTATGTATTGTGAGGGGGTTAACTCGGTAGCGGGTGTGTGTGACCCCCTGGTTGGGCTCCCCACACAAAAACAGGGCCAGCAGACGGAGGTTGTGGTTTTCAAAATCAAAAGGTGCGGTTTATTTCTCTATGTACAGTGACAAAAACACAGCAAAGCCAAAAAGAAACAAACAAAATAAATCCTGGTCAGTTTGACCTCTGACTAAACATGCAGGTTTCCTAAACTAACAACTGGGATCAGCCTGGTGCTGTCCTAGTCCCTAAGTCCCTGGTTTAGTAAAAGTCCAAACAAATAGCCACACAGGCTTTGCCTCACCGCACAGGGGTTCACTCTCCCTAGACAGTCCACACAGGTCTTGTTCCAGGCATGAGCTAACACCTAATGAATCTGGGAGTTTTTATAGAGGCCTTAAACGAACTGACAGGCTTCAGCTGGTCTCATCAACTCCCTGCCTGCACGACGCCCAGCCCTCTCCCTAGAGGTATGAGTCATCCATGAGCCTACTAGCCTCAGCTGGGCTTATACAACTCTCCACCCTAGTTGTACAAGTCAGCATAAAGCCTGAATCTGGGAGAAATATATCTACCCCCCTGGATGCAACCAGGTGACTTTACCTTCCTGCTGTCACATACCCCCCCCCTCTTGTTTTAACCTTGGGGTTGGAACACCAGCAATCAGGCATTCATGTACTCGAGACAAAGCATCCACATTCCCCATTTGAACGCCAGGGCGATGCTTTACTGTGAAGTTGAATTCCTGTAGGGCCAGGAACCACCTATTCACTCTTCTATTTGTCTCCTTGTTTTGAGCCATCCACTTTAACGGAGCGTGATCCGTAACCATGTCAAAGTGCCTACCTAGCAGATAGTACCGAAGGGAATCTAGAGCCCACTTCACCGCTAAACACTCCTTTTCAACCGTGGCGTAATTTACCTCATGGGACTTCAACTTCCTGCTGAGGTAAATGACTGGGTGCTCTTCCCCGTTCCAGACCTGGGACAATACTGCTCCTAACCCCACATCTGACGCATCACTTTGTACGACAAAGTCTTTAGAGAAGTCGGGTGAGTACAACACTGGCTGGCTACATAAGGCTTGTTTCAAGAATTGGAATGCTGCCTCAGCCTCGGGGGTCCATTTAATCATGACCGACCCTTTCCCTTTCGTCAGGTTGGTTAGGGGCACAGCCTTAGAAGCAAAGTGGGGAATGAAGCGCCGATAATAACCCGCGATTCCCAGAAAGGCCCGTACCTGCTTCTTGCTGTTGGGACGTGGCCAACTCTGGATGGCCTCGACTTTGTTGAGTTGGGGTTTTATCACTCCCCTGCCAATGGTGTACCCAAGATATTTGGCCTCCTCCTGCCCAATGGTACACTTCTTGGGGTTAGCCGTAAACCCCGCTTCCCGGATAGAGTCTAGGACTGCTTGCACTTTTGGCAGATGTGAGGCCCAATCTGTGCTATGGACAATTACGTCATCCAGGTAAGCCGCAGCATACTTCCGATGGGGCCTCAGTATCTGGTCCATTTTCCGCTGGAATGTGGCCGGCGCATTCTGTAACCCGAACGGCATTCTCTTATATTGGAACGCCCCGTCTGGGGTTACAAATGCGGTTTTCTCTTTGGCCGACTTGGCCAGGGGAATTTGCCAATACTATTTTGTGAGGTCAAGAGTCGTCATGTATCGGGCTGTTCCCAGCCGGTCGATCAACTCATCTATACGTGGCATGGGGTAGGTGTCAAATTTTGTAACTTTGTTCAACTGACGAAAATCGTTACAAAATCGCCAGCTCCCATCTGGTTTAGGCACCAACACAATGGGACTAGACCAATCACTTTGGGACTCCTCTATCACCCCTAAGTTCAGCATTTTCTGTACTTCCTCCCGTATTGCCTCCCGTCGGGCCTCTGGGATCCGATAGGGTTTTAACTTCACCCTTTCACCGGGCGGGGTAATAATATCATGCTCTACCCCAGATGTTTGTCCCGGCAGCTCAGAGAACACCTCCTTGTTGCGAAGCACAAACTCCTTAACCTCCTGTTGTTGGGGTTGTGACAAGGTGGCTGCTATTCCAACCTCCGGAATCACGCAACCAGTTTGAGCTGGTGACCAAGTTTCTGCGACTAGGGACTCTCTATCCCTCCAGGCTTTCAACAGATTAACGTGATATATCTGTTCGGGCTTTCGCCTTCCTGGTTGTCTGACCTTGTAATTCACTTCGCTCACTTTTTCCATTATCTCGTAGGGGCCTTGCCATTTGGCAAGGAATTTACTTTCAACCGTAGGGACAAGTACCAATATCCTATCCCCCGGGGAAAAGGTACGGGTCTTTGCTCCACGGTTGTACACTCTCTGCTGTGCCAACTGCGCTTGGGCCAAATGTTCCTTCACGATGGGCATTACCTGTGCAATTCGATCTTGCATCAGGGCGACATGCTCAATCACACTCCTGTGGGGAGAACTCTCACTTTCCCAAGTTTCCTTGGCAATATCCAACAGCCCTCTTGGGTGTCTCCCATACAGTAACTCAAAGGGGGAGAATCCCGTAGAGGATTGGGGCACCTCCCTAATAGCAAACATCAAATAAGGAAGTAGACAGTCCCAATCCTTTCCATCTCTATCCACCACTTTCTTCAACATTTGTTTTAGGGTTTTGTTGAATCTTTCAACCAGCCCATCGGTTTGGGGGTGATACACAGATGTACGCAATTGCGTCACTTTGAACAATTTACACAGCTCTTTCATAACCCGGGACATAAAGGGTGTACCTTGGTCCGTAAGCAGTTCTTTACAAATACCCACCCGGCTAAAAACAAGAGATAGCTCTTTGGCTATGGTTTTGGCCGAGGTATTTCTGAGAGGGATCGCTTCTGGATAACGGGTGGCATAGTCCATTATAACCAATATGTACTGGTGCCCCCTAGCGGACTTGATTATAGGACCTACCAAATCCATTGCGATTCTCTCAAACGGGACCTCAATGATGGGTAGAGGGACCAGCGGGCTACGGAAATGTGGCATCGGGGCCGACCTCTGACACACAGGGCAGGAGGAACAATAATTTTCTATGTCCTTCATCACCCCAGGCCAATAGAATCTCTGTAATACCCTCTCTCGTGTTTTCTCTGTCCCCAGATGACCTCCAAGAATGTGCCCATGGGCCAACTCCAACACCAACTTCCTGTAAGGTTTGGGCACCACAAGCTGCTCAACGGTTTCTTCTGCCCTTTTTGCCACCCGATACAGTAGGTCCTTCTCTACGCTGAAGTATGGGTAAGTGCAGGTATTATCTGGGTTCACTAACTCGCCATCTATTTCCACTACGTTTTCCCGTGCCTTTATTAGGGCGGGGTCTTTTAACTGTTCTGTGGCAAAATTTTCCCTGTGAACCTCCAGATCAGAAAACTCCACAGACGGTAGGTTTTCGTCTGAGGAGGTGGGCTCCTCTCCAGTTTCTTGAGTCTCCCCTGCCAATACTGACAAGGGAAATTCTGGAGAGTCCTCACCACTCTCAGAGGAGTTCTGGCTATCACATTCCTGGTACATAGGGGCACCAGTGGGGGGCTCAGGATCATCCCACAGTTCCCAGAACTTCGGAAAATCTCTTCCCACAATGGCATCATGCGGTAATTGAGATACTAACCCCACTGGATGAGAGAGGGTACCTTTGGGGGTCTCGAAACACACTGTAGTCACTGGATACTCTCGGGTGTCCCCATGCACACAAATAACAGCTACCTTGCTATTCCCAGAGACCTCTGTTTTAACTAATTCAGCCTTTATCAGGGTCACAAGGCTACCTGAATCCAGTAATACCACAACATTTCTACCATTAATACACATTTTGCATAAATGTTTCTCAGTTCCCCGAATGGCAGTGCATGCGACTGTCGCACACAGCGACTGACGTCTGTCCGTCAGAAAGTCACATTGCATGGGTTCCTCCACAACCGGGCAATTTGCTGCAATATGTCCCGCTTGCCGGCAGCGGTAGCAAACAATCCTTTTGGCTGCCTCTTGAGCCCCTGACTTCCCAGGCTGTTCTCGCCAAACTTTGGGTAGAGCTCCCACCCTCTCACTCTCTCCACCCTCACCCCTTGGAATCCTCTTATCCGCCCCTGGGGATGGTCTGGTCTTAGGGTGGAAAGTCCGAGAGTCTCTGGAAGAGGCCGTCAGGTTCTCTGTAGCCAAGTATTTCTCTACACGATCCACAAGACCACTGGCCGTCTCTGGGTCTCCATGGCTTACCCACTTTTGGATGGCAGTAGGAAGAGCTCTCAAAAACCGATCCATTACAACACGTTCCACAATCTCTGGTGCGGACAAAGTCTCTGGCTGTAGCCACTTCCTGCTCAGGTGAATGAGATCATACATTTGAGACCTGGGGGGTTTTCCAAGCTGGAAAGTCCAGTTATGCACACGCTGAGCCCGGACAGCCAGGGTGACACCCAGCCTTGCCAATATTTCAGCTTTTAGCATCACATAGTCTTTTGCTTGGTCAGGCTCTAGGTCATAGTAAGCCTTCTGCGATTCACCAGTTAACAGAGGAGCCACCAGTCCAGCCCACTGCTCCTCAGGCCACTTTTCTCTTTCAGCAGTCCTTTCAAATGTGGTCAAAAATACCTCTGGATCATCCTCTCCAGTCATTTTTGTCAATAAACGACTCACCCCAAAGGACGCGGTATTAGTGGGACGGCTTTCCTCACTGGTCTGCGGACGTTGCTGCATTACTGCTTCCATTTGTTGTAGTCTCTGCTCTTGCTTCTGTAACAGGTCTATGAAGCGGGCCTCAGATTGCTGCTGGGCTTGTTGATGAGCTTGCTGCTGGGCTGCAAGGCTCCTTTGCAAACCTGCATTTGTCTGCTGTTGATTGGCATTTGCTAGAGCCAGCTGTTTCAGTATCTCCTCCATGCTGGCTTAAAAAAAACTGCCCGCATTCTCCACCAACTGTGAGGGGGTTAACTCGGTAGCGGGTGTGTGTGACCCCCTGGTTGGGCTCCCCACACAAAAACAGGCCCAGCAGACGGAGGTTGTGGTTTTCAAAATCAAAAGGTGCGGTTTATTTCTCTATGTACAGTGACAAAAACACAGCAAAGCCAAAAAGAAACATAAACAAAATAAATCCTGGTCAGTTTGACCTCTGACTAAACATGCAGGTTTCCTAAACTAACAACTGGGATCAGCCTGGTGCTGTCCTAGTCCCTAAGTCCCTGGTTTAGTAAAAGTCCAAACAAATAGCCACACAGGCTTTGCCTCACCGCACAGGGGTTCACTCTCCCTAGACAGTCCACACAGGTCTTGTTCCAGGCATGAGCTAACACCTAATGAATCTGGGAGTTTTTATAGAGGCCTTAAACGAACTGACAGGCTTCAGCTGGTCTCATCAACTCCCTGCCTGCACGACGCCCAGCCCTCTCCCTAGAGGTATGAGTCATCCATGAGCCTACTAGCCTCAGCTGGGCTTATACAACTCTCCACCCTAGTTGTACAAGTCAGCATAAAGCCTGAATCTGGGAGAAATATATCTACCCCCCTGGATGCAACCAGGTGACTTTACCTTCCTGCTGTCACAGTATGTATGTATGTATGTATATATATATATATATATATTAGGGCTGTTACTGATTAAAATTTTCGTGTTCGATTAATCGATTTTTTTTTTAATCGATTAATCGACTAATTTCGATTAATTATAACGCACATACAGATCCAACTACTTTTAGCTGATCTCCTTGCAGGCCGATTCTCAGTGCAGCTACCAACCACTGGAAAAATGGATAGCAGGATACAAAAAACACACAAAGGCAGGGCTCGATGGGAATAGCATTAAAACTTTTATAGTCTTCAAGTAGGTAACAAAATAAATATTGCACTGGAGATAAAATCAATGTAGCTACATAAACTGTAAAAATGGTGCGAGTAATACCAAACGGTAGCAAAAGCAGTCATAAAAACATGTAGCTAAGTATGATACTGGTATAAAAATGTGAACAACGATCCCACTGCTGAATCCAGATGAGGAGGGGTTAACATCAGTCCGTCGGCATGTAGATGTCCCGTGAAGGGAACTATCACAAATCCCAGTGGATGGCTGTAGAATCCCAGGTTGATAGAGGGAAGTGATAGAGGGAAGTGTAACAGCCCTTGCGTGTGGCAGATAGTAAGGTCCCGCCGGCATGCAGATATGAAGGCACAGCAAAGGAGCCCTTCAGATGGACACGGCAAGCCCCGCCGGTGTCTGTGGCGTCACCGGATCTCCGACAGAACTCCCTGAAGACCCGGAATTTTGATCGATTAAAAGAATTTTGATCGATCAAAAAACTTAATCGATTAATCGAGGAATTAATAGTTAATTTTCACAGCCCTAATATATATATATATATATATATATATATATATATACAGGTCCTTCTCAAAAAATTAGCATATTGTGATAAAGTTCATTATTTTCTGTATTGTACTGATAAACATTAGACTTTCATATATTTTAGATTCATTACACACAACTGAAGTAGTTCAAGCCTTTTCTTGTTTTAATATTGATGATTTTGGCATACAGCTCATGAAAACCCAAAAATCCTATCTCAAAAAATTAGCATATTTCATCCGACCAATAAAAGAAAAGTGTTTTTAATACAAAAAAAGTCAACCTTCAAATAATTATGTTCAGTTATGCACTCAATACTTGGTCGGGAATCCTTTTGCAGAAATGACTGCTTCAATGCGGCGTGGCATGGAGGCAACCAGCCTGTGGCACTGCTGAGGTGTTATGGAGGCCCAGGATGCTTCGATAGCAGCCTTAAGCTCATCCAGAGTGTTGGGTCTTGCGTCTCTCAACTTTCTCTTCCCAATATCCCACAGATTCTCTATGGGGTTCAGGTCAGGAGAGTTGGCAGGCCAATTGAGCACAGTAATACCATGGTCAGTAAACCATTTACCAGTGGTTTTGGCACTGTGAGCAGGTGCCAGGTCGTGCTGAAAAATGAAATCTTCATCTCCATAAAGCTTTTCAGCAGATGGAAGCATGAAGTGCTCCAAAATCTCCTGATAGCTAGCTGCATTGACCCTGCCCTTGATAAAACACAGTGGACCAACACCAGCAGCTGACATGGCACCCCAGACCATCACTGACTGTGGGTACTTGACACTGGACTTCAGGCATTTTGGCATTTCCCTCTCCCCAGTCTTCCTCCAGACTCTGGCACCTTGATTTCCGAATGACATGCAAAATTTGCTTTCATCCGAAAAAAGTACTTTGGATCACTGAGCAACAGTCCAGTGCTGCTTCTCTGTAGCCCAGGTCAGGCGCTTCTGCCGCTGTTTCTGGTTCAAAAGTGGCTTGACCTGGGGAATGCGGCACCTGTAGCCCATTTCCTGCACACGCCTGTTCACGGTGGCTCTGGATGTTTCTACTCCAGACTCAGTCCACTGCTTCCGCAGGTCCTCCAAGGTCTGGAATCGGTCCTTCTCCACAATCTTCTTCAGGGTCCGGTCACCTCTTCTCGTTGTGCAGAGTTTTCTGCCACACTTTTTCCTTCCCACAGACTTCCCACTGAGGTGCCTTGATACAGCACTCTGGGAACAGCCTATTCGTTCAGAAATTTCTTTCTGTGTCTTACCCTCTTGCTTGAGGGTGTCAATGATGGCCTTCTGGACAGCAGTCAGGTCGGCAGTCTTACCCATGATTGCGGTTTTGAGTAATGAACCAGGCTGGGAGTTTTTAAAAGCCTCAGGAATCTTTTGCAGGTGTTTAGAGTTAATTAGTTGATTCAGATGATTAGGTTAATAGCTCGTTTAGAGAACCTTTTCATGATATGCTAATTTTTTGAGATAGGAATTTTGGGTTGTCATGAGCTGTATGCCAAAATCATCAATATTAAAACAAGAAAAGGCTTGAACTACTTCAGTTGTGTGTAATGAATCTAAAATATATGAAAGTCTAATGTTTATCAGTACAATACAGAAAATAATGAACTTTATCACAATATGCTAATTTTTTGAGAAGGACCTGTATATTATAGCACATGCAAGTGCTTATATCACTATGTGACATGCCAGTCTTTACAGGAGCACAATCCTACTCTAATAACCTGTAGGGCATGTCCATGTTGTGTTATGCGTCATTATGTACAGGGAAACTCTTGAGTGCTTTGTGTAGAAGTATCAGCAGGGACTGGTCAAAGACTTTTGGCAAGGGAGTAAGTAAACACTACCAGCTAAAGCATACACTTGTCTTGGCAGGATTCAAAGCATTTTAGCATTTTATCTCAAATGAAAACCCCATCTTTCATGAAAAGTTGACTTCTCAAGGCAAAACTTAAAGGGCCTATTCTGCTCTAGCGTGTTGTGTTAATGCGCAGTATGTCATGTGTTAGGCTGGGTTCACACTAGTGCGAATTGGATGAGGGCTTTCACACTGGAGTGGTGCGCTAGCAGGGCGTGAAAAAAAGTCCTGCTAGCCGCATCTTTGGAGCGGTGAGAGGAGCGGTGTGTTTACCGCTCCTCCACCGCTCCTTCCCATTGAAATGAATGGGACACCGCGGTAATACCGCCCTCAAACCGCGGGTGGTATTAACCCTTTTCCGGCCGCTAGCGGGGGTTAAAACCGCACAGCTAGCGTCCAAATACCTCAGCAATCCCGACGGTATAGTGCCGCTATTTTTAAAAATAGCGGCACTATACCACCACCGCACCCACCGCCCCAGTGTGAAACCGGCCTAAGACAGCCTATTCATTGTGATTTGGCTGCCAATGCTCCTGAAAGGGCAAAAAAATTTACCTGCAACTTTTATTCCTCGCATCATAATGAATGATAGTACATTGACATGCAACTCTCTCCAGGTGCCTTGTGAAAGTAAGTTGGGATGCCATTCAAAATGAATTTCACAAGAACTCACCAACCCACAAAACGTGGGGTACATCAATTCAGTAGTGTGAATCCTGCCCCAAAGCGGAACTTCACCCAAAAAGAGAAGTTATGCAATTTTACATCCCCTCCCCCTCCCTCCACTGCTAGATTTGGCACTTTTTGGGAGGGAGCGGGTACCTGATTTTGATATGTACCCTCTCCCACTTAAATAGGGGGGGGGGGGGGAGGCAGACAAGCGGAACTTCCCCTTTTGGGTAAAGTTCCAATTTAAGTTTTTCATGAAAGCATAGCTGTACTGCTGCCCCACCCCCTCCCCCTATTGTCTATAATCTCATGACCCAGCAATCCTTTTGCTAACCCGTTTAACTCATGTGAAAACACCATAAAAAGAACAGCGATGCCGCGTACACACGACCGTTTTTCATGCCGAGAAAAATGCCATTTTTTAAATTGGTCATTAAAAACGATTGTGTGTGGGCTCCAGAGCATTTTTCTCAATGAGAAAAATGGGCATTAAAAATTTGGAACATGCTCTATTTTTTCTTGTAGTTTTTCACGTCGTAGTTTTTCTCGTCGTGAAAAACGGCCGTGTGTACGCTTTAATGACGGGAAAAAAACACGCATGCTCAGAAGCAAGTTAGGAGACGGGAGCGCTCGTTCTGGTAAAACTAGCGTTCAGAATGGAGATGGCACATTCGTCACGCTGTAACGGACTGAAGAGCACGAGGCTGAAAAGCGCATATCGTCTCTCACCAAACTTTACTAACACAAGGGTGGCGCCATCCGAATGGAACTTCCCCTTTATAGTGCCGTCGTACGTGTTGTCGAACGTGTTGTACGTCACCGCGCTTTGCTCGAGCATTTTTTTTCACGATAGTGTGTAGGCAAGGCAGGCTTAAAGTGGAGCTCCACCCTAAATATACACTTCTGCTATTTGGAACCCTCCCCCCCTCCGGTGTCACAATTGACACCTTTCAGGGGGGAGGGGGGTGAAGATACCTGTCTAAGACAGGTATTTTCACCCACATCCGGGAGTCCTCTCTCCGGGAATCTGCGGGAGTGACGTCACTTCCCCCAGACTTCCCGTAGTGTTCTGGGAGACACTCGGCTCCCAGAACACAGGAGCACCAATCAGAATGGCGCAGCGCGACTCGTGCATGCGCCGTAGGGAACCGGGCATGAAGCCGCAGGGCTTCACTTCCTGGTTCCCTCAGCGAGGATGGTGGAGGGAGCAGCAGAGTGACGAGCGATCGCTTGTCCTCTGCTGCGGACGTCGCTGGACTCCAGGACAGGTAAGTGTCCAAATATTAAAAGCCAGCAGCTGCTGTAGCTGTAGCTGCTGGCTTTTAATATTTTTTTTTCCGGCGGAGCTCCGCTTTAAGAAGAATCACGTCGAGAAAAACGTCATTTTTTTCAATGACATTAAAAACGTCCGTGTGTATGCGGCATAAGAAACGTTCATACTGGTCTTTCCTCTTATATGAGCCTCTCTTTTACCCTCATTATTGGCTTTAGACTGCATCACTTAAATTCTATAAAAGGATATATAATTGATGAAAAGTAGAATTTTTTTTTTTTTTTTTTTTAAATGACACTTATTTATAATAAGGTGCTTTAGGAACCTAAATGTCATTCAGTTAAGGACAAGAGTGCTCAACCTGTGGCCCTCCAGTTGTTGCCAAACTACAAGTTCCATCATGCCTCTGCCTTTGGGAGTCATGCTTGTACCCGTCGGCCTCGCACTGCATCATGGGACTTGTAATTCCGCAACAGCTGGAGGGCCACAGGTTAGGCACCCATGAGTTAGGGTCACATCAGGAAACATGTTTTCTTGGCCTAAGGTTTCCTTTGCATTAGTGGCACTGCTTATCACCCTCTGAAAAGCAATTTGCTGTGGATCACTTTGCTGTGGGTGGTATAGCAGCAGCGGACAGGCGTTCAGGAGGTGCTACTGCCACCTCCCGAATGCCGTTTTTGGTATTTTTACTTTTATTTTGAAATTGTCAAAAGGCAATTTTACATTGTGTGACCCTGCTGCAACTGCGAGTCGAGCGCTCAGTTTACTGTTTCAGTTTGCCCCCATTAAACTCAATGGGCGAGTTTGTCAGGTGGTGCCAGCTGTCAAACTCTGCAACCTGAGTATAAAATGATGCAGAAGGGAAGCACAGTGTCGCGACTGCAGCATGTATACAGCCCAGACTGGCTGGATGGTAACAGATTGGGTGGGCGACCAGGGGGTGGTAAAACCACAGCACAGTCAACTATTTTTACAATCCGTCTCTCTGAAAGAACACTAAAAGTAATCTACTACCGCTCTACAGGTGTCTATGACGCTCCAACGTTTCTCCATTCGCTCTCTATTTTAACGTTTTAAATGGCGTTGATAAGCGGTCGGGAATCAGTAAAAATGCGGCCCAACTGCCTATTTTCAACGCCTGTATAAAAGAGCCCTTAGGCAGAATAAGTACAACTTTGCTGAAAATGAAAAAATGTGAATCTGACACAATGCAGAGATTCTGTAACCATCCTTTCTGGAGAAGGAAGGAAATTTTACATAGCGAGCGTCCATGACCATATATTTACATATGAAAATCAGGCAAATGCTGCTGGGTGTGGGCGCTCAGGGTTTACGTTTTACATAATCTTTGCTATGGGTGTTGAGTTTTCCAACCTCTTGTTACGCCAAACAGCAGTCACAGCAGATTAAGATCTCAGACATGATTATGGAATAAATATCACTTAGCCTGACCAAGGGGCCACCTGCCCAGGTGAATGATGTCACTGACCTAAAATGGGTGTAATGTGCAGTAAGTGAACTCCTGAGGTAAGTGGAGGAGGAGGAAGGACACGTCACACAGAGCTTCTTAAGTGCTTCACAGTCAACATCTGTCTTGCTGGCAAGTTGCAAACTTTCCTAGAGATAATCGAATGTCTTGTCCTTTATACACAGCAGAATGTGACATTATTTACTGTATGAGTCAATGCATTGCGTGTATTTGGAATTGTCCATTGTAATTGTACCTTGGTGCAACACAATGTACTCCGTACATAAGCAAGCTGTTTCCTGCTCAGGAGCACAATGCAAACCCATAGATCTTTATCACTAGAATTTCACTGTATGACTGGGTCAGTGGAAAGGGTCAGAGCCTCTGTTGGGTTTTTACCACTGGGGAAATTTTCCTTAAAGTGTATGTTACCCCAGCATTTCATGTTCCTGATATGTGTCTGCTGTGCATGGTACTTGTCTTAAAAAAATATATCCTGTTCTCTTTGTATTGCTTGCTTTGTGTGAAATATCTGCTGATCCTGACAGTTTTTCTGTTTTTTTATTGCAAACTGACCATGCTGGGCATGGCAGCAGATTCTGCGGTTGGTAGCACAGCCTGCCTGTCCTTCAATGGTCAAACTTGTGCTGGCATGTCCCCCTGCACAGCTCCTCACTGGGGAGATCAGTGTGCTGCTGTTTCTCTGGCTCCTGCTAACACACCTCCCTGCAGTCTCCACCTCTCTAAGCCCCTTATGCAGCTGAGAACAGAGATCATGTGATTACAAATAAAAAAAATATTAGGTACACCTGTTCAATTGCTTGGTAACACAAATTGCTAAACAGCCAATCACATGGCAGCAACTTAATACATTTAGGTATCTAGACGTGGTGAAGATGACTTGCTGAAGTTCAAACCGAGCATCAGAATAGGGATTTAGAGCGGAGTTCCACCCAAAAGTGGAACTTCCGCTCATGTGTCTCCTCCCCCCTCCAGTGCCACATTTGACACATTTTGGGGGGGGCGCATACCTGACATCATTGACAGGTAATCTGTCCCCACTTCCGGGACACCGGGTCATGGCACATTACATCAGCAGCTCAGCTCCCTCCTTCTTCCCCAGCCCCTGGGCCAGGAGGAGAGCGCAGCGGTGCCTCGCACATGTGCAGTAGGGATCCAGCATGAAGCTGTAATGCTACACTGCCCAGTTCCCTTACCCACAATGGCGGCGGCAGCACCCGACAGCTGATGGATCAGCTGCGGTGCCAACATTGATGGGCTCCAGGACAGGTAAGTGTCCTATTATTAAAAGTCAGCAGCTGCAGTATGTGTAGCTGCTGGCTTTTAGTTTTTGCTCTTTATTTAACCACTTAAGCCCCGGACCATTATGCAGCTAAAGGACCAGGCCCCTTTTTGCGATTCGGCACTGCGTCGCTTTAACTGACAATTGCGCAGTCGTGCAACATGGCTCCCAAACAAAATTGGCGTCCTTTTTTTTCCCACAAATAGAGCTTTATTTTGGTGGTATTTGATCATCTCAGCGGTTTTTATTTTTTGCGCTATAAACAAAAATAGAGCGACAATTTTGAAAAGAGCTGGGCTCTTAAAGGGCAACGTACCTGTACGTTGATGTGCCCAGCCATGCCATTCTGCCGACCTATATCGGCGTGAGGCGGTCCTTAAGTGGTTAAAGGGGCCTTTCTTATGTTTATTAAAAGTCAGCAGCTACAAAAAGTGTAGCTGCTGGCTTTTAATAAACATACAATTACCTGTTCCACTGTCCAGCGACGTGCCGCCCGGAGCTCCGCTCCCCCCTTCTCCGCCGGCGCCTCCATTCATAGTGTAGGCACCCGGCCGTGACAGCTTTCGGCTTCACGGCCGGGCACTCACTACGCATGCGCGAACAGCGCAGCGCTCTCTGAGTGGACAGGCAATCGCCTGGGACCTGTCACGTCCCAGGTGATCGCCTACAGGGAGGGGCCGCCAAAAGGCGATATGACGTATCGCCTAGGCGACCCCAGGGCGGAAGGAGGAAGTGGGACAGGAAGTCCCACTCCTACTGAAGCCCCCACCTCCCCCCCAAAAAAATTACATGCCAAATGTGGCATGTAAAGGGCGAGGAGTGGATTAAGCGAAAGTTCCAAATTTGGGTGGAACTCCGCTTTAACCACTTGACCACTGGGCACTTAAACCCCCTTAATAACCAGACCAATTTTCAGCTTTCGGTGCTCTCACATTTTGAATGACAATTACTCAGTCATACAACACTGTACCCATATGAATTTTTTGTCCTTTTTTTCACACAAATAGAGCTTTCTTTTGGTGGTATTTAATCACTGTTGGGTTTTTTATTTTTTGCGCTATAAGAGAAAAAAGACTGAAAATTCTGTAAAAAAATGTTTTTTTTTTCGTTTCCGTTATAAAATTTTGCAAATTACTATTTTTTCTTCATAAATTTTGGCCAAAATTTATACTGCTACATATCTTTGGTAAAAATAAGTACAAATTGGTGCATATTATTTGGTCTTTGTGAAAGTTATAGAGTCCACAAGCTATGGTGCCAATATCTGAAAATTGATCACACCTGAAGTACTGACGGCCTATCTCATTTCTTGAGACCCCAACATGCCAGAAAAGTACAAATACCCCCCAAATGACCCCTTTTTGGAAAGACGACATTCCAAGGTATTCAGAAAGAGGCATTGTGAGTTTTTTGAAGTTGTCATTTTTTCCCACAATTCTTTGCAAAATCAAGATTTTTTTTTCTCTTTTTTTTTTTTTCACAAAATTGTCATATTAGCAGGTTATTTCTCACACCCGGCATATGCATACCACAAATTACACCCCAAAATACATTCTGCTATTCCTCCCGAGTATGGCGATACCACGTGTGAGACTTTTACACAGCGTGGCCACATACAGAGGCTCAACATGCAGGGAGCCCCTTCAGGCGTTCTGGAGCACCGAGGCCAATTCTGACATTTCTCTCCTACATGTAAAAATCATCATTTATTTGCTATAAAATTACATAGAACCCCAAAACATTATATATTTTTTTTAGCAAAGACCTTAGAAAATATAATGGTGGTTGTTGCAACTTTTTATCTCGCACGATATTTGCGCAGCAATTTTTTTAACGCGTTTTTTACGGAAAAAAAATGTTTTGTGCTTAAAAAAAAAAAAAAAACAGTAAAGTTAGCCCAATATTTTTACATAATGTGAAAGATGAAGTTACGCCGAGTAAATAGATACCTAACATGTCACCCTTAAAAATTGCACACGCTTGTGGAATGGTGCCAAACTTTGCTACTTAAAAAATCCCCATAGGCGACGCTTTAAATATTTTTACTGGTTACATGTTTTCAGTTACAGAGGAGGTCTAGGACCAAAATGATTGCTCTCGCTCTAACGTTCGCGGCGATAGCTCACATGTGTGGTTTGAAAACCGTTTTCATATGTGGGCGGGACTTACATATGCGTTCGCTTCTGTATGCAAGCTCACGGGGACAGGGGCGCTTTAAAAAAAAAAAAAAAAATTTATTGTTCATTTTACTTTATTTATTTTAGTTTGACATGTTTTTCCGCCCCAAATTTTTTTTTGATCACTTTTATACCTATTACAAGGAACGTAAACATCCCTTGTAATAGGAATATGGCATGACAGGTCCTCTTTACAGTGAGATATGGGGTCAATAAGACCCCACATCCCACCTCTAGGCTGGGAAGCCTGAAAAAAAAACAAACAAAAAAACAACAATCCTGGCTTTGATGGTAGCAGTGAGTCGGTAGAAGCACCGGAGGGCGGCGGGGGGGGGACATCCCCTCTCGCCTCCCGTAAGAATGATCAAGCGGCGGAACAGCCACTATGATTGTTGTTATGGTGTAGGGAATCGCCGGCTGAAAAAGCTAATATCTGAATAATGCCTGTAGCTGCTCCCATCATTCAGATATCCCCGCACAAAGTCAAGGACGTCATATGACGGCCGGCGGGAAGTGGTTATTGCAGAGTATTGCCGGGCATTGCGGAGTATTGCCGGGCATTGCGGAGTACGGCAGGGCATTGCGGAGTATGGCAGGGTATTGCGGAGTATGGCAGGGTATTGCATGGGGTATTGCATGGGGTATTGCACAGGGGGTATTGCACAGGGTATTGCAGAGTATTGCGCAGGGTATTGCAGAGTATTGCACAGGGTGTATTGCGCAGGGTATTGCAGAGTATTGCGCAGGGTATTGCAGAGTATTGCGCAGGGTATTGCAGAGTATTTTGCAGAGTATTTTGCAGAGTATTTTGCAGAGTATTGCGCAGAGTATTGCGCAGGGTGATGCAGAGTATTGTGCAGGGTATTGCAGAGTATTGCAGAGTATTGCAGAGTATTGTGCAGGGTATTGCGCAGGGTATTGCAGAGTATTGTGCAGGGTATTGCAGAGTATTGCGCAGGGTATTGCAGAGTATTTTGCAGAGTATTGCGCAGGGTATTGCAGGGTATTGCAGAGTATTGCGCAGGGTATTGCAGAGTATTTTGCAGGGTATTGCGCAGGGTATTGCAGAGTATTGCGCAGGGTATTGCAGAGTATTGCACCAGGGTATTGCAGAGTATTGCACCAGGGTATTGCAGAGTATTGCACCAGGGTATTGCAGGGTATTGCAGAGTATTGCGCAGGGTATTGCAGAGTATTGCACCAGGGTATTGCAGAGTATTGCACCAGGGTATTGCAGAGTATTGCACCAGGGTATTGCAGGGTATTTTGCAGAGTATTGGCAGGGTATTTTGCAGAGTATTGGCAGGGTATTGCACAGGGATGGCTGAGCAGGGATGGATGGATGGCTGGATCTGTGACTGCAATTGTCACAGATCCAGCCCACAGTGCTGCTGCTTCCATCCGCTCCCTCCCCTCTCCTCTCACACTGTACCGATCGGTACAGAGAGGGGAGAGAGGAACCGGCGTCATCACATGACGCCGGTCTGTTTACAAGTGATTGCTCCGTCATTTGACGGAGCGATCACGTGGTAAACGGCCGCTATCAGCGGCGATTTACCGCGATTCGTGATGCGCCGGGTCCTCTGGACCCGGCGGTCACGGAGTTTCCCGTGTGCGCGCCCCAGGGGGCGCGCGGGAGCGCGATTCTGGGAGGACGTTATATAACGTCCTCCCAGAGTTAAGCAACCACCTTGTCGATGTTATTTGTCGGCAGGTGGTTGTTAACTGGTTAAGTACTTTGAATATGGCATAGTTGTTGTTTCCAGACAGGCTGGTCTGAGTATTTCAAAAAATGCTGATCTACTGGGATTTTCACACACAACCATCTCTAGGGTTTACAGAGAATGGTCTGGAAAAGAGAAAATATCCAGTGACTGGCAGTTGTGTGGACAAAAATGCCTTGTCGATTCGAGATGATAGAAAGGCAACAGTAACTCAAATAACCACTCGTTACAACCAAGGTATGCAGAATACCATCTCTGAACACACAACACACCAAACCTTAGCAGCAGAAGACCACACCGACCCCTCCTGTCAGCTAAGAACAGGAAACTGAGGCTACAATTCGCACAGACTCACCAAAATTGGGCAATAGAAGATTGGAAAAACGTTGCCTGGTCTGATGAGTCTTGATTTCAGCTGTGAGGTGACAGATGGAAGGGTCAGAATTTGGAGTAAACAACATGAAAGAATGGATCAATCCTGCCTTGTATCAACGATTCAGGCTGGTGGTGGTGGTGTAATGGTGTGGGGGATATTTTCTTGGCACACTTTGGGCCACTTAGTACCAATTGAGCACCGTTTAAATGCCACGGCCTACCTGAGTATTATTGCTGACCATGTCCATCCCTTGATGACCACAGTGTACCCATCTTCTGATGGCTACTTCCAGCAGGATAATACACCATGTCACAAAGCTCCAATCATCTCACCACTGGTTTCTTGAACATGACAATGAGGTCACTGTACTCCAATGGCCTCCACAGTCACCAGATCTCAATCCAATAGAGCACCTTTGGGATGGTTTGGAACGGGAGATTCGCATCATGGATGTGCAGCCAACAAATCTGTAGCAATTGCGTGATGCTATCATATCAATATGGACCGGAATCTCTGAGGAATGTTTCCAACACCTTGTTGAATCTGTGCCACGAAGAATTAAGGCAGTTCTAAAGGCCAAAGGGGATCCAAGCCGGTGCTAGCAAGGTGTACCTAATAAATATATATGTAGTGGGGTCTCCTTTAAGGCCCCACGGACTACTATACCCAGAACCCCGTTTGGCACCCAAGGTGCAATTGCCAACCGCAGAGACTCATGGGTGGGGTATAAAAGGGAAGGGCGAGGCTAAGCTCGGCCTCTTTGGACACCGCGCTGCTAGCAAGAGGACTCCCTGTGCGGATCTGCTGCAGTGCATGGCCCAAAGCCTGGGCCTTGCGCACTTCCAAAGAGCCTTCCACCTCACTGCGGAGCCTGTGTGGCACCTGATCTCTATTCGCTTTACGGACATCAGTTGGACCAGAGACCTGGCTGTCGCAGACCCTGTGAGCGGAGACACAGCGGTGGAAGTCACGGACTAGGACTGAGTCCGGAGTGGTGAGAGAGCACCTGCTCACAATTATAGCCGAGTACTTTGTTTAGGCCTATTGACTGCCTAGGCCCATCGTGCTATACTTGCTATCCTGACCGGAGACTAGTTCCAGAACTGAGTTATATAGTCTCCGGGGAGTTGTTTCCATTACCATAAACCATTATTTGGATTTACAAATTGTTGTTCCTGTATGTGCACCACCGATCAGCTTGCATGCGAAGATTCTTCACCTTAAGACTGAGCTTTAACTAAGTCAGGCCTGACTGGAGGGTAGAACTTTACTGAGCGCCATATTGCTCACGGGGAGAATAGCTGCACGCGGTGTATGATCTATTTCTATACAGTAGTTGACTAGTGTCATCAGGGCCTCCATCAGGAATTTTGGGGCCTCTTACACAGCTTCAGACATGGGGCCCCCCCTGGAGCAGAGGAGAACTGGGGGGGTGCTGCCGCAAAGGCCTCTGGGGACCTCCTGGGCCCCTTACAAAAAAAAATAATTATAAAAAAATAATAATAATAATAATTTTTATAAAAAAAAAAAAAGAGGGAGGTTTCCATCCGGGGCCCTGGGGACCTCCGGGCCTCTGGGGACCTCTGGGCCCCTTACAAAAAAAAAAAAAAAAAAAAAAAAATTAATAAAAAAATTAATAATAAAAAAATATATAAAAAAAAATACAAAAAAGGGGGGTTGACATTCGGGGCCCTGGGGAACTCCGGGCCCCTGGGGACCTCTGGGCCCCTTACAAAAAAAAAAGGGGGGCCATCCGGGCCCCTGGGGACCTCCGGGCCCCTTACAGGTGTACTACCTGTACCCCCCTGATGGCGGCCCTGAGTGTCATTATTACTGGAGGGCTCTGCATGTATGTGATGTATTGTATTGATCGTTAACTTTTATACTCAAAGTAAATCTGATATAGTAAATCATTCCGGTATTAGTGTCATTTACTATATTTTACAACCGTTTGCATTACTGTGGGGGATTGCTCTTAGACTGGTACAGAGCTATACTAATACCTCATTCCCTAGACTAGCTGTGCCAGAGGAGGGTCAAGTAGATTGCCGGGGGTTGGCAGCGCTGTGTACAGGGCCCAAAAAAAAAACAGTGGCTCTCTTAGTTTGGGGGTATCGCTACACGTGGGGGCTCTCGAGTCCGGGATCCTGTATACGGCAAGCAAACACGCCAAAAGTACCGGCATGGACCCGCGAGAAGTTAAAGCGTGGTGCGAAGCAGCCGAGGCTAGCACAGACATGTCAGTGGTCATCAGTCTCCTGGGAGAAGAATGGCCAATGGATGCGGTGGAGCGACTTCTAGTGTCGTTATCCCCGAATCAAGTGCCAAGGGTGATGGACATGTAATTCCAACCCAGAAGCTTCATTTCAGTATGTACTGCTACAGTGGAGGGATGGGATACCGGAAAACTTTAAAGGCCGAAGTGTGCGGACGTTAGATAACAAAACGTATGGTTTGGCGCACGCAATGACCGTAAAGACAGAGTCACTTCCGCCATCCCCACCGGGGTCACCACCAGGGACCTCCCATGCGTCAGAGAAGCGCAAAGGGATGATACCTCTGGCGGCACCCATTGCTACCATAGCACCAGAACTGTTAAATGCCTTAGGGGATCTGCTCGCGAAGTGTCAGAAAACCAACACGGTACACATAGAGGCTAGTTACCGGAAGCTAAAAATATTTTCAGGGAAGCTGCCCGTCCCTGTAGGGGAGGAAGACTTCGATACCTGGATCGAGCAGGCCTTACTAGCGGTAGAGGCATGGGAAGTGCCTGAAGCGCAGAAGAAGCAGCGCATGATTGAGAGTCTGAAAGGCGCGGCTGCGGAAGCGGTAAAAAGTCTCCGGTTTGGAAATGCTGCCTGCACGGCCTATGACTGTTTAGCCATGCTGCAAGAAGAGTTTGGTCAGTTAGAAAAGGTGACAGAACTAATATACCAGTTTGAACACACTTTCCAGCAGCCGGAAGAAAAATTGTCGGAGTATGTCAGAAGACTGAACAAGATGCTTTGCCAAATCGTGCTAAAAAAAGGAATGGTACCCCAAGCCATAGATGCGGCAAGGATGAAGCAGATCCTAAATTGAGCATTACGTTCAGATCCAGTCTGGCTCCATCTGAAAACCTCAGGAGGAGGTATGTCACTGAACTACCCTGATCTGGTAAAGATCATCAGAGACGAAGAGGCTCTACAGAAAGATCAGCAAGCGATCAAGACGCACACCTCTTTTATGCCTGTAGTGGTCAGATCAACCATGACCCCCGAAAGAGACTCAGAAGTGGATACCCTGAAGTCACAGATGTCTCAGGTATTGGAGATGCTGATCTTTCTGATGACAAAGGATTCAAGGGTCACAGAGAGAGAGGGACCGAAGAAGGAGTTGTTCCCAGATACCTCAGCGCCTGCTCCTCTACAAGATTGGGGGGATGCGATTTGTTTTAACTGTGGAGGAATTGGCCATATTGCAAAAGTATGTTCCAGTCCCAAGAAAAAGAAGATAAATAATCGCAAGCCGGCGGAAAACTCGAGAGGTCCCCGGTGAAGGAGTCAACCGGGTGCCCATCATCTCCAGTAAGCTCCATTGGATCCAAACTGAATGCAGAAGCTACTGAGTTCACCCCGTCCAGTCCTCTATCTGACTCATGGGAAAATGCTTCCGACTCATTCTCAGAGGAGGATCCAAGAGATTCCATGTATCTTCCTGCTCCTGAGTTAAATGTTCCAGAGACAATGGAAGCTTCTATGTCTGTTCCAGAAGAGGAACCTACAGTGACCGAGACAGAGATCCCAAGAGAGCAGAGGATGAAAAGGACCATACGCCCCCCCCCCGGAAGTTGACTTACACACAAATGGGGGAGAGTTCGGAGGACACTGTAGTAACCGCCAGGAGGAGTGCAGAAAACCCTGATCCCTCCACTGTTCATTTGGTGGAGGGCAACCCCAACTCACCCTCTGGCACAGTTAGGCAGGCCACTTATGACAGTGTGACCTGTGGGCAAGGAAGTTCCCCCCCTCGTTTTTGGTGGGAGCTTCCTCTGCCGACATCATACGCAGCTTTGTCTAGTGTTGTGCGCACTGTATGTTGACATTATCTTTGGGGACCAAAGAGTTTAAGTGGGGGGAGTGTGTAGTGGGGTCTCCTTTAAGGCCCCACGGACTACGTTACCCAGAACCCCGTTTGGCACCCAAGGTGCAATTGTCAACCGCAGAGACTCATGGGTGGGGTATAAAAGGGAACGGCGAGGCTAAGCTCGGCCTCTTTTGGACACCGCTCTGCTAGCAAGAGGACTCCCTGTGCGGATCTGCTACAAGTGCAAGACCCAAAGCCTGGGCCTTGCGCACTTCCAAAGAGCCTTCCACCCCACTGCGGAGCCTGTGTGGCACCTGATCTCTATTCGCTTTACGGACATCAGTTGGACCAGAGACCTGGCTGTCGCAGACCCTGTGAGCGGAGACACAGCGGTGGAAGTCACGGACTAGGACTGAGTCCGGAGTGGTGAGAGAGCACCTGCTCACAATTATAGCCGAGTTCTTTGTTTAGGCCTATTGACTGCCTAGGCCCATCGTGCTATACTTGCTATCCTGACCGGAGACTAGTTCCAGAACTGAGTTATATAGTCTCCGGGGAGTTGTTTCCATTACCATAAACCGATATTTGGATTTACAAATTGTTGTTCCTGTATGTGCACCACCGATCAGCTTGCATGCGAAGATTCCTCACCTTAAGACTGAGCTTTAACTAAGTCAGGCCTGACTGGAGGGTAGAACTTTACTGAGCGCCATATTGCTCACGGGGAGAATAGCTGCACGCGGTGTATGATCTATTTCTATACAGTAGTTGACTAGTGTCATTATTACTGCAGGGCTCTGCATGTATGTGATGTATTGTATTGATCGTTAACTTTTATACTCAAAGTAAATCTGATATAGTTAATCATTCCGGTAATAGTGTCATTTACTATATTTTACAACCGTTTGCATTACTGTGGGATTGCTTTTAGACTGGTACAGAGCTATACTAATACCTCATTCGCTAGACTAGCTGTGCCAGAGGAGGGTCAAGTAGATTGCCGGGGGTTGGCAGCGCTGTGTACAGGGCCCGAAACAAAACCAGCGGCTCTCTTAGTTTGGTGGTATCGCTACATATATACTGTATACACACACACACACACACATGTTTTGCCTTGTATTTCTATTTTAAACCGAATGAGTTGTTTTAACAGGTAAGAGTTCACATATACTTTAACTTACCATCATGGAAACCGTAGGTACTGTATGGATATGTGAGGCTAGGGTCTCTGTAATGAATCTTTATTAGTACTGTCATCCTCTTGGATCATCTTTCTTCCACAAAAGTATTACAAAATCAAGCTTGTCCTTGCCAAGGAAAGGGGGTAACTTCAACCAGTAAGTAAAATAATCTTATTACATCAAGTACAAACAAAAATATTCTAACAAAATCCAAAAACAATATAAATATAAATAATAATAAAAAGTAATACACAATACAAATAATATGCATAAAACCCCCCAAAAAATACTCATCCTCTGGGGATATAATGAAACACATTTCATTCATTACATTCCATTAGTTGCACCACCAACTAATAATACAATATTTGTGTGAGGACTGGTTCACAACTGCGTTTCCATGTGATTTTCAGCCCATTCATTTGAATGAAAAGAAAAAAAAAATTCACACTAATGCCACGTACACACGATCGGAATTTCCGACAACAAATGATTGAGAGCTGGTTCTCAATCTTTCTGACAACAAAAGTTCTTGTCGGAAATTCCGACCGAGTGTATCCAATTCCAACACACAAAAATCCTACGCATGTTCGGAATCAATTCGACCCATGCTCGGAATCATTGAACTTAATTATTCGCCTCGTTGTAGTGTTGTACGTCACTGCGTTCTTGGCGATCGGAATTTCCGAGCAACATTTGTGTGACCGTGTGTATGCAAGACAAGTTTGAGCGAAAATCCGTCGGAAAAAAATCCACAGTTTTGTTGTCGGAATGTCCGATCGTGTGTACGCGGCATAAGTGCATAAAGGAAATGACAGCTGCACACAAACAATATCTGGTGTGAGGGGGTTAGCTCGGCAGCGGGTGTGTGTGACCCCCGGGATGGGCTCCCCACACAAAAACAGGCCCAGCAAACGGAGGTTGTGGTTTTCAAAATCAAAAAGGTGCGGTTTATTTTCTATTTACAGTGACAAAACACAGCAAAGCAAAAGAAACATAAATAAAATAAATCCTGGTCAACTTGACCTCTGACTAAACATACAGGTTTCCTAACTAACAACTGGGATCAGCCTAGTGCTGTCCTAGTCCCTAAGTCCCTGGTTTTAAATGTCCAAGCAAATAGCCACACAGGCTTTGTCTCACCGCACAGGGGTTCACTCTCCCTAGACAGTCCACACAGGTCTGGTTCCAGGCATGAGCAAACACCTAATGAATCTGGGAGTTCTTATAGAGGCCTAAATGAGCTGACAAGCTTCAGCTGGTCTCATCAACTCCCTGTCTGCACGACGCCCCACACTCTCCCTAGAGGTATGAGTCATCCATGAGCCCACTAGCCTCAGCTGGGCTTATACAACTCTCCACCTAGTTGTATAAGTCGGCGTAAAGCCTGAATCTGGGCGAAATATATCTACCCCCCTGGATGCAACCAGGTGACTTTACCTTCCTGCTGTCACATACCCCCCCCTCTTGTTTTAACCTCGGGGTTGGAACACCAGCAATCAGGCATTCATGTACTCGAGACAAAGCATCCACATTCCCCATTTGAACGCCAGGGCGATGCTTTACTGTGAAGTTGAATTCCTGGAGGGCCAGGAACCACCTATTCACTCTTCTATTTGTTTCCTTGTTTTGAGCCATCCACTTTAACGGAGCGTGATCCGTAACCATGTCAAAGTGCCTACCTAGCAGGTAGTACCGAAGGGAATCTAGAGCCCACTTCACCGCTAAACACTCCTTTTCAACGGTGGCGTAATTTACCTCATGGGACTTCAACTTCCTGCTGAGGTAAATGACTGGGTGCTCTTCCCCGTTCCAGACCTGGGACAATACTGCTCCTAACCCCACATCTGACGCATCACTTTGTACGACAAAGTCTTTAGAGAAGTCGGGTGAGTACAACACTGGCTGGCTACATAAGGCTTGTTTCAAGAATTGGAATGCTGCCTCAGCCTCGGGGGTCCATTTAATCATGACCGACCCTTTCCCCTTCGTCAGGTTGGTTAGGGGCACAGCCTTAGAAGCAAAGTGGGGAATGAAGCGCCGATAATAACCCGCGATTCCCAGAAAGGCCCGCACCTGCTTCTTGCTGTTGGGACGTGGCCAACTCTGGATGGCCTCGACTTTGTTGAGTTGGGGTTTTATCACTCCCCTGCCAATGGTGTACCCAAGATATTTGGCCTCCTCCTGCCCAATGGTACACTTCTTGGGGTTAGCCGTAAACCCCGCTTCCCGGATAGAGTCTAGGACTGCTTGCACTTTTGGCAGATGTGAGGCCCAATCTGTGCTATGGACAATTACGTCATCCAGGTAAGCCGCAGCATACTTCCGATGGGGCCTCAGCATCTGGTCCATTTTCCGCTGGAATGTGGCCGGCGCATTCTGTAACCCGAGCGGCATTCTTTTATATTGGAACGCCCCGTCTGGGGTTACAAATGCGGTTTTCTCTTTGGCCGACTTGGCCAGGGGGATTTGCCAATACCCTTTTGTGAGGTCAAGAGTCGTCATGTATCGGGCTGTTCCCAGCCGGTCGATCAACTCATCTATACGTGGCATGGGGTAGGTGTCAAATTTTGTAACTTTGTTCAACTGACGAAAATCGTTACAAAATCGCCAGCTCCCATCTGGTTTAGGCACCAACACAATGGGACTAGACCAATCACTTTGGGACTCCTCTATCACCCCTAAGTTCAGCATTTTCTGTACTTCCTCCCGTATTGCCTCCCGTCGGGCCTCTGGGATCCGATAGGGTTTTAACTTCACCCTTTCACCGGGTGGGGTAATGATGTCATGCTCTACCCCAGATGTTTGTCCCGGCAGCTCAGAGAATACCTCCTTGTTGCGAAGCACAAACTCCTTAACCTCCTGTTGTTGGGGTTGTGACAAGGTGGCTGCTATTCCAACCTCAGGAATCACGCAACCAGTTTGAGCTGGTGACCAAGTGTCTGCGACTAGGGACTCTCTATCCCTCCAGGCTTTCAACAGATTAACGTGATAGATCTGTTCGGGCTTTCGCCTTCCTGGTTGTCTGACCTTGTAATTCACTTCGCTCACTTTTTCCATTATCTCATAGGGGCCTTGCCATTTGGCAAGGAATTTACTTTCAACCGTAGGGACAAGTACCAATATCCTATCCCCCGGGGAAAAGGTACGGGTCTTGGCTCCACGGTTGTACACTCTCTGCTGTGCTAACTGCGCTTGGGCCAAATGTTCCTTCACGATGGGCATTACCTGTGCAATTCGGTCTTGCATCAGGGCGACATGCTCAATCACACTCCTGTGGGGAGAACTCTCACTTTCCCAAGTTTCCTTGGCAATATCCAACAGCCCTCTTGGGTGTCTCCCATACAGTAACTCAAAGGGGGAGAATCCCGTAGAGGATTGGGGCACCTCCCTAATAGCAAACATCAGATAAGGAAGTAGACAGTCCCAATCCTTTCCATCTCTATCCACCACTTTCTTCAACATTTGTTTTAGGGTTTTGTTGAATCTTTCAACCAGCCCATCGGTTTGGGGGTGATACACAGATGTACGTAATTGCGTCACTTTGAACAATTTACACAGCTCCTTCATAACCCGGGACATAAAGGGTGTACCTTGGTCCGTAAGCAGTTCTTTACAAATACCCACCCGGCTAAACACAAGAGATAGCTCTTTGGCTATGGTTTTGGCCGAGGTATTTCTGAGAGGGATCGCTTCTGGATAACGGGTGGCATAGTCCATTATAACCAATATGTACTGGTGCCCCCTAGCGGACTTGATTATAGGACCTACCAAATCCATTGCGATTCTCTCAAACGGGACCTCAATGATGGGTAGAGGGACCAGCGGGCTACGGAAATGTGGCATCGGGGCCGACCTCTGACACACAGGGCAGGAGGAACAATAATTTTCTATGTCCTTCATCACCCCAGGCCAATAGAATCTCTGTAATACCCTCTCTCGGGTTTTCTCTGTCCCCAGATGACCTCCAAGAATGTGCCCATGGGCCAACTCCAACACCAACTTCCTGTAAGGTTTGGGCACCACAAGCTTCTCAACGGTTTCTTCTGCCCTTTTTGCCACCCGATACAGTAGGTCCTTCTCTACGCTGAAGTATGGGTAAGTGCAGGTATTATCTGGGTTCACTAACTCGCCATCTATTTCCACTACGTTTTCCCGTGCCTTTATTAGGGCGGGGTCTTTTAACTGTTCTGTGGCAAAATTTTCCCTGTGAACCTCCAGATCAGAAAACTCCACAGACGGTAGGTTTTCGTCTGAGGAGGTGGGCTCCTCTCCAGTTTCTTGAGTCTCCCCTGCCAATACTGACAAGGGAAATTCTGGAGAGTCCTCACCACTCTCAGAGGAGTTCTGGCTATCACATTCCTGGTACATAGGGGCACCAGTGGGGGGCTCAGGATCATCCCACAGTTCCCAGAACTTCGGAAAATCCCTTCCCACAATGGCATCATGCGGTAATTGAGATACTAACCCCACTGGATGAGAGAGGGTACCTTTGGGGGTCTCGAAACACACTGTAGTCACTGGATACTCTCGGGTGTCCCCATGCACACAAATAACAGCTACCTTGCTATTCCCAGAGACCTCTGTTTTAACTAATTCAGCCTTTATCAGGGTTACAAGGCTACCTGAATCCAGCAATACCACAACATTTCTACCATTAATACACATTTTGCATAAATGTTTCTCAGTTCCCCGAATGGCAGTGCATGCGACTGTCGCACACAGCGACTGACGTCTGTCCGTCAGAAAGTCACATTGCATGGGTTCCTCCACAACCGGGCAATTTGCTGCAATATGTCCCGCTTGCCGGCAGCGGTAGCAAACAATCCTTTTGGCTGCCTCTTGAGCCCCTGACTTCCCAGGCTGTTCTCGCCAAACTTTGGGCAGAGCTCCCACCCTCTCACTCTCTCCACCCTCACCCCTTGGAATCCTCTTATCCGCCCCTGGGGATGGTCTGGTCTTAGGGTGGAAAGTCCGAGAGTCTCTGGAAGAGGCCGTCAGGTTCTCTGTAGCCAAGTATTTCTCTACACGATCCACAAGACCACCGGCCGTCTCTGGGTCTCCATGGCTTACCCACTTTTGGATGGCAGTAGGAAGAGCTCTCAAAAACCGATCCATTACAACACGTTCCACAATCTCTGGTGCGGACAAAGTCTCTGGCTGTAGCCACTTCCTGCTCAGGTGAATGAGATCATACATTTGAGACCTGGGGGGTTTTCCAAGCTGGAAAGTCCAGTTATGCACACGCTGAGCCCGGACAGCCAGGGTGACACCCAGCCTTGCCAATATTTCAGCTTTTAGCATCACATAGTCTTTTGCTTGGTCAGGCTCTAGGTCATAGTAAGCCTTCTGCGATTCACCAGTTAACAGAGGAGCCACCAGTCCAGCCCACTGCTCCTCAGGCCACTTTTCTCTTTCAGCAGTCCTTTCAAATGTGGTCAAAAATACCTCTGGATCATCCTCTCCAGTCATTTTTGTCAATAAACGACTCACCCCAAAGGACGCGGTATTAGTGGGACGGCTTTCCTCACTGGTCTGCGGACGTTGCTGCACTACTGCTTCCATTTGTTGTAGTCTCTGCTCTTGCTTCTGTAACAGGTCTATGAAGCGTGCCTCAGATTGCTGCTGGGCTTGTTGCTGAGCTTCCAGACTCTGTTGGTGAGCTTGCTGCTGGGCTGCAAGGCTCTGTTGATGAGCTTGCTGCTGGGCTGCAAGGCTCCTTTGCAAACCTGCATTTGTCTGCTGTTGATTGGCATTTGCTAGAGCCAGCTGTTTCAGTATCTCCTCCATGCTGGCTTAAAAAAAACTGCCACTGGTTCTCCACCAACTGTGAGGGGGTTAGCTCGGCAGCGGGTGTGTGTGACCCCCGGGATGGGCTCCCCACACAAAAACAGGCCCAGCAAACGGAGGTTGTGGTTTTCAAAATCAAAAAGGTGCGGTTTATTTTCTATTTACAGTGACAAAACACAGCAAAGCAAAAGAAACATAAATAAAATAAATCCTGGTCAACTTGACCTCTGACTAAACATACAGGTTTCCTAACTAACAACTGGGATCAGCCTAGTGCTGTCCTAGTCCCTAAGTCCCTGGTTTTAAATGTCCAAGCAAATAGCCACACAGGCTTTGTCTCACCGCACAGGGGTTCACTCTCCCTAGACAGTCCACACAGGTCTGGTTCCAGGCATGAGCAAACACCTAATGAATCTGGGAGTTCTTATAGAGGCCTAAATGAGCTGACAAGCTTCAGCTGGTCTCATCAACTCCCTGTCTGCACGACGCCCCACACTCTCCCTAGAGGTATGAGTCATCCATGAGCCCACTAGCCTCAGCTGGGCTTATACAACTCTCCACCTAGTTGTATAAGTCGGCGTAAAGCCTGAATCTGGGCGAAATATATCTACCCCCCTGGATGCAACCAGGTGACTTTACCTTCCTGCTGTCACACTGGATACAAAATATACGTGACAATACTGAAACAAAGTGTGTGTTATCTCTTTAAATATAATAGTCAAGCAATCCACAGATACATAGATAAGGAAAAAAATCCAGTAAAGTCCACCAAAGTGAAATAAAGGGGGTTATTTACTAAAGGCAAATCCACTTTGCCCTACAAGTGCAAAGTGCACTTGAAATTGCATTGAAAAAGCACTTGGAAGTGCAGTTGCTGTAGATCCGAGGGGGACATGCAAGTGTAGCGCCCCTTTACTTTTTAGGGGTGTCATGCGCCTAAATTTAGGGGTTGGTCTGAGTTGGTAGCCAGGCTCGGACCGCTTTGATTGCTAGGTATTTGCTTCTGCCTAAGTGATGCTGCCTGGTGTATGGTTCCCTGTGGCCTGTAGGTGGCACTGCCATATCAGGTCAGGGTTGAGCCATGGGTGGCATTACTGCGTCTTGGGGTGTCCTCTCTTGGCAGCAATACAGTGGGCGTAGTCGGCCTGCTGTGCATGCCTGGAGAGGGTACATAAGGGGCAGACGCCATCTTAGAGTTGGAGTGGAGGAGAGGAGAGTTGGAGTGGAGGAGTCGGAAAGGTGTGCCCCACGGGGGTGTGATGACTGGCTGAGGAGTTTCGGGCACCTTTGGCCCGAGGCTGCAGCGTTCCAGGTAGGCCCAGTACCTTTAACTGGGTCTACAATTTGCCCATTGGAGTCCCAGGATGCCCGGGTGAGGGTACCCGCTCTGACCGAGAGGAAGCCAGGGGAGGATTGGTCCCACTGAGGAGATGAGTGATGGAAGATCGCTGTCTCGGGAGAGGCCTGGTGACCTGTCAGAGGGAAGGATTCTTTATTCCGGAAAGCTAACCTGTAGAGTGCCCATTGGCATTGTTCTGTTCTTAAAATTCTACAGAGGTTAGAGGATTTCCTGTACCCGTCCCTGGAGGGGATAGGGTGACAGAACTGTTCGAGCTCTACACCGGCTGCTAGGACTGTGAGAGAGGACTATCCGGGTGAGCTAAACCCACTCGGGATCAAGTGGCGACGAAGTTACTAGTTGTGCCTGGATCTAATCCCTCACACTTCTTCTTCTTTCATCCATCTGTCTCTGTCTACTACGCAGCAAATAGAAAATAAACTCTATGTTGGAGTTAAAGTGTTTCTGGACCTTGTTTTCTTTGGGGGGAGAAATAGAGACTTGTCCCCATACTCTGGGGATGAGAACCAGTGGAAGAAGGTAACTCGCTGCAGGACCCAAACTTTGTGAATACTGCTTAACCTTTTCAAACAGGAGGGTACGGGCATATAGCACGGTGTGCCTTGACTTGCAAGTGAGCCAGGCAGGAAAAAGGTCCGTGTGCTACACAAGGAAAATAAAAAAACAACATTTTAGCTTGCACATGATTGGATAATAAAATCAGCAGAGCTTCCCCTCATTTCAGATCTGCCCCTCAGATTTACAACGACTGCACTTCCAAGTGCACTTTGCACTTGTAGTTTGCATTTGTAGTGCGAAGTGGATTTGCCTATCGTAAATAACCCCCAATGTCTTTGAAAGGAACATTCAAATCAATTGTAAATAATCATAATCCTGTGCAAATTCCAAAAGGAGCCAGTGTTGTGAAAAAATCCACACCACCAAGATACACACACTTCTTACCAGAAAGACTGGATCTCCGGCAAATAAAATCAAATGAGCCCTGCTGACACACAGCCATACACTATGAGATATCCCTTCAATCTGTGAGGCTCCTATGCTGTCATCACATTTTGTTCTATGGCTCCGCCAAGCTGGTTCCCTTTTCACTTCACATCAGCGTCACAAATGGTAAGTAATTATACAAAATAGGAAGAACAGAACCTCATAGTGCAACCAATAAAAGCACAATAAAATGTATTTAACATATACACTTACACATGGATTACAGTAACTTGCATTGACAGAAACAAAGATGGTGCCGGCGTGCGCAGTAACGTCACTGGCCACAAACTCCACCCAACAGTCATCATCAGGGAAAGAAGATGGTGGGTTTTATTGGATTTTTTTCCCTTTCTATGTATATGTAGATTACATTCATTTAAATGGTCTGAAATCACACTGGATTGCACGCACTATTTGTCAAAAATACACTGCACCGGACTGCATGGTACTGCATCTGCTTCAGATATCATTAGGATTATACTGAGACCCACAGCAGATCGCACACCCAGTGTGTTTTAAACATGTTGCAGGAAAACAAGCACAGAACACGAGTTTCCCGCATTGTTTTCTGGTGTGAACGAGCCCTTATGCCGCGTACACACGACTACGTTTTTCTCGACGTGATTCTTCTCAAGCCTGCCTTGCCTTCACACTATCTTGAAAAAAAAAATGCTCCAGCAAAGCGCTGTGACATACCACGTACGACAACACGTACGACGGCACTATAAAGGGGAAGTTCCATTTGGATGGCGCCACCCTTTGGGCTGCTTTTTCTGATTTCGTGTTACCGCGTGTTAGTAAAAGTTTGGTGTTAGCCGAACACTAGTTTTACCAGAACGAGCGCTCCCATCTCATAACTTGCTTCTGAGCATGCGCGTTTTTCCCCCGTCATTAAAGCATACACACTGACGTTTTTCACGATGAGAAGAAAAAATAAGAGCACGTTGTAAATTTTTAATGGACATTTTTCTCGTTGAGAAAAATGCTCTGTTGCCTACACACGATCATTTTTAATGACCAATTTAAAAAATGGCATTTTTCTCGTCATGAAAAACGGTCGTGTGTACACGGCATTAGGATGGATTCACACCTATGCATTTTTTGTGCTTTTTGCATTTTGCAGATTTGCACTACAGTCCATTTAACATGGTTTTCTATGGAACACGTTCTGCAGTGCAAAATGCAAAAAGCACTAAAAATGCATAGGTGTGAATCCAGCCTAGTACAGTCTCCATTGGAGGCTCTGACTCTACATCCCCCGGAATTATCTGGTACAATATTTTCATTGATATATAAAAAGAATACAAATACAACATTCCCATATGGAATGTGTTTTAAAGGACATACTGTTGATCAACAGTAACCCTCCGACCAAGGCTGGGGGCCTGAGCCTTAGGACACAGGGGCTGTGTGGAGAAGTCCACAAAAGGTTATAAAAATTAATCTTATGCCCCATACACACGATCATTTTTAATGTCATTTTTAAAACTGACGTTTTTCTTGTCATTTTTTTTCTTGTTTCCTCTCAAGCCTGTCTTGCGTACACACCATCATTTTAAAAAATGTTCAAGCAAAGCGCAGTGACGTACAGCACGTACGACGGCACTATAAAGGGGAAGTTCCGTTCGAATTGCGCCACCCTTCATGTTAGTAAAGTTTGTTGAGAGACGATTCGCTCTTTTCAGTCTTGTGCTTTTCAGTCCGTTACAGCGTGATGAATGTGCTATCTCCATTACGAACGCTAGTTTTACCAGAACGAGCGCTCCCGTCTCATACTTGATTCTGAGCATGCGCGTTTTTTTTCACGTCGTTAAAGCATGCACACTATCGTTTTTCACGTCGTTAAAAAAAAACGACATGAAAAACGACGTGAAAAAAGAGAGCATGTTCGAAATTTTTAATGCCCGTTTTTCACGTCGTTAAAAATGCTCTGGAGCCTACACACGATCATTTTTAATGGCCATTTTTTTTAATGGCATTTTTAATGGCATGAAAAATGATCGTGTGTATGGGGCATTAGGCTACTTTCACACTGAGGTGCTGGATGCGCTGGCGGTATAGTGGTGCTATTTTTAGCGCCGCTATACCGTTTTTTTTGCCGCAATTTGCGGGCGCTAGCGGGGGTATTTTAACCCCCGCTAGCGCCCGAAAAAGGGTTAAAAATGCCAGCAATAACGCCTCTTTGCAGCGTTTTGCGGGCATATTGGAGGCGCTACCCCATTGATTTCAATGGGCAGGAGCGCGATAGGAGCGCTATTTTTAGCGCTCCTATTGCGCCTCAAAGATGCGGCTTGCAGGAGTTTTTTGACCCACCTGCAAGCGCAACGCTCCAGTGTGAAAGCCCTCGGGCTTTCACATTGGATACTATTGAGCGGCTTTTTTGGGGCGCAATAGCGCCTGCAAAGCGCCTCAGTGTGAAAGGGGCCTTAGGCTGGTCATTTAGTGAAGATAGGGGAAAGGGGGGGGTAAATAAAATAAAAAAGTGGGGGGGTTCAAGGACAAGGGAGGAAGAAAAAGATGAAAAGGAAGACGGAAAGACGATGGAAGAAGAGGAGAGAGAGAGGCACAAGGAGAAAGTTTCCCCAGGCTGGGAGATGATTGGGGTCAATTAAACAGGCCCAGGCTGGTCGGATGCAGAATAGGGAGAACGTAAGACCACCACGGGGCCCAAACCTTGGGAAATCTAGTGTGAGAGTCGTGGAGGATACTACTCATCTTCTCATTGATCATGAGAGTCGCCAGGATGCTCTTCACCTCTGCAAAAACGAAACAGCCATTTTTTCCAGGCCCTGACTTTTGCGCGCTTAGCAGCTATAGATAGATAGGTGGCAAGCTTCTGTTGGTAGGAGAAGAGGCCAGGGATCGGGCAGTGCTAATTTAGCGTCTTTGGGAATGGATACATGGAAGAGGGTGAACAACAGTCCCAAGACCCTTGACCAAAATCCCACCAGGCGGGGGCAGGACCACCAGATATGAAGTTTGTCTCCTCGTTGGCCGCATCCCCTGGAATTTTCAAACATTGTCACAGGCAAATCTGTTACAGGATATTTGAGTCCTGAGAAACACTGACATAATGGACTGTTGTTACAAGCAGAGCACTCTTACTATTTGTTATGTACCGACTGTATACTTACCTCTGTTTGTTGTGCTGTAGAATGTATTGCAATTCTAAATAAAACAATTAACAATAAACATTAAGTAAATAATATACTTCAATGGATTAGATGTATGATCTGCCTGTGGATTCAGGACTTGTGCCAGTTGCACCTGGAGAATACCTTCCCCTCCTCAATGCTGGAGATTGTCATAGAACACATGACAGTATCAACCCATGTTGTCACTAATGTGCGGGTTCCCTGGAACTACGCTGGAAACCTGCACAACATTGACATGTCTGTGAAGACATGCATCAATATTGTCATCTTACACCTAATATTACACCTGATAAAAGGGAGGGGCAGCTTGCAAACCCCTATGACTACAGCAGTTCCAGTTCACACACATCTACCCAAAGACAGGGGGTGCACAAGAGAGATTGCAGACAGGGCTAGGGGTCTCTTTCTCTCACCCCTCACTCTCTGACCCCTCTCTCGCTCACCCCCCCTCTCTCATCCCTCTCTCACCACCCCTCTCTGACCCCTCTCTCTCTCACCCCCCTCTCTCTCTCACCCCCCTCTCCCTCACCCCCCTCAACCCCGCTTTCCCTCACCCCCCTCTGACCCCTCTCTCTCTCACCCCCTCTCTCTCTCACCCCCTCTCCCTCACCCCCCTCTCTCTCACCCCCCTCAACCCCGCTTTCCCTCACCCCCCTCTGACCCCTCTCTCCCCATCTCTGACCCCCCTCTCTCTCTGACCCCTCTCTCACCCCCCCTCTCTCTCTCTCACCCCTCTCCCTGACCCCTCTCTCACCCCATTTTCTCTCCCCCTTTCTCTCTCTTACCCCTCTCTCTCACCCCTCTCTTACCTCCCTCTATCTCTAACCCTCTCTCTCTCTCTCTCTCACCCCTTTCTCTCCCCCCTCTCACATGCAGGCAGGGGGAACTGAGTGTACACTGACTGACAGGTGACAGCAAGTGAGTGTCACTGATCCAATCTTCACCCAGCACTGCCTCTGATCACATCCCCCCAAGCACTGCACCGGATCCCACCCCCCCAAGCACTCCTACTGGTCCCCGCCGAAGCACTGCCACTCATCCCATCCCCCCAGCACTGCCACTGATCTCATTCCCCCAACACTGCCACTGATCTCATCAACCCCCCAACATTGCCAATGATCACACCTCCCTCCCCCCCAGCACTGCCATTAATACCATTACACCCCCACCACAACCACCAATGATCTAACCCCCCCCCTAGCCCCAGCAACCAATGGGTGAGCAGTGATGATGTGCAGTAACCTTTGGCAACCAATCAGCAAGCAGAAAGGATGTGCTGTAACCTCTAGCGACTAAGCAGTGAGTGGTTATGTTATGCTGTAGCCTCTAGCAACCAATCACAATTGTTGCCTGATCTGCTACACTAAACTGATTTTGAGTTTAGTTGCTATTTATTGTATGTTTTAAAGCAGGTGGAGAGCGAAATTGCATGTGGAGGGGGGCAAAGAAAATGTTTGCCTAGGGTCCAATCAATATTAAAGGGGTTGTAAAGGTTCATTTTTTTTTTAAATAACAAACATGTCATACTTACCTCCTCTATGCAAGGGTTTTGCACACAGTGGCCTCGATCCTCCTCTTCTGGGGTCCCCAGCAGCGCTCCTGACTCCTCCCTGCATCGAGTGCCCCCTCGGAGACCCTTCCAAGGGGGAAACCCATGCGGGCGCGCTCCTGAGTCCTGCTGTTGCGTACGTTGACACAGACAGCAGGACTCGGCCCAACCCCCTGGCTCCCATGTCACTGGATTTGATTGGCAGCAGCAGGAGCCAATGGCTGTGCTGCTATCAATCTATCCAATGAGGACCTGAGACAGCGGCTGGGGCTGCTATGCTCGTCCCCATCGATGGAATGTTTGGGTTCAGGTAAGAAAAGGGGGGGGGGTGCTCCTTTAAAGACGGCCCTGCAATTAATTGCCATTCAACAGCCTGCTCTCACTGACCGCCCTTGTATAACAAAAAGGCCGAAATCAGGATTTATGTTTTCTAGAAATTCTATGTGTTGTTTATGGAATAAAAGTCACTCCTTAACCACTTAACGACCGCCCACCGCCGATTTACGTCGGCAGAATGGCACGGACAGGCAGAATCACGTAGATCTACGTGATCGCCTTTGTGCAGTTGGGGGGTCCATCCGGACCCCCTTCACTGCAGTGAGCGGCCGTTAAGTGTTCGGGAGCGATCAGGCATGAGGGGGCGGCCGCTCGATTCCGCCCCCCCCCTCGCGATCGCTCCCGGCCAATGAAATTGCTTCCTCCGCCATGTGATGTAAACACAGGCTGGAGGAAGTGATGTCATCTCCCTCGCCGCGGTCTTTTCGTTCCCGGTGCCGAGGAGTGAAGACAGAGGTTAGTGCTCTAACAGTCCACTGACACGTAGGTACACATAGGCACACAAATCACCCCCCAGTCACCCCCAGATCACCCCCCAGGTCACCCCAAAGCCCCCAATCACAGTGTCACTGATTGCAGTGATCATTTATTTTACTGATCACTGCATTTAGTGTCATCTGTGATTGTAAAAAGTTGCAGGGCAGTTAGGATTAGGCCCCTTTAGGTCCAGGGTAGCCCCCTAACCCCCCCTAATAAAGGTTTAACCCCTTGATCACCCCCCAGGTAACCCTTTCACCCCCTAACTTCAGCGTCACTAAGCGATTGTTTTTCCGATCGCTGTATTCGTGTCGCTGGTGTTTTAGATAGGCAGTTATTTTTTTTTTAGGTTCGCCGCAGGTTTTTATTGGTGTCAGGTACCCCCATATATTATTTTAACCCCCTGATTGCCCCTAGAGTTAACCCTTTCACCAGTGATCGCCGTATAAGCGTCACTGGTGTCACTGGTTAGCCAGTAAGTTATTTAGTTATTTAGGTTACCCGTCAGGTTTTTATATAGTGTCAGGTACCCCCATATTTAACCTAATAAAAGTTTTAACCCCCTGATTGCCCCTAGTTAACCCTTTCACCAGTGATCACCATATAAAGTTTACGGGTGACGCTGGTTGATTAGTTTGCTTTTTATAGCATCAGGGCACCCGCCGTATATAACCCAATAAAGGTTTAACCCCCCTGATCGCCCGGCGGGTGAGATCAATTAGGTTTTAGCGCCAGAGAGGGTCTGCGTCGCCCCAGGCAGTGTTAGGTTAGTGCCAGTAACGCTAACACCCACGCGCAAAGCATACACCCCCCTTAGTGGTATAGTATCTGATCAGATCTATACTAGCATCCCCAGCGGTTTAGGGTTCCCAAAAACGCAGTGTTAGCGGGATCAGCCCAGATACCTGCTAGCGCCTGCGTTTAGCCCCTCCGCCCAGCCCAGCCCAGCCCACCCAAGTGCAGTATCGATCGATCACTGTCACTTACCAAACACAACACACATAACTGCAGCGTTCGCAGAGACAGGCCTGATCCCTGCGATCGCTAACAGTTTTTTTGTAGCGTTTGATATATTTGCTGACGACAGTCAGGTGCTTTTTTTCCTGTGAATCTTACTAGTGTACCCCTAAATTTAGAGCCCAAAATGGCAAGACGAAGGTACACTAGTAAAGAGGCCTACGAGATTCTGAGCATGACAGATAGTGAAGAGGAGGTCACGTATCTGTCAGATTCAGGCTCAGAATATCTTCCCGTAGAAGACAGTGACGTCAGCGGCCCCACGTCAGATAGCTCTGACGACGAAGTTGAGGTCCCTGCTAAGGTCAGGCGTACCCGATCCCGATCTTCTGAGGTTGTTGAGGAGCAAGAACCGCAGGTCTCTCGTATCATGGAGCAGAGTAGTACTAGCGCCGCTATTCCTTCTGGTGAACTGGCAAGCACCAGCGGCCTAGTACAGCCTGGACGTACATCCAGCACTGCAGTAACACTTGGTGACGTGGCGAGTCCCATAAGTGCAGTTCAAGCTGGCGAGGTGGCAAGCACAAGTAGTGTCCCGCTGCCACCAAGAAGACAAAGGCAGGCCCGTCGTGCCCATACTGCCCTTCCTGCAGAATTCGCCTATCCTGATTGGGTCCCCACCACTTCTGCAGAACCCGTACTTCCCCCATTCACTGCCCAACCCGGTATTCAGGTGGAAACAGCTGATTTTATTCCAATTGATTTTTATTCGCTGTTTTTCACGGAACATCTCTATAGATCTATTGTGGACCAGAGTAATTTATATGCTGGTCAATTTATCGCCGCTAACCCCCAGTTGCCTAAAATTGCCAGAAATTGGAAACCAATTACGGTTTCCGAATTTAAGACCTTTCTGGGCCTTTCCCTCAACATGGGCACACATACATTTCCGTCATTGCGTGCTTATTGGTCCACGCACCCAATTGACCACATGCCCGTGTTCTCTGCCTCCATGTCCAGGGCACGATACGAACAGATTTTGCGGTTCATGCACTTCAACGACAATGAACTTTGTCGTCCACGTGGGGACCCTGAATACGACCGGCTCTATAAAATTCGGCCCCTCATAAACCACTTCAACGAACGTTTTGCAGCCTTGTTTACTCCCGATCAAGTTGTCTGCGTTGATGAGTCCCTGATTAAATTTTCTGGCCGCTTGTCTTTCAAGCAGTACCTTCCCAGCAAGCGTGCCAGATACGGGGTCAAGCTCTACAAGTTCTGTGACAGGGCAACAGGCTATGTAGTGAACTTTACGGTTTATGAGGGAAAAGACAGTCAGATTGAGTCGGTCAACTGCCCGGATTACATAGGGAGCGCTGGCAAGATAGTGTGGAACTTGGTGTCACCCTTATTCGGAAAGGGGTACCACTTGTATGTGGACAATTATTACACGAGCGTGCCACTGTTTAGTCACTTGTTTGATCATAAGATTGGAGCATGTGGCACCGTGCGACCTAATCGCCGGGGCTTTCCCCAGCGGCTTGTAGATGCCCGTCTTCGGCTGGGGGAGAGAGCCTGCTTGAAGTGTAATAACTTGCTCGCTATGAAGTGGAGGGACAATAAGAATGTTTTCCTTCTTACCTCCCTTCATGCAGACACGACAGTCCAAATTCGTACGGCGACTGGTGTTGTGGAGAAACCCCTCTGTGTCCACGAATATAACCAAAATATGGGAGGGGTGGACCTCAACGACCAGTTGATGGCGCCGTATCTAATTGACCGTAAGGCGAGACGCTGGTACAAAAAAGTGTCTCTATCATTATTCCAATTGGCTTTGCTGAACGCTCATGTGCTATACAGAGCTTCAGGCGGGACGTTATCTCTTCTAAAATTCCAGAATGAGATAGTCACAGAACTCCTGTATCCAGGCGGTTCTGCACCTCACCATCCCCTACCAAATGCAGTAAGCCGGCTGCATGAGAGGCATTATTCGTATGTCCTCCCGAGTACCCCTAACCAAAGCCACCCCCAAAAAAGATGTCGTGTCTGTAGCAAGCGCGGATTTAGGCGTGACACCCGTAGTTTTTGTCCACTCTGTCCTGACAAGCCTGGTCTTTGCCAAGGTGAATGTTTTGAACGCTACCACTCAAAAGTGAAGTTTTAGCGTAGGGTACAGCATTTCACAGACAAGGACACACTTACACAGGGTCTCCCAAGATGCCATTACATTTTGAGAGACCCGAACCATTACAGTTGTAAAGTTACAATAAAAAGTGTAAAAAAGAAAAAAAAAACGTAAAAAACAAAACACAAAAAAAATATAAAATAAAAAAACCAAAAATAGTTGTCGTTTTATTGTTCTCTCTCTCTCTATTTTCTCTCTATTGTTCTGCTCTTTTTTACTGTATTCTATTCTGCAATGTTTTATCATGCTTGCTTTTCAGGTATGTAATTTTTTGTTTTCAGGTGCGCCATTCAACTGCAGCGCGGAATTATTTATCTTGACAGCAACAGCGTTTGCTCCCACAATACATAAAGCCGTGACTCCAGTGCTGTAGGAGGTGATTTCACCACCACAGTTAAAAAAAAGAGCATATATGCCGAAGCATGGGGGCAGCAGGGGCGGAGGAGCGATTTTGCTCCTAATGCCGCGTACATACGGTCAAAATTCCGACCGTGTGTACGCGGCATAACTTTTTTGCGGGAGGATGCCCCCATGCTTCGGCATATATATATTTTAGGCACAGGTTGCGTTAAAACATTTTTTTATTTTTTACTAGGTTTTGTTTTGGTATTTGCTTTGCAGGTATGGCATGGTAAGGTCTTACTGTTGTACTGTAATGTTACTTTGTTTTAATGTTAACCACCATTTGCTTAGCAGGTACGCCATTCAGTTGCAGCGCGGATCTATTTATCTTGACAGCAACAGCGTTTGCTCCCACGATACATAAAGCCGTGACTCCAACGCTGTAGGAGGTGATTTCACCACCACAGTTAAAAAAAAGAGCATATATGCCGAAGCATGGGGGCAGCAGGGGCGGAGGAGCGATTTTGCTCCTAATGCCGCGTATATACGGTCGAAATTCCAACGGAGGCTTATCCGTGGAAAAGTCCGACCGTGTGTACGCGGCATAACCTTTTATGCCGCGTACATACGGTCGAAATTCCGACGAAGGCTTGACCGTGTGTACGCGGCATAACTTTTTTGCGGGAGGATGCCCCCATGCTTCGGCATATATGCCCATCATTAGAAGTGGGTGGATGAAGGGAGGTATTCTAATGGTGGGCATACCCACCAATCAATCTCTTTTTTTCGTTCAGCCAATAGGCTGTATGAAAAAAAAGATTACAATACATGTCCAACAAGGACCAGCAACGTACTGGTATGTTGCTGGACTTTGAATGTTTATACCAGAATGATGCCTGCGGGTTTAGGTATCATCTTGGTATCATTCTTTTCAGCCAGCAGCCGGCTTTCATGTAAAAGCAATTCTAGCAGATAATTAGCCTCTAGACTGCTTTTACAAGCAGTGGGAGGGAATGTCCCCCCCCCCGGATATAAAAAGCGCCATTGGGAAATTGGGAAAGCATTTTATCACACCGATCTTGGTGTGGTCAGATGCTTTGAGGGCAGAGGAAAGATCTAGGGTCTAACCCCCCAATTTTTTTCAAAAAAAGAGTACCTGTCACTACCTATTGCTATCATAGGGGATATTTACATTCCCTGAGATAACGATAAAAATGGTAAAAAAATAAAATATGGAAGGCACAGTTTAAAAATAAAATAAAAAAGCCAAATAAATAATAAAAAAAAAAAAAAAAAAAAAAAAAGCACCGCTGTCCCCCCCTGCTATTGCGCAAAGGCGAACGCAAGCGTCGGTCTAGCGTCATATGTAAACAGCAATTGCATCATGCATGTGAGGTATCACCGCGAAGGTCAGATCGAGGGCAGTCATTTTAGCAGTAGACCTCCTCTGTAAATCTAACGTGGTAACCTGTAAAGGCTTTTAAATGCTTTTAAAAATGAATGTAGTTTGTCGCCGCTGCGCGTTTGTGCGCAATTTTAAAGCATGTCGTGTTTGGTATCCATGTACTCGGCCTATGATCATCTTTTTTATTTCATCAAACATTTGGGCAATATAGTGTTTTTTAGTGCATTAAAAATAAAAAAGTGTGTTTTTCCCCCAAAAAATGCGTTTGAAAAAACGCTGCGCAAATACTGTGTGGAAAAAAAAAATGCAACACCCACTATTTTAATCTGTAGGGCCTTTGCTTTAAAAAAATATATAATGTTTGGGGGTTCAACATAATTTTCTTGCAAAAAAAAATATTTTTTCATGTAAACAAAAAGTGTCAGAAAGGGCTTTGTCTTCAAGTGGTTAGAAGAGTGGATGATGTGTGACATAAGCTTCCTAATGTTGTGCATAAAATGCCAGGACAGTTCAAAACCCCCCCAAATGACCCCATTTTGTAAAGTAGACACCTCAAGCTATTTGCTGAGAGGCATGTTGAGCCCATTGAATATTTTTTTTTTTGTCCCAAGTGATTGAATAATGACCAAAAAAAAAAAAATGTACAAAAAGTTGTCACTAAATTATATATTGCTCAAACATGCCATGGTTATATGTGGAATTGCACCCCAAAATACATTCTGTTGCTTCTCCTGAGTACGGGGATACCACATGAGTGGGACTTTTTGGGAGCCTAGTCGCGTACGGGACCCCAAAAACCAAGCACCGCCTTCAGGATTTCTATGGGTGTAAATTTTTGATTTCACTCCTCACTGCCTATCACAGTTTCGGAGGCCATGGAATGCCCAGATGGCACAAAACCCCCCCAAATGACCCTATTTTGGAAAGTAGACACCCCAAGCTATTTGCTGAGAGGTATGTTGAGTATTTTGCAGATCTCGCTTTTTGTCACAAAGTTTTGAAAATGTAAAAAAAGAAAAAAAAAAAGAAAAAAAAATGTCTTTCTTAATTTTCAAAAACAAATGAGAGCTGTAAAATACTCACCATGCCTCTCAGCAAATAGCTTGGGGTGTCTACTTTCCAAAATGGGGTCATTTGTGGGGGTTTTGGGCTATTTTGACATTTTATGGCCTTCAAAACTGTGATAGGTAGTGAGGAGTGAAATCAAAAATTTATGCCCTTAGAAACCTTGAAGGCGGTGCTTGGTTTTTGGGGTCCCGTACGCGGCTAGGCTCCCAAAAAGTCCCACACATGTGGTATCCCCGTACTCAGGAGAAGCAGCAGAATGTATTTTGGGGTGTAATTTCACATATAACCATGGCATGTGTGAGCAATATATCATTTAGTGACAACTTTTTGTACATTTTTTTTTTCTTTTTGTCATTATTCAATCATTTGGGACAAAAAAAAAATATTCAATGGGCTCAACATGCCTCTCAGCAAATAGCTTGGGGTGTCTACTTTCCCAAATGGGGTCATTTGGGGGGGTTTTGTGCCATCTTGGCATTTTATGGCCTTCAAAACTGTGATAGGTAGTGAGGAGCGAAATCAAAAATTTATGCCCTTAGAAACCTTGAAGGCGGTGCTTGGTTTTTGGGGTCCCGTACGCGGCTAGGCTCCCAAAAAGTCCCACACATGTGGTATCCCCGTACTCAGGAGAAGCAGCAGAATGTATTTTGGGGTGTAATTTCACATATGCCCATGGCATGTGTGAGCAATATATCATTTAGTGACAACTTTGTGCAAAAAAAAAACAGTTTGTCATATTCCCGCAACCTGTGGCAAAATATAAAATATTCCATGGACTCAACATGCCTCTCAGTAAATAGCTTGGGGTGTCTACTTTCCAAAATGGGGTAATTTGGGGGGGTTTTGTGCTATTTTGGCATTTTATGGCCTTCGAAACTGTGATAGGTAGTGAGGAGTGAAATCAAAAATTTACGCCCTTAGAAATCCTGAAGGCGGTGCTTGGTTTTTTGGGGCCCTGTACGCGGCTAGGCTCCCAAAAAGTCCCACACATGTGGTATCCCCGTACTCAGGAGAAGCAGCAGAATGTATTTTGGGGTGCAATTCCACATATGCCCATGGCATGTGTGAGCAATATATCATTTAGTGACAACTTTTTGTACATTTTTTTTTTCTTTTTGTCATTATTCAATCATTTGGGACAAAAAAAAAATATTCAATGGGGTCAACATGCCTCTCAGCAAATAGCTTGGGGTGTCTACTTTCCAAAATGGGGTCATTTGGGGGGGTTTTGTGCCATCTTGGCATTTTATGGCCTTCAAAACTGTGATAGGTAGTGAGGAGTGAAATCAAAAATTTATGCCCTTAGAAACCTTGAAGGCGGTGCTTGGTTTTTGGGGTCCCGTACGCGGCTAGGCTCCCAAAAAGTCCCACACATGTGGTATCCCCGTACTCAGGAAAAGCAGCAGAATGTATTTTGGGGTGCAATTCCACATATAACCATGGCATGTGTGAGCAATATATCATTTAGTGACAACTTTTTGTACATTTTTTTTTTTTCTTTTTGTCATTATTCAATCATTTGGGACAAAAAAAAAATATTCAATGGGGTCAACATGCCTCTCAGCAAATAGCTTGGGGTGTCTACTTTCCAAAATGGGGTCATTTGGGGGGGTTTTGTGCCATCTTGGCATTTTATGGCCTTCAAAACTGTGATAGGTAGTGAGGAGTGAAATCAAAAATTTATGCCCTTAGAAACCTTGAAGGCGGTGCTTGGTTTTTGGGGTCCCGTACGCGGCTAGGCTCCCAAAAAGTCCCACACATGTGGTATCCCCGTACTCAGGAGAAGCAGCAGAATGTATTTTGGGGTGTAATTTCACATATGCCCATGGCATGTGTGAGCAATATATCATTTAGTGACATTTTTGTGCAAAAAAAAAAAAAGTTTGTCATATTCCCGCAACTTGTGGCAAAATATAAAATATTCCATGGACTGAACATGCCTCTCAGTAAATAGCTTGGGTTGTCTACTTTCCAAAATGGGGTCATTTGGGGGGGTTTTGTGCTATTTTGGCATTTTATGGCCTTCGAAACTGTGATAGGTAGTGAGGAGTGAAATCAAAAATTTGCGCCCTTAGAAATCCTGAAGGCGGTGCTTGGTTTCCGGGGTCCCGTACGTGGCTAGGCTCCTAAAAAGTCCCACACATGTGGTATCCCCGTACTCAGGAGAAGCAGCAGAATGTATTTTGGGGTGCAATTCCACATATAACCATGGCATGTGTGAGCAATATATCATTTAGTGACAACTTTTTGTAATTTTTTATTTTTTTTGTCATTATTCAATCACTTGGGACAAAAAAAAAAATATTCAATGGGCTCAACATGCCTCTCAGCAATTTCCTTGGGGTGTCTACTTTCCAAAATGGGGTCATTTGGGGGGGTTTTGTACTGCCCTGCCATTTTAGCACCTCAAGAAATGAGATAGGCAGTCATAAATTTAAAGCTGTGTAAATTTCAGAAAATGTACCCTAGTTTGTAAACGCTATAACTTTTGCGCAAACCAATAAATATACGCTTATTGACATTTTTTTTACTAAAGACATGTGGCTGAATACATTTTGGCCTAAATGTATGACTAAAATTGAGTTTATTCGATTTTTCTTATAACAAAAAGTAGAAAATATCATTTTTATTCAAAATTTTCGGTCTTTTTCTGTTTATATCGCAAAAAATAAAAATCGCAGAGGCAATCAAATACCATTAAAAGAAAGCTCTATTTGTGGGAAGAAAAGGACGCAAATTTCATTTGGGTACAACATTGCATGTCCGCACAATTTACAGTTAAAGCAGCGCAGTGCCGAATCCCAAAAACAGGCTTGGTCCTAATGGCCCGAAATGGTCCGGGGCTTAAGTGGTTAAAGAGGTTGTTCAACCTGAAAACAAAAAAAATTTAATGTAAGCAACTACAAATGCTACAGCTGCGGAAGTCTTCAGGTTTACTTTAGGAAGCCGGCTGTGACTTCATGCGGCTTTACAGCCGTCGTTCCGTAAAAATCGGCGACCCGTCAGATAAGGTAACGGAAGTGACGATCCTGTGCATGAGTTCCACCGCTACCAGGTTTGCTCATCTGACAGAACACCTGCAGTCAGAAGAAGGCGACAGCGGACATCTTACTACACCCTGCTATGTCTTGAATTTCAAAGAAATTTTAGCAATAAAGTGAGCATATATAAATAAATATAGTATGTTGATATCTGTAAAGCTGTTTGGATGTTACATTTTGAAAGAAGCTGGATGCCAGCAGTAGGAAGGTGGAGGAGGCCATGTTGGTACACCCCGCATTGCTCAGCACTAAACCTTTAAGCTTTAAAATTTTAACATCCAAACAGCATCACAGATGTCAATATACTATATTTATTTATATACGCAAATTTTTTTGCTAAAATTACAAGACGTAGCTGGGTGTAGTAAGATGTCCACTGCCTTCTTCTGACTGCAGGTGTTCCGTCAGATGAGCAAACCTGGTAGCGGTGGAATGCATGCACAGCTGACGGAACGTCACTTCCGTTACCTAATGTGATGGGTCGCCGATTCTGACGGGACACCGGCTTCTCACTGTGCATGCACGACCCACGCTGAGCTTTGTGAATGGTCCCACAAAGCTGCAGGGGAAGGGGGGGGGGGTGGTTAAACTTCTGCTCGGATTGCTGCTGCTATCCAAGCAGAAGTGGGAGCGGTACCTGACAAAACCAGGTAAGAATTTCCCTACCCCAAAATGTAGTGCCAACACTTAAAACGGTCGAAGTTCTACTTTAAAATGGTATTAAACCGCGGCAGAAAAAAAACCCCAGGCCTCAGACGGTTTAAATCATAATGTGCTAGTGTGCACTGCATACTAGCACATTATGACAGACTTACCAGAAAACAAAGCCCTCTACGGCACGCTGTCACCACTGTAGGCCCTTCCATCTTCATTCAGTCTTCTGTTCAGGTTCCTGGGCTTCGTTGATATGAATGGCCGAGCTGTTTGCGGCACGGCTCTGAAGGAACAGCACAGGTATGCCATTCCTTCAGAGCGCATGCGCCAGTGACGTCACCGGCTGCTTCCAAAGTAAATATTTCTTAAACATTGCGCGTTTAGGAGATATTACCTGTACCTATAGGTAAGCCTTTTTATAGGCTTACCTATAGGTAAAAATCAAGCTGGCCACAACAGTAGAATTTGTTTGAATGTTCAAAGGGAATTGTGAAATATTGTTTGTCTGAGCATTCTATCTTCCCATTATTGAGTCAAATTATTTAGTTCAAAAGCCATTAAAATTGTATCCAGACAGAGAGCTTGAATGGCATCCCAGATGTATTAAATGGGTTTGCTTTTTGCCTAGATCTTGTGTATTACAATAATGTATGATTTTTCCTAAACAAAAGGCACATTCACAATTAGAATTTTGTTTATTCAAGAAAAAAATTCCATGTCGCTTCTTTCAAATCATTATGGTCATAGTTAAAGCGGAAGTAAACCCATCCATAAAACATGGCATGTGCCGGAAATGTAACACTCCCATTGGTTGTGCTCTCAACCAAACTGTCAAACCATCCAATGGCTGGTGTCCAAACTGATCACATGTGCAGCATCATTGCAGTTATAGACTAAACAGAGCCAAAGATGACAGCTTCCTTGGCTGAAAACGATAGGGGGGTTTACTTACACTTTAATTTGATCCCATTAAAGGAGAAGTATAGCTACAGCTTTTTTGGCTGTACGTCTTCTTTGGATCAGAGGAGTACAGTTTGTTCTGTACTCATGTGACCCATTTTCAGCCGATCGTGTGCTAAAGCCAAAGCACCCAGTGTCATTTCTCTCTGCATGAGTCAGATAATAGACTATGTCAGCTCCGCAGCATCCTGGGTGATGGTCCCACCTCCTCTACAGCATACAACAGATGACTGACAGCCTCAGCTGTGAATTTTTCCTGTATAAATCTGTGTAGAGGTAAGTGTCCATATTCCTTCCACTCATCTCTCAGATTGCACTGAAGCTCTCTTCTCTAGCTGAGCAGTGTGTTAGGCTGGATTCACACCTATGCATTTGTAGCGGGTGTCAAATTTAGAGGGGCGTATCTGGGCAATAGATGGCCCAGATACATTGATTTTTGGAGTTTATGGACACTTTGAAGTGTGGGAGGTATGAATGGTGTCATGTTCCCTGCGGTCCCTAGGTGGCGCTGTCACCTGGGACCGGGGTTGAACTGCCATTCTAGCGCTGTGCCCTTTGTGTCCTCTCGCGGCAGTAGTACGGCGGGGCGGGGAACCCGCTGTGCCTGCTGGGAGAGGATATAAAGGGGGCGGACATCTTGCACACGAGGTCCATTCCCCAGGCACCTTCAGCCTGGGGGCTGCTGCGGTTCGTCTGTGCCCAGGTGCCCTTGGCCTGGGCGCGTGGAGTCGAGTTCCATCCCAGGCACCTTCAGCCTGGGGTGAGGTACTTTACAAGGAGGCCTGGGGCCCAGTACCTTCGACTGGGTCCCGCAAGGGAGAAGCATTCCTAAGGTGCCCCCGGTATTGGGTGCCTGAATCCAGGGCATAAGGGACCGGAGACGTGACCCTCCCATAGAGCCGGTGCAGCATTTGGCCGGTGCCGGTGTGGGCCTCTGGTGACCGTCCGGATGGATGTCTTCCTCTGACAGGGATTGTTTGTCCTAACGGAGGTATTTCATGTTCTTATGGTCTGTGGCAGAGACCCATCTTCACCAGGTCAGTGGCAGGCCTCCTCTAAGGCCTGTGGCAGAGGCCTCAACGTTCACCCAGGTCAGTGGAAGGGACCAAATTCACGGTCGGTGGCAGCAACTATGCGCCAAGCCTGTTTACACTAAACGGAACAGGAGAGACTTTATTCATTGAGCGTGCCTGGACCTACTCTTTCCCACACACTGTCTGTTCTTTTAAAGTTCAACCAGTCTACCTATTGATCAAAGCAAATAAAACAGTGTTGGACTTTTCTTGGTGTGGAACTCGTGTTACTGGAAGCTAAGTGTCCCTGTCTGTGACAGTGACAATCATCCTCCACAGGAGAAGCTGAGGCTCCGGCCTAAAACGCAGACCCGAAGGTAAACGGTTTAGCTCATATCTCTGCATATTACATCAGAGAGCCGAGCTGGTGGTGTACATTTTCCCCCTTCTCCCAGATACCCCTAGACGAGTCATACAGCCATAAAGAGAGGTGAGAAGGCGGGTAAGGGCGCTACACATTTTAAGTGCTTTTTGCATTTTGCAGATTTGCACTACAGAACGTGTTCCATAGGAAACCATGTTAAATTGACTGTAGTGCAAATCTGCAAAATGCACTAAAAATGCATAGGTGTGAATCCAGCCTAACATCAAGTCCCCTCCCCCCTCCTCCACCTACTGCTGAGAAAAAGCCTTTGATCTGCGTACTTTGCATTGAAGTGAGGGCTGCAGATAAACAAATCCTGTTACATAAGCTGTACCTGTTTAACCACTTCAATACCGCCCATAGTCATATGACGTCCTGGACTTTGTGGGGGGATATCTGAATGATGCCTGCAGCTAGAGGCATCATTCAGATATCCTTCTGTTCTGCCGGCGATTCTGCAGACGATCATAGCGGCAGTTTCGCCGCTTGAGCGTTCTTATAGGCGTCGGGAGGGGACATCCCCCCCACCCCCCTCCCGCCACCATCCGGTATTTCTCCGGGCTCTCCCGTGCCATTGGGGGCCTGGAGAATGAATCGTCCGGCGCAGGATAGGAAGCATAGAGATGACTGGTGACCAGATGGTCACCAGTCATCTCTATGACTGTCGGAGGCCCGGGCGCGATGTGATGACGTCACGCCCGGGTTCTCAGAAGTAAACAAAGCCGCGATTGCGGCTAGTAAGCATGAGATCGGTGAATTTTTTTTCACGATCTCATGCTTTCCAGCCTGGAGGAGGGATCTCCATAAAGAGGACCTGTCCTACACCATTCCTATTACAAGGGATGTTTACATTCCTTATAATAGGAATAAAAGTGATCAAAAAAAAAAATGTAAAAAAAAAAAAAAAAAAAAAAAAAAAAAGTTAAAATAAAAGAAATAATAATAATAAAAAAAAAATTAAAACGCCCCTGTCCCCGGTAGCTGGCGATCAGAAGCGAACGCACACGCAAGTCCCGTCCACATATGTAAACGCCGTTCAAACCACATATGTGAGGTATCGCCGCGTGCGTTAGAGCGCGTGCAACAATTCTAGCACTAGACCTCCTCTGTAACTCTAATCTGGTAACCTGTAAAAAAATTCAAAGCGACGCCTATGGAGATTTTTAAGTAACGAAGTTTGGCACCATTCCATGAGTGTGCGCAATTTTAAAGCGTGACATGTAGGGTTGCCACCTTTTCTTCAAGTCAAACCCGAACACTTTTGCGGCGCACAGCAATTATTTTTGTAGTATAAAATATACATATATGTTGCTATTAAATAAAATTTCTAATCATATGAAGTTAATAACAAGAGTCCCTCCTTACATCAGAGTCCAGAGAGTTCCCCTTTTACATCTGAACTCACAGAGTTCCCTTACACTGTAAGGGGGGAGTCTGCAGACTCTGATGTAAGGGAGAACTCTGGGCACTCTAACATAAGGGATGCTCTGGGAACCCTGATTTAAGGGGGAACTCTGAGAACTCTGATGTACGGAGACGACTCTGATGTAAGGGGGAACACTGTGGCCTCTGGTGTAAAGGGGATCTCTGATGTAAGGGGTGCTCTGGGAACCCTGATCTAAGGGGGAACACGGAGAACTCTGATGTACGGAGACGACTCTGATGTAAGGGGGAACACTGTGGCCTCTGGTGTAAAGGGGAACTCCGATGTAAGGGGTGCTCTGAGAACCCTGATTCACTTTGGTGTACTCACTCAGAAGCAGGAGAGAGAAGGGAGGGGGAGACTTCAGTCACAGACAGGGATGGATGGTGATCTGACTCATCCCTTGTCATGTACCTGGTGGAGATCGGGCTGTAGAGGGGGCTTCTCTTGCACCTCCTGTCCAACACCCCTGGTAGTGATGACAGGGAGTAAAGGACACAGAGTGGCACGAGGGCCGATGTAGCAGATGGCTCTGGCTGGGTCTTGGCAGGAACCAGGTGGCTGAAGAGCGCTGGGCAGGTACCAGGAACAGGAGCTCCGTGACGCTGGATCAGCAGGTGGAAGCGTAGCCGGGACGTGAGCGGGGGGGGTGTCAACAACAGCCGGGCAGAGCAGGTACCGATACGTGAGACAGAGGCAGAGACGGAACAGAGGCCGGGTTAGGTATACAGTCGGGCAGCGAGGTACAGGAACATTAAAGCAGAAGAGAAGTTGAGCACAAGCCGGGGTCACAAGTAGGCAGGCGGAGATCAAAGGCTAGGTTCAAGCGAAGCCGGGTCAGGATACAGGAAACTGGTACAGATCAGGTAAACAGGCACTATCTGAAAGACCACTCAGCAATTCTCATGTGTCAGTGTTCAGTTTAAATAGGCTTACTTGGCGCCCATACGTGCACGTGTGCAAGAGCACGCTGGCGTGCACTTGTGCGCGCATGCGCCAATACAAGTCCCTCTTTGTGCACACTGGTGTGCCCATGCTTGTGCGCAGATGCGCGTCTGTTAGCCGGACTTCTCTTACACCCCTTGGCAGTCAGCACCTCTCATCCAGATGTATCCGAGGCTGCTGGACTTCCAATTTCCAGACCCCACTTTCCATTTCTAAGGAGTGTGGGCAGACCCAGAGTGGTAGGGCCGGGAGGAAGAGGTGCAGATCGAGCCCTCTCTCCTCTCCCATCTGTATGTGTGTTTGGGGGGGGGGGGGAATGTTATTGCCGGCTTTGGGCAGTGTGAAAGAGTGTAACAGACAACTGCGGCCAGCAACCCTGCTGGAAAGCCATAGTCCAGTCTGAATAATGTGTCCGGGTTTCAGGCAGTCTGAAACCCCGGACACATGATTCCAAACCCGAACAGGTGGCAACCCTAGTGACATGTTAGGTATCTATTTACTCGGCGTAACATCATCTTTCATATTTTACAAAAAAATTGGGCTAACTTTACTGTTTTGTTATTTTTTAATTCCTGAAACAATTTTTGTCCCCAAAAAAGGCGTTTGAAAAATTATTGCGCAAATACCGTGCAAGAAAAAAGTTGCAATGACCGTCATTTTATTTCCTAGGGTGTCTGCTAAAAAAACATATATAATGTTTGGGGGTTCTGAGTAATTTTCTAGCAAAAGAATGATGATTTGTACATGTAGGAAAGAAGTGCCAGAATAGGCCAGGTATTGAGGTGGTATAAAAAAGCCCTGTATTGAAGTGGTTAAAGTGGAATTTCGGTCATGTTTTTATCTATTAAATCTTCTGCTCTTGTGGTTTTAACTTTGGATAGCAAAACATTTTTTTTTCTGCCAGTAAATACCTTATACAGCCCACTTCCCGATTCTTGTCTGGGGAAAAAAGCCTAGGCTTATGACATCATGCACAGCTCTCTCTCTCTCACTCTCGTGAGAGTTTGCCAGGAAGGGAGGGGGGGCGAATCAAAAGAGGGCCAATGAAATCTGCAGAGCTGGAGATGTGTGTGTGTGTAAATCCAGGAAGTGAACAGGCAGCAGCTTCAGCTGCCCACATTAAAAATGTTTTCAGCCAGACTCAGTGGAGGGAGATTTCTGCAGCATTATTTGTCAAGTACAGAATCACAGTATATAAAATATGCAAAGTGGTTGGAGGGAAGCTTCAGAATAGCAAAGGTGTTTTTATTACAAATTATATGAGCAGACTGCAGTTCCCCTTTACTCTCAGTGTATTATGTATAGAAGGGTTTACAGCCACTTTAACCACTTGAAGCCTGCTCTATAGCCAAAAGACAGCTAAAAGCGGGCTTAAATTGCCAGGAGGGCATCCATGTGAGGAGGGTGCTTTGACTGGACTTTTACATGATACATGAATTTTACCCGTAGGCAAGCCTATAATAAGACTTATCTATAGGTAACTGCAAATATCTCCTAAACGTGCACCGTTTGAGATATTTACTGTACATGCAGCTGGTGACATCACCAGCGCATTCGCTCTATAGCAGTGATGGCGAACCTTGGCACTCCAGATGTTCTGGAACTACATTTCCCATGATGCTCATGAACATTTTCAGTGTAGTTGAGCATCATGGGAAATGTAGTTCTAAAACATCTGGGGTGCCAAGGTTCGCCATCACTGCTCTATAGGAATGCCCACCTGGGCCGCTCCTTTAGAGTTCTGTAAACAGCGGCTCCGACGCGCCGCTGACGCCATTGCCGCTCCGGCCACTCACACAACCAGAGTATGCGAACCCAGAAGGAAGACCAGGTGAAGATGAAAGCCCGGTTAGCAGCGACAGCTCGCCGCTAGAAGGGCTTAGTTTTAAGGCAGGTTTCACATAATGTGCTAGTATGTGATGTATACTAGCACATTAGAACTTTGCCTTGCAGGTTAAAAATATAAAATTGCCGGCGGTTTACTACCGCTTTAATATCACTTTAAGGTGTGCAGACTTCCAGTGCCTGTATGCTTGTTCTGAGTCAGTTACTGGGAATTAATTGAAGTCAGTAAGTCAGCATAACAACCAGGTAAATTAGGAAAGAGGTCGGCGGCGGTAGCCCATATATTTTATTCAGTACAGGTCCCCTTTAACAGACTCCCATTCGTATGCTACAAGAGTTGGTACAATTTTCTGTTGCACTTTAATAAAATAAGGAACAAAATCGTTTACATGTGATTTAGTGCAGAGTGCCCGTCACAGATGACATTCCGTGCCCACAAATGACAGAACAAAGGCATTGTGCAATCAGACATTTAATGTTTATGTACATACATAGCAATTGTTAGTTACATTTTAACAGCTGACAGTGTCAGACAGGAAGAAGAAAGTGCAGCAACAGTGAAATCTATATACATATATAGTATAACACAGGATCATTTGTATGTGGGATCACACTCACCTATGCAGAAAATACTTTAGCCCCAAAAAGACTGCATAGGCTATGTAGACATATATTGTACCAGATGTAATTACGAAGACATTGCAAAGAGAAAATGATGTGCAAAATGCAGTACCAAAGCAGGTAATCAAATTTGCCTTCCATCAGTTTAGATCAGTCAGGAGAATCAAAAATAATTGTTGGTTGGCGACTTCGCACACTGGTATTTCCCTATTAAATAAAACATATTAAAAAAACAAAAATAAAATCGAAATACAAAAAAAAAAAAAAAAAAGACACAAATGCAATAACTTGAGATATTATAGAATACACAAAATGTGAAAACATATAAAGGACCTTTAAAAATCACTGCTAAAATATTGTGGTTTGTGAAGACACAAAGGGTTTGCTACATGTAAGGGCCCTTTCACACGAGCTCTCAGTTTTTCAGGCGGACCTGCGTGGAAGCACCATGCAGCTCCATGGGCAGGCTGATGTAAACGGACGTATTTGTTTACACCCACCTATCGCTAAATCCGTCTAGGTCCAAAAAAAATAAAAAATGATGTACAAAAGGCACGATCGTTCAGTTTTCGTATGATGTGTGCACAACTTTCGAGATCCGATTCAGACTTTCCATACTAAATTTTTCAAAGGGACAAACTCCAAAATGCATCTCCTACGTGAACAGAACTAACGATTTTCGTTTAATATGTACCGTTTTCATGTAAGAAAAATTGGATACGAAAGACTGCACATGATCAGAAACCCTAAAAACAAACAAAAAAAGCCTTTGTTGTACAAGAATTTTTGTACGTTAGTTCCACCTTCGGTTTCGACTTGCTGTGAAATGAGGAAAATTGGACGATCGTTCACCTGATTTTCTTATAGTGTGTACCCATCCTTAAATATGATGGATCAGAGGTAGCCTGATGTAAACGGACCCAAGTCTGTTTACATCCGGTCACCTATAGAGCCATCACAGGTCCGCCAGACACAAACTCAACAGGCATCAATGTAGAAAAAACCTGACATCCAACCCATTCAGCAGAACAACTGCTCACAGATCCCCTGATGAATGGGGCGGAGGGGCTCCATGTGAAAACCATTAGACTAACTGCACTACTTACCTGTGCTATAATTTTTACTTGCTACAAGAATAGTAGGGTCCATGATAACTGCAAAATACTTTGGCACTGTGTGATTGTCTGCAATTACTGTGGGTTAGTGCCATCAATATTTCAATTCACCTTTATACTCTAGAATTTAAAGTGGACTCATACAGATCACCTTTTATCCTGACAAGCCCAATCCATACAATTTAAAAAGCCATTTTATTTTACTTTTCAATTTCTTACACTGCACCCCCCTGCCCCCCCACCTCCATTCTCACCTAGACAAGAAAGACGTCTCCTGCACTCCTGAAGCCTCCAGTGATTTGCACATCACATATCCCAGGAGGCGTCAGCTTCAAAGTGACAGGAGGAGGTAGGACCTGTGTCATCCCGAACTAGGAACCGCCAGCAGGTCATCCCAAACTAGGAACCGCCAGCAGGTCATCCCAAACTAGGAACAGCCCGCAGGTCATCCCAAACTAGGAACCGCCCGCAGGTCATCCCGAGCTAGGAACCGCCCGCAGGTTATCCCAAACTAGGAACCGCCCGCAGGTCATCCCGAACTAGGAACCGCCAGCAGGTTATCCCAAACTAGGAACCGCCCGCAGGTCATCCCGAACTAGGAACCGCCAGCAGGTCATCCCGAACTAGAAACAGCCCGCAGGTCATCCCGAACTAGGAACAGCCCGCAGGTCATCCCAAACTAGGAACCGCCAGCAGGTCATCCCAAACTAGGAACCGCCCGCAGGTCATCCCAAACTAGGAACCGCCCGCAGGTCATCCCAAACTAGGAACCGCCCGCAGGTCATCCCGAGCTAGGAACCGCCCGCAGGTTATCCCAAACTAGGAACCGCCCGCAGGTCATCCCGAACTAGGAACCACCAGCAGGTCATCCCGAACTAGAAACAGCCCGCAGGTCATCCCGAACTAGGAACCGCCAGCAGGTCATCCCAAACTAGGAACAGCCCGCAGGTCATCCCAAACTAGGAACAGCCCGCAGGCCATCCCGAACTAGAAACAGCCAGCAGGTTATCCCAAACTAGGAACCACCAAATCCCATTGACATCAGAAAGGAAAATGGCGCTCAGGACCTGGCATGCAGCAGTTGATCAACAGATTAGGACAACACTAGATTTTCTGGGCATGTACGTATATTTTTTGAGGATGACTGTGTGGATAAGGTAAGAGGGGAAAGAAAAGAAGAAGAATTAAACGAGGAGTGAAGCTCCCCGTAAAGTGATACCTATTATTGACCAATAATAGATATACATTGAAACTACAAACCTTGTGCATGAAGCAATGCATAACACAATGCAAGACTTTAGTATTCTTATGTTAGTTACAAAGCCTATGATCAATGCCAGACATTACTGCCAATGATTTTATGGCACAGTAGCAGGTTTGTGGATATGCCCATGTAGGAGAACCCTAATGGAAGTCTGCATAAATTGCAGCACAAGCTAGACTGGTAGTGCTACTGGAAATATGGCAATGCCCACTTATACTGCACAGTACCTAAATCTGGACTAACAAGTTCTGTAATGTTGTAGTATAGAACCCTGGGCCTGATGATCTTTCAGTACGAAAACGTTGTATACATTTAATGGCCAGTTCTGTCTCAGACTACATCATATGACGCAGTACTGAGAAATATTTATAGAGGAGTTCTATACATAGAAACACTGAAAATGTTGCAAGTTTTCATTTTTGCATTACAGTGACAATTTTCCCTTGGGGCAATTCCATCTTTTGCTATAGGAGATACGAAATTTTACCGAATAAAAGTTTGACATGTCACACTGATCTGTGTAGGACTCAATAATAACTTCCTGCATAGAAGTATGAACTGGACATATTTATCAAACAGTTCTTATCTATGACATCTGATAAATGTTTCTATAGTGAGAGCGATAGGAAGGTTTACATGTTACCAGCAAGAACCGCAATACATGTTTACAATGTTCTTTGAAGCCCCAGAGTTCATTTACTAAAGAAGTAACACTAGAATGGTAAGTTTTAAAATGTTAAAAACCTCAATGCCCAATTGAAAGTTTGATTTATTCCTGTAATTCATCCAGGCTGCAAATACAGTAATGAATATGCTGATCCTAAAAAAAAAAAATTATTTATTCCCAAGGTGCTGCAGCAATGGTTAAATTACCCGGTGTTGGCAGTACATAGGGCAGTCAAAACGGTGATTTCATAAAAAACACGGCAGCCACTCTCTCCAATCAAAAGCACTGCCCAAGGATGTGTCCAACCTATGCTTCAGCACTTGCTAGCTAAAAAAATAAACTAAAAAAAAAACGCAACATATTCATTACTGTATATGCAAAGTATTACATGAAGAGAATGCAATCCTCTGCTTTGGAAGGGTATGGGTAAAATAAATCACAAGCATTTGGCCAACTTGGAATTGAAAAAGTTACTAGGAATACGTTAATGATCTCTTGACCATCCTGCAAGTTGTTTGCATGAAAGTGGTTAAGGATAAACTGTAAAAAAAATAAAAAAAAAAAAAAAAAAAAAAAAAAATGATAAGCACCTGTACTAAAACTTTTTATCAAATGCACTGAAGAAAATTTAAATTCTAGACAATTGAGGTGGATGGAGGAATCTCCCCCACTGGGACACTGTATTCTAAAGGAGGAACCCGTTGCTGTCAGAATACACTGATCAGCAGCTTCAGCCACTGATCAGTGGAATTTTTTCCAACGTGTCCCTTCAACAGAAATCAACTACTGTAGAGCAGAGGAGCCCATTTGCCAATCAAAATCCGGCTGAATTCTGATCAGTGTATGGCCAACGTAAGCATTAAGAACTTCCACACTGTTTAATTATACAGGGTTATCTCATGGCGATAACAAAGCCAAGAGCACTGGAAGCTTGGTCAAAGTTACAGAGATGGTGATAAAAATAGCTTTTTTGATACTGACATTTTGAGAAAGGGGACCAAAAAACCTAAAGCTGACCCTGTATAAGGCAGACCATAGATGATGCAATTTCCTGTGGTTGAAGGAAAGAAAAAAACGCTCTATTCAACACAGACTGCGCTATTGTATTCTGACAAAAGGGAGGTTTTCCTGCCATCAGAATACAATGATTACTGCTGACGGCTATAACCGCTGGCAGTGATCGCATGGAAGAAAACCAACAGGCTGGTTGTAGTGAAGTCAATTGTTAGATCAACTTCAGTACAACCTGCCTATAGATGGAATTTAGATCCATCTATGGCCAGCTTAAGTCTGGAGATAGTACTATCTGTTTTGCAAGCAGTCATGATTACATCAATGGATAACACTGCTGTCACTTTATCTGACTTTTGTCAGTGGTTTGAATGGACTAATGTGAAAGGAAAAGTTCACCTTTCCTATCATGTTACACCCATATTCGAGGTGTAACATGTTACGAATGCATTGGCCCCCGCACCTCCCCAAATCCCCGCTGTGCCAGCTAGCGGGGGTTCTTCTCCACTTGCTCCGCCCACCAGACCGCATCACTTATTCACAGCGGTCTGTGAATAGAAAACAACAAGGTCCGGCAGTCTTTGTGGCCGTTGGCTTGTAGTTTTCAATGACTTACAACGGCGCTGCGAGCGCTGTGATAGTTTATCCATTCTTTATGTCAATAGGAGACCTGCATGACATCAGTGATCTGTCGATAGATGCTGCAATGCTTTCCAGGCTCCTGCAACAAAAAATAATAAAATGCACATTTTTTTTACCTACAAAAAAAAAAAAAAAAAAAAACGTGCATTTATTTTTTTCTGAAAAGGAGAACTTATCCTTTAAAGATATTTTCATGAGACAATGAAAAACCCACCTGTATCAAGGTTGCTGACTATTACCCATCAGTAAGGCTAGCCGTAGATGGCTTGAAGTGTGGCTTGATTCTAGCTGAAATTTGAGTAGTGGGTGATCCTTGCACCACCTGGCTCAATGAATGGCAAGTGAAATTTGACAGAGCTGGGTGAAAATTATTGGCCAAACATTTACTGCATCCCATCTGTTCAGGTACTCAGGCAGCCACGGGGGCTGCAGCTGCCTGAAAACAATAGTCAGAAATGGAGAGTCCTCCTTCCACACGGTTTAGCGTGGATGGGGACTCTATTGAAAGAGAAAACGGAGCCATGTATGGCTAGCTTAAAAAAGGCACAACTTGTAAGGAGCATGCTTCCTGAGTGTGAATCTGACAAAAGTGTGATAACAGATATACTGCAGATTATATTCTATTGGTTGAACTCAATGGATTTGTGTCTTTTCAACCTACCTATGTAACTATATGGGCAATACAGATCATCTAGTGCCATTCTGAACATACAATGCCTCCATACCAAACATGAAGATACAATCATCCTAAACAATATGGTATGCTTCCAAGCTTACAGCTAAACTTTTTTTTTTTTTTTTTTAGATAGGGTTAGACCTTCTGTCAGGTTATAAATGCTCGGGGCACATGTGTGAGGCACTGGATCTTTGATTGTAATCTGTGATCAAAATAATAGGACTTGATTCAGGGAGCACAGTGGCTCCCATACACTAGAGCAGGGGTAGGCAACCTCGGCCCTCCTGCTGTGGTGGAACTACACATCCCATCTTGCCTCTAGGAGTCATGCCTGCGATTGTCAGGGTCTTGCAATGTCTCATGGGACTTGTAGTTTCAAAACAGCTGGAGGGCAGAGGTTGCCTACCCCTGCACTAGAGGGCTCTCAGAATGCACCCAGGGACAAGTCTAAAATGTCTGGGAGCACAAAGGGAGAGCTTCTCATAAAGGGGGCTCTGCAATTACCATCGCCTGTTACACCTTGTGTCATTCTAAACAAAAAATAATGAACTTGTATTTTTGGACTCTAAAAACTGGTGTGGTTCTCACTTTGTGCTCTTAGACATTTCAAGCTTTAAATGCGGTCTGTCTCCCCATTTAGGTTTGGTTTTGTCAGATTTTTAATTCTGTCTGGATCCTCACACAGGGGTCATCTTTTCTCTTTTTGTTCTGTCTGACAACTGCCACCTGTACAGTAAAGGCTCTTCACACTTGCAATGTCCTATGAAAAGAAATCTGCGTTCAGATCGTATATCAGAAGGCATTTGACAGGTGGTGAGGAAGCGTTATGTCACCTCCTCACTTAATCCAGTAATGCAGGGGTAGGCAACCTTGGCCCTCCAGCTGTTTTGAAACTACAAATCCCATGAGACATTGCAAGACCCTGACAATCACAGGCATGACTCCTACAGGCAGAGGCATGATGGGATTTGTATTTTCACCACAGCCGGAGGGCTGAGGTTGCCTACCCCTGCTGTAATGCCACACTTCCGCACCCACAATGGCATGCATTGCATGTGGGTGTCAAGTAACCCCATGGAAGTCAATGGATGAGTCTAACAGACAGCACCGCTTGTCAAACTCTGCACTCGGAGTTAAAAATGCTGCGGCCATGGCATGTGTATAGGCATGTTCGGTTGTATCAAACTTCAGGCGGTGGCTGGGAAGTGGTAATACCACAGCTCGGCTGTCTGTTTTCAACACCCCTGGCCGCCTATCTTAAAGAGCACAAAGTGGAGGGGAAATGTCCTTCATGGGGCCACAAAAAAAAAAAAGGAGTTGTTACTGCTGCTTAGTCTGTTTGCGGGAAGGGGAATGGGATTTCTGCTATTCTTTTCTGACAGAAAATGGAGAGATTTACCCTAATTTTTTCATTCTGACATTTGTCACAACAGATAAGAAAAATCTCTTAAAATGGACACAGAGGCAGCAAGGAAAAAAAAAAAAAAAAAAAAAAAAAAAAAAAACACATATATACACACACATATAAAAAAAAAAAAAAGAAGTCTGTCAGGCTTAAAACATAGATGAGTAAACTCCACAGGTACAGTACAAAATTCCAGTTTTGGATAAAGTGTGCAAATAAGATCTACTAGTAGAAACTGGAGGAAGCAGTGGTTATTGGTGAGATTAGAGGACAGTACAATAACATGCATTGTTCTAGAAGCGGGATCACCCCACACATTCAGGTGTAGTTCAGGCAAATCGCAGTATTAATGCTGACAAATAAATACATAAAACACACTATATTGACCATATGCTGGTTTTAGGATGCAACAGTGATTTTATTTTATTGGCAAATCACAGCAGCTGTGTTTAAATTTGAGGTAGAAAGAAAAAGTTTTGGGACCAAAAGGCCCCCAGGGTGAAATAAAACATTTTGCTTCATCTTCCTTGTATCAACCACTTTGATACATGGGAGAAATGAATATATACTGTGTATAGAAGGCAGTCTATGTTAGTAAATATAATAACTGTAATAGTTAAGAAGTACATGAACATAAAATAATAAAGCTGTACAAACAAAAAGTAATAAATAAACAAAATAGAAATTTGCAATTTAATGCTGATTTTGTACAAAGGTTTTATAATTCCAGTGCGAAAAGGAAAAAAAAAAAAAAAAAAAAAAACATGGCATAGAGCATTTCTCTAAAATAAAAATACAAGGGTCACAGGTATCAAAGTGTCAGAAGGAAGGCTGCTTTCAGTCTGTTAACCCATACCAACGAATTGGATTTTTTTTTTACTCTGCTGAGACTGGAGAGAATCCTGTCCATGAGGGCAATGCTGTCAGAAAGATATTCCCTCATTAATAAAGTTCATTCAAGCAAAAGTGTGAACTAGAAAGAAGGAAGGTATTGCCCATAAATACCATACTTGTAAATTTTTGGGTCTGGTTTACACCAGAACAGCACTAAAATGTGTGGTTACTCGTATGCGCTGTGTAGCAAGTCTCCACACAGCAGCGCATTCCAACACAGTGAGTGCGAACAGGTCCTATGCAAAGTTAGGCTTTCTCCTTGTCCTTGCACTGTGTCTGTATTGGGCAACACCGTCCAATGTGGCACGAAGGGCCTGGTGTAAAGCCGCCCTTAGTGTGCCCAAAAAAACTGAAGTTAGTAGCTTGCTGCACATTAAACCTTCATGGCTCTTTCAGACAGGCGGTCGGGGGGTGGTAAAAACAGGCAGCTGAGCTGCAGTTTTACCACCCCTCGACCTCCAACCCTAACTAACAATACACTCAGACAGGGCTGTATGCATACCACAGCCATGATGCTTCGCAGCCACGGCATTTTTAACTTAGGGTTCATAGTTTGACAGTTGGCACCGCCTGTCACACTCACCAATTGAGTTCAATGGGGCTGCACCAAAACCACAAAATGAACGCTTGGCTCACAGCTGCAATGGAAAAACTGATGTTTGGCAATTTTTGAAAGTAAAGTTTTTTTTTTTTTAAAAAGGTGTTCAGGAAACAGCAGTACTGCCACAGATTGCTTTTCAGAGGGCAAGAAGTGCCACCCCAGTTCTCGCGTGTGTGTGTGTGTAGGGTAAAGATTTAGCCAAAGCATTTTGAATCCTGCAGATTTGAACGGTTTTCTGTGTGCCCATTGTAAATATTTTTAATGTGGCGCCAGAACATGAAATGAACGAAGGAAACCTTTCTATATTCTATTACAATTTTTTTTCATGGTTGTTTCCCCATTGTAGAGAGTTCCTATTGTCTGTCACCACAACAGGAAGTGAGGGGAAATCTCCTTAAAAAGGGGACAAACAATCGCTTCTCCACCCTATCCAATACCAAATCAAAATTTTAGCTGAAATTTGGTTCTTTTATGACAAATATGCTTTAAATCTAAGCGATGCGGATTACACCTTCAATGCCTTTCAGAGTATTCTATCAATGAAAAATCTACATACTTTCCCCTCTTAACCAATGATACATTTGTTACATATGTGTGTTGCGATAACACAAGTTAGACCCTTTGGTACATTGCGGCACCATCCATGTGTTGTAGCATGCCGCAACCTATGGCATCACACATTAGCGGCAAGAAAATGGTCTTGTCCAAAGTAAGACATGTGATGGCAACCCAGTTAAAATGAATGGGCTGCCTTAACCCAATGCACAATACTGTGCAACATAATGTGTGTGGATGCACTAAACAAATGTAGGCCCTTCAAAAATTAAATATTGCTGGTGAACATTTTACTTGATGTAGCTCTGCACAGTGACTGTCATTTCCAACATTGCCACATATCTGTCAGCCTTCTGAAGCTAGAAAACATGCCATACCCTCTTGAAACTGAATCTTAACCTAACTTAATATAAAAGTATATACAAGTAGATACCAGGCGTGTGTGTGTGTGTGTGTACACACACACACACACTGTATTTATCGGCGTATACCCCCAAGTTTAGGAGGGAATTTTAAGGGAAAAAAAAACAAAAACTTACATTTAAATCCCCTCAATGCAGCCTTATCCGTGTCCATCTGCAGCCATCATTGCAGAATGATCAGTGTCCATCTGCAGCATGATCGTTTAAAATTACCGCCGCCGAGATAGACAGAGCCGGATGTCCTGTGTACTCGGCTCCTCTCTGGGCGTGACTGCGAGTGGAGCCGAGCTTAGCCGAGTACACAGTACACTCGGCTATGTGTATATCGGCGGCGCTGGCTCCTCTTCCCCTCACAGACAGCGGGGATGGGCGTATAACACGCACCCACGATTTCCCCCTGATTTTAAAGGGGAAAAAAAACTGCATGTTTTATATATATATATATATATATATATATATATATATATATATATATATATATATATATATCTCTTTAGGAGGTTTCCAAACAGAGCATCCATGATCGAAATTGCTAACATTATAAAGTGGGGTTTGTGAGGCTGAAGAGGCATTTGAATGAAGATAATACAATTGTATGCAGGAGGCCATGTACAGAAAATTAACTACCGTAAGCTATTTTGGGGCATGTTATAGGGCCTAAGGAGCCTATCTGCCAAGGATTTCCTACATACCACTGCAGGAACTCAACTGGATTTGTCATCCAACTGAAATAGAATTCAAGAACTGAATGATTCCACAGAGCCTTTTCTACTCCTGGGGCCACAGACAAGCACATATCCCAGAGAACGAAGGGCAGAGAGATATCAGCTTGTCCTCAAACAAGTAGCCTGGACTCAAAATACTCTAATGGTGATAGCAGGCACAGGTTGTACATAAAAAATAAATAAAGAAAAGATCAGGCCCGCTCACATTTTCTGTAGACTTTGAGCATATTTAGCATACAATGAAGAATAGAACTCGCTGGTTTTAGCAATAGTAAACATATATCATTAAATTTTACCACTAATCTTTGGAAAATTTTCTGTCTGAACACAGGCGCAAATTAAACACACCCCATCTTACTTAATGAAATGATACCCAATACCTTGTATTCTTCTACTCATTATCAATTGCATTGTGTTGTTGAGTTTTAACACTTTTCTGAAGACCCATTTAATAGCCACACCATATCTTCTTATTAATAAACACTGGTATTTCAGCGTTTTCTTTGTGGTTAGCTGACTATGGTCCTACAAGACCATAAACATTCTCTAATGGCACCATCTTGTTTAAACTTCACTGGCATTTTCCAAAGATGGAGAATACAGCCCCAATGAAAACTGGTCAAGCTGTGTTTAATACCATTTCACCATAGAACTATAAAAAAAAAAAAACCCTATAGGTGACCTTGGTCAAACATCATTTGGTAAAATAACCACTGAAAAATAAGGTCCTTGTCCTGGGCTCTGGTATCCATATTTGGCCATCACGGTGCTTCCAAGCTGTTTGGTTCGGACACCTCTACCATTATCAGACTGTTAGGATCCATGGAAAGCCCAGCGTGTTGTTGTGGCTGTTGATGGTGGTAGAGTGTAGCCTGCATATCCACGTTGATACAGAACAGTCCAGGTATCAGTTGCCTCTGATATTCCTCCCATTTCTGCATCATGTCCATTAAAGAGGTACTGCTCCTAATCCACCTGGGCAAAGACTCACTGGCTCCAAGGACCATGGGAATAGGAAGGCTCTGAGATCTCCTGAGCTCCAAATGGTAGTAGAGCCTAGAAAAATGTGAGATAGTAAAAGAAATTAAAATTACATTTCCTTTGGAAGGTCTATAAAACATGATCTTTTTCAATGAGGGCCACCCAGGACAGATGAATGGATTAGCTGGTTACAACATTAAACGAGACATCCTACACACATTTTATTTTCTTCCCGTCTCAACTTTCTTTTGAGATTACTGCATTTGCACTTCTTATCACTTTGTGGAAAACAATATTCAAATCCATGCTACCACTATGTAGCCTTTTAATAACAGATTATAAAATAGAATGTCACTAATGGTCGATAAAGGTTTTCATACCACAATAATCTACAATCCTCATTTGAATATCAACTTAAAAACTTTATTGGAGAAAAGAGTAAAGGCCCATGTCCATGGGCTTTTGTTCCCATCAGAACCGCTTTTCTATCACAAGTCAATGGAAATGCAGATGCATTTTGAAGCCGGTTGATGCAGCTTAGAGGAAGATCAAATGCAGGTCAGAAGGAGGTCAACTAAAGACCAAATGCACCTATCAATGAACAGTAAGGCCCCATGCACACAGGGCGTTTTTACAGCCTAAAAACGCCTGTCCATGTTTTGTAAACATTTGACCTTTTTAAAAAAAAATAAAAAAAAATCCTGGAGCTCAAAAACGCAAATCGCTGCGTTTTTGCGCATTGGGCGTTTTTGCAGCTCAAACCTGGAGCTCCAGAACGCACTGGAATTGGGTTTTTTTTGCAGCTGGAAAACGTCTATGCCACTTGGAGCTCATAAAAGCTCTATGTGTGCATGACACAATAGAATAACATGGATGGGCGTTTTGCAGCTGTAAAAAAAAAAAAAAAAAAAAAAAAGTCTAACGCTGCTGTTAGCAGAGGCAAAAACGCCCTGTGTGCATGGGGCCTAAGGGCTCGTGCACAGGGAGTGCCCGAGACTGTTCACTGTAATGCCTGCCATATTTATTCGACCCAGGAAACTCAGCTGCAGCGTACAGTTTGTCATTACCATGAATGGCATCATGTAAGACTCCATTCACACTTATGCGATTTGGAATCGAGGGTAGAATCGCACCGATTCTGCCTGTGATTCGAAATCATGCTAAAATCACAGCAAAATGCACATTTGGGTGCTGCTTATCCTTAATGGCACCCCAAATGCCGCGCAATTTTGGTGCAACAAAACTTGCAAGAATCTTTGTCAGGACAAGCGTGCACAGAAAATCCAAATTCCAGTAACCAGGCTGCCCTCTGCACAACACACAGAATCGAGTGAAAATCGCCCACACAAAATTGCAAATGGGAACGCAAGTTCCTGCTACTCAAAATGTGAATAGAACCTTAATGATAGGCTCTATGTCGCACCTGGGCTACCTGAAAGGAGGAAATAGGGCAAACATTATGCTAACGGACTTAGACAGCCTGTATACAAGACCCATAACTGATCTCAGAAGCTTCTCCGACTCAAACTAATGTCAAATGCAACGCACCGAAAATGATGCTGCATTTGCCCATTGATACATGCCTGAAGCCCTTCAATACAGGCTCTAAGGGGGGCTTGGAGATCAGAAATAGCAAGCAGCAGCGGTGAGTATGAACCCACAGCAGTCAATCACAGTTCAGTGTTCATTAGTTAGCTCATTCTAAACTGCTAAAAAGGCAATTTTTGATGGTTAGTGAACATCATGGCTCTCTGTCCTAGATAAGAACAGTATGTGCAGAGAATGAACCTAATAAAAATTTTACACAACAATAAACATTTTATACAATGTTTATTAAATGAAAGACCTGGAGACAAGTTTACTGCCAATATCCTGCCTCTACTATGGGCCCAATAAGATTTCAAATTACAAAGAAACGTTTGATGGTTGAACAGGTTTGCTAATAATGGTTCAAGTTATATAGGTTTATATCCTGTTTTGATACAAAAATATGCATATACCTGTACTTCAGGTCAGTTCGGCTGATCACTGAATTACTGTCATCAGGTCCTAAAAACACTGCACATTCTACATGTAAATCTTTCTGCAACAGTTGACGTAGGCCCTGTAATTATATTAAATCCTTCTGTTTTTGATGGTTTTCACTGCTACATAAAACCTGGGTTTATGGCCTTATAATATCACTGAAAATAAAATCCCTCCTAAGCGAGACTAATTTCGGCAGGATAAAGCTGAGAACATTTGAGAACTTGGTAGTCGGTTTATTCCGGCTCTTTGTACGGCCCACAAATGTGTGTTTCTCATACTAGTAATTATTGTAAAAAATAGACTTATGTTCTAAACAGAGATGATGTAATCTTAGATGACAGATTAGGATAGAATTATTCATGAACACCAGGTCCCTCCAGAGATCACATGTATCCTCTAACACTAAAGCCGGGTACACATTAACAGCCCCCCTGCCAGAACACTCCGATCAGCACTCTCTGCCATTGGCTGAGAGCACTGATCGGGAGTCGGTCGGCTGCTGGTTTTCTAGCATGCACATCCAGCAGAAGCCGGCTCCTGTCGGACAGACCGACATATACAAGGGCCGAAGGTCGGACGTTTTTTTTTTTTGTTTTTTTTTTTTAAACCAGCCGTTGACTCCCGACACTTGGCCTGTGTGTATCCGACTTTAAGCAGTTGTATACCCAAAACAACCTTTAAAAAACAAAAAACATGCAAGACAAAAAAAAGGCATAATGAGATAGTATGACTAGCATACTAGCTCATTATGAATTACTTACCTTAGATCGAAGCCCCCAAAGCGACCCTCGTTCCTCTCCTCCGCCATGATACCCGGAGTGACTTCCGGGTATCGCCGCTCCGGCGCTGTGACTGGCCGGAGCGGCGATTACGTCACTCCCGCGCATGCGTGTGGACCGGCACGATCCCCGCGCATGCACGCTCTTCCGGCGGCTTCCCATTTAAGGGAAAGTGCGCTCAGTGCTCCTGCGCCGTTGTCTACGGTGCGCATGCGCCGTAGACATCGGTGCCCGCTTTTCTGCAAATATGTCCTTAACCATGTAGGTTAAGGAGATATTGCAAGCACCTACAGGTAAGCCTTAATGTAGGCTTACCTGTAGGTGAAAGTTGCATCAGAGGGTATACAACCACTTTAAGGTCGGCCATAGACAGTTGGATCTCAGACGGTTCAGTAGGATCGATCAACTTGGGTACAATCAGCCTGCTGGATCTACTTGCAATTATCACTAGCGGCTGCTATAGGCGCTAGCAATAATCGTCTTCTCCCGGAAGAACACAATATCTCAGCAGGAGGGATTTCCCCATCAGCACTGTCTGTTGACGGGAGAATCGTGCAAATATCTTTCCTGATACCTGTAGTTTCAGGAAAGAAGTTTGCACTGCCTGTCTAACTCTTTAGCCCAACAATACCCCCCCCTGTAACCCTTAAGCCTCGTACACACGATCGGATTTTCCAACGGGAATTGTGTGACGGCAGGCTGTTGTCAGAAAATCCGACCGTTTGTATGCTCCATCGGACAATTGTTGTCGGATTTTAAGCAAACAAATGTGGCATAGCATGCTTTAAAATTTTCCGAAAACAAACGTATGTTTTTTGATTATGTGATCGTGTGTGCACAAGTCCGGCGGACAAAAATCCAAGGTACAAACACGCATGCTCAGAAGCAATGCTAACCATAACACAACATTAGCAGAAGTTGCCCAAAGGGTGGCGCTAAAGAGCTGAAAAACCCTGTAGTCTCGTGTTTGTTGGCCGGCAATTCTTTGCCGTTTGTATGCAAGACAAGTTCGTGGCCAACGCCCTAGGGACAAAAGTCCTACGCTTTGTCCGATGGAAATCCGATCATGTGAACCAGGCTTAACACTCAAGCTCTAGTCACACCTATGTGTTTTTTGTTGTGTGTGTTTAGCCATGCTTTACATGTGTTAGGCAGGCCATAGGAGGTGCGATTTTCTTGTCTCCCACAGGTTGCAGGAAAGAAATTTGCACGATTCCCGCAGCAACATAGACAGTGCTGACAAGGGAATCCATCCTGCCGAGACATTGTGTTCTCCCGGCAGCGGGCAGGGGAAGCCATCCCTGCTGTGAGCAGACAGTGATTAATGCTAGTGGCTATAGCAGCAGCTAGCAATAATCCCAAGTAAATCCAGCAAGCTGGTTGTACTCAGTTGATTAAATGTACCAGGTTGATCAGTCTGCCCATATATGGTTCGAATCTGGGCCGATTCCTGCTTAACCGGGCCAAGATTCGAACTGTCTTTGGATGGCCTTACCACTGATTAACCCCTATATGTAATATGAGTTTTGCTAGATACTGCATTAAAAATACAGCAAAAAAGAAGGACAGTTTATGGGGCACTGAAGAACACAGCAGGTGATCCTGAGCATACACCTGCCGAAGGAGTATAAATAAAACTTGTCACCTATATTCCACAGAAAGGGAATACGTTTTTTCCATGTATATCCATCAAGCTGATGAACCAAGAACCTTGTGAGGACTTTCACAGGGACCAGTTGGCCTAGGTATGGTCAGATTTGTCTATTAAAAAAATAACATCTACCACACTAGCCATATATAAAGGCAACCACTGTCATGTATGATCATGAACTGGATAGGCAGTATATTTGTATAACTTTTTTTTTTTTTATCGATTTAAATCGGATTTCATATGGAATTTTATAGATTTCGTTTTTACCGTATTATGTTTCCTATGTATTTTTAAATGCTGTGTTGTGTGTAAGAAGACTGGCCAATGTAATCCGTGTTGTAAGATTTCTGGCTCATAGCGACACCTGCTGTCTAAAATATGAAACACCCACAAATTTGTAACACTAATGATCCAAGTGACAGAGGGGAGTAGCTGAGCAGTGGGTTATGTAAAAGGTCTGATCGATGGTGACAATGCCCACTCCCCTTCTGAGGAAGTCACGGATAACAAAATATGCTGAGTGAGAGGGTTTTGCTTATTGGAACTGCAGACGCCAACATGGAAGCAATAAAGTAAAATGCCACTTTACTGTGCTGTAAAGCACTGAAATAGATTGTTTTTTTCTTGATTTAATCTGAACATGAATGTTCATACAGTTTTACACTATGAAAATCTCCTCCGTTTTAAAATCCTCTGTGATAGAATACCAATGCGGGATGCTGGACAAGTATATGGATATATAAAATTCAGTGTGGACTGCCATCATCATTAGTTCAAGCACTTTCTGGCCCTACTTTTTCACATGTGGCTCAACATAACCCACAGAGTATGAATTCCCCTCTGAGCACAAGACTGGCAATTGTGGGATTTGTTCTATTGATTTGGACTTTTTCACTGAATGGACAACTCTATGGACTATTGAGCCATCATGCACCATATTGATATGTGATGATTGCATTTTGATATATTCATATCTTTTGCATTTTATGATTCATATATAAAATTATAAGTCTGGATTTTAGTAATTATTCATTATGCACACATTCATTTAACAGTATATTATATATATTACATTTTTTTATTTATTTTTTTTAATTCCCCTGAAATCGGGGTTCTTTGTAGAGTAGTGCACTTAATTTTTATTTGGTTATTATCTCATTGATAAAAACACAGCAGCATATTTTTTTTATTTTATTTAAAGTGGTATTAAACTGAGGTAATACAAAATCAATTGAAAGGCAGGGGTTTAACAATAGAAGAGACCCTAGAAGTCTCTTCTGTCATAAATCTTCCTCCTACCGGTCAGTGGGTAATGTGATCTGAGCCACACCTGCGCAGCTCAGACCACATTTATTTCCCGCTCTGCATGCCACAGCAATGTCGATCCCGTTCGCATACGTGGGAGTGACATCACCGCTGCCTGTTTATTCAAGCGGCCGAAGTTTCCTAACCCAGGAAGGCAGACTGGCTAAAGATGGAAGCGCCGGGGAGCTGTGACAGCACAGCACCGGAGAGCTCTGTTTGTAGGCAAGTCTGTGATCATGTATTAGAATGCAGTGCAGACCTGTATATTATGACTTAAACCTGCAAGGGACCCATTTTGGTTGTTTACAACCAGGACTTTACAACCGCTTTAAGCATGGAACTATTAAGACTACATACATGTGTGTATACCTGGCTGATATGTGATTGCCCAGCTTCTTCTTAGCTTTCCTTAGAATATAGCGACATACTTTGCGTGTCTGATCTTTAATCCACCGAATATCCTCAGGCACATCAGGAAGCCATTCCAAAAGTCTAAAAGCAAACAATAAATAATTGAAACCAACTTCCTGCTGTAATGTTCCCTTACTGTATGTGCGGTCTAACAAAGTTCTCTCAGCTTTCAGCTCAAAATTCTATAGTGCAGTGCTTGGTCTTCCAGCAGCCACAATACATCAGTTACATTGTACCAGTTAACACAATATGCTCTATAAGAGGCATGTTCTGTCCTATATTGGCAGTTTAGGTCTTAACATGATGACAAGCCATACAGGCTAATTGTTACTGAGCAGCCCTAGGCCTCCATTGACACCTTACATATGACTAACAATATGTGGAGTGATAAATATGCCAGGTGTCCTCGTATGTTTGTATGGCATGCCACCAAGAGGACTCATGTTGCTGTTTCATTACAATTCTTTGTCATTTGTATTCTGCTTTTCAATAAAAACGTATTGAACAAAACACACACACACACACACACACACACACACACACCTTTTTTATTCTGGAACTAAAAAAACTTGAGAAGGAGGGGGGGGGGGGGGTGTGTCACACTGAACTATATGCCTAATCTTTCTATTCTTCTACATATTCCAAACAAGGTTAACGTAGGAGTAAGGAATTAAGGCTGTTTCTACAGCGCTCATGTGCATTTTAACAAAGCAGTAAACACGATCCTACTATACAGAATTCATAATTTCTGGTAAATGCTTAAAACAGGATATAGAGCGCCAGATAAGTATTTAATGCCTCAAAGTCTCTGCTGGAGACATTTAGCTGGGCACACCAAAATGTGTTTCATAGATCTGCATGTTCAACTTATTTCTGCCTCCTAGTATAGGGGCACCTCTGTTGCAGCTCCTCTTCCTTCCTGCAGGTGTCAGTGTCCACCTATGGGGATACTTCAACCCCTGCAGTCACAGATACTCAAGAATAATGTGAAAATTAGGGACAGCAGCACTAAATGTGCAGCGTAGGGTAGTGGTTCTGTATGAAGTCATACAAAATAGAACTGAAGTTACATTTCCTAACTAGATCACCATAGCTTGTTTTGTGGCTGTGACTATTTAAGAAAAGGCAACTATTGCATTAAACTGTAAAATTCCAGTCTGATAATTACCTGACCGTGAAAGACAATGCAGATTCTAGAGGTAAAGTGTAGGGCAGCATCAATGCAGATGCCAAGCGTACCGGTAGCAGATTAGATATTGATAGGTATACACTGCGCTTCTCTGTACAGGCCTCCAATAGTGCTGAAAAGACACAAAGTGTTAGTTCTCTATATAGAAGCAGCACCTGCATCACAGTATTGCCTGACTGCTAAAGTATGAATTGCCATCATGTCCAGTTCCACATGGGAAGGACTGTTTAAAGCCAGTGCTGCTGGAATCAAATAAAAAATCCAATTCTCTTTCTTCTTTAGTATGCCATCTTATGTATCCAGCCATCCTTTTTTACCCTGTGTGGGGGTTCACCTTAGTCACTTTTTTTTTAATTGTGGGCTGGTGTCCATTTGATGGGTGGTACAATGCGTTAAAAAAAAATATATATATATTATTGGGAGTGTACAAAAAGTACAATCCATTCAAGTCTCCATCCATGCAGCAGTGCAGTGCAGTGATCTGCAGTTCTACCTAAAGCACACGTCTGCAGTTTTCCACAACGCACATCTCACCAGCATTGTAGTGTGAACGGGGCACATAGAAAACAAAAAAATTGCTGCCATAACAGGCATTCAGGTAGAGAAAAACCCCACTCATCATACATCATGTGATTGGGGCCCCATATATGTACCATTCGTTCGCAGTTTTGTATAGTAGTTATGTACTGCTATGTTGCGTTTTACTGATTATTTGTAGCCTGATAGAATTAAGAGACCTACAAACCTATTCCATTCGACCAATAATAATGATCTCTATGTATACGTTTCTTTTACTTCTTTCTTTGTGGTATGGTTTTACACTTTTTGTAATAAAACTACCAATTTTCTTCCATTAAGAAAAGTATTATATAGGAAAACATGCCATCTTGATTCTATGATATTGTTCTTGCTGATGTGATTTTCTACATTTTCTGCATATACGATAACTAACCCCCATTTTATAACTTGTCACACTAGAAGTGGCTTATTGATGTATACATTTATGATTCTTTTTGGTAATTGGAAAGGTGTTTTAGGTCATCCTTACCCTCATTGAGTCTCTGAGGAAGATGCTCAAACACATGTTCCTCAACCTCCTCCACTGCAGAGCTTTCTGTAGACTGTTCCTTCTCCTCATTCTCATTAGGTGGACTGGCAGCAGGTGGCAGGGCAAGACATCTCATAGGCTGTGGCCGGTTAAGTAGTCCTGTTGAAATAAGTTACAGTTTAGCATTACTCCGCACTTACAATGGCAACAACATTTTTGGGGAATTTGGACTTATCTCTAAATTCCATATCTGGGAGTACAGTGCAGAACACAGGCAAAGTATTTATAGACCCTGTGACATCCCCAAGTAATAAATGAGCATGACCTTGCAGCCGAAAGCTGCATTCACAGAAGATTGGATGCCCACCTGGTAGAATTTTGAATAGGTATAAGCAGAGGACTGGATGGCAGCCTTATAAAGCTGGGCTACAGAGACCTATTGCTGGAAAGCCCCAGAAACCTCCACCGATGATGGATTGGGCATGTAAAAGCGCAAGAGCAGATTTGTGCATTAGAGTGTAAGGTCTGGCGATCAGAATTCTTATTCATCGAACGATGGTAAACATGGAAGCAGGGTGTCCCTTGCAAGATCCCGAGAACAAGACAAATAGGTCACCGGTCTTCCTGAATAAAGCGGTTCCTTTGAGGCAGTCTCTTTTTTTGGCTCCGACTACTTCCAGGCAATTAGGAGAGATTTTCTTTTGATGCTTTGGAGCACGGCATAAAGATGGTAGAAGTAGGTCTTCATTGGGGTGGAAACCTAATACCCACCATAGGAAGAATGGACCTGGACCTACCTGGTCAATGTCAAGAATGAGGATTGGTCTTAAGAAAGCTGCCAACTCAGCAACATGACTGACAAGACATAATAGCATAAGGGTCACTTTGCAAGAGAGGTCATGTAATGGAATATCCCAGATGGATTCAAAGGGTGGTTTCTGTAGGGCAGAGAGAAGCGAGTGGAGAGCCCAAGAAAGCACCTGGGGGGGGGGGGGGGGACCTACTATTGTGAGAAATGCAAGATAAACCTTAAATAAACTTTTGATAAGGGAGAGCGAAGCCAGGAGGTTTTTGAAAGTGTGAACAAGGCCAAAACCTGTCCTTTCAGAGTGCTTAAAGTGGTAGTAAATTCTATTCTACCACTTTTACCTACAGGCAAGCCTATAAGAACTTGTACAGTTTAGGAGATATTCAGAGTGCATGCAGCCGGTGACGTTACCGTGCATGCGCTCTGAAGATCTGGCATACCAGTGCTGAGAACACTGGGAACCGAGCAATCTAACACCGCAGATCGCTTGGTTCTCACAGCTCCTGTCTGCTCTGCACCCGTCCTCGCTCACTGGAGCGCTGGGCTGTGGAGGTGGCAGGAGCAGCCGCTCAGACTCAGCGGCTCGCTGAGAGGCTGAGGCGGGTGCCAGTCAAGGCATGTGGGCGGATCCCGACTCAAGTGTCGCGATTATGCCCAAGCTTGGACTGGCTCTGTGATGTTTGACAGCGGACTTCAGCCCGATGTCTGCTGAAACCGGGTCACAGGAGTACAAAACGAACTGCACTCCTGTGATCCACAGGAGTACAGCCCAACAAGCTTTGGGTATACTTCTCCATTACATTTGCATCACACTAGTTGTAATCTACTCACTCCTATTTTAAAGTGGGTCTAATGCCCAACTTTTTTTTGGTTAGAGTATGGAAAAATTAAGAAGAATTCCAGGTAAGGTATTGCGATCATTGAGAAAAAGCAAATAATTCTCTGAATGGCATCCACACCAAGTGGCTTACCTCCTGAGTTTACAATGCAGCACGGCAGCCGTTCGGACAGTAGACTCGCAGCTAGAGGAGATCACTGTAGTAGGGGTGCCTTCTACAGTGATTTCCAGCTTCTAATGGGATAACAGGCATGGTATCAACGATTACCATACCTGAAATTCATATAAAAAAATCCGTCAGTATTTCTGCCTTCTGTGTCACACTGGTGAGACTTCTCTTCAATTATGTGACAACAGGAAGGAAGAGGAAATCAATTTAAAGTGGAGGTAGCAGTCGCCAGAACAAATGCCCCCATTGGAAGTTTCTTTTTTATTCCTTCTCTTTTGACTGCCCATCATTTTTGAATGTTCCCTCACTTTCAGTACTGGTGACAGTGGCCACTGGCACAAAGAGCTACTAATGGGGGGCACAGACAGCAATAAAAACCTGATAGGGGTTCTAGCCTCACTACTAAAATCAAAAAAAAAAAAAAAAAAAAAAAAAAAAAGGAAGGAATTTTGGCATTAAACACACATAGATGCAACACAGAATTACAACTGTACCTACCATTCCGCTTTAGAAAATGTAATGCATCCTTGTAGCCCTGCTTACACATGTCTTTGAGCACCTAAAAAAGGCAATGGAAATAAAAAAAATTACACACACACACTATAAAAAGTAATGTACCCAAACAATGATAACTTACCATACATTTTGTTACAATCAGCGCGGGTATTTTTTTCCCCCTTGTCTGTAGTTTTATAAAAGACTTTTCTAGGACTCACACTTGATGTGTATCAGTGATACCCAACCTTCTGTTCCAAGTCAATGTGTGTCCTGCATGTATTGTATATGAACATGTGTTTGTTACTTCTTTGTGATGTGTATTGTCTACAAGCATATACGGACTGTAAGATTATATACGGTCTTTGTGCTTTGTAACAAAAAAGAAAGAGGAAAATGGGTTAACCGGGGTTCATGCCACTGAAATTTGTTCAAGAGAGTGTAGTGTATGGTGTGGGTGTGTGTGTGTGTGTGTGTGTGTGTGTGTATTTGGCATGTGGAAATTAAGTGTAAGGCACAGGGTAATAACAGCTGCATGCAGGTAGGATGACACTGTATGGAGAACACAGTGACAGTACGGGGGGGGGGGGGGGGGGGCTGCAAATTATTATGCAAAATAATTTTATATTACACACACACACACACACACACACTTTATTATTATAAAATATATTTTTATTATTCAAATTAAAAACATGATTTACTGAATTATGGCCTCAATAAAATGTAATTAATGAATATTTACAATTTAACCAGGCCCATATTCCTAAATATGCGAATTGAAAATAACACCAACATGTAGGAGGAAGAAAAATAGGCCCTATACCCTCCCGCAAGAGTTGGACAGCATTGATGTGTATTGTTTCCTATTAATGAGACTACAATTATATTGATTTAGATTTGATTTATATTAGTACACCAGCCTTGTTTGTTGTCATTACAATGTCTAACCTAATTTGCTTCCCTCTTATGCTCTTGGAAACTTAACAGCATTTTACTTGCAAGCTGGTAGAACCAGTTCACTGGACACGCCTGGACAACTGTTCATTTAGTATTCCTACACTTCTACAATACAGGTCCTTCTCAAAAAATTAGCATATTGTGATAAAGTTCATTATTTTCTGTAATGTACTGATAAACATTAGACTTTCATATATTTTAGATTCATTACACACAACTGAAGTAGTTCAAGCCTTTTCTTGTTTTAATATTGATGATTTTGGCATACAGCTCATGAAAACCCAAAAATCCTATCTCAAAAAATTAGCATATTTCATCCGACCAATAAAAGAAAAGTGTTTTTAATACAAAAAAAGTCAACCTTCAAATAATTATGTTCAGTTATGCACTCAATACTTGGTCGGGAATCCTTTTGCAGAAATGACTGCTTCAATGCGGCGTGGCATGGAGGCAACCAGCCTGTGGCACTGCTGAGGTGTTATGGAGGCCCAGGATGCTTCGATAGCGGCCTTAAGCTCATCCAGAGTGTTGGGTCTTGCGTCTCTCAACTTTCTCTTCCCAATATCCCACAGATTCTCTATGGGGTTCAGGTCAGGAGAGTTGGCAGGCCAATTGAGCACAGTAATACCATGGTCAGTAAACCATTTACCAGTGGTTTTGGCACTGAGCAGGTGCCAGGTTGTGCTGAAAAATGAAATCTTCATCTCCATAAAGCTTTTCAGCAGATGGAAGCATGAAGTGCTCCAAAATCTCCTGATAGCTAGCTGCATTGACCCTGCCCTTGATAAAACACAGTTGACCAACACCAGCAGCTGACATGGCACCCCAGACCATCACTGACTGTGGGTACTTGATACTGGACTTCAGGCATTTTGGCATTTCCCTCTCCCCAGTCTTCCTCCAGACTCTGGCACCTTGATTTCCGAATGTACTTTGGACCACTGAGCAACAGTCCAGTGCTGCTTCTCTGTAGCCCAGGCGCTTCTGCCGCTGTTTCTGGTTCAAAAGTGGCTTGACCTGGGGAATGCGGCACCTGTAGCCCATTTCCTGCACACGCCTGTTCACGGTGGCTCTGGATGTTTCTACTCCAGACTCAGTCCACTGCTTCCGCAGGTCCTCCAAGGTCTGGAATCGGTCCTTCTCCACAATCTTCTTCAGGGTCCGGTCACCTCTTCTCGTTGTGCAGCGTTTTCTGCCACACTTTTTCCTTCCCACAGACTTCCCACTGAGGTGCCTTGATACAGCACTCTGGGAACAGCCTATTCGTTCAGAAATTTCTTTCCGTGTCTTACCCTCTTGCTTGAGGGTGTCAATGATGGCCTTCTGGACAGCAGTCAGGTCGGCAGTCTTACCCATGATTGCGGTTTTGAGTAATGAACCAGGCTGGGAGTTTTTAAAAGCCTCAGGAATCTTTTGCAGGTGTTTAGAGTTAATTAGTTGATTCAGATGATTAGGTTAATAGCTCGTTTAGAGAACCTTTTCATGATATGCTAATTTTTTGAGATAGGATTTTTGGGTTTTCATGAGCTGTATGCCAAAATCATCAATATTAAAACAAGAAAAGGCTTGAACTACTTCAGTTGTGTGTAATGAATCTAAAATATATGAAAGTCTAATGTTTATCAGTACATTACAGAAAATAATGAACTTTATCACAATATGCTAATTTTTTGAGAAGGACCTGTATATGCAAAGTCATTACAATAGAGATAGTAACAAGGCAGAAAGCCTTTGTGTTATGCCGGGTACACTCGGTCGGATTTTCTGATGGAAAAAGGCAGATGGGAGCTTTTCGTCAGATATTTCGACCGTGTGTATGCCCCATCTGACTTTTTCCGTCGGAAATTCCGACGGACTTAGATAGAGAACATGTTCTAAATTTTTCAGATGGAAAAAAATTTCGATCAGGAAATTCCGTTCGTCTGTATGCAATTCCGACGCACTAAAAACCACGCATGCTCAGAATCAAGCAGGAGAGCCGAACTGCCTATTGAACTTCATTGATCTCGGCTCGTCGTACGTGTTGTACGTCACCGTGTTCTTGACGGTCGGAATTTGGTGTGACCGTGTGTATGCAAGAAAGCTTGAGCGGAATTCCGTCAGAAAAAACATCCGAGTTTATTCCGACGGGAAAACCGGTCGTGTGTACAGGGCATAACAATTGGTTGTCAGGCAGAAAATACATTAAGGTTCCATGCACACTATAAAGCTAAAAAATGCCAGAAAAACCCTGGATGAAAGACGCTCACAATAGCGTTTTTTTGCAGCAGTTAGAATTCAGTTGTTTTTCTGCTGACAAATTGCGCACAAAAAACAAATAGTTTTTTTCTGCTCCTAGAAGCTAAAGCTTCAAAGACTATTCAAGACTAAAATAGTATGCATTGACACAGTGTTTTCCTTTTTCTGCTTCTAGAAGCAAATAGGATATGCTCAAAAGATGCTGCTAGGAACATTTTTTTAAGCTAGTGTGCATGGAGCCCAAGTGTGATTTTTGCCAGGCTCTGTTAAGTATTATGTATTGTATTTATTACCAGCATTATGATTCAGCTTCACAAATGAATATTTAAATATTTTTTTCATATTACTCATTTGAATATACGTAGTAAACAAGGCTTTTTGTATGTTGCATTTAGTGTAATATTTTATAGGCGTTTGCATTAGATGAAGTGGAATATCAAATATTAATGTCGCTTGTCTACTGAACATTTAGCCACTACACCGTAGCAGAGCAAGGTGAGTTACGACCCTGTCACACTGGTACACCTTTGTCATTCTTTTCCAGGACTAGATTTCCAAGACCATTCCCCATTAAATCCCATGCAACTGTTTACACTGCAGGTGTGCATCTTTGGTGCAGTTTTACAAAAATGGGAATGCATCAAATATGCATTAGTGTGAAAAGGCCCTTATTTATTGATCCACCCAGTTATCCATTTTCTGGAGGGCTGTAATTACAAACTGTAATTTTCGTTGTATGTCACTAGATGGCGATAAAGGGCTTCATATGATAAAACACAGGTAAATATACAATTGAAGTATAGCTCAAGGCAAAAAAAAAAAAAATGTTTTCGTTTTGGATAGATGGATTCGAACACCTGTCAGTTTTTATTGCTGTATGTGCCCCTGTTAAAAAGAGATTCACCCTCTAATTTTTGGTGTAAAAAGTTAACCTGACAAAGTGAACCCCAAATGTTGGGTTGTCACTAGACCAGTGATGGGGGGGGGGGGGGCACTAATTTTGGTGACAATTAGGCATTCTCTTATTTTGGAGGCATTTCCACTCATTTCCTGTTTTGGCTGCAAGACAGGATGTGAAAAGGAAATCTCCCCAATGAGGAAATCTCCCCAATGAGACATAGAAGGCGAAAAAAAAGAAGGAACACAGACATGGGTTATAAACCTCCCTTACACTACACAAAATAAAAGAAATGTTTTGCCTTTAGTTCCACTTTTTTTTTACATTGTATGAGGAAAGCGAAAAGGTTGTGACTGTTGAATAAGCCTTTTAGGCTGGCCATAGACGGTTCGAATCTCGGCCGGTTCAGCAGGAACCAGCCGAGATTTGAACCGTGTGTGGGCAGGCTGAGCGATCAACTTGAGTACAACTAGCCTGCCAGATTCACTTGCGATTATCGTTAGCAGCTGCTATATGAATTAAGAGATAGGGAGGTGGACTTCCCAAAGTCAAATAGGCTGTTTTCTTTGGAAGGGAATTTTTCCCTTGGCTTAGTGAATGTGAGATCAGAATGCACTTTGCAAAGCAGACCCAATTATGAGAAAGGAAAAATATTAATAAAATAATAAAAGGAACTCAGCTTGCACATGATTGGGTGCTGGAAGTCAGCAGAACTTCACCTAAGATTTGGTGAGGACCATCCTGTCAGAACTGTTGCACTGTAACAGTAACTCCTCTCCATCTACTAGAACAATTGTGGAAGTTTCTGATTTAGACTAGGTTCACATCAATGCGTTCTTTGCATGGGTACAGCAGGCTGCAGAAAATGCAGGGAAAAGGGTCCCAACATCTTTTAAAACTGCAGCCGCAGGGTAAACACATGTTTTTGCACAATGTGGCGTCATGCACCCGAAAACATGCATTTTGTAGATGGGTGTACCATTAAGAACTAAAAATTCTGCCTGCAGGTGTGGCACAATGCATGCGATTAAAGCCTCTTTCACACATGCAGATCGTTTGGGTCATCAGTTTAGTCACGTTTCTTAAAAAAAAAAAAAAGAAGGGGGGAAGGATAAAGTTTACATCAGTGGGTCAGTTTTTTTATCAGTTTTTTTTACATCTGCCAGCTAGAGTCCTTAACCACTTGAGTCTATGAGCCATTGTTTCATGCAAAAACAGACAGTTTGTCTGTTTACCTCCAATTTTCATCTGATCCATTTTTTTAAAAACGCAAGAAAAAAAAAAAAAAAAAAGGGCTTTGATCCATTCCAAAAAACGGATGTTTACGGAAGCAATTGGATGATCATCTATTTACATCCGTTTTTCCATAGAGGTGCATTGATGTCCATTTTTCATCCATCAACGGATGGATGAAAAACAAACGGTCCGCATGTGTGAAAGGAGCCTTACACGCATTTCTGCACCTGCATAAGTGTGAACCTAGCCTTAGGGCTCTTCCACACGGGCGGATCCCGTCATGATCCACTCCGTGAATTTCCGCTTGCTCAGCAGAGATCGCTCCGTTGATCCCCGCTAAGCCGGCGGACGACTTGTCCGTCTCTGCACACTGTGCAGAAACGGACCGGTCGGATCACCGCTTTCCTCTATTGGGGGGGGAACGGATGAAAAACGGACCGTCTGTCCATTTTCATCCGATCCGATGACGGATGGAAAAGTAGGATTTTCCTCCGTCATGCTAAACGGACCATAGCGGAGACTGATGTCGTCGGATGTTCATCCGCTATCCCATAGGGATACATGTATGTCCGTTTTTCATCCAAAAACGGATGAATGAAAAAACGGACATACGGAAAGGGGCCTAACTCAAGAGACAACTGTTTCTCCAATCTCCAGACAAAAGGTCATGAGGCAGTATCTGCATGGACACAAACGAGACTTAAGCCTCATACACACGATCAGATTTTCCGACGGGAATCGTGTGATGGCAGGCTGTTGGCAGAAAATCGACCATTTGCATGCTCCATCGGACAATTGTTGTCAGATTTTCCATGGACAAATGTTGGGTAGCGTGCTTTAAAATTGTGCGTTGTCAGATTATCCGATCGTGTGTACAGAAGTCCGTCGGACAAAACTCCAAAGTACAAACACGCACACTCAGAAGCAATGCTAACCATCAAACATTAGCAGAAGTTGCCCAAAGGGTGGCACTAAAGAGCTGAAAAACCACGTTGTTTCGTGTTTGTTGGCCGACAATTCTTTGCCGTTTGTATGCAAGACAAGTTCCTGGCCAACGCCCTTCGGACATAAGTCCTACGCTTTGTCCGCAGAAAATCTGATCATGTGTACGAGGCTTTAATCCTGATCTGGCCAAAGACCTGACAGTGTGTCTGTTTCTACTTATCATCTAATCACGCAAACACCACATTGATATTAGGTTCCCATTTACCTGGGGCTCTGGAGGAAAGAGGGCCTTTGACAGTCGGTACAAGTTACTGAGGTTAAACTGTATGCTGGTGTTGGTGACTCTGAGTTCATGAATGTTGGTGCAGCCATCACGGGGACAAATGTCACTTTCACCCGAGAATGGTGAGACGGTGATAGTATTCTTCAGTTCATACTGAGGCAGATTATCAGAAATTCCTCCATCCACGTACCTCTGGAAAGAGTAACCGGGAAAAATTTTTATTTGTAAATATAAATGAACAGGCTGTGACATCCACAGCATTGTAGGTAACACTTTAAACTGCTGCTCTCACCCCTTATGCCCCGTACACACGAGCGGAATTTCCATCAGAAAAAAGTTGGATGGTTTTTCCAACGGAATTCCGCTCAAGTTTGTCTTGCATACACACGGTCACACAAAAGTTCTCGGAACTTTCGAGCGTTAAGAGCGGGGTGACGTAAAATACTGCGACGAGCCGAGAAAAATAAGAGGTTTAATGCTTCCGAGCATGCGTGTTTTTTTCCCCCATCGGAATTGCATACAGACGAACAGATTTTCCGATAGGAATCTGTCCAGTCTGAAAAATTGAGAACCTACTCTCTAAGTCCGTCGGAAATTCCGACTGAAAAAGTGATGGGGCATACACACGGTCGGAATATCCGACAAAATATGAACACTTGAATCAGAGCTCCTGGGATATTGATCTGGTCAGTCAAGTAGCAGAGGGGGGAGGGGTGTATAAAGAGGGGGGGGTTGTTAATTTCAATTAACAGCAAAGCAGCTGAAACTGATAACCAACAACAGGTGCACTACTAGATGGGCAACAATGAGACGACCTCCAAAACAGGAATGTTTTTTTCAGGTGGAGGGGTCTGACATTTTTTTTTCCCCTACTCATCTTTTCTGACTGTTTTTCACTAGTTTTGCATTTTGCTAGGGTCAGTGTCACTACTGGTAGCACGAGGCGTTACTTGGACCCTATAAAGGTTGCACAGGCAGTCCAACTCCTCCAGGATGGCACATCAATACGTGTCATTGCCAGAAGGTTTGCTGTGTCTCCCAGCACAGTCTCAAGAGCATGGAGGATATTCCAGGAGACAGGCAGTGATGCCGCGTACACACGACCGCTTTTAATGTCATTGAAAAAAAAAACGGCATTTTTCTCAAGCCTGCCTTGCCTACACACTATCGTGGAAAAAAATGCTCGAGTAAAGCGCAGTGACGTACAACACTTACGACGGCACTATAAAGGGAAAGTTCCATTCGGATGGCGCCACCCTTCAGGTTAGTAAAGTTTGTTGAGCGACGATTCGCGCTTTTTAGGCTCATGCTCTTCAGTCCGTTACAGCGTGACGAATGTGCTATCTCCATTACGAATGCTAGTTTTACCAGAACGAGCGCTCCCGTCTCATACTTGATTCTGAGCATGGGCATTTTTTTTTCACGTCGTTAAAGCCCACACACGGCCGTTTCATGACGAAAAAAAAAAAAACGTGAAAAATTAGAGCATGTTTTAATTTTTTCATGCCCATTTTTCACATCGTGAAAAATGCTCTGAAGCCCACACACGATCATTTTTAATGACCATTTTAAAAAATGCAATTTTTCTCGTCATTAAAAACGATCGTGTGTACGCGGCATTACTCTAGGAGAGCTGGACAGAGCCGTAGAAGGTCCTTAACCAGGACCGGTATCTGCTCCTTTGTGCAAGGAGGAACAGGATGAGCACTGCCAGAGCCCTACAAAATGACCTCCAGCAGGCCACTGGTGTGAATGTCTCTGACCAAACAATCAGAAACAGACTACATGGGGGTGGCCTGAGGGCCCGACGTCCTCTAGTGTGCTCTGTGCTCACTGCCGGACACTGTGGAGCTCGATTGGCATTTTCCATTGAACACCAGAATTGGCAGCTCCGCCACTGGTGCCCCATGCTTTTCACAGATGAGAGCAGGTTCACCCTGAGCATATGTGACAGACGTGAAAGGGTTTGGAGAAGCAGCAGAGAACTTTATGCTGCCTGTAACATTGTTCAGCATGACCGGTTTGGTGGTGGGTCAGTGAAGGTCTGGGGAGGCATATCCATGGAGGGACGCACAGACCTCTACAGGCTACACAATGGCACCCTGACTGCCATTAGGTATCTGGATGAAATCCTTGGACCCATTGTCAGACCCTACGCTGGTGCAGTGGGTCCTGGGTTCCTCCTGGTGCATGACAATGTCCGGCCTCATGTGGCGAGAGCATGGAGCCAGTTCCTGGAGGATGAAGAAATTGATACCATTGAATGGCCCCCACGCTCACCTGACCTAAATCCAAAAGAACACCTCTGGGACATTATGCTTCGGTCCATCCGGTGCCGCCAGGTTGCACCTCAGTCTGTGTAGGAGCTCAGTGACGCTCTGGTCCAGATCTGGGAGGAAATACCACAGGACACTATCCATCGTCTCATTAGGAGCATGCCCTGATGTTGTCAGGCATGCATACAAGCACTTGGGGGCCATACAAACTACTGAGGACCATTTTGAGTTGTTGCAATGAAATTTCAGCAAAATGGACTAGATTGCTGCATAATTTTTTCACTTTGATTTTCGGGGTCTCTTTGAATTCAGCCCTCTGTAGGTGCATCATTTTCATTTCCATCAAATGATGTGCCATCCTTTCATTTCTAACACATTACCCAGTCCATATCAGTATAGATATCCAGCATGAGATTTTGCCCCCTTGATATGATGTGTTTTCAAAGTGTTACGTTAATTTTTTTGAGCAGTGATAGATATATCTCTCTCTCTAGCTATCTATCTATCTATCTCAGCCAGTGACTAGTAGCATAGATGGGTCCTCTTTACAGCAGCTGCTGTGTGATACAAAAAACGGCCTCTTCATGTGAAAATAATTCAGACTGACAATAATCACGAAAGAGACTTAGCAACATTGAATTCCCTTGTCAAATTCCATTTCATCAGTGATCCAAGCAGTCAATTTTTTATTTTTTTTGGTATGACAAGTGCATGTCATACCAGCTACAATCACGATCTGCAGTCATGCAGAAATGTCAGTGATTACGTGGCATTTACCAGTCATATTTCTAGGTGGTATTTTCCATCAACAGAAGATACATGAAACAATACTACAAAGATGCAGAGTTAGTTTACTTACTACTCCTTGCAGGCATGGAGGGATGAGTCCACAATACACAGGTATAAAGGTACTGCATACACAGGCCTGAAAGATAAAAGTATGTACGGTGTCACACATTGCTACAGAATAATGGGCTACACATTTCCCCAAGTGTGGCTTCTATTTCACTACAGAAAAGGTCTATAGCTAACCAATCAAAGCTGGTTTGAGCTTTTCTCTAGCCGAGTAAAATCAGTTGTGTACTGGGAAATATTCTGAAGGCTAAGAGATGTGTTTTTTTAACCCTGACCTACATACACAATTATGCGTGAATCTGCCAGCCAGCAGCCCTGGGATCACCATTGTGTGCAAGCAAAGAGAAACACCCAAGAACTACATAAAATATTCCATCTCCAACTTTCTAACCCTGCATACAACCCAAATATGGTCAACAAGAGCATTAATTCACTGTAGACTACAGCTCAAACACGATCTGTATTATTTGTAGGCAATAGTACACTTTAGCTAGAATGTGTGAATTCTAATTAAAGAAAACCTGTTTAAGTTAAACATAATGAGGTAAGGTAACATAGTAAGTATAGGTACTATAAACACAGGTTACATAGTGCCGAAGCATTGTGTGTATATAAGGCAGCAGTGTGATCCAGGGGAAGGGGGGCAGAGAGCCAGAGCATTGTGTGTATATCAGGCAGTAGTGTGATCCAGGGGAAGGGGGGCAGAGAGCCAGAGCATTGTGTGTACAAGGCATATACAATTCATGTTAGTGGTCTGCGGGATTCACAATTTTGAGTTTAGTGGTCCATGAGGTCCAAAAGGTTGGCGACCACTGCTATAAAGAGACTGAGCATGCCTGTTTTCTTCTGGTCTTCTCCCAGTCACCCCAAGTGCCCCCCAAATCTGGGCATGCCCAGGATGCAGATAGAAACTTTAGCTTCAAGACATAATACAGGTCCATTCCCTCCTCTCTGCATCTCACAAGGAGTTGTGCCCTTCTTACTATCCTAGTGTGCCCAGGTCAGACTTAAAGAGGAACTCCAGGCTCCCCCCCCCCTCAAAAAATTAAGTCAGCAGCTACGAATACTGTAGCTTCTGACTTTAATATTAAAGCAACTTACCTGTCCAGGCATCCAGCGGTGTCCTTACCCGAGCCGATTCTTCACAGCCGGTTTGCCTACTGTGCATGCACGAAGCACACTGGATTTTTTGAACGGGCTGCAGTCTTCTGGGACCTATAAAATGTACCAAGTACCAGCTCCCCCTCCCCATCAAAAAACTTCATTTTAAAGTGACACAGTATCCTTACTCTCCAAAAAATAATCCACACGTACCCACTATTTAATGGCCTTGTAATCCTTTTCAATTAAAGAATTTTACTGTATTTTTCTGCCTCCTTGCTACATTCTTCGTGAGCTCACAAACCTCTTTTTCCCCTCTCACTTCTGATTGTTTGGAACAAGCAGTGCACATAGTTGTCATGTGCACTGCTCTACGCACACCACAAATCCCATAGTCCATCTCAGGAATGAGCAAAACAGGGCGGCTGCATTCCTGCAGACAGTGGGTGGGACCATAAAGAAAGAACATAGCAACCTTCTTAAAAATAAGAGATGGGTCACAGCAGCAAAAAAAAAAAAAAAAAAAAAAAATGAAAAAAAAAAAAAAAAAAAGCAAGAATTTAGGAGGCAGCTGAGAGCAACAGAAAGCTTTGAATTAGGAATATATACTTGTTTCCATCTGTTACTGTACACGTACTTGCATCCTGGGCCAGGTAGAAAACTCTGATCTAGACTCCTCTAAGTCCGCAGAGATACCCATTTGCAAGCCCATAGGTTAATAGTACTGAGATGGGTTGCTAACCTTGCCCCTAATCTAAAATCACTGGGATTTTGATATTTGGTAAGCCAACAACATTTGAAAAAAAAATAAATAAATAAAAAGTTACTTTTGGACAGAGGCACATTTAAAAAGTATTGTTTGTTATGGGACCATTAGCTGGATGTGGAAGATGGGCTCGGACTCTAGGAGGTTCCCTGTGTTGCAAATGAGAGGACAGGCCAACCTTAGTTGGAGTTTGATATACTCAGTCATATAGTCTGATAATCTGGGCATGACTTTGGACTTTCCTATGCAATTATGCTGCATGTTGCCTCTATCAGCAATTGTGAGCTCATGCTGTTTAGTGGACCGATTACTTAATTCTGTACACAACCGTGCCTTTTGACCACTTCCCTAAGACTGCATTCACACCTCTGCGTTTTGAATCGCGGGCAGATTTGCTGCCATTCTGCCTACAATTTCAAAGCGTCAAGGTGTGTATGACAAATCGCAGAATGTACTTTTGAGATGCCATTCATTTGAATAGCACCTAAAATCGCAATGTGGTTCTGCGGCACGATAAATCGTGCTGCAATGGTGGCAACCCGCATCGCGTTAAGCTTGCCGCCCAAAAAAAGTTCAAGGGCTATTTTTGGGCGACATGCTTCACGCGATGCGGGTGGCCGTGATTGCAGCATGATTTATCACACACCAATCGCAGCAGAACCGCACCACAATTTAAAGGTGCCATTCAGGTGTTTTTGGGCACTTCGGCGTCTTTTCTGGTCAAAAGTTCCTCTCAAAATGCAGGTTTGGTGAGGTTCTGCCGGTTAACTCCTGAAAAAGCCATGGTGCACATGGACACATTGGCTAACATGGAGGGGCGTTTCCAGGCAGAAAATAAATGAGCTCAAAAGCATTAAAGGGGTTGTAAAGGTTCGTTTTTTATTTTCTAAATAGGTTCCTTTAAGCTAGTGCATTGTTGGTTCACTTACCTTTTCCTTTGATTTACCTTCTAAATGTTTTTTTTCTTTGTCTGAATTTCTCACTTCCTGTTTCTCCTCACTAAACTTCACACCATCATCCAGTGGTGTGGAGTCATCCAGAACAGCTTACTGAACAGCTTACTGAGGAGGAACAGGAAGTGAGAAATTCAGACAAAGAAAACAAAGAAAAAAAAAAAATTTGAAGGCAAATCAAAGGAAAAGTTAAGTGAACCAACAATGCACTAGCTTTAAAAAGGAACCTATTTAGAAAATAAAAACGAACCTTTACAACCCCTTTAAGGAGCAGCTTCTTTGAGCTGCAGTGTACATGAGCCCTAGCACTATTTCTATACTGAGCATGCAAAAAGCCTTGAGGTGCATGCCTCTAGTCCAGGATTTTCTCAACCTTTTTACCCCAAAGAAAGCCTTAAAAATAAATTTCAGGTCTTGGCAAACTCCAGCTAGCCAGTAAGAAAAATGGCCCCTACAAAGATGGCCCTGTGGGGAAAAATACCCCTTACATTGGTGGCCATTAGGAAGCATGCCCCACTTGCAGGGGTGATCAGAATGCCACCTTTACAGAGGGCTAAAAACATAATTGGTGTCATGTCATTGTCTCTGCCAAGTGGTGTTTGACCCAGAACTATGCAGGCACCAAGAGAGGAGAGGTCAATCAACCGCAGCTCAAAGAACACCCAGCAACCTCTGGGGGAACCCTTGGGCTCCACGGACCACTGGTTAAGAACAGCTGCTCTAGTCTATTATCTCAATAGGTCTCCATATTTACATTCATCATTCTCCTCTTGGTGCCCGACATGCCACAAAAAAATAAATAAAATAAAAAAAAAGTTACCTGTATAAGCTCTTCCTTGGTGTTGAATTGTGTTAGAAGCACATTCTCTCCATCAGACACACGGGTCAGGGATATTCCCAGCCGCCCTGTAGCACTTTCGTGTGCATCGTCTGGCAGTGTCTTGTACAGGCAGTTCCGGATGATCTTCACCAGATTAAATGATGGATGTAGAGGTCCCAGAAACCGTTTTCTGGCTTCCTTAGAGACATCAATAATGTCTGCCCCAGCTTCCCCTAAACAAAAAAAAATTAAATAAGACTCATATTAGGAAGGAGTGGAGAACAAAGATGCATATGTAAAACCTCAGGTACCCTTATCTGATAGAGGGTAGCGTGTTAAAGATCATCATAGCTTTGACTGGCAATACCAGGCTTGGCTCCCTTTTCGCTGGTCTTTGCTACAGTGTGGATAATCCCACTATGGAGTAAAATGCAACATCTGTACAAGGTTTTGGGTATTCCCTGGGCCTATAATGGTCTAGGTCAGTTGATAGTCCAGTCGGTATTGCTGTGTATAATGCCTTGCTGTGGCAAGGTGGATAGGACATATTGGTGTGAATGCTTGAGGTTGGGGTGTTTTTTTATATTTTCAGTGGAGATGGAGCTTCCACGTGTCTTCTTATTATACCAAGCTCCTAGTGAGAATGAAGGGTCACTATATGTTTAGTGCCAATGTACAATCCTTTGCACTGTCCTTATGGATTTGTATATTTGCTCTGTTGAACAATATATAGCCGTCACATGGCTGGAAGCCTACTCGTATATTGTGACTGCATGTGAATGTCTTCATGTTTTTTGGTTTGTTTTGTATTAAAACTGCATAAAATTTTAATAAAAACGATTTGAGAAAAACAAAAAAAAAACACACCACCATTATGCATTACAACACTCTCTCAGGCTATGAACTAATTTATATATATATATATATATATATATATATATATATATACACACACACCTCACCTCACTCACCTCACTCACCTCACTCACCCCTTAAACGCTCTAGGAGGCTATCCAAAGCCAAGTAGTGCCATAACTAGAATTACCAAGCTGCAATTCAAATTTGTGCAGGGCCGTTCCCCATCTAATTATTTTTAATTATTCCAAAAGCCCCATTTAAAACCTTGAATAAAACAAGGTATACATTTTCCTAAATAGGATGCATAAAAATAATGTGTATGTTCAATGTAACAAATATAAAAAAAAAAGGGAATGTGTGCAAAAAGCCTAAGAAAAAACAAACAAAAACACAAAAAAAAAAAACATAATAGTCTTGTGAGAGCCGGTTCACACACTGGCGCTACAACTCTGGCCGCGACCTGAGCGTGCACCACAGCGCGACTTGGGGCGACTTACAAGGCAACTTCCAAGTCGCCTCCAGGACAGGAGGCTTTCCGGTGGCCAATCAAACAAAAATCAGCACCGTGGGAGGGAGGGGTTTGCCTGAGAAAACATGAGAAAATAATTATCTCTTCCTGTATTGTTGCTTCAGACACGATCCGACTTTGGAGGCGACTTCCATTGAAATCTATGCGTACAGGTCACCTAGAAGTCGGCTTGAAGTCGTACAGGAACCTTTTCTGAAGTCGGAGCGACTTCAGTAGTGTACATTAAAGCCCCGTACACACGGTCGGACTTTTGCCCAACAAACTTAGTTTTAAGCAAGTTGGACCAACAATCCGACCGTGTGTACGCTCCATCGGACAAACTTTTTTCGTTTGGTTTTGGATTTCATCGGACAAAAGTTGGGTCTGCAAACGGACAAACTTTTGCCCAAGAAAAGTCCGATGGAGCAAAGTCCGACCGTGTGTACAGAAAACCATCGGACTTTAGTCCGATGGACAAAGCAACTAATGTTAAAATCAACCAACAATAGCAGAAGTTGACCAAAGGGTGGCAGTAAAGATCGGAAAAAACACGTGATGTTGTAAGAAGTTTTAAGAAAGTTTGCAGAAAAGTCTGAGCGTGTGTATGCTATGGGTGTTCCCAACCAACTCCGTTCGGACAAAAAAAACACGGAAAAGTCCGATGGAAGTCCGACCGTGTGTACAAGGCTTAAGACAGCTCCATTCATTTACATTGATTTTCTCAACAGCGCGACTTGGGGCGACTTCAAGTCAGATCCCAGGTCGCCCCTGTGTGAACCGGCTCTGAAATATAAATGTGGTTTTTGAAGTAACGGAAAATAATGTGAGCACAGAGTTGTAAAATGAGGGGAAATATTAGGTATTAGGTATGAGGAACCATTACTTTGTGGGCTCAGGAGCAGTCAATCCTCAGTTGCCTCCTGGAGTTATGCACATTGACCCAAAAATACAGTGCCTTGAAAAAGTATTCATACCCCTTGAAAATTTTCCAAATTTTGTCATGTTACAACCAACAACAACGTAAATGTATTTTATTGGGATTTTATGTAATAGACCAACACAAAAAGTGTCACACAATTTTGAAGGAAAATTATAAAATGGTTTCATTTTTTTCCCCCCAAATAAATATTTGAAAAGTGTGGCGTGCATTTGTATTCAGCCCCCTTTACTCTGATACCCCTAACTAAAATCTAGTGGAACCAATTGCCTTCAGAAGTCACCTAATTAGTAAATAGAGTCCACCTGTGTGTAATTAATCTCAGTATAAATACAGCTGTTCTGTGAAGCCCTCAGGAGGTTTGTTAGAGAACCTTAGTGAACAAAACAGCACCATGAAGGCGAGCATTAATCAGAGAAACAGCCCAGAGGCCCATGGTAACTCTGGAGGAGCTGCAGAGATCCACAGCACAGGTGGGAGAATCTGTCCACAGGACAACGTAGTCGTGCACTCCACAAATCTGGCCTTTATGGAAGAGTGGCAAGAAGAAAGCCATTGTTTAAAAAAAAAAAAAAAAAAAAAAAAAAAAAAGGAAGCAGCCACAAGAAGTCCTGTTTACAGTTTGCGAGAAGCCATGTGGGTGACACAGCAAACATGTGGAAGAAGGTGCTCTGGTCAGATGAGACCATAGCGTTTTGCTTTTAAGCCAAAAAGTAAAAATTATGTGTGGTGGAAAACTAACACTGCAAATCAACCTGAACACACCATCCCCACTGAAACATGGTGGTGGTAGCATCATGTTGTGGGGATGCTTTTCTTCAGCAGGAAGAGGAAGCTGGTCAGAGTTGATGGGAAGATTGATGAAGCCAAATACAGGGCAATCTTAGAAGAAAACCGAGTCTGCAAAAGACTTGAGGGGGCAGAGGTTCACCTTCCAGCAGGTGAATGACCCTAAACATACAGCCAGAGCTACAATGGAATGTTTTAGATCAAAGCATATTCATGTGTCAGAATGGCCCAGTCAAAGTCCAGACCTAAATCCAACTGAGAATCTGGGGCAAGAGACTTGAAAATTACTGTTCAGACGCTCTCCATCCAATCTGACAGAGCTTGAACTATTTTGCAAAGAATGGGCAAAAATGGCACTCTAGATGTGCAAAGCTGGTAGAGATATACCCCAAAAAGACTTGCAGCTGTAATTGCAGTAAAAAGGTGGTTCTGCAAAGTATAGACTCAGGGGGGCTGAATACAGATACAAGCCACCCTTCTCACATATTTATTTGTAAACCATTTATCATTTTCCTTCCACTTCACAATTATGGTACACTTTGTGTTGGTCAATCACATAAAAAACATTTACGTTTTTGGTTGCAACATGACAAAATTTGGAAAATGTCAAGGGGTATGAATACTTTTTAAAGGCACTGTAACTGCCAATCCCATTCTACATAGATACAGGGAAAAAAAAAAAAAACCCATACCACACACATTCATCTTCCATCCCCTTCTCATGAGGGCGAGTAAGGCCCCTTTTCACACGGGACGGATCCGTGATGATCCGCCCCGTGAACCTCCGCTTGTTCAGCGGGGATGGCTCCGCTGATCCCCGCTGAGCTGGCGGATGACAGGGTGGTCCCCGCACAGTGTGCAGGGACCGCCCTGTCAGATCTACGCTCTCCCCTTATGGGGGGGGGGGGGAATAAATAAATAAAAAAAATAAAAAAATCGGATGAACACGGACCGTATGTGTTCATCCGTTGCGCTCTGCAGACGGATATATATAAAAAAAAAAAAAAAAAAAAATAGGATTTTCCTCCGGAGGATTGCTGACCCGGATGAGATCGGGTGTCAGCGGATGTTAATCCGCTGACACCCGCAATCTCATAGGGACCAATGTATGTCCCTTTTTCATCTGTAAACGGACGGATGAAAAAGCGGACATATTGTCCGCTGGTGTGAAAGGGGCCTTATGGTATTTTTTCCGTATTTTGGGCCTGTCTCAGTTTTGAGGCTTTTAGTATCTCTTCCACGCATAAGGTAAAAAATAATAATAATAAAAAAAAAAAAAAAAAAAAAATTGTATTTATATATATATATATATATATATATATATATATATATATATATATATATATATATATATATATATATATATATATATATATACATATACATATACATATATACACACACACACACACACACACACACACACACACTTTTTTTTTTTTTAATATAGGAGTAGAGATTATAAAAAAAAATATATAAAAAAACGGTGTTGTGGAGACTGAACAAAGCAGAAGACACTTGTCCTAGGAAAACCTTGTGACATTATACAACATGCCTGGGCTTGTTTATTGGAGTCTGAAGGCCAGCAATGCACCTTACTTAGCCTTATCCCTACTATGGCTCATCTATCCTGTAACCAAAGTCTGCTATGAGTTCTTTGATTTGTCATCATGGATCACCAGAACATGATTCTGTTGGATCATACTTGAGATGATTCGAGGAAACAAGCAGACTGGTGCCAAAAAAAAAAAAAATTGTCAATAAAGTGTTCCAATATGAAATCCATCTGGTATGGATTTTAAGGGAAACCACCACACAAAAAAAAAAAAAAAAGTTAAATGGGGCTTCCAGATTCCAATAATTTCAATGCTCGCAGACCCCGGCAACCAAGGGCAAGGGTCCTTGTCCTCATCAACATGAGGACAAGGTGCTTTGGGGGTGGGGGGGTGCAGGGCCCTCCTACCCCAGAGCAACTACCCCCCCCCCCCATGTTGAGGACATGCGGCCTGGTGTGGTTCAGGAGCTTGGGGGGCGCTCGCTCGTCCCGTCCTCTTTCCTGACCTGCAAGGCTGGGTTTTGGGGGGGGGGGGGACCCCACGCCGTTTTTTCGGTGTGGGGCTTCCCCTTAAAATCCATACCAGACCGAAGGGCCTGGTATGCTCTTGGGAGGGGGAACCCATGCCATTTTTTCTTCTTTTTTTTATTTGGCATTGAGTTCCCCTTCAAGAGCATCAGAGCACAAGTCGCATGGCAAAGTCGGATCAGTAAAGACGGAGATCCGGCTTCAGTGATATTCAATGGGCTGAAGTAGGATCAAAGTCGGACCAAAAAGTAGTGCAGGGAGCATTTTCAAAGTTGGATCGACTTGTGTCGTACCAGTTAAGACGGCTCCCATAGGGAAACATTGATTTTCACACGTCATGCGACATGAGCTCCCAATCTCGGAGCGTTTGTCGTACCAATCTTAATTTAGAAGCCGATTGGTTGCTAGAACAGCTGCCTCCTCCCCTGTCATAAGGGTGAGCCTACCATTTGGCTCTCTTGGTTGCCGCATAGCCCTGGTCACTTGCATGGGTCTTGTTCGAGGCTGCACTGCCCGTAGAACGTGACATGAGGGATCATTGGTATAGTGAAGCAAAGAATTGTGACCAAGGCATGTGTACAATCAAGGACTTTGCAACTTAAGAGGGGTGGGATAATATTGTCTCTGTAATGCACTATGTTCATAACCCAAAGATTACTTTTGTTGTCTACTTCGGTTATGCCCACATGTTCCACTGAGGCCTTACTAAAGACCTAATCGATCTACCAAGCTCTTCCCCTGATGATTCCATACTTTCCTCCCCTCATTGGTTTTGTACCAGTTCTTGTTGTACGATTCAGAGCATACAAGGATTGTTTGCTGCTCTGCACAGTGTTCAATTAATCTGCATTTTCTTAAAATTACCAATAAAAACGATTGAAACAGAAAAGGGGTGCTTGGAGTTGGTGGTAAATCCTGCAGCTCAAGTGCCCATGTGTAAAGACGCTCTACAAAAGAAGTTGCACAATAACGATATAGTCGAAAACTCCCCACTTTGTGCAATCTTGCAAACTTGACTCACTACTACGAAAAACCTACAAAAATGATCAAAAAGTCCATTAAATATAAGAATGGGGAATGAAAGGGAGTAGCCATTTAGGCTCCCCTTTCCTCATGGGATCACGATATCTGCAGGGTGTTAGGTGTTAAAAAAAAAAAAAAACACACAGGATAAAGGCAGGTTATGGCCATAGGGCCAGGAGAGGTCAATAGTTCAGGATGGGTCAGATGAAGGTGAAGTAGCTAAGACCGTAGGGATTGGTTAGGCAGGTCAGCTGTTTTAGAGGGTTCTGGAAGGTTTTGGGAAGCAGTCAGGGATTGGTTAGCATAATCAGGTGTCAGTTGGGAAGATTCTTGAAGCTGGTTCTGGCCTATTTAAAGAACAGCTGTGTTTTGGTCAGTGCTGCAGTTCCTGAAATATTACAGCCCTACCCCCCCCCCCCCCCCAACCCTTTATGTGGTAGGCTCCCTCTGGCGATCTGCCGAAAGGGGAGAATAAGGAAATTTAATTGATAATCGGCTCAAGTCTCAGTGGCTGGGCGGAGTATGGTTATTGGTAAATATTTTGATGAAGGCTATATGTTTTGGAATGTAAAATATTGGTGTATTATTAAATATATTTGTTAAAACCAATGGATCAGGCTGTGGCCAATAATAATCCAAAAAATAAATAAAAAAAATATTATTATTATAATAATAATAATAATAATAATAATAATAATAATAATATATATATATATATATATATATATATATTTTAATAAAATTTCTATGACCTGTTGAGAGTTTGTATATTCAATATGAAATAAATTCTGGTTATAAAGATATATATGTTTCCGTGTTTTAATTGCTCCATGCATGTTTGCAGTATGCATGATACATGTGATCCCATAGGTCCTACATACACAATGTTAAATGACAGATCAGGAGTTAACATTTGTAAATGGTCAGTATTTTGTATTCAGCTCTGGCATGCCCAGGCATTGGAGTTAGTTCCAGGGTACTGGCAGAGCTCCATGTGTGTACAAAGGGCAGGCAGAGATCCAGGACTAGCCCCTGTGACAGCTAATCACAGTACCGAGGAGATCTGGGGATTAGGGATTATGATCCTTTGGAAAAACCCTTTAAAATGTCAGTTGTACATAACACACACACACATTGTACCTTCATTCAGAAGAGCAGCAATGTGATCAATGTATATTAATAGGCCACAATTCTGTACAGTACATCTTATTCTCAGAGAGGTCAGCGTGCATCGTTCTCAAAACGTCGCTACTCTGCATAAAATGTTTACACCGGACAGATGGACGTAGGACACACCAGAATAGCAAGTAGTTGTGTCCTGTCTGAGAATTTCAAGAACGCTGAATAGAACAAATATTTTTTATTCAACGTATTGACAGTTTATGCATTTCTGACCATAAGGCCTCATGCCCATGGACGTTTTTACAGCTTAAAAACGCCTGTCCATGTTATTGTATACATTTTTTTTTCCCTTTTTTTTTTTTGAATAAAAAAAAAAAAAAGGTCAAAGTCGGAGCTCAAAAACGCAATCGCTGCGTTTTTGCGCGTTTATGCCCAACGCCAAGGAACGCACTGATCTTGGAGTTTTTTTACAGCTTAAAAACGCCTAGGTGGGCATGAAGCTATAGACTAACATGGACAGGCGTTAAGCTGTAAAAACGTCCGTGGGCATGAGGCCTTACCTTCATCACATGGCTAATAAACCTATTACTCCAATAGTAAGATCATCATATTTCCTACTCTAGTGCCACAAAAAAGAAAAAAAAAAAAATGTCACGCGCCCCCTACAACATAAGTCCAGCATGCATATGTAAAATGGTGATCGCACCACAAAATGTAATAATTTTTTTTAATTATAAACGTTATAAATAAACTGGTAACCTGCAAAAGGCATTTAAAGCATCGCTAATAGAGATTGTTAGGTACCGTAGTTTGGCGCCGTTCCACAGGCGTACGCAATTTTAAAGCATGAAATGTTATGTATCTAACAAAGTGGGTATTATAGTCTGTGCGCAAAAAATTAAAGTGTATTTTTTCCAAACAAATAGAGTTTGAAAAAAACGCTACGCCATACCGTGTGACATAAAAAAAAAATTGCAAGAGCGACCATTTTGTTCTCTAGGGCAGCGATGGCGAACTTTGGCACCCCAAATGTTTTGGAACTGCATTTTCCCATGATGCTCAATTACACTGCAGTCCATGAGCATCATGGAAAATGTAGTTCCAAAACATCTGGGGTGTCACAGCTCACCTTCACCATCATCAAAAAAATAAAATAAATTAGATTTTTACATGCAGGAGAGAAGTGTTAGAATTGGCCTGGTGGGCAGGAAAATTAATCTGAGCTTTGAGAAATCACAATACATTGGATTTTCCCCATTAAAATGACTACATTTTTTTTTAATTTTTAAACAAAAAAAAAAAAAAAAGGAATACAGATTTACGAAAGGCATATAGGCTGTTGTCTTCAAAAAGGGATTTTTCCCTTGGATACACACTATAAAAAAAAAAAAAAAAAAACAAACACAAACACAACTTTTGTTGTTTGATTTTCCAAAACCATGTAGTGCAAGGGCCTGCCTGATTGCATACAAATTAAAACGCTTTACATATTATATGTAAATGGGGATGTAGCGCTAAATAAGGAAGACCAAAAAATTTTGACCTCAAAGTGAACATAAATGTGAATACAAAACAACAAAGTCCACAGAATGTCCATAAATTAGTGATAAAATTAATGCTGAAACCACACGTTTAATAATATGGGTCATTACATAACTTCTGGAGGTGAAGAGAGGTAGAATACTCTTACCGGAGCTGGTGGACCTGCGGGTGAGGCAGATCATATGGGCATGAAAGATCTCAATGGCAGTTCTGCTTGTCTGAAGGTTGGATCGAACGAATCTCAGATGACGACTCTCCAGCGGGTTCCCCAACTTGAGAGACTCTGGACTCAGCAACGATCCCCGTTATCCTCTGGTAGAGGCAGAAAACAACCCCCACTCTGGAAGTTCTCACCAGAATGGAATTGCAGCAAGGAGAATATCTCAATTAAAAATCGGCCAACCATGGAAAAAAAAAGAATGAAGGGAATGCTCCGATGGTGCAGGTCAATGTGGGTTTTATTTAAAAAACCAACAAAGTAAAAGTGATCACATACAGATAAAATGTTTAAAAAGGGCAATGTATGGAGCGGTGTAGCAAGTCCGATGCGTTTTGTACTAGGGTACTTTAACAGGGGCATGACACCGCTCCATACATTGCCCTTTTTAAACATTTTATCTGTATGTGATCACTTTTTTAGTTTGTTGGTTTTTTTAAATAAAACCCACATTGACCTGCACCATCGGAGCATTCCCTTCATTCTTTTTTCCATGGTTGGCCGATTGAATTGAGATATTCTCCTTGCTGCAATTCCATTCTGGTGAGAACTTCCAGAGTGGAGGTTGTTTTCTGCCTCTACCGGAGGATTACGGGGATCGTCGCTGAGTACAGAGTCTCCTTTCAAGTTGGGGAACCCGCTGGAGAGTTGTCATCTGAGATTTGTTCGATCCAACCTTCAGACAAGCAGAACTGCCATTGAGATCTTTCATGCCCATATGATCTGCCTCACCCGCAGGTCCACCAGCTCCGGTAAGAGTATTCTACCTCTCTTCACCTCCAGAAGTTTTGTGATGACCCATATTATTGCACGTGTGTAATATTTTATCACTAATTTATGAACATTCTGTGGACTTGTTTTGTATTCACATTTATGTTCACTTTGAGGTCCAAATTTTTTGGTCTTCCTTATTTAGCGCTACATCCCCATTCACATGTTTTCAAATTTAGTCAAATTTTATGTAGCAGCTTGTTTATTTATATTGGATTTTTTTTTTCACCTTGAAACTAGCACAATATTTTCCCATTTATTTATACTCATATTATATGGTTTTGGTAAATCTAAAAAGGAAAAAAAAAACTAAAGTAAATTGTATAGTGTATATGGCCTAAAATGAATAAGAAGATCTGTAGACTCCCATCATCCAATCAGGTTATTTTCCCTGCACGTTATTGGATATTCATTGCTCATTCTCTAGGCTTAGGAGAAATTCCCGTGCAAAGTGAACAGCCTATTTGCATTTAATAAATCAACCAATGTCTTAAATGAAGGATATTGTAGTTGTATTTTACAAAAGGTCTAATGGTTACATAAATATGTGAAAAATGCACTCAGGAGAATTCAGCACATTTGCTTTTTTAATGTCAACACAGTCATATAAAGCACAGTGTAAACTCAGAGGACAGATAAGCAGTCTTTAGTGTTTAAGAACAGGCTCTGTAAACATTTCTAGGAAGCCGAGTTCTTGGAAAGTCACCGCCTGCACTGGCCTCATGCCAAGACTTGATGTACTGAATGTAAACATCAAGTCCCAAGCCCAGCCATTACCAGCCTGTCCAATACAATGTACCTACACTATACCTATAGTGAGCGGAATGAAACTTCTAAAAACACAATATTTCCACAAATATGATACTAATCTAATTGTAGAGAAGAGATCTAAAATCACAACTTGAGTCTGACCACAGATTGTCCCATCCTTTACAAAATGTTCATATACTGAAGTATGGCAGATTGCACTTTTTACATTAGATATGAATATTGGAGACCATACATTAATGTAAATGTCTGCATACATATAAACACATTTATAGTCTCCTACCTAGAAATTATTAGCATGTATGAAGCTATAAATGAGTGAGAACACAGCAAGCAAATCATTTTCATTGCTGTGACCAGTCAAAATAGTGTCATTGTCCTGCTCATCAACAAACAATGGCTGACATTTGATCAAAGGACTTTTTATAACGCATAAGGTTTAGTGCCTAACCTGCTCTGAGCTGTACTTAATGCACAGACCTTGATCTACATGGAAGTTCAGAGAAAAAATAAAAAAATAAAAACAAGGAATATATACAGTATAGACTCTTATGCAACACTGTCACATGTGGCATTACGCCAAACATAATTTATTGGCACTATCAATAACTTAAAAGCAGAGTTAAACACAAAAATGGAACTTCCGCTTTTTGGAATCCTCCCCCCCCCCCTCCGGTGTCACATTTGCCACCTTTCAGGGGGGAGGAGGGAGCAGATACCAGGTATTTGCTCCCACTTCAGGGCAAAGATCACTGCGGTGAACGATGCCACGTCCGGCGCCTACTCTGCCCCCCCCCCCCGCTGTCTTCTGGGAGACACAGGTCCCAGTGGAATCGCGCAGCGCGACTCGGGCATGCTCAGTAGGGAACCAGGAAGTGAAGCCGCAAGGCTTTACTTCCCGATTCCCTTACAGAAGATGGCGGTGCCTCCACCCGAGACAGATCGGCTTCGGGTGCCGACATCGTGGGCACCCTGGACAGGTAAGTGTCCATTTATTAAATGTCAGCAGCTGCAGTATTTGTAGCTGCTGACTTTGAATTTATTTATTTTTTGGTGGAACTCCGCTTTAAAAAGCAGAATTAAAAATTGTATCCGAGCACCACAAACTGAAACGCTATTTAAAAGCAAAACTTCACCCATAAGGGGTAAGTAATGCCAATTTGCCTCCCCCCCCTTTACCATTTGGCACTTTGACAGATTTTGGTTTTGACAGGTACTTTCTCCCACTTTCGCCCAGATCACCATGCCAATCCGAGCAGGAGCTCACACTAGAGTTGCCACCCCATCCCTTTAAACCCAAACACATATGAGACAGGTCCTGTGGGTGATTAAGGTGGTAATTTAAAGTGGAGATCCACCCTAAAAAATAAAAAAATAAATTCAACTTACCAGAAATGGCGGTTGCTAGGCAGATCTTCCTAATCTGCCTCTTCCACGGCTGGTCTCCATTCTCGTCCTCCTTGCGTTGTCTTCTGGGGAATGGGGCGCGGTGGTCTTCTGGGAACTGTGTGTATCCCAGAGAACAGCCGCCCATTCATAAAGCGTCGCACGACTCGCGCCGTAGGAAACGGGCAGTGAAGCCGCAAGGCTCCACTGCCTGTTTCACTTAGTGAGGATGGCGGCGCCGGGACCTGCCATGATTGAGAGGTCAGCCTCGGGGGGCCTGACATCGCGGGCGCCTAGGACAGGTAAGTGTCCTTATTAAAAGTCAGCAGCTACGTTTGTAGCTGCCGACTTGACAAAAATAAAAATTGCGGCTGGAAAACCGCTTTAACTCACTTGGTGCCTTATCTGCATTAAATTTGCCTCAGAACCTGTGTAATTCATATGCGTTCGGGTTTAAAAGGGATGAGGCGACAACCCTAGCTCACAACCCCCTCACCCACAGCCTTCTTGGACACATGACAGGTCCCAGAAGACTGCGAGACCATTTACAAAGTGCAGCCCGCATGTTCAGTGGAAATACCAAGATGCCGGCATCTGGACCCGAAGCATAGTGAAGAATGGGATCGGGTGAGGACAGCGCTGGACCCCTGGACAGATAATTGTCCCAATATTAAAAGGCAACAGCTACATTATTTGTAGATTCTGACTTTAACATTTCATCGAAGGGAGAACGAAGCTCCTCAAATTCATTTTTAATATTCAAAGCAAACTCGCCCATCCATCTCTCTGCATGATTTGTGTTGTTGAGAAATAACTTTGAAAAGCACCCCACTAGCATTACATCTTGAGTAAGGGCAGATGATTCATGTAGCATTTAATTCCTGGAAGCTATCTGTCCTTAGCTCAGGCATGCAGGCAGGAGTGCGTGCTTAGCTAAGAAAACCCCTCCCTCCCTCCTCCACATGGAAAAAAAAAAAAGAAAAAAAAAGAAAAGAAAAGAAAAAGAAAAAGAAAAAAAAGCCTATGAAGACTCCTGGTGTGTATGACATTTTGGCCTATCCATTTACTAATGCAAGCATCATAAAGGAATTAAAATAATGTTGATTGAGAGAGTTTAGTTCCACTTGCACACTCAAGTGCACCTGTAATCTTGAGGAAACCTGTACGCTACAGGTCATATTGACCGATCCATGGCAATGAGCCTGGAGTCCATTACTATGATGTAAAAGCTGACCAGTTGTCTAGGCACATACCGGTAATTATCTCATTGCAAAAAAGTTAACTCTGGGGTTGGATTACTAAAGGCAAATAGGCTGTTCACTCTGTAAGGAGTATTGCACTTCCCCAGATTTTAGTGAATATGGTGCAATTTACTTAAAAATCCAATGGTGTGCAAGGAAAAAAAAAAAAAAAAAACCAACACACAGCATTTTTGCTTGCACATGATTGGATGATGAAAGTCAGCAGAGTTTTATTTCATTCACTACGCTATGGGGAAATTTCCTTTATGAAGTGCAACTTTACTTGTAAAGTGATTTGCCTATAGTGAAATCAATCCCTCTGTTATCCAACTAATCTGAAAGTTGTCACGTTGGGGGAGATTTACTAAAACTGGTGAAGCTCTGCATAGTAACCAATCAGCTTCCAGGTTTAATTGTCAAAGCTTAATTGAACAAGTTGAACTTAGAAGCTGATTGGTTACTATGCACAGCTGCACCCGATTCTGTGTGCACAGCTTTAGTAAATCTCCCCTTTGTAACTACTGAATTACAAATATCAGGCAGTTGTAATGAAGGGGATCAGCATATTTCTTTGTAGAATGGCTCCATTATGATTGTCAGCTGGGGGGCTAATCTAGATTTGCACCCTTCTTAATAGATAACAAGGTAAAAGCCACTTAAACCAAGCCAGATAATCCATTCCATTATGCAATCTGTGTTGCGCAATACCTTGTGGAATTATTAAAATACAATTGAAATTCGTTATATTGAAACTGTGTGGCTAATTCATCACAAAAAACTGGATGTCACCTGAGATACTCTGCATTACCATTTGGTGTTTCAAGTTAAGATTTTTCCATAGTCTCTACACAAAACTAGTAGGTACACCATGTTCATTAACCAGATATTTGGCATCACTGTCCGAACAGCTTAGAAGAAGATAACAAACATTACTGTTGCCTCTCATTGACAGAATGTCTCATTGTAGAGGCATGCGTTGTTAGCCGTCTCCCCTACTGCCTACCTCAGGAATTTGGAGGAGCACTGTAAACTAAACTCATGATCAGGAGTAAGAAATAAACAACTATTGAAACCTTATGACTGTACTATGCAGTACACAGGCACAGAAGCCAAATTTTACATTAATTATTAACAGTGCCACGTGTATAGTCAAGGTGCTGGTGTCAAATAGCCTAGAGTAGGCAGGTTAAAGAAAGAGGGAGTTCTGATTGGTAGCTATGTGTTACTACCAGGAGCATCATAAACCCTCACACCTGGGACATATGCTTTGGGGTTTCTTGCTTGATATCCTGGGTCCATCAAATCTTAGCCGGCTTGCAGGCAGTGCTGAGCTAAGCGATTTTTTGCACAACAGAGCCTGCATAGTTCCTGTGCCGATGTCATCCAACACAGCCTGAGTCAATGAGCACCAATGTGAAACCCAACATCTTCCATTGACCACCAACATGAGAAGGCACTCCTTCCACTGACCACCGTTGGGAGGGGGCACTTTTCACACTGACCACCAAATAAGGAAACATTCCTCCCACTGAGCACCAATGTAATGGGGGCACCGACAACCAGCATGAAGGATAATTTTTCCCACTGTCCACCAATATAGGAGGGCACTTCTAGACTGATCACCAATGATGTTCTTCTCCAAGACCCAATGTAAGGGGTAACTTTTCTGCACACTAAACAATGTTTAAGTCAATTTCTTTGAGAAGTAGGGGTATTAAAATACATGGCATGCATTCTAAAGCAAAATTAGCAATGGATGTTCCCATATTTGTACCTGGACAGATACCTTTTTAAAAGGTGGCCTTAGACCGATGAAAGTTGTGTGGCCGATTTAGGCGAATTCTCTCTATGTGCACCAATATCCTGAGCCAGACACTACCAGATAACCAATATCAAGGCAAAACGGTACGCTTAGTTACATTTTACATCTGCTATAGTTCTTCCTCAGGATGAACCTGTACTGGGGTTCTCAGGCAATATCCAACTTCACAGGCAATAATATGCATGCTTATACAAGGGCTATTCATGTCAGGAAAAAAAATAAAAAATTACATACATGCAATGTAATGTAATGTAATTATACCCTTTGTGTTTATGGCCACTGTTAAATGCAAGTTTGATTTCTGCTGCATATGAACTTTCATTGGCATGACAGAGTTAAAGTGCCTCCCGTTTGTTGTCCTGGCAAATGTGCAAACACAACCATGTACTAGACATTGTGTTCTCAGTGCGGGGTGACAAGAGTTTCCGTGTGTCACAACACGCATGGATCTCTCTCTGCCAAAGTCACCACAGGGTGACCATTCGTGTCTCAACAAGAACATTCTCAGCTCTATTCAGTGTGGATTTGTCAGTATGTAAAAATTAACACACTGATAAAAAAAAAAAAAAAAAAGACAAACCTCTAACTCATGAATTCTTATCATTGGGGTACAATGCCATTTAACGGCATTCCAATAACTGGGCAGTCTCATGGCACCCAACCCAAAGGAATTGGTCACTGCATTGTAATTGTATAATGAAAGCACTGGTTTTGTAAGACATTAATCTATGAACATGCAAAATAATTACATTCGTGAATCACTGTAATTAGAGAGACTTAAAATTACGAGTATCGGTGCAGTGCCTTTCATTTCCATGTACCATAGGCTTCCTCCTCTGATCATGACTCTTATCCTGTATCACATTCTTCACCAATTTCCTGATAAAGATATGCTGCAACCATGAACTTCTGCATTATCTATGGCACATTCTTTTTTATAAAATGTTTTATTAGGTTTCTGGAGGAATATACAGAAAGTGCAAAGACCACCAACAGAAGAGAACGGAGAAAAGCAAATAGGGTTACAGTGCAATAAAATAAGCAGTGTGCATTGGAAGGGGGCAATCCAAGGATTACAGTGGGTGCTAGAACACTGCAAGATGGCACAGACTGGCATTAAGTAAGGACATCAGGCAATACCAAACAATGTGTAGACCCATAAATACAAAATGATCATAGAGTAGAGGGCAAACCTTGGGGTGGAAGAAAATACAAAGGAGCGCTGTGGGTCTCTTTATTTAGAAGAAAGTAAGAAAAGGGTAACAAGCACAAAAGGAGGTGAGGAAAGACGGAGGGTAATCATAGAGGAGTGAGGAAATGGTGGGAATAGGAGGAAAGGAAAAGAGAAATAAAAAGACAAAAACAAAAAAAAAGGGGGGAGAGGGGGGGGGGAAAGAGGCTGGTTAAAAAGGAAAACAAGATGGTTTTTGGGGTCCAACCAGGCATGCTGCACCACCTGTACCATGGTACCAATCATTCTCTTCTATACCCCTGAGAAATTTAGGGTTGGTTGCTTCCAGGCTTTGGCCAGTGTTTGACTGGTGGCAAAAATATGTTTACCAATTTTCTTTTAAGTTTAGAAAGGTGAGCAACACAACCTATGGAGAGAAGCTTCCCAGGGATTCTGACATGAACAGAAAGTGTAAGGGTCTTTGTGCCCAGGGAGAAATAAGTGGTAGTATTCCAGAGAGCGGAAGCGTGGGTGAAAAAAAATTACTGGAATAAATTTATGAAGTCCCACCAAGAGGTTATGAGTGCACAGGTAACCAGATTAAAATTAAAGCTGGGAAGCAGGGCACCCTCTATAGCAGTCATTTTCAACCACGGTTCCCCGAGAAGTTGCCCAGTGTTCCTTGGGCTGTGGCTGATTGAAATACCATTTGACAATGCCTGCATAGTCCCATGTCCAAAGCCACTTGGCTAAGTCAACGGCATGATATCAAATCATGTAAAGGTGACATTCTGGCAACTACTGTAAACAGGGCATTCTTTGCACTGACCACCAATATGCAGGGCATTATCCCAGAGCTCCCTGATGAACTAATCAAAGCAGGGGTTTCCTAACACCTGAAACTATTTTAAAGGTTTATATGGAGTAAAAACGTTTGGGAAAGGCTGCTTTACAGTATTGCCATGGGGCAATTCATGGGTTACCTGCAGTGGCGGCCGCTCATTAGGGGGTGCCGCCCCCCTAATCCATGCACCCGGCCCCTAATCTACATGCAGGGTATGGACTCCAATTAAATTTTTTTTGAATCATGTGATTAGAGCCAGAGGCTCTAACTGGCTTCAAAAAAGGGTGGACTCGGGGCGCAGAGCACTGTGTGGTGGCGGGCTTGATAGAGCACCAGCCACCACTGGTTACCTATCTTGAGCTCAAGTGTATCATTTCACCAAGTTTGGAACGCCAATACCAATTATGGCGCATCCTTTGTTTAATTTTAAACTTCGATTCATTATTATGGATGGCTACTTCCTTGCTTTTAACCAACAATAAAATTGAATGTATCCAACTGAATATGACCAAAGTTATTGCAATTGTTGGGATACTTTCAAGACTAAGGTTCTGCAATGCAAGCACTAAAAAGCCATATGGGTGAAATGAAAGATTACAGCAAATATCACGTACATATTCACTTAAAGCATCACTAAACCCACAACCCATCAAGAAATACTGTATAACATGCTGTCACTAGGAGATTTTTTTTTTTTTTTTTCAGAATACAAACTCAAAACCAAACCAGATGGAGCCTGCTGTTCTCTACCTCCACCTGCCGTTCATGTCCCTAATGCATCTAGGGATTTTGCAGAGCAGTGTTGGCAGCTCTGTGCATACTCAGTTTTTAGCGAGTTTCTATGCCAAGCATTTCCTCCCTTTAACATTTGAGCAGCCAATGAGACTATAGTCACATATGTGGACGTATACAGTGGTAAACGACAGCCCACTCCCTCCCTCCTCCCCCTTACCCACTAACCAGCTAAACACAATGGGGGTTGGGTTTCGCCCCTCTCTTATCCTAAGGACACAGGGTGGAGGGGTGTGACACAGTCCGACTAGTAGAAATCCACCCACACCATGTTATTTCCACTTAAGCCCCTTTCACACTGGGGCGGTTTGCAGGCGCTATTTTGCTAAAAATAGCGCCTGCAAACCGAGCCTAAACAGGGGCTGCTGTCTCTCCAATGTGAAAGCCCCGAGGGCTTTCACACTGGAGCGGTGCGCTAACAGGACATGAAAAAAAGTCCTGCTAGCCGCATCTTTGGAGCGGTGCATTTACCGCTCCTTCCCATTGAAATGAATGGGACACCGCAATAATACCGCCCGCAAACCGCGGCTGGTATTAACCCTTTTTCGGCCGCTAGCGGGGGTTAAAACCGCACCGCTAGCGGCTGAATACCTCAGCAATCCCGACGGTATAGCGTCGCTAAAAATAGCGGCGCTATACCGCCACCGCCGCAGTGTGAAACCGGCCTAAACAATAGACTTGATTCCAAATAAACAGTATATTTGTGTGACAATTTAAAGCAGTTTGATATTATTTATCTTCAGAGCCCATTCACACAGGGGCGTCTTTGGATCCGACTCCAAATCGCCCCAGGTCGCCCCTAGTCGCCTCAGGTCGTGCTGGCTGAAGAAATCAATGTAAGTTAATGGAGCCGTCCTTATGCACACTACTGCAGTCGCTCCGACTTCAAAAAAGGTCCCTGTACTACTTCAATCCGACTCCTAGGCGACCTGTAACCAGTCATTTCAATGGGAGTCGCCTCTCACTGTCTTAATAGGAGCAACTCTCCAGGAAGAAAACATACATTTCTCCTGCAAAACTCCCCCCCCCCCCCCCCAGCTGATTCTTGTTTGATTGGCCACTGGAATGTCTCCTGTCCTGCAGGCAACTTGGAGTTGCCTTGTAAATAGCTCCAGGTCACGCTGTGATTCATTCTCAAGTCGTGTCCAAGTTGCCTCATAAAATCGCGCTGGAAGTCGTGTTGCCCCAGTGTGAATGGGCTCTTACTCTGCATTCTAAAAGCATTTTTTGTTTAACATGTGACCAGCAGCACAGGACTAGAAAGTCCTCCTGCTCATGTTTCTCTACAGACAGGCTGGGAGAGAGCTGACTCATATGACAGTTGTATAGCGATTATGTAAAAACAAGAGAGCAAGAGAGCACAGACACACCGCCAGCAGAACCGAGAGGAGACGAGCTCGCCGCTCGTAAGGATACCAGATCCGTTATCCAACTTTTAAATGTGAGTTTTTTTTTATTTATGTATGAATAAATACCCCTAGGGGTTTACAGACCCACTATTTTTCCCTTTTTTTCTATCACCACAACTTTGTGATTGCTGCTGCGGACACCTGAGGATCGCACTGCATTGTTTGCATTAAGACGCCAATCCACTGTTCCATTGGTATGAGCGCGGTGCTCGTTTGGATTGAGGTCCACGCTCACTACTATTCAAGTGAGTGTGTGAATATATATTCTTCAGCGATTCACTTTGCCGCACCCACAAAGTTGCGCTATTGATGTCTCTCTGCTTTATATCTTTTCATATGCATCCCAATGAGCTATAAAGAAATTGTGAAATAAAGACTGCATTACAAGGACGCTCCATCACCCTTCATCATTTAGATCCATCATATACTGCTCCCCCTCCTAGGAGGGAGGTAAGCGTTTTGTGACTTCCTGATCACTGGGTGGACATTACAGGAAAACTTTCAAGCACACCTTTGGTGATGGGACTATATTTTTTCTATATGACTTCATGTATATTTATCATACCTATCCGGGAGGTTTTTGTTAGGCTTTTTTGCCATTTTTTGTTTCTTATTGGTTTAAGGTCGCAGATGCACTTTGTGTGTTTTTTGATTCATAGTTATTGGTTGTTTATTATCAGTATACCTTAGTAATTTTTTCTGAATCTCCATCATGTTTGCAATATTGGAGAGTTGAGAATCTGTTTATATGTCTTCATTTGTTTATTAGGTTTTTTTTACACATTACACTTGTAAGTTCATTCGTGTCACTGCACATTGCACAACATTGCTATTTAGCTACATTGTAGCCCATGATTCACCTATCCCCTCTTCTTTTCCCTTCCCTTTCCCATTACACTCCCACTTTTTTGATAATTTTATTTTATTTACATTATTTAGTCACCACAGCGCAGTCACCATCACGATATTTATTGTATAGCGATTATGAAATAGGTACTTAGATGGGTTTTTTTATTTTATTTTTTATTAAAATAATTACACTGCCATCATCCACATATGGAAATAGAAGGAACAATGTAAATTAAACAGGGTGTGTTTAGTATCACTTTAATTGATCATACTGACAAACAAATGATCCTGGTACAGTATTGCCAAAACTAATCTTTTCTGGCAAAATTGTCATGAAATATCCAGGACGTATATGGATAGCGTCTTAAGGGCTGTACCACAACCAAAAAACATTATCTTGGGTACATGGCAGAACATCTTCATTATCTGAGATGATAAATTACAGTTCTGGGGAGAAATTTGTAAAAACAACTCAGAAATTCAGTTGAAGGACACGACACAAAGAAGTGCTTATGACTCAAGACCAAGGAATGACAAGATGAGAACACGATGTGTAACCGTAGAACTTCCATGCTTAGATCAATTCTCCATGTTGTTTTTGGAATGAGAGCAGAAGGGTCTGGTCAATGTGGTCTATTTACTGGAATCTCAACCTTAAAATATTATTCCCAAACTGCCTATTTAAAAAAACAAGTAATCTATAACATCCCTTCTGCCAGTTAGACTCCATTCACACAGGGGCAACACGACTTCCAGCGTGACTTTGGGAGGCAACTTGGACACGACTTGAGTATGAATCACAGCGCGATACGAGGCAACTTACAAGGCAACTTCAAGTTGCCTCTAGGACAGGATGCTTTCCAGTGGCCAATCAAACTAGAATCGGCTCTGTGTAGTGCTGCAACGGATCGGTGGTGATCCGTGATCCGAACACGGTGACCCGTTCGGATCACCACGCGATCCGCGGCCTCAGGAAAGGCCGCGGCTTTGGCCTAGCTCCGGAGTCGCGGCCATCTTGGTACACCCGGCGGCGGCTGCCTTGTGCGCACTGAGCGCCGCTGACGTCCTTTACCCCTCACCCTCGCTGCTGGGATCTGAACTGGCCGGTGGGAGATGCCCATTACAGAGATTGTGGGTAAGTGGGGGAGATGCCTGACTCAGGGGGGGGGGGGGTGACTGTGGATATTACAGTAAGTGGGGGAGATGACGTGGATATTACAGTGAGTGGGGGAGATGACGGATATTAGTAATTTTTTTTTTTTTGCCGATCCGAAAATGATCCGATCCGTGGCTCTGATCCGAGGATCGATCTGATCCGTGAGTTTTTTGATCCGTTGCACCCCTAGCTCTGTGGGAAGGAGGGGTTTGCCTGAGAAATGTATGTTCTCTTCCTGTATTGTTGCTTCTGTTAAGACAGGGGATCCGACTTCTGAGGCGACTTCCATTGAAATCAATGGGTACAAGTCGCCTAGAAGTCAGATTGAAGTAGTACAGGAATATTTTCTGAAGTCGGAGCGACTTCAGTAGTGTGCATTAAGATGGCTCCATTCACTTACGTTGATTTTCTCATGCAGCGCGACTTGAAGTCGGATCCAAGGTCGTCCCTGTGTGAATGGGCTCTTAGACTGTGTGGATCAAACAAAGCAGAATACTTGTTGGTATTGCTAGAGCAACTAACCAAGTTTGATCTCTAAATGGAAAGAAGTCTGGTTGGTTGCCATGGACAACACCTCTTCTTTTGCTCATGTTTTTCCTACTTATTTCTTACCATTAGCCCTGGTTCACACTGGTGCAATTTACAAAGCTCATGTTTTGAGATTTGTTCACACTGGTGCGATTTCAGGTGCGACATGCGATTTCAAAATCGTACCTGAAGTCGCACCCCATGGATTTCAATGGAAATGTGCCAATTGGTGCGACACAAGACACTAGCGATTTCCAAAAGGTTTTTGTATTACTTTTTTGCGATTTCAGGTTGATTTAAAATCCATAGAGTGCTATGTAAATCGACCTGAAATCGCAGTACTGTTTACATCAGTGCGATTTGGAGCAGTCTTTTTTTTGGTGATGTCATTGCAGCTTCAGCTGATCTGTCCCCTCCCCTAGCAGGTGTTTTCGTGAGGAGTTTGGGGCAGGACTTTTTTAACCCTGCCAGTGCATGAAAACAGCTGACCTGTCCCCTCCCCTAGGTGGTGTTACAGTGAGGAGTCAGCCAGCGCTGCTATCTTTATTAAGTCACAAATCAGCTTGCCTTTCATTGGAATAAGTACAAATCATACCATCTGCAAATCGCAAGTAGGCTCCAGAAATCGCAAACAAATCCAAAAAGAAAAAAAAAAAAAAAATATCGGAACAAAATCAGAAGTGACTGGGAAAGAAATCGGAGTGCCAAATTGCACTCAAAACATGAGATTTGTAAATCGCACCAGTGTGAACCAGGGCTATGTATTGTTAATTCTATTTGTCCATAAAATCTATTGACCCAACTTATTATAAACACGTTTCTAACTAGATCTACATTGTTCTCACCTCCAGTGGGAAACCCACAAGACTATCCAGCATAAAATTTGGGATAACATTAATGATTTATTACACAAAGTATTTCAAGATATATTTATGACTAAAATGTGTTGTCCATCACTGGAACTACAGTACATACTTGAGTATAAGCCGAGTTTTTCAGCACTTTTTTTTGTGCTGGAAATGCCCCCCTCGGCTTATACTCGAGTCTGTGTACCTGGTCAGCCCGTGACAAAGTCAGACTGCGCGCGTCCAGTGTACAAAAGCCGGGCCTCCTCCTCGTCCTGCGATAGGCGGAACACTCAGTTTCCCAGCAGAGACTGTTTTCAGTGTTCCACCTATCACGGACGTCCTCTCATCCTCGTCTGTTGGACAAGGACAAGAGGACGTCCGTGATAGGTGGAACACTGAAAACAGTCTCTGCTGGGAAACCGAGTGTTGCGCCTATCACGGAACAGGAGGCGCGGCTTTTTTTTTTTTTTTTTTTTTACACTGGACGCCCGCCGTTTGACTGCATGTCACGGGCTAATGCAGGTATGCAGATCGACACAGCGCTTGCAAAATTACAATTTACAAACAAGGTACAGTCTAAAATATAAGACATACAGTATGACACAATTACAAGAAAATATTGCTGCAAAACATAGCCTCAGTCAGCTATGTTTTAATTAAAGTAGAGAACATTGCTAAACAATCATGGATGATATGCTTAGAATTGCAATTAGGCTTTTTATTCCCACTGGAAAAACAAAGTGCAGTAACCCTTAGAAGCAATTATATTTTACTACTGCAACTACTCTTAACTGATAAAAAGTAGTCAGATTTTTTATAACATACGGTATTGAACAGCATCATTGCTCTTCTCAATGCATTAAGTCACATGGTCTTAAAAACAATAAATATATGCGTGTATACAGAGGAGTACCTCAGCTGCAAAGGGACTAGTTGTGAAATCACCAGCAATGGGCACAGTGAGGCTGCAATGGGCACAGTGAGGCATGCAAATGGGCACAGTGAGGCATGCAAATGGGCATTGTTGACCCTCTTTTCCACTTACAGTAGCTGCTGCATTCTCACCCTAGGCTTATACTCGAGTCAATAAGTTTTCCCAGTTTGTGGTAAAATTATGTGCCTCGGCTTATACTCGAGTATATACAGTAGTTTAATTTTCTAACTCGGTTTCAGTGGGTACCAATTCTTTTTTTCCTTTTTAAACATATCAACCAAGAGACATTTCACTTCTGGTTGCTTTAAATATTAAAATATTTATCATGTACATTCGCCACTCAAAATGCCAGATTTCTACTATGGCCAGCACAAGGAACACTTCACATTAGTGCTGATTTTTTAGAAATGTTTTTACCTAATCTTTGGCTTTACGTATCTTGATAAACGTTCAACTGCCACTGAACAAAATGTTCTATATGTTTAAGGGGACAATGTGGCCTAAAACTGGTCTTCCTAATATTAACAGAAAAAGTTTCTCAATACATACTAGTTTTATATTATATATATATATATGATCTTGGTGGGTCAGATGGTTGGGGTTGGAGAGAGAGTGGTGCAGGAAGTTTAAAGTGGACTTTAACCCTAAACTACCGTATATACGCGAGTATAAGCCGAGTTTTTCCCGCACATTTTTTTTGTGGTGAAAATGCCCCTCGCCTTATACTCTAGTCACCTTTTTGCGCCTGATCTCTCGGATTTGGGGACCCGGTACCGGCCAGAGGTCCTCTGTACCCCAAACTTGGCACACATATAGCCCCACTCTTCCTCTACAAGTGTGCAAAGTTTGTTCTCCGGGGGACTTACGGCCGGGGAGCACCAATTTTTCAAAGCTGGGCACCCCTTCCATAGACTCCCATGTTAAACGTCAGTCTAGTCATGGGCACAGCGAGGCATGCAGATGGACATCCTAGGCTTATACTCGAGTCAATAGGTTTTCCCCAGTTTTTTGTGGTAAAATTAGGTGCCTCTGCTTATATTCGGGTCGGCTTATACTCAAGTATATACGGTAACTCTTATTTAGCCCTGCTTTCTCTCCCCTCCCTATCCCACAATTGAATATACATGTTTTTTGTGCTGCAAATAAGCACTTCTGCATTTCTCGCCTAGCCGAGAATGACATTTGTGCCCCACCTGCCTGGATTGTGCATGTACACAGGTGTATCACAGCGTTTCAGATGCCAACCGAGCCCTACGGCACATCTGCGCATGCACCGCAGATCTGAGCACAAACTGTACCCCCCCGGCTTACAGACAGCTATTACATTATTATTATGTAACCAAGTAATACGAATGGGACTCAAGAGTGTAACTGTGATATTTAATACCTTTAATGTGCCTCCAATGTCAAATACTTTGTATTGATAAAAACACTGGAATTAAATTGCTTGATTATATTATATCTTGTGATTTATTATGTCCTCTCTATGCTATCTTTTCAGAAACTGTACTCGATGCAATTGAACTGGAGCCTTGGGTACTGTCCAGCAATAGACAGACTAAAATAGCACATGAATCTATTGCCTCTCATGATTTCCAATGAAGTCAACTGATCCTTGGAACCAAGATTCAGAACATGCTCTGGATAGCTCAGCCACAGTGCTCAGTTGTAGGGCTCAGCCTGGATATGCAGCACCTCAGGCTGCAGCAGAGGAATGAGGAGGAGATCCAGAGAGGTTACTTGAGTTTAATGACCGTCAGTTACCTTGCAGACAGGAGAGAGCAGGCCTCCATCCTGGTCACACAACAATGTCTCACATGCAGCTCAAAACATTGGTTATGTTACAATTAACTCCAGAGTGGAGGCCACTGATCTTATCAAGTACCTTGTACACAACTTGTAGTAACAAGTTTCCTTTATTACTGAATAATTCTAGCTTATATAAATATTAAAGTAAAGCTTATCTCCTCTTAAACATTATGGGTTCCTTGCCGATGCTGGCATTTTCTCGGGTGCTGGTCTTCTGGTTCCCCATTGGTTGGCGCAGGATGATGTAACTCCACCGCATGCACACGGTAGAGTTGCCACCTTATCCCTTTAAACCTGAACACATATGAATTACACAGGTTCTGACGGGGACAGCGGCAGTGAAATAGGCTGAGCAGCACAGTTTATATGCCGCAGAAGACAGAAGACCCAAATCCCATCTCGATCCAGCGATGTACACAAGAACAGTGGCTCTCTTCCTCCTCATTGGCTGAGACAGCAGTGAGAGACAATACTGTCAATCACAGCCAGTGTGCCAATGAGGAAAGAGCAGGGGGAGGGGCCAAATCATGCTCTTTAAGTAGACACACAGAAAAGTGGCTCGGGAGCAAACTGCTTGCCATTGGGGGTACTCGGCTGAAGGGAGGGGCCAGCAGGGGACCCGCGAAGGAGGATTGGGGCTGTTCTGTGCAAAACCGCTGCACGGAGAAGGTGAGCATGATGTTTCTTTTTTTTTTAAACTGCTGTTAACCATTTTCCGCATGTGCTATGGCTGAAAGACAGCTACATTACGGGCTTCCAGTGCTGGGAGGGCATCCTCCTGCAATCACACTGCTCGCGCGCCCCCTGATCACAGAATAGGGTCAATCACAGCGGCCCTTTACCATGTAATCAGCTGTCAACCAATGAAACCAACCAAAGTGAACAAAAGCCGGTTATTGTTTTTTTTTTCCCCTTCTCACCCATCAGTGCCACCTATCAGTGCAGCCTCATCAGCGAGCATCAGTGAAGAAGAAAAATTTACGGTACCTGTTTGAAAAAATTTTTTATTTTTTTTCCCAGTTTTTTTTGTTTCTTTAGTAAAAAATAAAAAAAAACAGTGGCGATTAAATACCACCAAAAGAAAGATTTGTGTGAAAAAAAAAAAAAAAAAGATAAAAATTTCATATGGGCAGTGTTACATTACTGCACAACTGTCATTCCAAGTGCGACCGCGCAGAAAGCTGAAAATTAGCCTGGGCAGGAAGGAGGTACTAGTGCCCAGTAAGCAAGTGGTTAACACCACTTAAATTAGGCAGCGCAAAGTGCAATAGTCCATAGCAACCAATCAGCCTTCTGTTTTTGAAATCAGAATTGTGTAAGGGTGGCTGCATTTTGCACATGACTAAGCCGAATAAATAATCTTGCAGGGAAATAGCCTGGACTACACTTATGAGAACACTGTTGCGCTAAAGTGTGCCAAAGTTCAATGGGATGCGGAAGTGGCTGCAAGTTTACAGTTTCTTTCCTTCCTCTATTTGTGACAAAAACTAAACTAAATAATCTTTCCTTTCAAATAAATTTCTTTTAAAATGTAGAAATGTCAGTTAATTCCTACAGTCTGTTCATTTTATGGCAATCGCAGGCCTATATTTGGGGTGGAGTTTTCATGGAGGGTCAGTCTAGCTTTACTGTACTGTAGATATATGGCCTTGAACACCTATGGAACGCGCACTCTTTGTGTTACTTTAATATTTTTCTGTGAATTTTGCTCTATAATTATTTTATTTTTTTTAAATCAGAGACAAATGTCGTACTGTGGGGGGGGGGGTGGATCCAAGATTCTCGCTAGCGGCTATAGCATCTGCTAGTGATAGTCGCAAGAGAATCTGGCAGGCTGGTTGTATCCAAGTTGATCGATCTTCAACTTGGTACAATCAGCTGAGCCTACCCATTAATGGTTTATATAAAATTCGGTAGGTTCCTGCTAAACCAGCTGAGATTCGAACCCTGTATGGCCAACCTCATGCCCTGTACACACGACCGGTTTTCCCGCCGGATATAAAAAACACACACACACACACACACACACACACGTTTTCCCGACGGAATTCCTGTCAAGCCTGCCTTGCATACACACAGTCACACAAAAGTCCGGTGAACTTTTGACTGCCAAGAACGTGGTGACGTAAAAGACGACGACGAGCCGAGAAAATTAAGTTCTTTGCTTCTGAGCAAGAGTTGATTTGTTTGCGAGCATGCGCGGTTTTTTACCCATCAGAAAAGCATACAGACGAACGGTTTTCCTGCTAGCATTTTTTCCTGGCAGAACCAGAGCATCAGGCTACTTTCACACTGAGGCGCTATAGTGCCTGTAAAACACCTTTCCTCTCACTGAAGTGTGAAAGCCCGAGTGCTTTCACGCTGGAGCGGTGCGTATTTCTGGGACGCTAAAAAAAAAAGTCCTGCAAGCAGCATCTTTGAGGCGCTGTATACACTGCCCCTAAAGCGCCCCTGCCCATTGAAATCAATGGGCAGCACCGCTTTGCGGGCGCTTTTAACCCCATTTCAGCAGCTAGCGGGGGTTAAAAGCGCCCCAAAAAATACCACAGAGGCCCGCCCCAGTGTGAAAGTGCCCTTAGTCTATGTGCTTTCCCTGTTTTGTATGTAGGACAGGAAGAAGCTGCAGAGGTTGAAGGAGATCAGAACACAACAAAAGGATGGAAAAAATAAAATAAAATAAGTATTGTATTAAATTCATATTTGCATTGAGAAAAGGCAACTGTTTACAATACATGGTGCTTTAGCAAACACCTTTATTAGCAGATGCCCTTCAGTTAGGCTTTATATTAATTGAAGACCAGTTGTTTGGCTAGGAACTGATCTACCTATTGTAAATACTGGAAAGCTGTTTAGAAGGATCATAGCAATGCAAGTCACCTGCCTTCTAGGAACAAGCGGTATGAAGTTACAGGCAGGTGACAAGCGAGATTTGTGTTCCTAGTTACCACCTGTCCCCTCTCTAATTGTAGGCACCCATCCTTCCATCACAGTGAAAAGGGCATGTACTTTACTAAGCAACTGATATGTAATCTTCAGGACAGCAGCATTCTGGGGCCCAGAGCAAAGTCTGACCATTCTCATTTATCATGCTGTGTCACGGAGCAATATACAGTGGCACAAGAGATAAAAAGGGGCCCTAAGAAGAGATTCAGATAAACACATAATGCCTGCAACACCTGAACAGCAAGGCTCAGGAAATCTCCTATACATAAAAGAGTATCTAAAAAACAAAACTTTTTGGTAGGAAAGGATTAGAACTTCTGGTAGCTTTTATTGTTGTGTCCCCACTGGGGGAACGGGACTTTCCTTCAATTGTGCTGATGTAAAGTGGTTGTAAAGGCATCAAGATAAAAACCTTCTGTGTGCAGCACCCCTAATACTTACCTTAGCCCCATCTAGATCCAGCGATGTTGCAGGAGTATCTCGGCTGCCCAGGACTCCCCTCATTGGCTGAGACAGCAGCGAGGTGCCATTGACTCCCACTGATGTCAAAGTAAGGTCAGCCAATGAAGAGATAAAAAGGGGGTGGGGACGGGCCACAGCTCCATGTCTGAATGGACACATGGAGCTGTGACCTGGCTCTGGTGCCCCCATAGCAAGCTGCTGGCTGTGGGGGCACTCTACAGGAGGGAGGGGCGAGGAGCACCAAAGAGGGACCTGAGAAGAGGAGGATCAGGGCTGCTCTGTGCAAAATCATTACACAGGGCAGGTAAGTATAACATTTTTTAATTTTTTTTAGTTAAAAATAACAAATCACTTTAATAAAAGGAGTTGGGAACCCAACACAGGATAAGTTCACCTCTAGACTAATTTCCCCAAAAAGTCAACATGCACCAAATTGTCCCCAACATATTTAAATGTTGTGCTCCATTCCCCAAACAATTGTCCACTTCTTCAGCAGCTTACACCATTGTCCTCCCCAATCTGTACTGCAGATGGCAGAACACACTCAGCGTCCCCCCACCCACACAGTCCCACGCTCTCTCACACCTCATCATAGCCACTTTAAAACAAGCTGCTAGCAGGCTTCAGCACTTCTTGAAGCTTGTTGAAATCCTGCTGAAGCAGTGGCAATCAGCACTCCCATTAGGATCTATGTTCAACCTTACAAACTGGACCTGAATGGCACTTTAAAAGATGCAACAAAGCTCTGTAAACACTTAGTCAAAGCTTTCTTTTCACACTGCTCTTATACATGCTGAAGCCTGTGTGAAACTGGCCCCCACACACACACACACACTTTAAAAAACAGCAAACTACATGGAATATATGTTTTTTTTTGTTGAAACAGCTAAATGTATATATAAACCATAAGTGAATGACTCTTATTTAATATCATACACAAATTCCATGTTTTTTTGCAATAAGATATTTATGTTGACATCTTATTTCCTTTGGTGAATCTCGTGCTGCTGATATTTTAAATTCGCTTTGCAACCACTTCCTACCTAAATGCATGAACTACTGGCATTGCTCAGGGTTTCCTAATGGTGACAAAAGTGGACCATGTCTGCAATAATGTAGCATTGACTTGAATCCTGTGCGACATGGACATTGCTGCAGCAAAACCAAAAGATGGGGCAGGATCACTGGGTATTATTTCAATAAAAGCTGCAGATATTAAAATATTAAAGTCACTTTCGAAGCTACATTAAAAGTAAACTAAAGCTAACCCCCCCCCATTATGTATAGAGTAAGGGAGGGTTATTTCCCCATCAGTTTTTTTTCTTGCAGCCCATGTCCCAACATAGCCAGGGGAGAAAATTCCTCCAACGTGAGGGAACTCCCAACTTGTCAACAGAACTAGTGTATCAGAAGATTTCCCTTTTATTCTTGTTGACAACTCTGAATTTGGGATTTTTTTTCACTCACCATGACAAATAGAGAGGGTGAATCTCCCTCATAGGCACACAGAAATAAAAACCTGACAGATGTCTCCACTACCAAATTTTTTTTTAAAATATACTTGAAGGTCCTGTTCACACCACTTGTGGTGCGGTAAAACGCATGTTTCCCACATCACATGGGAACACTCTGCCCTCTTTAGACACAAGCAGGTGCCATCAATTGTTAATAGCACCCCAAACACATCAAGCAAATGTGTGCGTATTTGTGGCCACCAAAGCACATGCTACAGAAGTACCATGTGGTTTGGTGCAGCGCGATTTTAAAAGTCACGCCTGCTGTACTTTTTGCATGTGCCCACGTGTTTGCCAGCCCACTGAAATGAATGAGCTGTCAAAAACACGCACCTTCTGGTGTAAACTGGACCAAAACTACTGTATATTACTTGAAATTTTGCCTGTTTCAAAGTTGCAATCTTGGTAGATTTTAATAGATTCTCATAAAACACTGACCCTGCAGTTGCTTTGACCATTTTATTTATTTTTAACAATGCTAGGTATTGTTCTTCCCTTTTTCCATTGATGGAGGCTATAGAAAACCTTCCCATTACTTTCCTCATTCACATAATATAAAAGGAAAAATCGGATTGGCTTTTTGTAAGCAAGTATCAAGCATGGGTGTGCACAGCCTATTGCATTAGGGCAGGGAACTTCAAACTACAGCCCTTCAGCTGTTGCAGAACTACACATCCCATGAGGCATTGTAAAACTCTGATATTCACAGACATGACTAGGCATGATGGGAATTGTAGTTCCTGAACAACTGGAAGGCCATAGTTTGAAGACCCCTGCATTAGGGTATGACCCCAGAACTCAAACACATATGCATGTATGTGAAAATATACACCAGTGTCAGTATTTTTTTTATATTCTTTTTTTTACAATTCTATTTTTTCTTACAATTTAGGAGCTCCGTTAGGGGGCTTTCGTGACATAAATCGGGGTCTAAACAGGGGGAATCTGCACCACATGGGGTGATTAGGGTGTGCCCAGGCACACCTGGCACGCCCTGTGTGCAAGCCTATGGTTTGAAGGATGCTTTGAAAAAAGTGTGCCCAATCGTTTTCATGAGCCTTAGGGCTCTTTCACACGGGGCGGATCCGTGAAGATCCGCCCCGTGAAGCTCCGCTTGCTCAGTGGGGATCGCTCCGTTGATCCCCGCTGAGCCGGCGGATGACTGGGCGGTCCCCGCACACTGTGCAGGGACCGCCCTGTCAGAGCGCCGCTCTCCCCTATGGGGGGGGGGGGGGGAAATCGGATGACGGACCGTAGAGTCCGTTGTCATCCGATCCGCTCCGCCAACGGAAGGAAAAATAGGGTTTTCCTCCATCACACTTTGGCGGAGCGGGTCGGATGTCAGCGGACATGTCACCGCTGACATCCGTGGCTCCATAGGGCTACATGGAGGATCTGTTCAGGTCCGCCTAAAAAACTGACAGGCGGACCTGAACGGACCCTCCGTGTGAAAGGGGCCTTACAAAAAAATAAAATAAATCAAAAAACAATATTTTCAGGGGATTTGCTGGGTACAAACAATTACTGCTACAAGCTAGTGCCAGCTTGCTTCCAGCTTATGGAAGGAAAGCAAAACAAATAAAGACTCCCAAATATGGAAAGTCCCTTGTAGGAACTGGAGCAAGTAGCATAAGGCAAGAGTGCTTAACTAATGTGACACAATGACAAAGCAGACACCAGTTCACCTCAAAATTTGCTGATCTGAATGAACTTTGAATTTAATATCCAGTGTCAAAGTCCTGTTCAAACCTTACTTACAGTGCTCCTTTTCATAATCAGTTAAGAATAAAAAGTTGAACTACAGGAATTTTTTATTTATTTTTTAAACTTAAAATTTGCCTAGTCTGGTTATATCCAATTCTTTCTACCTCACATGCAGACAGCCACTGGGGATGCAGAAATATGCCATCCCCTATACTGAACACAGGGAGCCACTTGCTTGTCCTCCACCATTCAGAGGACATCTTTTATTTTTCCAATGAATACATTTTGTTCTGACTGGAGTTGTGGGGAGGAGCAGCAAATGATGTCCTACCCGGAGTTCAGCTTTACAATGTAGTACAATTCACCCCTCTAGCGGAAAAATAAATAATATTATATATTTATTACAAGGCGAGAACAATCAGCGCCAAAGGTATAGTAAATACTGTGCTATAAATTACCGTTTTAATAACTGGGGATAGATAAATGTAGCGCTTTGTGGATAAACCTATTGATGCATAACAAACAAAAATACAAATATCTAATAATCATAAATCATAACATTGTGATAAAAGTCCATAAATAGATAAAAAAAAATCTTCTTATAATCAGTGTTTCAATGCCATTTCCCCACTGTGAGTGTTCGTCCCCAAAAGGAGTGCACACCAGTAAAGATGCGCACTCACCTCCCAGATGAGTTAAAACGCATATCGATCTCCTCCTTTAAACAATCAATGGTGGGTAATCCAGCTAGCTCTTATCATTGCCAACTCAGCAAGTGAGCTAGCTGGATTACCCACCATTGATTGTTTAAAAGGAGGAGATCGATACGAGTTTCAAATAATCTGGGAGGTGAGTGCGCATTTTTTTTTACCGGTGTGCACTCCTTTTCAGGACGAACAATCAGTGGTGAAATAGCATTGAAACACTGATAAGAAGAAAAAAAATCTCTATCGAGAATCACAGAATAAACCTGTACTAAACAAGCAGCATTGTGAAAAAAATAAAATTACAAGTCCATGTTAGAAGTTTTGGAAAAGCAACAAATGGGGCAGATTATTACAAGAAAATCCCATATTTTGAACATCTCCTGCAGTACCATTAAACCCATTGTTGAAAAATGAACACAAATGCCACATCAGGAACTTCCTTAACCAAGCAAATTCACTGAAACTCTGACAGAGTAAGGACAGGATTAGTCACAGGCCAATAGTAGGGCTGGGCGATTTTCCCCCCCAAAAAAATCTGCGTTTTTTTTATAAAAAACTCGATTTAAGATTTGATTTTTTTTTTTATTATATTAAAGTGCATCAAACAAAATTGCAAAGGCAAACCCTTCCTCTAACTGCAAAGTCAGTGTGCAACAAACACACAATATAATCCAGCGCTCATGGAACAGACATTATTAACTATTGAAAACTCTGTGTGTGATTCCTTCTGTCCCAGCCTTGCTGCGATCCTGGCTCTGCATCCTTTTGGGTTGGAGGGCCCTCCACACGCTGGTCTGCCTGTTGTCCATCATTCAAGGTACTGTGCTCACACGGAGATCATGCCACAGGCTTTGTTTTGACTTTCTTAACCCCTCCTTGCTCCACGGATGTCACTGCAAGTTTAACAAGTTTGTCACCACTGGCAACTGGAGAGTTAAGATTCATTTGCCCTCTGCACATTTGGGATTGGATCCCTCTCTTTATTGTGATAAATGGACTAAGCTTTTTTTATCAATTCTTCAAGAGTTTTCAATAGTTAATAATGTATGTTCCATGAGCGCTGGATTATATTGTGTGCATGTTGTGTATTTTGTACTTCTGGGTACGGATTTTTTCTTGCTGCGCTGGATCCTGTTTTTTCCCCCTTTTGGATACTTTGTACTTCCCAAAATATTTGGGATTTTTTTCTTATTATTATTATCATCCATTATATTTTTTTCTTTATCCACCAATTTAGCGCTTGTGACCTTTTGTTGTTTTTTGCAGTGTGCAACAAAGATTGTTAAACATCCAAATTATTAATACTGTATTTGGATTTAGCTAATAAAACAACAAAAAATCATGAGGTTACTCTTGAATTGAACTGTGTCCATGCCTCACTGTGCCCGTGTCTCACTGTGCCCGTACCTGATGCAGATTTTCATGGTATACGGATTTTACTGCTACACCGGTGGCCATTCCAGTATTCAAAAGCCGCGCCTCCTCCTCGTCTGTGATAGGCGGAACACTCAATTTCCCAGCATTCAGTGTTCCGCCTATCATGGTCATCCTCATAACACAGACGAGGATGTCTGTGATGGGCTGAACACTGCCTGCTGTGAAATTGAGTGTTCCGCCTATCACAGACGACGAGGACTTGGGAGGCGCGGCTTTTGAACACTGCAATGGCCGCCGTCTGTCTGCATGACACGCTGATCAGGTAGGCAGACGGCGGCTGCAGCGAGTAGATGTAATTGGGGTAACGCTGCCCAGTGCCATTCCAGATACGCCCCCTGCAGCCCTGCTACGGAAACTTTGAAGGGAATTTTTTTTTTTTTATATATATATATATATATATATATATATATATATATATATATATCTCTCAAAAAAAAAAAAAACAATTTTCTTCGAATCGATTTGAGCTCAAAACTCAATTCAAGATTAAAAAAAAAAAAAATCGATTTTTTTTTCCCAGCCATAGCCAATAGTAACTCAAAAACTGTAGAGGCCATCAACTGAAAGAATTGTCCATGGGACAAGTATACCCTGGGCACACCACAATGCTGGCCAATACAACAAGAAAAATATAGCTAGAAGACATGTGGTAGCCAAACATATGGAAAAAGGCTCTCTGGTGCGATTAGATCACAAGAAACTGCCCAAGCAAAGCCATTCACCAAAACGCTGACAAAGTAAAGATGCCATTAGTCACAGGACAATAGTAAGAATGTAAATAGATGATCATCCATTTTTCCATAGAGAACAGACGGACAAACAGAACACCCTTGTGAAAGGGGTCCAACGCTAAAGCAGATATCATCAGCGCAAGATATTGTCCATTGGACAAGTATACCCTGGATGCTCCATAAAGTTCTCCAAAAGGACAACAACATAATACATTGCTAGAAGGCATGTGGTAGACAAACATACAGTGGAGGAAACTAAATAATTTGATCCCCTGCTGATTTTGTAAGTTTGCTCACTTACAAAGAAATGAAGGGTCTACAGTTTTTATCATAGGTGTATTTTAAATGATAGACAGAATATCAGCCAAAAAACAAGAAAATAACATATGATACAAATGTTATACATTGAGTTACAGTTCAGCAAGTTAAATAAGTATTTGATCCCCTACCAACCAACAATAATTCTGCCTCCCACAGACTGGTTACAATATGTACTTATGTGGTACACAGATTAGTCCTGTCAAATTAAGAAGGTGCTCCAAACGACAACTAATTATGTGTATAAAAAGACACCTGTATCAAATACAGAAAAATAAAATAAATAAACCTCCACACACCTAAATGAGTAACACTAAAGTTTAATAGCCCGATAAAAGGCAAAATATATGAATAAAACACATTCTATTTTTATAGGAACTTGGGGTATTATAGAATGTAAATGTGTTTTATTCATGTATTTTTGCCTTTTATCAGACTATTAAACTTTGTAGTGTTACTCATTTAGGTGTGTGGAGGTCTATTTATTTTAGCTGTATTTGATACATATATTTTTTTTGACCACACCCCCGATATCCTTCGGTGAGCACTACTGTGTCAATAGGTAGGATTCCCATTTGGCTGTCTTGTGTGTAAAAAAAAAAAAAAAAAAAAAACACAACAACACACGACAGCTGTCCACAGAATTTCTCTCTTCTAGTCAAACCTCGCCATCATGGGCAAGACCAAAGAGCGTCAGGGACAAGACTGTAGGCCTGCACAAGGCTGGAATGGGCTACAAGACCATCAGCAAGAAGCTTGGTGAGAAGGAGACAACTGCTGGAGTGATTATTCGCAAATGGAAGAAATACAAAATAACCATCAATCTCCCTCTATGCAAGATTTCGCCTCATGGGGTAAGGATGATCATGAGAAAAGTGAGGGATCAGCCCAGAACTACACAAGAAAAGCTTGTGAATGATCTCAAGGCAGTTGGGACCCCAGTCACCAAACAAATCATTGGCAACACAATACGCTGCCATGGATTGAAATCCTGCAGCGCCCGCAAGGTCCGCGTCGTCAAGAAAGCACATGTACAGGCCTGTCTGAAGTTTGCCAAAGAACATCTAAAATAATTCAGAGAAGGATTGGGAGAAAGTGCTGTGGTCAGATGAGACAAAAATTGAGCTCTTTGGCATTAACTTGACTCTCCGTGTTTGGAGGAAGGAAAATGCTGACTATGACCCCAAGAACACAATCCCTACAGTCAAGCATGGAGATGGAAACATTATGCTTTGGGGCGGTTTCTCTCAAAAGGTACAGTCCAACTTTGCCACATTGAGGGGCCAATGGACCGGGCCATGTATTGTAAAATTTTGGATTAGAACCTTCTTCCCTCAGCCAGAACACTGAAGATGGGTTGTGGATGGGTCTTCCAGCATAACAATAACCCAAAACATACCGCCAAGAAGAAGCCAGTCTCCAGACTTTAATCCTATTGAAAATTTATGGAGGGAGCTGAAAAACGGCAGGTTGCCAAGCGACAGCCAAGAAACCTTAAGGATTTAGAGGAGATCTGTAAAGAAACGTGGACCAAAACCCCTCCTGAGATGTGTGCAAACCTGGTAACCAACTACAAGAAAAGTCTTACCTCTGTGAGCAACAAGGTTTTCTCCCCCAAGCACCAAGTCATGTTTTGCTTGGGGATCAAATACTTATTTTACTCCCTGAACTGCAGCTCAATTGATAGCATTTGTATCATATGTTTTTTGGATTTTTGGTTGATATCATCTAAAATATACCTATGATAAAAATTATAGATGCTTCATTTCTTTGTAAGTGGGCAAACGTACAAAATCTGCAGGGGATCAAATAATTATTTTCCCAACTGTATGGAAGCCGATTCTCTGATGTTCTTATACCAAAACTGAACTGCAAAGTGCTCAGAGAATCAGCCCAAGAAAACAACCTCCCCATGAGGAAGCACAGTGATAATAAATGTTTTGGGGATTCCCTCCTTCCACTGGTATTAGGAAACTAATCTGGATAGAGGACATGGATGTCTGGAGACAAACAGAAGGCAACGCTAGAGGAAAATCTGGTTCAGTCTACAGGAGATCTGCAACTGCAGAGGAGGTTCTCCTTTCAGCAGGACATCAACCTTAAAGCCGCGTACACACGATCGGTTTTACCGATGAAAACAGTCCGATGGACTTTTTATCATCATCATCGGACAAACCGATCTTGTATGGGCCCCATCGGTCTTTTTTCCCCATCAGTGTTAAAAAAAAAAAAAAAAAAAAATGGAACATGTTTTACATTTTTCCGATGGATAAAAAACCGATAGCAAATTCCGAGCGTCTATGGGCAAATCCATCGGTTAAAAAAAGACACACATGCTTAGAAGCAAGTCGACGCATGCTCAGAAGCATTGAACTTAATTTTTCTCGGCACATCGGAGTGTTTTACGTCACGGCGTTTGGAACGGTCGATTTTTTGACTGATGGTGTGTAGGCAAGACTGATGGAAGTCAGCTTCATAGGTTTTCCGATGGAAAAAAATCCATCGGTTTAAAAACCATAGGAAATCCGATAGTGTGTACAGGGCTTAAGAGTCATAGCTACAATGGAGCAGATTAACATTAAACAAACAGCCTGCCAGAGTGAAGGACATTTTTACCATGAGGAATAGGCAAGAATTCTAAGCAGGTCAAATATGCAAATCTGGTAGAGACTCACCCCAAAAGACCCGCAGCTCTAGAAAGTATGGACATAGGGGGAGTAAATACTTATGAAGTCTAAAAATGGCTTCCAGCCTCAACTAAGGTTCACCCAGCTAGAGATTCCTTGCACTTTGGTTGACTGACCTCCCATCTGGTGCCTGGATAGTTCCATATCCAATAGCACTTGGCAAAGCCAGCCGCATGGCACCAATGATTGAGCCATTGCTGGGTATTCTTTCCTTTTGACCATCATCGTATGGAAGGAACGTTCTTCCCACTCTCCTCCAATAAATTTATTTTGGAAGAGGTTCCCTAAGACCACATTGTGGTCCACCTTTTTTAAACTAAACATTTGTTATTTTAAAGCAAAATTTAACACATTGAAATGTCTTTTAAATCTGAAAGTAGAAATTCTCCTTTGCAGTGCAGCTGCCCAATTCAAAGCAATAGGAGGCCGAGAGCCCCTGCAGCTATTTACGGCTGTTTGCAGGTAGTCGGTCATGCAGCGTTTACATGGGGGATGATCAGCCCTGAATACAAGAAGACAAAGAGGCTGCAATACAACTCCAGGTGATACAACAGCTGTACAGAAGATCTGGTGCTGGTCCAGTCCGTGAACTGGAAGACTGTCAATGTATGTGCAAAACAGGTGACCGCACTCCAATCTTCAGATATATAAAATGCTTTAATTGTAAAAATCCACGCATGACATCACTAGGCCACGATACAACAGGACTTTAGCAGCAAGGTTGCTGCTACAGTCCTGTTGTATCGTGGCCTAGTGATGTTATGCATGAATTTTTACGAATAAAGCATTTATACTTCTGAAGATCGGAGTGCAGACACCTATTCTGCACAAACTTTGACAGCCCTGAATACAGACCGCTTCCTGCCCACAGATGATCGCCAAGAACCCTGCCGAGTCTCTGGTAGGTAAATCGAATGTTCACACTTGTAAATGGGGGGGTCTAAATCACATTGCAAAAATCACAGTTAAACTCATTTTAATGTCAGGTTGAAACACCAACAAATGTGAAAAAGTCCAAGGAGAATACGTATGTACTGCAATGTGGAAGACTACATGGACACATTCACCAGAAACATAACCAACAACATTTACCAGTGTGACAGCAATGAACAAGAACGGTGACAGCAGATCACATAAAAAAACTCATTCATATTAGTAGTCATAGAATCCGCATCAAATTATAAATATTTAGCAAGACAACTGACTAATCAATAACAATGATGTCATACTATACTATGGTGCAGTAGATTATCCAGGTAGATTTAATAAAGCAGAAGACTCTAGCACATAGATGCTGAGAAGACACAAATGCTTACTCTGTTTGTAATGTTACACATGGAAGCTGTATATAGATCTGCTTAGCCAAGCAGCCAGGAAAGTCACCTGATAGCGTGTTTTGTCTGCAATAGATGCACACATAGAAGAGCTCATGGGAAAATATGAAGAAGTGCATCTGAGCTGCTCATGTGCACACACTAAAATGTATATATTTTCCTCTCTCTCTCTATAGTATCTATCTATCTATCTATCTATCTATCTATCTATCTATCTATCTATCTATCTATCTATCACACACGAAAAACCAGTGTAAACAGTCAGTAAATGGAACTCCTTATGAAATCAGTCAGTGGGTCTCAACTGCAGACAAACAAAACAAACATGAAGAAGCTTTACTGCTGTCTGATATATTTTATATTGTACTTTGTTTTAGCCTGTAAATATTTTACATGATTGCAACACAGTATTTACAAAGCAGCATGTAGGAGAAGAATGTGCCATCAAATATACATTAGCGCAGTCCCCCTACACAGTAGATTACAGTTCTTCCTTAGCTGACCTCTGAAAGTTGTTTACAACAATAAGCTTCATCTTATGAAAGGAGCTTAGGATGTAAACGCCAGTTATGGGTCACCTGTATTTTACAACGAGGACAACTGGGAATCGGTCTGCAACTGGTCAGATTATCACCCAAACTTATTAAAGTGGTTGTAAACCCACTTTATAAACAAACACCTACAGGTAAGCCTAGATTAAGGCTTACCTGTAGGTGCATGAAATATCTCCTTAACCTACACGGTTAAGGAGATATTTGCATTGAAAAGCGGCGACGCTGACGTCACGCGCATGCGCATGGGGTTAACCCCATTCACAAATTCGGCTAGGTCGCAGCATTCGACGGCTCACGCGCAGAGTCACGTCTTCGCCGCGCCGGAGCGGCACTGTGATTGGCTGGTGCAGGGATACCCGGAAGTAACATTCCGGCTATCGCCGCAGCGATGGATGCGGCTGAAGAGGGAGACGAGGACGGCTTCGGGGGCCCCGATCTAAGGTAAGTGATGCATAATGAGCTATTATGCTAGTCATATTAGCTCATTATGCCTTTCTCTTACAGGTCGTTGGGGGAAAAAAAAATAAAAAAAAAAATAGTGGGTTTACAACCACTTTAAAGTCACTGTAATCAAAATTCAACTACTGGAAACGGATAGCAGTGCTATCACTTGTAAGTATCAAGGAAGGAAAGAAAGAAAGCCGGACGAGAAGAAGGAGGAGGGAGGAAAACCGGACGAGAAGAAGGATTTGATTGAACAGACATAGAAGGGGGGGGGGGTGATTGAACAGACATAGAAGAGAGAGGAGGGGGGGGGGGAGAGGAGTGATAACAGATATAGAAGGGGGAGAGGAGTGATTGAACAGAGATAGAAAAGGGGGGGGTGAGGAGTGATTGAACAGACATAGAAAAGGGGGGGGTGATCGGACGGACAGACACGGGGGGGGGGGGGGGGAGTGATCAGACATAGAGGGGGGGGAGTAATCGAACAGACATAGAAGGGGGGGGGAGTGATTGAACAGACATGAGGAAGGGGGGGGGGAGAGTGATTGAACAGACATGAGGAAGGGGGGGGGGAGAGTGATTGAACAGACATGAGGAAGGGGGGGGGGAGAGTGATTGAACAGACATGAGGAAGGGGGGGGGGGTGATTGAACAGACATGAGGAAGGGGGGGGGAGTGATTGAACAGACATGAGGAAGGGGGGGGGAGAGTGATTGAACAGACATGAGGAAGGGGGGGGGGAGAGTGATTGAACAGACATGAGGAAGGGGGGGGGGAGAGTGATTGAACAGACATGAGGAAGGGGGGGGGGAGAGTGATTGAACAGACATGAGGAAGGGGGGGGAGAGAGTGATTTAACAGACATGAGGAAGGGGGGGGGGGGGTGATTGAACAGACATGAGGAAGGGGGGGGGGTGATTGAACAGACATGAGGAAGGGGGGGGGGGGTGATTGAACAGACATGAGGAAGGGGGGGGGAGTGATTGAACAGACATGAGGAAGGGGGGGGGGGGAGTGATTGAACAGACATGAGGAAGGGGGGGGGGGGAGTGATTGAACAGACATGAGGAAGGGGGGGGGGGAGTGATTGAACAGACATGAGGAAGGGGGGGGGGGGGAGTGATTGAACAGACATGAGGAAGGGGGGGGGAGTGATTGAACAGACATGAGGAAGGGGGGGGAGAGTGATTGAACAGACATGAGGAAGGGGGGGGAGAGTGATTGAACAGACATGAGGAAGGGGGGGGGAGAGTGATTGAACAGACATGAGGAAGGGGGGGGAGAGTGATTGAACAGACATGAGGAAGGGGGGGAGAGAGTGATTGAACAGACATGAGGAAGGGGGGGGGGGGGTGATTGAACAGACATGAGGAAGGGGGGGGGTGATTGAACAGACATGAGGAAGGGGGGGGGGGGAGTGATTGAACAGACATGAGGAAGGGGGGGGGGGAGTGATTGAACAGACATGAGGAAGGGGGGGGGGGGAGTGATTGAACAGACATGAGGAAGGGGGGGGGGAGTGATTGAACAGACATGAGGAAGGGGGGGGGGGAGTGATTGAACAGACATGAGGAAGGGGGGGGGGGAGTGATTGAACAGACATGAGGAAGGGGGGGGGGGGAGTGATTGAACAGACATGAGGAAGGGGGGGGGGGGGAGTGATTGAACAGACATGAGGAAGGGGGGGGGGGAGTGATTGAACAGACATGAGGAAGGGGGGGGGGGGAGTGATTGAACAGACATGAGGAAGGGGGGGGGGGGAGTGATTGAACAGACATGAGGAAGGGGGGGGGGAGTGATTGAACAGACATGAGGAAGGGGGGGGGGGGGGAGTGATTGAACAGACATGAGGAAGGGGGGGGGGAGTGATTGAACAGACATGAGGAGGGAGGGGGGGGGGGGGAGTGATTGAACAGACATGAGGAGGGGGGGGGGAGTGATTGAACAGACATGAGGAAGGGGGGGGGGAGTGATTGAACAGACATGAGGAAGGGGGGGGGGAGTGATTGAACAGACATGAGGAAGGGGGGGGGAGTGATTGAACAGACATGAGGAAGGGGGGGGGGAGTGATTGAACAGACATGAGGAAGGGGGGGGGGGGGAGTGATTGAACAGACATGAGGAGGGGGGGGGAGTGATTGAACAGACATGAGGAAGGGGGGGGGGAGTGATTGAACAGACATGAGGAAGGGGGGGGGGAGTGATTGAACAGACATGAGAAGGGGGGGGGGGAGTGATTGAACAGACATGAGGAAGGGGGGGGAGTGATTGAACAGACATGAGGAAGGGGGGGGGAGTGATTGAACAGACATGAGGAAGGGGGGGGGGAGTGATTGAACAGACATGAGGAAGGGGGGGGGGGAGTGATTGAACAGACATGAGGAAGGGGGGGGGGAGTGATTGAACAGACATGAGGAAGGGGGGGGGAGTGATTGAACAGACATGAGGAAGGGGGGGGGAGTGATTGAACAGACATGAGGAAGGGGGGGGGGGAGTGATTGAACAGACATGAGGAGGGGGGGGAGTGATTGAACAGACATGAGGAGGGGGGGGAGTGATTGAACAGACATGAGGAAGGGGGGGGGGAGTGATTGAACAGACATGAGGAAGGGGGGGGGAGTGATTGAACAGACATGAGGAAGGGGGGGGGGGAGTGATTGAACAGACATGAGGAAGGGGGGGGGGGGAGTGATTGAACAGACATGAGGAAGGGGGGGGGGTAGTGATTGAACAGACATGAGGAAGGGGGGGGGGGGAGTGATTGAACAGACATGAGGAGGGGGGGGGGGGAGTGATTGAACAGACATGAGGAAGGGGGGGGGGGGGAGTGATTGAACAGACATGAGGAAGGGGGGGGGGGAGTGATTGAACAGACATGAGGAAGGGGGGGGGGAGTGATTGAACAGACATGAGGAAGGGGGGGGGGTGACACGGGGGGGGGGGGGGTAAAGAGAGTCAGCACGGCACAGTACAGAGGTCCATCATACCCAGACAGGCTCCGCTGACCAGGGCGGTAGCGGTCAGGGCTCCAGCAGACGCTCCGTAGATGTTTCTGGCATTCTCCACCAGGAAAGGTGTGTGCTCCTTCAGGCAGCTGGCGACCCCGATGTGATAGATCCCCAGGAAGCCGCAGCCAGCGAAGGAGATGTTCCAGTGAGTGTCCAGAGGGAACATGTCTGACACCCGGCCGGATCCCTCCAATCTGCTGAGAGAAGAGGGGAGCACATCACTCATGACCCCCCAACATTCACCCTCCCGGCCTCTCCTCTCCCTCCCAGGACGACAGATGTACCTGTGTGAAGGTGTCCTGTGCTCTCACAGTCCCTCTCCGGTCCCTCTGTCCTTAGTCCTCCTTGCCATTCCTGTTATTTTATGATGGGCGGCTACACGCATTGCTTTCCGCCGTCACACCTTGCTACAGCCAATCAGCTGCCTCTGTCGGTGGAAATGTCGTGAACGAAAAACATCCCGGCAGCCAATGGAAGGCCGTGCAGGAGCTACACCCTCATATGTGGGCGGGGCGGAGTGTGGTCAGCACAGGACTTCCTATAATGTGTGCCCAGAGACTAGTGCAGGGAGCTGTCATTAGCCGTGTGACTTGTGTCCCACATCCTATGGCTTCACATTGTGTATTCACACTTCACAGGAAACATCCCAGCAGGCTGACAGCTGTCCTCTATGACGTGTGCAGGAACAAGCCTGCCTCAGTCTTACCATTACTTAGAACTCCAAAATGTACTTCAAATATTCTAACTAAAAACAAAACGTTATTTTTCAGTGTGGATAGAGTAAGGGAGGGTTATAACCTCTGACAGATTTTTTATTTTTTTTGCTATCTGTGTCCCATTGTGGAGATTACCTTTCACTTCCTGTCATATAGCCAAAACAGGAAGTGAGGACATCCCCCCAAATTAAGGGAATTTCTGAATGTTACCAGAATTCCTGTCTGCATTATAAGATTTCCCCTCTCTTCCTGTTCCAGTGACCACCAGGGATGAGTTCAGGTGTGTTTCATTCATTTACTAGTCCAAACCCACCAATCATAAGCAGTCATGGCATTTCCCGACCCAGAGTCTCATACCTTGGCTGCTTATGATTGGCAGTGGGCATCAACAGATTCCTGGCTGGATAGCCCAGGCAGGTGCAGACTAGTATCTGAACAGCTATGATTAAGCACCTTTATACGGTGTGAAACGCGTCAGTGGCTTTTCCTGTTTTCTGTAACATGAAGTGACTGTATTGGATTTCATCTGCTACACCAGATATCAATAAAGATGCCTTCAATGGTGTGTGGCCGTCCAGGACTTTCTCTTCCTTCCTAGTATCCGAACACCTAAGCTCATCCCTGGTGACCACTCCAAATGTGGGATTTACTCTCGGTGATGACAGTAAACAGGACAAATAGAGGGGGTATATCTCCCTAACGGGGACACATACAGCAAAAAACAAAACAAGTGTTGTAATCCCTCTCCACAAAAACTTTTGCCTTTAGTTATAGCTTAAAGCCTGAGAACCTGTAGAATAAAATAATTGGTACGCGTATATTTTATGTTGTGTGTTATTTGTTAACCAAATCTGTGTAGCGCCCTTCCCAAATGGTTGGGACGCTATGTGTGAATTTAGGGGTATGTCTGAGCCATAGTTGGGCTCAGATCAGTTGATTATTCTAAAATTGCTTCTGCTCTAAGTGTGATACTGCCTGGCAGTAGTGTTCCCTGTTCGCCTGTAGGTGGCACTGCCACCACCGGCCCAGGTTGAACTACAGGGGTATCACAACGCCTTGGGTGTCCTTTCTCGGCAGCTGTGCAGTGGGCGTGGTTAACCCGCTGTGCATGCTGGGAGAGGGTACATAAGGGGAAGACGCTATAGATTTTGGTTCGTTCCTGGAGGCCCATTGGGTCTGGTCTTGTGTGCGCGCCTCGTGGCCCGCATGGCACGGGGTGCATGTGTGTTCTAGCCCTGGGCACCTTCAGCCCGAGGCTACATCGCTACCTGGTAGGCCCCGCTCTGCTGGCTAGGGCCTATACCTTCGGAAGGGATCCCAGGCTACCCACCTGCGGGGAGCCCGCTCTTAGGAAAGGAGGCCAGGGGAGGATCTGCCCCAGAGGAGACTAGCGATGGTACTGCTGTCTCGGGAGGAGGCCTGGAAACTCACCTAAGGAGGGATCCATTACTTTAAGCCCTGCAATACGCCAATCTGACCTAAAGGTTCTCTCTATTGCTTGGCTGGGAGGTTCGGGACTTTGATAATCCTGTGGCAGAGGATTCCTGATCGCATCCATAAGTTTTCTCAGATTAAATTGATCCATGCATCATCCGAGCTGCTAGGACCAGTGAAAGGGACTATCCAGGTGAGCAATACCCATTCAGGCTTGAGTGGCAACGTTGTGTCTTTAGTGCTGCGTGCCTGAACCTTCCCCTGTTCTTCTCTCGTTCCTACTTTCCTCTCAAGTTCCCTCAGCAAAGTAAATAAAGCCTTATTGTTGGGTTTTATATTTGTGTGGACATTGGCCTTTCTAGAGACACTTTTTATACCCTGACAACGGAAGACTTGGAGGTAGTTTGCATGACCCAAAACAAAACCAGCAGCCCGATCTCAGAGAGGGGGGTTATCGCTACATCTACAGTCAGGTCCATAAATATTGGGACATCAACACAATTATAATATTTTTGGCTCTATACACCACCACAATGGATTTGAAATGAAACAAACACGATGTGCTTTAACTGCAGACTTTCAGCTTTAATTTGAGGGTATTTACATCCAAATCAGGTGAACGGTGTAGGAATTACAACAGTTTGTATATGTGCCTCACACTTTTTAAGGGACCAAAAGTAATGGGACAGATTAACAATCATAAATCAAACTTTCACTTTTTAATACTTGGCTGCAAATCCTTTGCAGTCAATTACAGCCTGAAGTCTGGAACACATAAACATCACCAGACGCTGGGTTTCATCCCTGGTGATGCTCTGCCAGGCCTCTACTGCAACTGTCTTCAGTTCCTGCTGGTTCTTGGGGCATTTTCCCTTCAGTTTTGTCTTCAGCAAGTGAAATGCATGCTCAATCGGATTCCGGTCAGGTGATTGACTTGGCCATTGCATAACATTCCACTTCTTTCCCTTAAAAAACTCTTTGGTTGCTTTCGCAGTATGCTTCGGGTCATTGTCCATCTGCACTGTGAAACGCCGTCCAATGAGTTCTGAAGCATTTGGCTGAATATGAGCAGATAATAATATTGCCCGAAACACTTCAGAATTCATCCTGCTGCTTTTGTCAGCATTCACATCATCAATAAATACAAGAGAACCAGTTCCATTGGCAGCCATACATGCCCACACCATGACACTACCACCACCATACTTCACTGATGAGGTGGTATGCTTTGGATCATGAGCAGTTCCTTTCCTTCTCCATACTCTTCTCTTCCCATCACTTTGGTACAAGTTGATCTTGGTCTCATCTGTCCATAGGATGTTGTTCCAGAACTGTGAAGGCTTTTTTAGATGTTGTTTGGCAAACTCTAATCTGGCCTTCCTGTTTTTGAGGCTCACCAATGGTTTACATCTTGTGGTGAACCCTCTCTCTGTATTCACTCTGGTGAAGTCTTCTCTTGATTGTTGACTTTGACACACATACACCTACCTCCTGGAGAGTGTTCTTGATCTGGCCAACTGTTGTGAAGGGTGTTTTCTTCACCGGGGAAAGAATTCTTCGGTCATCCACCAGTTGATTTGGCCACACCTAATGTTTTTGCTATCTCTCTGATGGGTTTGTTTTGTTTTTTCAGCCTAATGATGGCTTGCTTCACTGATAGTGACAGCTCTTTGGATCTCATATTGAGAGTTGACAGCAACAGATTCCAAATGCAAATAGCACACTTGAAATGAACTCTGGACCTTTTATCTGCTCCTTGTAAATGGGATAATGAGGAAATAACACACACCTGGCCATGGAACAGCTGAGCAGCCAATTGTCCCATTACTTTGGTCCCTTAAAAAGTGGGAGGCACATATACAAACTGTTGTAATTCCTACACCGTTCACCTGATTTGGATGTAAATACCCTCAAATTAAAGCTGAAAGTCTGCAGTTCAAGCACATTTTGTTCGTTTCATTTCAAATCCATTGTGGTGGTGTATAGAGCTAAAAAGATTAGAATTGTGTCGATGTCCCAATATTTATGGACCTGACTGTATATAATATAATAATAAATCATGTAGTAATACTAATACTATACTATAATCATCACGTTAGCCTGACACACAAAGTCTGTTTTGTGACACTCTGGGGGTTATTTACTAAAGGCAAATCCACTTTGCACTACAAGTGCACTGCAGTGCACTTGGAAGTGCAGTCGCTGTAGATCCGAGGGGGACATGCAAGGAAATAAAAAAACAGCATTTTTGCTTGTACATGATTGGATGATAAAATTTGCAGAGCTTCCCCTCATTTCAGATCTTCCCCTCAGATGTACAGCGACTGCACTTCCAAGTGGAGTGGATTTGCCTTTAGTAAATCCTCTTTCATTCATAACCAGTAGCGGCCCATCAATTGCATCCACTGTGCCCATCAAACGCAGCTACTGTGCCCATCAAATGCAGCTACTGTGCCCAGCAAACGCAGCCACTGTGCCCAGCAAACGCAGCCACTGTGCCCATCAGATGCAGCCACTGTTCCAATCAAACGCAGCCACTGTGCCATCAATTGCCGCCACTGCACCCTCAAACGCAGCTACTGTACCCATCAATTGCTGACACTGTGCCCACTGTGACACTGTCCCCCAGCATGGCGCCCGCTGTTCACTGTTTTGGATGCCTATTAGAGCCTACGGCTCTAATCAGGTGCTTCCAAAAAATACCCCGCCGCTGTAATTCAGGTGCCCGGTGCCCGACAAGGGGCCAGACACCTGAATAGGGGGTGGCAACGGCGACCATAGATAGATTCATGCAATGCATGAATCTATCTATTGGTGATAGAGTGGTGCTAGGAGAGATAGGGCGGCGCCCATGGGCCCCTTATGGACGCACCGCCACTGTCCAGAACCTTCTCAGCTGCCCCTATTTTCAGCACAACATTAAAGTAGAAGGCAAACTTTTTTTTTTGTATAGCACACGATAAGATTACAAACCTCTGTCAGGTTGTTTTTTTTTTGCAATCTGTGACCCACTGGTGAGATTTCGCTTCACTTCCTGTCTAATAGCTGAAACAGGAAGTGAGGGTAAATCCCTCCAAAGTGAGGGAATCCGTGGTTGTCACCAGAACCAGTGTCCCCATTGGAAGATTCCCCTTCTATTTCCCCCATTAGACCCCAGTCACACTTGTGAATGAAGCCATTGGTGATTGCATGTGCAAGACCCAGTGGGGTTTCCTAGTGGTTAGCTGCAGGCAGCAGCCCCTCAAAAAGCAATAGGGAGTTGACAGCTCCTGCAGCTAATTTCAGTTGCTTGCATGTAATTGTTCATGGAGGCAGGCTGTCCTTCCTCCCTACCAGTACAGACCTCCTCCCTCTCTACCAGTACAGAACACTCCTGAAGTACAGACCTGCCTTCAGTACAGACCTCCTCCCTCCCCACCAGTACCATAGTTGGCAACATTGTAAAAACATTTATAGGGACACTTTTTGGTTTGTGGGCGGAGTCTCATTTTAATTAGGGGCGGGGCATTCATTTGTAGGTGTGGCATAGGTCAGGAGAAATAATGCAGTGCGCGCACCTTGCCACAGCAAAAAAATGGGTGTGGTTTAAACTAAATATTGGGAGTGGCTTAAAGGGGTGTGGTTAGAGTCCGACATGAAAGAGGAGGGAGAAGGAAGAGAGGGATCGAGGGAGAAAGAAAGGGAGAAGGAGAGGGAGAGAGAAAGAAAGAGATAGGGAGGGTGTCAGGTCACCTGTGGCCAGATGACAGATGCACACCATAGGGGGTCAGGAGTGCACCACAAGGTAGTGAACCCTATGGCTGACTGCTGCGGATAGGAAACTAGGTGGTGGTGGAAAGCGGGACCAGAGGAGCACAACCAGGATCCTACAGGAAGCTAGAGCCGAGATTCCCCAGGGCACGGAGTCTAAGACCCAGCTGGTCTTCTCCAGAGCCTCTAGTGGTGAGGATGTTACGCTGCAGGCTGGGTCCAGGTCACGGCCCCTAGAGTCCCCTAGCTCACGCCCTGAAGAGTAAGGAGGAGAGAGGGGAAGCAGCAGCACAGGATACAAGAATAGTGAGGGGAAAGCCAAGGTCTGGGCAACAAGCAGACAAGGATAAACGAAGGACAAGCCGAAGGTCAAGGGTAACAAGCAGACAGGGATAGTCGGGAACAAGCCAATATCGGAACACAGAGACAGACGTAGCACACGGCAGGCAGGAACCCAAACACACAATGACAAACACGTTGATCAGCAAAGCAGGCTTGCAGGGCACAGGTTAATATAGTGTTCTGTGATAGGCCCTGGGGTGGAGTCAGGCTGGGAGGAGATTATAAAGGAAGCCAGGTGAAGGGGTCTGGCCTCTAAGATGAACACATGAGGAGGAAAGGTAAGATGGCAGACAGACATTAGTGCATATCCATGACAGAGGGTAGGAGAAAGAGGAGAGAAAAAAAGAAGGAAAGAAGACAAGAAAGAAAGAAAGAAAGGGAGGGAGGCCAAATTGTGACGGTTGGCAACTATGCAGTGTACGGAGGTCAGCAGGTTGTAGGGCAGTGTACATCAGCAGTGTTAACATGTGACCCTTGCTCTCTATTTATAGAGTAACACCAAAGCCAGGTCAGGGTTTAGGAACAGTCTATAGAGAGAAGGCAGCACATACCTGGTGCTGCTGGCCAGCCGAGTTCCGCTCACCATCTGCGGGCTGTAAATACAGCCTTTTACCGCTCCCAGCAGCTCCTACCCCACAGCGTCCCCAACCTGCAGGCAGCATGGCATAGGGCGGGATCAGAGCAGAAGTGATGATGCTTACGGCCCTGCCGCTTCTTCCTCGCTAGAGAAGCACACCGACTCGCTGTCTGTCTCCCTGAGTCCCACAGCAGCAGCTTGTTGCGTGTGCCGAGATGATCCACCCATTAGCATAGCATCATGACACACATTGACGCTATGCTAATGGCCGGATCATCTCGGCTGGCCATGCCCCACACTGACCGATCGGCAGTACTTCCTGGAAAAGGTGAGGGGGAAGACAGAGCGGCCCAGAGACTATTGGCAAGTATGCAGTACAGATCACGCCTTCAGTACAGGCCTCCTCCCTCCCTACCAGCACAGACCCCCCTCCAGTACAGACCTCCTCCCTCCCTACCAGTACAGAACACTCCTCTAATACAGGCCAAAGGGTTAATCTCTTTCTTGATCGCAAAGGGGCCGATGAACCTTGGACCCAGCTTCCTAGAAGGGCAAGACAGTTTAAGGTTCGCTGTGGAGAGCCACACTTTGTCTCCTACCTTCAGAACTGGATTTCCTTTCTTCCTTTTGTCATAATGTTTCTTGTAGTCCTTCTGTGCTTTTCGCATGGTTTCCTGTAGAACCTGAAAATTTTACTGGATGAAGGTTATTCTATTCTGAACGGCAGGTACTGCTGCTTCCAGAACAGTATTAGGCAGAAATGACGGATGGAATCCATAGTTCCCTCAGAATGGAGACTGTGATAGCATGAGTAGCGGGTATGTACTTTCCCGGGTGTAATTTGAACTTGGCAGAGACTTCAGTGGTGTGTAATTCCCTGCAGCCCAGTGGGTGGCGCTGTCGCCCTGGGCTGGGGTTGAATCATTGCTGTGTGCTGTGCTTCCTTTTTGTCCTCCCTTGGCAGCGGTATGGTGGGGCGGGGAACCCGCCGTGCTTGCTGGGAGAGGGTATAAAGGGGCCGGCCATCTTTGTCACGGGGTCGAGTCCCAGGCACCTTCAGTCTGTGGGCGATGGTTCGTGTCGGTCCTCTAGGCGGCCTAGGCCTAGAGGACAGCCGGAGGTCGTGTTCCATCCCAGGCACCTTTAGCCTGGGGTGAGGTACTCGAATGGAGGTCTGGAGCTCAGTGCCCAACACTGAGTTCCGCGAGGGAAGGAGATCCTAGGGTACCCAGGGATTGGGTACCCGAATCCGGAAGGCGTAATGGACCGGGGGGAGCTCCTCACTCGAAGACCTGGTGCAGCATATTGCCAGTGACGGGTGAGTCTCTCATCGGAGACCGCCTGGAGGGAAATCCCCCCTCGCTCGGGGACCACAACTCACTTTCAGGGAGGAAAGTGGAGAACACATTGTGTCTGGGCCTACTCGCATCCACACCTCCTTTTCTGTTCTGTTTCTACCAAGGGAGTTCAACTGATTGTGTTCATTCGAGAAGAATAAAGGAGTGTTGAACTTTAATGGTGTGGGGCTCATTTCCTGACAGACATTGTTCAAGGTAACTCTCGGTGGAGGCTCCAGGTGCACAGCACTGACCCGAAGGTAAAAGAACTTTGCTTACACCACTCTGACACCTGTGGTGAAGGCCAGGCGTGGTGTCCCCGCTCCCTTCCCCTCTGGAGGTACCCCTAGACAAGAGACAGATGAGCTGAAAGGAAAAAGAGGGGAGTGAGTGGGCCGCTACACGTGGGGGCTCGGGTCCGGCATAGTGTTTGTGCACCACAGTATTGAACGTGTCTGCTGGAGGAGTTACGCGAGTAGGCAGGCCTTCATTGGCCATAGTGCATCCCTGCTCAAAGTCGTGGACATGACCCCATGAAGGGAAAGGCCCGTGCAGAAGAGTGGAAAAAGGGGGAAGCTCAGCCATGTGAAGTAGTACACTTGGGGGCTTCTATTGCACTGCGCCACCAGGCACACCCCCATCGCTTAGTTCGTGGGCGTGACTCAGAAACAGAAAAGAAGAAAAGCCTGCGAACTGGAGCAAAGGGGAGGAGTCCAATACGTGTGAAGGACTACACGTGGGACGTTGGCGCAAAAACTTTGCAGTGTGCGATGGATCAGCAACAGGTCGCCATGTTCGGACATACATTGTGGATTCCAGTTCACCCTTCCACCACGACATTGACTGCTGCTGCTCCGGTAACAGATACGGGGATCCGGCTAAAGCCAAGGGGTCGATTCGCCCTGTACTCGTGCATGGACGTTGAGGCCCTGGGTATGATTTGTCCCGGCTGTTCGGGACTGGTGTGCCAACTGAAGCCATTCGGGCGATGCGAGGCCTGTGGGGAGTTCCTGTTCGAAGTGGATTCGGCGGTTGAGAAGCCGAGAACCATCTACCCCGGCCGAGCTGCAGGCAACACCACTCAGAGAGGAGGAATCACTGCTTTGACAGCCATCCCTACGCACACTGCAGCGACCGCGAAGGAGGTCGTGAAAACTCAACGGGAGAAATCCGAGGATGCTGACTCGGTCACCACTGTCTCGCAGCGTTCACCACCGAAGAGAAAGACCGGCATGGTAGCCCCGACCAGCGGTTGTGGTGGACCGTCTCGCCCGCTTACGCCCAGCCCGTATGGATCCGTTAACAAGAGTTCCGGACGTCCCGCTTCAAGTAAAGGCCGAGGTAAGCCAGGCGGAGAGATTTGGTGTGTGGGAAGAGGTGAAAACTCAGTCTCCACTACAGGCTACCTGCCCGCGGAGGAGTGTGACACCTCTGACCTAGAGTCGCTCTCAGACATGGGAGACGACGTTGCAATAGATGAACTGTTTGCAGAAAAGGGCTGGGACAAAGTACCTCTCGCTTCATCCCGGAGGACCAGGGAACCACCCATGTCTACAGGGGAAAGTACACCCCGGGTGGAGGCACCAGCGCCTGAAGAGAGGTCCCGTCCCCAGCCCGCCTCTACATCTCCGGTGCCATCTGTACCGAAGACCGGGGAAAAGAGACTGTTACTGCGGGCACCAATGCCCAGACCAGATGTGATCAAGGTCCCTCGCCACCCGGACTCAATCGTTTTGCCTGGCGAAGGGGACAAAGCTACCATGCCTCCTTTGGCGAGACTACAACGCCTATTTGGCCAGAAGGTTGCTGCAGAGTACGGATGGGAGTATCCGTACTTGTCGAAGGAACTGCTCTATGAGGTGGAAGTGTGCCGGGAGCGCTGGTACAATGACTTTGTGTGGACCCACCTTCAGGTTCCGCACGCCCGCAGGTACCTGGCATGCTCTCCCAAGGCTTCTCAACGTTTTAAAGACTGCAAGGCAGAGTGGATGTTGGGACGGCACATCCATGCAGACAAGGTGTTGATCTGGCGCAAGGAGGGAGAAGATGTGGAGTATCATCTGGAGACCATGGATCAACACTTGAAGCCACTTGTTCTAACGCATCCCTGTTTTTACCTTTAGGAGAGAAGAGACTTCATTCTTGTTATGCTGCTGAACTTTATGGGGCCCGTTGCTTTTGTGCCCAGAGGAATGAAGGACTGTTCCTGTTGTTCTTCACCTTTCCTACAAGAGATCATGGACTCTGGGCAGATAGGGCCAAAGAGAAGAGGAAAGTTCCACGAGTGCAGTTACCGCGGTGCTGTCACCAGGTGGCAGTGTTGCGCAACGTTAAACACTTTTCACGCACTCACTCTTTGGAGAAAGGGGATTTCTTCCCGGAGAAGTTTCTTTTCTCTCACACGAATACATGTGTCAGGTTATGTGTGTTGATTTCTTCCTTTTCCCTCTGCAGGAGAACATCCCATCAAGACCACTGAGAATGGGGTGGATCTTAGTCAGGATGGGTGGGAAAAGTAAAATGTGAATATGTGATTCAAAGTTATGGTTTAATGCTGTTGTTTTCTCTCTTCTTTCTTTCTTTCCTTTTTATTACAGGGCTCAGACACAGTGTTTTAGTTGGGTAGTTTTTTCTAAAAGTTTTATTTTTGTGCAATTGTTAGTCGGTTTCTGGATTGGATTATGTCAGCCGTTGAGGGCATGATTTACTCCAGACACTGGGGACCAGTGTCAAACCACCAGGGGGAGAGTGTAGCGGGTATGTACTTTCCCGGGTGTAATTTGAACTTGGCAGAGACTTCAGTGGTGTGTAATTCCCTGCAGCCCAGTGGGTGACGCTGTCGCCCTGGGCTGGGGTTGAATCATTGCTGTGTGCTGTGCTTCCTTTTTGTCCTCCCTCGGCAGCAGTATGGTGGGGCGGGGAACCTGCCGTGCTTTCTGGGAGAGGGTATAAAGGGGCCGGCCATCTTTGTCACAGGGTCAAGTCCCAGGCACCTTCAGTCTGTGGGTGGTGGTTCGTGTCGGTCCTCTAGGCGGCCTAGGCCTAGAGGACAGCCGGAGGTCGTGTTCCATCCCAGGCACCTTTAGCCTGGGGTGAGGTATTTGAATGGAGGTCTGGAGCTCAGTGCCCAACACTGAGTTCCGCGAGGGAAGGAGATCCTAGGGTACCCAGGGATTGGGTACCCGAATCCGGAAGGCGTAATGGACCGGGGGGAGCTCCTCATTCGAAGACCTGGTGCAGCATATTGCCAGTGACGGGTGAGTCTCTCATCGGAGACCGCCTGGAGGGAAATCCCCCCTCGCTCGGGGACTACAACTCACTTTCAGGAAGGAAAGTGGAGAACACATTGTGTCTGGGCCTACTCGCATCCACACCTCCTTTTCTGTTCTGTTTCTACCAAGGGAGTTCAACTGATTGTGTTCATTCGAGAAGAATAAAGGAGTGTTGAACTTTAATGGTGTGGGGCTCATTTCCTGACAGACATTGTTCAAGGTAACTCTCGGTGGAGGCTCCAGGTGCACAGCACTGACCCGAAGGTAAAAGAACTTTGCTTACACCACTCTGACACCTGTGGTGAAGGCCAGGTATGGTGTCCCCGCTCCCTTCCCCTCTGGAGGTACCCCTAGACAAGAGACAGATGATCTGAAAGGAAAAAGAGGGGAGTGAGGGGGCCGCTACACATGTACAGAATTATTATATGCAAATTCAGCACACAGGAGTAAGGCTACCCAGTTATCTTGAGCAAAGGTAGAAAAGCAACAGAGATATTGCTCTAAAGTCTGATTTGTCCTCTCCGTTGGGCCATTACTCTGTGGATGATAGGCGGAAGGCAAGCAAACTTCAATGTTCAAAGCTTTGCAAAGAGCCCTCCAGAACCTGGAGGTGAATTGCACCCCTCTGTCGAATACAATGCTGTTCAGGGCCGATCCTAGGATCACAGACGCCTGGGTGCAGAAATATTTCTGGCGCCCCCACATGGGCGTGGTCATCTTACTAACTCCTCCCCTTTACACATATTTCTATGGCAATGACTCAAACACAGAGATGCTCCTCTGGGGAGTCTTCTTTACCCTGGGATCCTCCCACGATCTTTTAACAATAAACAAAATACAGGAAGAGAATACACTAATGGGACCTGGAGGGGGTCTCTCTAATGGACACAGAGAGGGCTTCTGTTAGACAGTCTGTTAGAAAGAGCCCCAAGACATAGTACAGGAGATGGTCAGAGACTGCAGACATGATACAAGAGATGGTCAGAGACTGCAGACATGATACAAGAGATGGTCAGAGACTGCAGACATGATACAAGAGATGTCAGAGACTGCAGACATGATACAGGAGAAGGTCAGAGACTGCAGACATGATACAGTACAGGGGGAGGGTAAGCAGACCTAGTACAGGGGTCAGGGGAGTACAGTAAAGGGGCAGTAATGTGTTATACAGATATAGTCTCCTCAAGCAGAGCTGCTCAGGGAAGTTGCTGTTACAGATCCCACCTATTCTGGCAGGCTGTCACTGGGCTAAATAAAAATTGGAATGACATATCCCCCTCTACTGCAGTATTTGTGCCCATTTTTTTGCACAATCTGACCATACATTGCTTCCCAATGGGCTCCTCCTTTTGGTTGGTTCTTTCTGGGGTATCTGTGGCCTCCCTGCCGCCCGTCATCTCGGCATGCTGGCGCCGCCCACGGGTGCGGCCTCCTGGCAAGGGGGAGGAGCACAGGGCCCTGTGCTCCCATTATGCCCAATGGATGGTGGAGATTTTCTCCACCTCCATTCTATGGGCGTTTCCTCTTGCCGGCGGCGTCCCCGATCCCCTCCGGGCGTTTCTACGCCGCTCGTGTGTGCGAGATCCCCGTGCACCCGCGTGATGTCGGGACGCCGCGTGATTTACGGCGGAGGTGACGTCAGTCGTCGGGGACGGCTGTCCTTCAGGGACGCCGAGGCAGCCATCTAGGGAGGGTCGCCATTGTGGCATGGTTGCCCCTGTGAGGCGACGCATGGGGGAAGATCATCCTAGGACATCTTCCTCAATTAAGGACCATATATAAACACATATAGGAAACTGGGTAGATCTCATGTTGATCCCCAGCTTCCCCAACATGGCAGATCAGAGAGTCCAGACAACCGTAAGTATTAAACAGCCTACACAGCCTGTATGTTACTCTTCACTTCACTCTTACCCTTTGGGTAATAATACTCCTTCCCATTGAGCTCTACGAGCACTGGTCGTCTCCCCTGGCAAAGGTTCAGCCGGGAATCTTCCAGCATCAATGGATTTAGTTCTTTAATATTCAGCTGTGACTTGGATAGGCTGTAGCGTTCCACACTCATCACATTAAACACACTAGGTTTTTTCACACATACACATTTTTTATTTCTAACACTCATTCCATCACTTTCACAACATCACATTACATTTCACTGCACATTTCACATCTACACCCATTCCTTCACGCTCCTGGTTACACATAATTCTTCCAATTTAATTTTCTTCTTTTTAATACTTTTTACCAACAATTTTTTCACTTTTTTCACCCTCACTAGTCCTCCCCATTACACCTTCCCACCATCACTTACCCACACATGCAACTCACTCAGTCACCGCTGTACCCATTATACCAATAGATTTGAATAATAAACACATTAACATCCTAATATATAACAATGGAAGGGCAACCCATATGGACCTCCTATCTGCCTACATAATAAGATGTCATATAATATACAAATTGTATGGAAGCAATACCAATGCATCCTACATTGATGCCTTTGATGTCCTTTACAGGTGCTGGTCGCCTGTCCTTGCACGCCCCGCGTGGAGCATCCCCCCTCCGGTATGGCTCCCTGTAGGTCGCATTTGTTTCCTGGTGGCGCTGGCCCCCGGGGTGTCGGGTGGCTGGGGGGCTGTTGGATCCCTGGAGGCGCCTGCCTTTTGGCGGAGCTCTGATTGGAAGCTAGGTTCCAACATACAGCATATTGGTAACTATATAATTTGTGTCCCTTACCTTTGGGTACATACGGTCAGTCAAAGAAGGAGCGGTGGGGAAGGTGGCCGTCTGACCGATGCGTTCAGACAATTCTTTAGTCCGCAGCCCCAAGGTATGATCGGTTCCAGCAACCATCGCCAGCGTCTGATATACATGGTGCAGGAATACCTAGGGGCAAGGTCAGACTTGGACACCTTCCCCACCGAAAATCCTCTGGCTTACTGGGTCTTGAGGATGGATCACTGGCCAGAGCTTGCACAGTATGCAATTGAGCTACTGGCCTGTCCTGCATCCAGCGTTCTTTCAGAACGCACATTCAGTGCTGCAGGAGGATTTGTCACGGATCACAGGGTGCGCCTGTCCACCGACTCTGTTGATCGACTGACCTTCATAAAGATGAACCAGTCTTGGATCACCACCAGCTACCAAACACCTGAAGCTGATATAACAGACTAATTTATTTTCAAATGTCACATCCCTTCAAGACTGATGCTGATGCTGAGAGACTGTCCTGTTATGTTGACTGACTATCCTCCTCCTCCTCAATGATCCGATTGATGATGATAGCTTGGAAGAACATTTTTGTTTCTGGGTGCCGCCACCAGTGGCTAAGGACCAATTTTTCAGCCCCTGTTTAACAGGGGCGTGTTATTACATTTTTTTATGCAATGCTTTGCAGCAGGGCTCATTCCTGCACTCCAACTAGAGTATCTGGGAGAGGTTGCAGTGTCGTGGCACCAGCACCAGTGGCTAAGGCCCAATTTTAACAGGGGCGTGTAATTACAATTTTTGATGCAATACTTTGCAACAGGGCTCATTGCTGTGCTCCAAGTACAGTATCAGTGTTGTGGCACCAGTGCCTAAGGCCCAATTTTTCTGCCCCTGTTTAACAGGGGCATGTAATTACAATTCTTCATCTAATAATTCACAGCAGGGCCCATTCCTGCGCCCACCAAGACTAACTGTGAGGCCTTACAGTGTTGTGTCAACACCACCACCACCACCAAAGGCCCAATTTTTCAGCCCCTGTTCAACAGGGGCATGCAATTACAATTCTTGATCTAATAATTCACAGCAGGGCCCATTCTTGCGCCCACCAAGAGTAACTGTGAGGGCTCACAGTGTTGTGGCAACACCAACATGTAAGGGGCAAATTTCAGCTGAGTATATACGGCAGGCCCCTACTTTCAAACATCCAACTTACAAACGACTCCTCCTTGCAAACAGAGGGATACAACAGGAAGTGAGAGGAAATCTACCCCTAGGAAGGGAGATTCTCTCCTGTAAAGCCCCATACACACGATCGGTTTGACTGATGAAAACCGTCCGATGGATGGTTTTCATCAGACCAACCGATCGTGTATGGTACCCATCGGTCTATTTTCCATCGGTTGTAAAAAATAGAACTTGTTTTAAAATTTTCCGATGGATAAAAAACCGATGGGAATTTCCGATCGTCTATGGGCAAGTCCATCGGATCAAAAACCCACGCATGCTCAGAATCAAGTCGACGCATGCTCAGAAGCATTAAACTTCATTTTTCTAGGCTCATCGGAGTGTTTTACGTCACCGCGTTTGGAACGGTAGGTTTTTTGACTGATGGTGTGTGGGCAAGACTGATGGAAAACAGTTTCATCGGATATCCGATGGACAAATCCATCGGACGAAAATCCATAGGTTATCCGATCGTGTGTATGGGGCTTTAGAGTTAATATGGGAAAAAAAAGTGTCTCCTCTCCACTGATGCTTTATCACCAATTCTTGTTTCAATAAAAACCCCAAATTTTCAAAACACATTTGTCATTAGGACGGAAAGTGAGGTGAACTGTTCTGAACAGGTGCACACGGCACAGACAGCAAAACAAATGTTACAGGGGTGATAACCCTTCCCTATGTTTTCCAAAAAGCTTAAAAATAGATTTTTTGGCTGGAGCTACACTTCAACAATGTACCTGTTCAAAATTACAAACAGATTCTACATAAGAACAAACCTACAGTCCCTGTCTTGTATGCACCGCCTGTATACGGCTGTTCAGAGTATATAGGGCCTTTTTTATTTTGTGTGCGGGGTTCCCCTTAATATCCATACAAGACCCAAAGGGGCTGGTAATGGGCTGGGGTAGGGGGGGGGGGGCTGTGATGGGGTAGCTATGCCATTTTTCTTAAAGATTTTCATCCATATTACCGGGACCAGACATTACATTAAAGCCGCAAGCAGTTTTACATGGCTTTTTTTCCTTTAGAAATGTAATTTTGTGCAGGGACAGTTCTAAACACGGGAAACACGTGGCACTTCACAGGCATACTTTAGACACCCCCCAGGTACGATATTTAAAGGAATATTTGACTTTTTTTTTTTCACTTTATGCATCATTAAAATGACTGCTTCCGAAAAACGGCCGTTTTTAAAACTTTTTTTTGGATTGATACATGTCCCCTGGTGCAGAACCCGGGTTCCCAAACCCTTTTTAGGACAATAACATGCATATTAGTCGTTATAAATAGCACTTCAGATTTCGAACGTTCGCATCCATTGTATTTAATAGGGTTCTAAAGTTTGTGCGAACTTTCGGTCCATTCGCGGGTTCTGGTGCGAACCGAACCCTGGGGTGTTCGGCTCATCACTACAGGCAGGTGACTCAGTGAGCTGAAGTTCATAATATATATATCCACTGCATTGTAGTCCAGCCAAGCCTTTACCTGATAGTAGGCCATTCCTGGTGTACGTGTTCAAAGACACTTTCAGGCAGGCAGGTGACTCAGTGAGCTACAGTTCATAATATATATATATCCACTGCATTGTAGTCCAGCCAAGCCTATACCTGACTGTAGGCCATTCCTGGTGTATGTGTTCAAAGACACTTTCAGGCAAGCAGGCAGGTGACTCAGTGAGCTGCAGTTCATAAAATATATATCCACTGCATTGTAGTCCAGCCAAGCCTATATCTGACTGTAGGCCATTCCTGGTGTACGTGTTCAAAGACACTTTAGGGCAGGCAGGCAGGTGACTCAGTGAGCTGCAGTTCATATTATATATATATATATATATATATATATATATCCACTGCATTGTAGTCCAGCCAAGCCTATACCTGACTGTAGGCCATTCCTGGTGTACGTGTTCAAAGACACTTTCAGGCAGGCAGGTGACTCCGTGAGCTGCAGTTCATAAAATATATATCCACTGCATTGTAGTCCAGTCAAGCCTATACCTGACTGTAGGCCATTCCTGGTGTACATGTTCAAATACACTTTCAGGCAGGCAGGTGACTCAGTGAGCTGCAGTGCATAATATATATATCCACTACATTGTAGTCCAGCCAAGCCTATACCTGACTGTAGGCCATTCCTGGTGTACATGTTCAAAGACACTTTCAGGCAGGCAGGTGACTCAGTGAGCTGAAGTTCATAATATATATATCCACTGCATTGTAGTCCAGCCAAGCCTATACCTGACTGTAGGCCATTCCTGGTGTATGTGTTCAAAGACACTTTCAGGCAGGCAGGTGACTCAGTGAGCTGCAGTGCATAATATATATATCCACTGCATTGTAGTCCAGCCAAGCCTATACCTGACTGTAGGCCATTCCTGGTGTACGTGTTCAAAGACACTTTCAGGCAGGCAGGTGACTCAGTGAGCTGCAGTTCATAATATATATATCCACTGCATTGTAGTCCAGCCAAGCCTATACCTGACTGTAGGCCATTCCTGGTGTACGTGTTCAAAGACACTTTAAGGCAGGCAGGTGACTCAGTGAGCTGCAGTTCATAATATATATATATCCACTGCATTGTAGTCCAGCCAAGCCTATACCTGACTGTAGGCCATTCCTGGTGTACGTGTTCAAAGACACTTTCAGGCAGGCAAGCAGGCAGGTGACTCAGTGAGCTGCAGTTCATAAAATATATATCCACTGCATTGTAGTCCAGCCAAGCCTATACCTGACTGTAGGCCATTCCTGGTGTACGTGTTCAAAGACACTTTAAGGCAGGCAGGTGACTCAGTGAGCTGCAGTTCATAATATATATATATCCACTGCATTGTAGTCCAGCCAAGCCTATACCTGACTGTAGGCCATTCCTGGTGTACGTGTTCAAAGACACTTTCAGGCAGGCAAGCAGGCAGGTGACTCAGTGAGCTGCAGTTCATAAAATATATATCCACTGCATTGTAGTCCAGCCAAGCCTATACCTGACTGTAGGCCATTCCTGGTGTACGTGTTCAAAGACATTTTCAGGCAGGCAGGTGACTCATTGAGCTGCAGTGCATAATATATATATCCACTGCATTGTAGTCCAGCCAAGCCTATACCTGACTGTAGGCCATTCCTGGTGTACGTGTTCAAAGACACTTTCAGGCAGGCAGGTGACTCAGTGAGCTGCTGTTCATAAAATATATATCCACTTCATTGTAGTCCAGCCAAGCCTATACCTGACTGTAGGCCATTCCTGGTGTACGTGTTCAAAGACACTTTCAGGCAGGCAGTCAGGTGACTTAGTGAGCTGCAGTTCATAAAATATATATCCACTGCATTGTAGTCCAGCCAAGCCTATACCTGACTGTAGGCCATTCCTGGTGTACGTGTTCAAAGAGACTTTCAGGCAGGCAGGCAGGCAGGTGACTCAGTGAGCTGCAGTTCATAAAATATATATCCAATGCATTGTAGTCCAGCCAAGCCTATACCTGACTGTAGGCCATTCCAGATGTACTGTTTTTAGTAAACTTCAGGCGTAGTTTTGCTAATCTAATTAGTATGTCTGGAAGGCCACGAACAAGAGGCAGACGCTCACAGGCCACTAAAAGAGGGAAAGCAGGCTCTGTGTCTAAAGCCAACAGCGGTGGTCGTGGAAACGTTGCATCCTCAGCACATGGCCGTGGGGCACGCTTGGCCTTTTTTCGGCAGCTGGCCGTGTTGAGCCACAACATACAGAAGAGTTGGTAGAGTGGAATGTCCAAGCCGTCCTCATCCTCCTCATCCTCTGTCACCCAGGCTCAGGGTACTTTGTCTGCCAATGCAGCTGCCAAAGCGGCCTCTTTCATTGGCTCAATGTCATCAGTCACTCCTTCCCTAGCCCCACCATCATGCCCTGAGGAGTTCCTCAAACTATTCGACCACAGTGTAGGGTACATGCTGCAAGAAGATGCGCAGCGTTTTGAAGGCTCTGATGATGGTACCCAGGTTGAGGATGAAGGCAGTAACGTGAGCCCAGAGAGAGGGGGTGCCCATGAAGGACAAGAAACTGGCAGTCATGTTCCCCCAGCTTCAGCATACTGCCAGGTTTGCTCCAGTAGCGAGGAAGGAGGGGATGATGAGGTCACTGACTCCACGTGTGTGCCTGATAGAAGAGAAGAGGAGGAGGAGGAGGCATATCTCCAACGAGGCAGGATGCCCTCCAGGGGCCAGCTTAAGGGCAGCCAATCGACTGCATCACACCGCAGAGCTCCGCATGTGCAGGGTGCTGCTGACTCCGTGCGTTTTTTCAAAAGGTCTTTGGTGTGGGCCTTTTTTGAGACGTGTGCAGCAGATCGTACCGTTGCTGTTTGCAACATAAGTCTGAAGCGTATCAAGCGTGGCCAAAACACCAGCCGCTTGGGCACCACATGCTTGACCAGACATATGTTGACCTGTCATGCAGTCCATTGGCAACAGTACTTAAAAGACCCACACCAAATTTTCTATTGTTAAAAAAAAAAGACCCACACCAAAGAACAAGGCGTACCTCTCCTTGCTCCTTATCAGCTGGGATCTCCAACCCCACTATACCTTCAGTCCTCTCAGAGATAGTGATGAGCCGAACACCCCCGGGTTCGGTTCGCACCAGAACCCGCGAACGGACCGAAAGTTCGTACGAACATTAGAACCCTATTAAATACAATGGATGCGAACGTTCGAATTCTAAAGTGCTAATTATAACAACTATTATGCATGTTATTGTCCTAAAAAGGGTTTGGGAACCCGGGTTCTGCACCAGGGGACATGTATCAATGCAAAAAGAAGTTTTAAAAACGGTCGTTTTTCGGGAGCAGTCATTTTAATGATGCATAAAGTGAAAAAAAAAAAGTCAAATATTCCTTTAAATATCGTACCTGGGGGGTGTCTAAAGTATGCCTGTGAAGTGCCACGTGTTTCCCGTGTTTAGAACTGTCCCTGCACAAAATGACACTTCTAAAGGAAAAAAAAGCCATTTAAAACTGCTTGCGGCTTTAATGTAATGTCTGGTCCCAGTAATATGGATGAAAATCTTTAAGAAAAATGGCATAGCTACCCCATGACCCCCCCCCCTACCCCAGCCCATTACCAGCCCCTTTGGGTCTTGTATGGATATTAAGGGGAACCCCACACATAAAATAAAAAAGGCCCTATATACTCTGAACAGCCGTATACAGGCGGTGCATACAAGACAGGGACTGTAGGTTTGTTCTTATGTAGAATGTGTTTGTAATTTTGAACAGGTACATTGTTGAAGTGTAGCTCCAGCCCAAAAATCTATTTTTAAACTTTTTGGAAAACATAGGTAAGGGTTATCACCCCTGTAACATTTGTTTTGCTGTCTGTGCCCCTGTTCAGAACATTTCACCTCACTTTCCGTCCCAATGACAACTGTTTTTGAAATGTGGTGTTTTTCTTGAAACAAGGATTGCTGATAAAGCATCAGTACAGAGGAGACACCTTTCTCCCATATTTATTCTTACAGGAGAGAATTTTCCTTCCTAGTGGTAGATTTCCTCTCACTTCCTGTTGTCTTCTTGCGTTTGCAAGTAGGAGTCGTTTGTAAGTTGGATGTTTGAAAGTAGGGACCTGCCGTATATACTCTGCAGAAATAGGCCCCTTAGTTGTTGGTGTTGGCACAACACTGTAAGCACTCACAGTTACTCTTGGTTGGTGCTGGAACGCCCTGCTGTCAACTATTATATCAGGAATTTTAATTACATATAATTGTTGAACAGTGGTAGTAAAAATTGGGCCTTTGATGGTGGTGCTGGTGCCACAACACTGTAAGCCCTGACAGTTACTCTTGGTGGGTGCAGCAATGGGCCCTGCTGTGAATTATTAGATCAAGAATTGTAATTGCATGCCCCTGTTGAACAGGGGCTGAAAAATTGGGCCTTTCGTGGTGGTGGTGGTGGTGGTGGTGGTGTTGCCACAACACTGTAAGCCCTCAGAGTTACTCTTGGTGGGTGCAGGAATGGGCCCTGCTGTGAATTATTAGATCAAGAATTGTAATTACATGCCCCTTTTGAACAGGGGCTGAAAAATTGGGCCTTTCGTGGTGGTGGTGGTGGTGGCGTTGCCACAACACTGTAAGCCCTCAGAGTTACTCTTGGTGGGTGCAGCAATGGGCCCTGCTGTGAATTATTAGATCAAGAATTGTAATTGCATGCCCCTGTTGAACAGGGGCTGAAAAATTGGGCCTTAGGCACTGGTGGCACAACACTACAACCCCTCACAGATACTGTACTTGGAGCACAGCAATGAGCCCTGTTGCAAAGTATTGCTTCAAAAATTGTAATGACACGCCCCTTTTAAACAGGGGCTGAAAAATTGGGCCTTAGGCACTGGTGCCACAACACTCCAACCCCTCACAGATACTGTACTTGGAGCACAGCAATGAGCCCTATGGCAAATTATTGCTAAAAAAATTGTAATTACACGCCCCTGTAAAACAGGGGCTGAAAAATTGGGCCTTAGCCACTGGTGGCGGCACCCATAAACAAAAATGATCTTCCAAGCTATCATCATCAATCGTATCATTGAGGACTCGGAGGAGGAGGATAGCCAGTCAACATAACAGCACAGGCACTCAGCATCAGCATCAGTCTTGAAGGGATGTGACATGTTAAAATCAATTAGTCTGTCATATCAGCATCAGGTGTGTGGTAGCTGGTGGTGATCCAAGACTGGTTCATCTTGATGAAAGTCAGTCGATCAACCGAGTCGGTGGACAGGCGCACCCTGTGATCCGTGACAAATCCTCCAGCAGCACTGAATGTGCGTTCTGAAAGAACGCTGGATGCTGGACAGGCCAGTAGCTCAATTGCATACTGTGCAAGCTCTGGCCAGTGATCCATCCTCAAGACCCAGTAAGCCAGAGGATTTTCGGTGGGGAAGGTGTCCAAGTCTGACCTTGCCCCTAGATATTCCTGCACCATGTTTATCAGACGCTGGCGATGGTTGCTGGAACCGATCATACTTTGGGGCTGCGGACTAAAGAATTGTCGGAACGCATCGGTCAGACGGCCACCTTCCCCACCGCTCCTTCTTTGACTGGCCGAAGCCTCAGCAACTCGTTGTCCAGGACCAGGAGTTTGTAACCTCCCAGTCTCTGGGAACGCGTTGCACAGACCTTTCTGCAAGGCCTCCCGGAGTTGTCTCATCCTCTGCTCCCTCTGCGAAGGTAACATAAGGTCCGCAACCTTACCCTTGTACCGTGGATCAAGGAGAGTGGCCAGCCAGTAATGGTCCCTCTCCTTGATCCGAAGAATACGAGGATCCTTCCGCAGACTTTGCAGGATCAGGGAGGCCATGCAGCGTAGGTTTGCTGAGGCATTCGCTCCGGAGTCCTCTGGGTCACTAAGGACGACATGACCGCAGCCACCTCCTCCCAGCCACGTACAAGTCCACTGGTTTCTTGGGACTGTAAATCATCCCTAAAAGACTGCTGCTGATGATGCTGAGTGCCAGCCTCCACCTCCATGCTGACACAATCCTCCTCCTCCTCCTCCTCCTCCTCTTCCTGTGCGATGGGTGGGACAGAAGGAACACTGTCTGGGTAAAGGGGGCCTTGAGAGGCAAGGAAGTCCTCCTCTTCCTGCCTCTGTTCTGCCTCAAGTGCCCTGTCCATTATTCCACGCAGCGTGTGCTCCAACAGGTGGACAAGAGGTACAGTGTCACTGATGCATGCACTGTCACTGCTCACCATCCTCGTGGCCTCCTCAAATGGTGCCAGGACAGTGCATGCATCCCTGATCATGCCCCACTGGCGTGGAGAAAAAAAACCAAGCTCCCCTGACCCTGTCCTGGTGCCGTAGTCGCACAGGTACTCATTGATGGCCCTCTGCTGCGTGTGCAGCCGCTGCAGCATGGCCAACGTTGAGTTCCACCTGGTGGGCATGTCACATATAAGGCGGTTCTTGGGCAGGTTCAACTCCTTTTGCAGCTCAGCCAGGCGAGCACTGGCATTATAAGATCTGCGGAAATGCACACAGACTTTCCTGGCCTGCCTCAGGACATCCTGTAAGCCCGGGTACCTACCCAAGAACCGCTGCACCACCAGGTTAAGGACGTGAGCCACACAGGGCACATGGGTCAGTTGTCCCTGTCGGAGGGCGGAGAGGAGGTTGGTGCCATTGTCGCAAACCACCATTCCTGGCTTAAGCTGGCGTGGCGTCAACCACCTCTCGGCCTGGCCCTGCAGAGCAGACAGGACCTCTGCCCCAGTGTGGCTTCTGTCCCCCAAACACACCAGCGCAAGCACGGCATGGCATCTTTTTGCCTGCGTACTTGCGTAGCCCCGTGAACGGCTACGGAGCACCGCTGGTTCATAGGACAAACCACAGGAAGAGGCCATGGAGGAAGAAGAAGAGGAGGGGGTGGAGGAGAGAGGTGTGTCACAACCAGTAGTAGCATTTTGGAGGCGTGGCGGTGGAACAACCTCCAACACTACTGCACCTTGTCCTGCATCCTTCCCAGCTGCCAAAAGAGTGACCCAATGGGCCGTGAAAGAAAGGTAACGTCCCTGTTAGTGATGAGCCGAACACCCCCGGGTTCGGTTCGCACCAGAACCCGCGAACGGACCGGAAGTTCGAACGAACATTAGAACCCTATTAAATACAATGGATGCGAACGTTCGAATTCTAAAGTGCTAATTATAACAACTATTATGCATGTTATTGTCCTAAAAAGGGTTTGGGAACCCGGGTTCTGCACCAGGGGACATGTATCAATGCAAAAAGAAGTTTTAAAAACGGTCGTTTTTCGGGAGCAGTCATTTTAATGATGCATAAAGTGAAAAAAAAAAAGTCAAATATTCCTTTAAATATCGTACCTGGGGGGTGTCTAAAGTATGCCTGTGAAGTGCCACGTGTTTCCCGTGTTTAGAACTGTCCCTGCACAAAATGACACTTCTAAAGGAAAAAAAAGCCATTTAAAACTGCTTGCGGCTTTAATGTAATGTCTGGTCCCGGTAATATGGATGAAATTCTTTAAGAAAAATGGCATAGCTACCCCATGACCCCCCCCCCCCTACCCCAGCCCATTACCAGCCCCTTTGGGTCTTGTATGGATATTAAGGGGAACCCCGCACATAAAATAAAAAAGGCCCTATATACTCTGAACAGCCGTATACAGGCGGTGCATACAAGACAGGGACTGTAGGTTTGTTCTTATGTAGAATCTGTTTGTAATTTTGAACAGGTACATTGTTGAAGTGTAGCTCCAGCCCAAAAATCTATTTTTAAACTTTTTGGAAAACATAGGTAAGGGTTATCACCCCTGTAACATTTGTTTTGCTGTCTGTGCCCCTGTTCAGAACATTTCACCTCACTTTCCGTCCCAATGACAACTGTTTTTGAAATGTGGTGTTTTTCTTGAAACAAGGATTGCTGATAAAGCATCAGTACAGAGGAGACACCTTTCTCCCATATTTATTCTTACAGGAGAGAATTTTCCTTCCTAGTGGTAGATTTCCTCTCACTTCCTGTTGTCTTCTTGCGTTTGCAAGTAGGAGTCGTTTGTAAGTTGGATGTTTGAAAGTAGGGACCTGCCGTATATACTCTGCAGAAATAGGCCCCTTAGTTGTTGGTGTTGGCACAACACTGTAAGCACTCACAGTTACTCTTGGTTGGTGCTGGAACGCCCTGCTGTCAACTATTATATCAGGAATTTTAATTACATATAATTGTTGAACAGTGGTAGTAAAAATTGGGCCTTTGATGGTGGTGCTGGTGCCACAACACTGTAAGCCCTGACAGTTACTCTTGGTGGGTGCAGCAATGGGCCCTGCTGTGAATTATTAGATCAAGAATTGTAATTACATGCCCCTGTTGAACAGGGGCTGAAAAATTGGGCCTTAGGCACTGGTGGCACAACACTGCAACCCCTCACAGATACTGTACTTGGAGCACAGCAATGAGCCCTGTTGCAAAGTATTGCTTCAAAAATTGTAATGACACGCCCCTGTTAAACAGGGGCTGAAAAATTGGGCCTTAGGCACTGGTGGCACAACACTGCAACTCCTCACAGATACTGTACTTGGAGCACAGCAATGAGCCCTGTTG